>CM067311.1:51656525-52856525 GCA_034231615.1 Meghimatium bilineatum | reverse complement strand
GTAGTATTGGATAGAGCTATGTGTTTTTAATCTGAAAAAAGTTTGAATATTAAAGCTGATTTGTATTAGTGCATTTTTAAAAACTTTTAACAAAATAATATAGGCTATTAGAAATTTATTTATTTTCGTATGAAAATTGTAACATGTAGGTTGTTGAAAATTGTAACATGTAGGTTGTTGAAAATTGTAAGATGTAGGTTATTGTAAATTGTAAGATTTATATTGTTTCCTTTTAGAATATTATATAAAAGTTATCTTTTACATATAAAAATGCGTCCTTTTTTGTCTTATTGTTTCTGACAAGCAAGTCCTTTTGATCTCTTTTGACTCAATATCAATGAGAAAATAATTAACAACCCGAGATCTGCAGATGAAACTGTTCTTTTAGCAGAAAGTGAACATGAACTGCAAAGACTAATAGATCAGGTCAATTAATCAAGTAATGAATATGGACTGGATATAAACATTTAAAAAAACCCATGAAAATCAGCAAAGACACAGAAGAGCAAGAGCTAAAAATAAACATACATGGAGAGAAACTACAACAAGTAAAACATCAATATCTTGGACACATAGTCACAAATTACGACACATGTGAAACAAAAGTTAAAAGAAGAATAGGAATGGCTAAAAGTACCTTCGATGACATGAGGAAAATAGTAACATCTAAACAAATTACAAACACGTTAAAATTAGAATTATAAAATGCTACATCTATTCTATATTAATGTATGACTCAGAAACATGGACACTAAACAAACAATTAGACGCCAGAATTGATGCCTTTGAGATGTGGGTATATAGAAGAATATGGAGGACATCATGGAAAGAGAAGAAAACAAATAAAGAGCTTCTAACAACATTTAATATGAAGAAAGAAATAGTAAGGGAAATTAAGTTCAAGCAAAAAAAATATTTTTGACACATTAAAAGGCATGACACCTTGTTGAAGACCTTACTTGAGGGTAAAGTCGAAGGGAAGCGAACAAGATGTGTAGGCAGAAATACAGGGAGAGTAACATCACAAGATGGACAGGTTACAGTCTAGCAGAGTGCACCATCAAAACAAGAGACAGGGGATGTTGGAGGTCTGTTGCAGCCAACCTTCGTTGCGGAGAAGTCACTTGATGATGATGATTCGATGGAAATATGGTAACCCTATCTAACTATATTCCATCATTTAATTTGTTTTATCTACTGGGTCATTGTGTGAATAAATTATGGTTGAACTTTTGAGCTGGTGAAGTTGACATAACATACTCTAAGCATATTATATACGCATAATATTATATTGTCAATGACACCAAAATGAGGCATTAGATCGCTACGCGTCCCTGGCAAGGAACTGACACTGCGCTCTGTGTCAATATTTCTGGGGGTACATCTACAGGTCGCGTGAAATTGAAGATAATGTGTATAGGTGATACGTGGAAAGGATTGAAAGAGATGCACTTAAATCGAACTAGGACCTAGTTTTAAACGGCATGAGGTTATTAATAGCTTGAATAACGTCGTCACTAGATGACAAATCTAGATATGTGTACTTTTAGCAAAGGCTGTAGTGGTGTTGGTGGTAAAGTTGTAGTTTGAGACAGATTTGGACACTGAATGTTAGATCTATTTTACCTTCGACTATATGAGACTGTGTGTGTGCTTATACATAGATTTCTAGATACAAGGATATCTCGGGATTTATCACGTCACTGCAATAGTTGTAAACACACACACGGCTGATTTGGGGTGGGGGGAGGTGGGACTGTTCATACATTACGTCAAAAATTAAAGGGGGGGGGGGGGGAGGGTTTAAAAGGTTGACAGTTGTAGACAAAGTGGAATGTGTTGACAGAAGTTGACATTGACAAAACTGTTTTTAATACATCAATTAAATTGTTTAAATTTGAAGAAACAAAGATTAATTTGAAACATAACATGCATTTTTGTCATAGCCAAATTGGACTAATGTCCGCGGTTGAAAGAACCGTACCTCACCATAGAGATATATTTTACTTCAACAAATAACCAGTGTACAACAATAAAAATGTTCTATACCTCAATCCAGAAAACAATAAAAATGTTCTTTACCTCAACGCAGAAAGCAGAGTGTTGTCGATACAGGAAGAGCCATTGCGTGGTTACAGGAAGGTGTCACTGTTCGAAATGTGGCTCAGAGGCATGCAGTATCTTATTCGGTTATTGCCAGACTGTACCAGCGCTTTGCCCATACTTAGATCGTCGAGGAACGGCAGCGAACAGGTTGTCATAGAGCCACTACACATCGAGAAGATAGCTTACTTCAGAGACAAACAATGTAACAGAGAAGTGCAAATGTTAGCCGATAGTTACACAGAATTGAAACCAACAATGTACTCAGTGATCAAACTACGTATTAGGAATCTCCTTCATGATGCTAACCTTCGATCTTACCGTCCAGCCATCCGACCACACTTGACTGGTGCCCAAAGAGCAGCGTATTCATCATGGCGTATGCAGCAAGTGAATTGTCGACGTGTATGTTCACGAATGAGTCCCGATTTGTCTTGGAGCATACATATTAACGAATGAGAGTATGGGAGCGTCGGGGTAAACGCTTTAGTGACTATGCAGTCCTCGAACGTAGCCGATATAGTGGTGGATCACCGAACGTAACCGATATGGCGGTAGCTCAGTGATGATGTGGGAAGGGCATTAATTTACTCCACAGAATCCACAGATATGAACATATCACGTGTTTATAAATCTGAATGGTGACCGCTACAGTTACGAAAAGGTACTATCTCTTGAAGTTTTCACCAGTTATCACAAACAAGTTAGGCCTATGGAAAACTCATACTAGAAAATAAAATAGCAATTTTTGTTTACAACCGTTACCGTAAATTGACACATTTCTAAGAATATGCTAGTATCTAGAGATCCATGAGGAAAATATTAACATCTAAACAAATTACAAAGAAGTTGAAAATGAGAATTATAAAATGCTACATCTATTCTGTATTAATGTATGGCTCAGAAACATGGACACTAAATAAACAATTAGAAGACAGAAATGATGCCTTTGAGATGTGGGTATATAGAAGAATACTTGCTAGTCATTTAAAAACGCACTATTAACTTTATTATTTTATTATTTATTGTTATTATTATTATTATGGTTGAGTTTTTGGTCATCGTCGATCACGACGGACGAACATCATCATATAGAAGAATAGGGAGAACATCATGGAAAGAGAAGAAATCATATAAAGAGGTGCTAAAAACTCTTAATATAAAGAAACAATTACTAAGAGAAATAAAGATCAGGCAAATAAAATATTTTGGACACATTAAAAGACCTTATTGAAGACATTACTTAAGGGTAAAGTCAAAGGGAAGCGAGCAAGAGGTAGGCAGAGATACAAGTGGGAGAGTAACATCACACGATGGACAAATTAGTCTAGCAGAGTGCACCACCAAAACAAGAAACAGGTGATTTTGGAAAAAATCCGTTGCAGCCAACCTTCGTTGCGGAGACGGAACTTGATGATACGAGATATCCATGGTTTATACTATTAGGCACAAATAAATGTATGGCATTCTATTAAGTGAATCCGTGACGTCAGTCATGTCCGTATTCACTATAAAACTTACTGTCTAAAGGGAAGTAAGTTTTCATTGGTCACTATTATTGTACATTGTGTGACAGCCAATAAAAATTTTGGAACAAGTCAAATAGCGTCAATTTTGAGGGATGACTACAAGAGTATTAATATTTTTTATATATCATTTATATCATATAATAAATAATTTTTATTTCTGTCTACAAAATATAGATAAAGCCATTCTTCATTAACTGCCTCTTGCGACGTGTCGGTAGAGGAATGGTCAGCGTTACTATTTGTCAATAATAGGGTCTATAGGCCTATACTGTATTTTTTTCAATAATAGGATCTATATACTGTAATATTTCAATAATATTGCCTATATAATGTAATTCAAACATAGACACATCCTTTATAGAACATTTCAACTTTTAAGTTATTTTTAAAATGTCAAAGTGTGCCTATTTATAAATGCTTCATGTAGCCAGTTGCATACACGATCCAGTGCAATATTTACTATTCAAACTGAAGTCCCGTATTTGTTTGCTTATAAAGGTTCTAAGGCTCAGTGAATGAAGTGACACTAGCCAAGTCAACCAGATCTGGTAACATGATTCAAGTCTTCTCTCCCCCCCCCCCCCCTTCCAGGTGTCAACTGTTTCTTTGTGACAAACATTTTCCAGTAATTACAAGCGAACTGTATGTACTAGTATAGTTTATGGAAGTTATTTTTTTGTGTTAGTGAATAATATCTCCACTACGATGTCTTAGCATACCGGTAGTGCGAAATAAAGTGCTAACAACGAAATGAAGTTGAGAACAAGAAAAATGAGTCGGGAGTTTTAGCGACCTAACAACTGAGAATGATGAAAACGGTGAAGAAATAGTCAAATTGTGCATTGATCACTGTCTACTATTAATAAATACTTTTTTCAACACAGAAAGAGCCACACCAAAGCATGGTATAATTGGGCCAACCTAAACCAAGCATCACAGATCGATTTTATCCAAGTCAAAAGCAAACAAACAAAAGAAACTTTACAGATGTAATAACAATACCAAATATAGACATAGACAAGTTATACTAACAAAAAGATCACCAAAACGACAAGAATAACCAGTGAAAAAAACAACATAGACAAACACATGATATAAGAGTAAACTACCACGAGCTACAAGAAGATACACAGGTTCATATCCTTCCGGTATCTCACATCCACATTTCGCTCGGACACGTTTGTATGTCGTTGTCATTTTTACTCGTCGTCTTTTGATATTGTGTTTATCTTGATAAAGGCCTTTTGGTCGAAACATCTATTATGTCTTGTTAGTTGTATGATTATACCATGTGTATCGTGTGTATTATTTCACGTGAGCATCTAACAGTGATAGTGTGCTAGTCGTCGTTCAGTAAGACTTCACTACCAGTTTTCTACGTAAGCACTATATTGATATATTATTGCGAGAATCTACTTAGTGTGTCATGTGACGTATTCCTTCCAGAACGTTGTCTTCCCAATGAACTCTCTGAACCTCTCTCTGTCTTGGGCGATGTGGCTTGCATTTTCTAGCGATGTATTCATATTATCTTTAATGTCGTCAGTCCATCGTCTTCTTGGTCTGCCCCTTCTCCTCTTCCCAGGTACTCTTCCCTCCATTATTTGTCTTTCTAAACAGTTATGTCTCTTTATATGACCAAACAGGCGTAGTTTTCTTTTTGTTATTGTGTTTAGTAACCAACACTCTGGAATATTCAGTGTGTTTATAATATCTATAATATCTACTTAGAGATTTTTTAAATAATGAGAACTCTTATTTGTGAAGGTTCGCCATTCCATTTAATCCAACCTTGAACTTCATTATTCACCTTCTTGCCAGGTGCATGAAACTTTACCGTGTTCTTCTGCGTTCATTCTCCACCTACTGCTACTTATCAGAACATAGTCCGAAGCACTATTAGTCCGAAGCACTATGTTCGTGGTTTCAAAGTTCGTGTTCGAAGTATTGAAGGCATTAGACACTAAGTCGCGAAGGACGATCATGGCTAATTTTGGATGTCCCAAAAAATTCACCAACCTGGTTCCCTAGTTCCATGATGGTATGATAGTCTGTGTACAAAATGATGGCGCATATTCACACCAGTTTCCAGTAACTAACGACGTCTAACAAGGTTGTGTCCTGGCTCCGACACTCTTCAGCATGGTGATTTATGCCATGTTAAATGATGCCTTACGAAATAACAGTGCAGGAATTTGCTTTGGCTATCGAGCTGATGGAGGGATATTCAATTTTAGTAGATTGAAGGCCAAGACCAAAACTGACGGACATTGTTCGCCGACGATTGTGCACTCAACTCTACCAGTCTGAAAGGCACGCAGGACAGTATGGACCTCTTTTCTTTGGCCTGTCACGCGTTCTGTCTCACCATCAGCATCTCGAAGACATTAGTAGTGTATCAACCAGCGCCATGTGCCACTATACAGAACCAGTGATCACAGTAAAGGGACGGAAACTCAATACTGCTAATATGTTTGTATATGTCGGCAGCACCCTACAGCTAACTGCGACAATTGACGACGATGTTTCCCTGCGTATTGCTCGCACCAGTGCGGCATTCGGAAACCTTCGTGCCGTCTGGATAAGTTTGACAACTAAGTTGGATGTCTACCGAGCAGTGGTTCTATTAACACTGCTTTATGCTGCGTCATCCTGGACTGTCTATGTAAGACACTCTCGACAGCTTCATTCTTTCCACCTTCGGTGCCTAAGAAACATCATAGGAGTATGTTGAAAGGATTAAGTACCGGATACGGAAATCCTTCAAAGGCCCCATATGCAAAGCACCCATGTCCTGCTGACTAGGTCCCAACTCCGCTGGACTGGTCACATCGTCCGTATGCCAATCACCTTCCACAGAAATTATTCTATGGGGAGTTGTGCGATGGTAAACGTTCAAGCGAAGGACAGAAAACCCGCTTCAAGGATCACCTAAAGAACTCTCTCAAGCACTGCTTATCGATCCTAGCTTCTGGAGACTACAGCCCTTTATCGTTCACCTTGGCACACCCAGATCACTGCTGGCATCACTAAATTTGAAAAATACAACACTGCGGGAAATTTAGAAGCGACGGTAGCGGAAAGACAAATCTGAAAACTCTCCTACTTGGGACACTATGCGCGCACTGCAATAGAACTTTCCTGGCACTAATCAGACATCTACGAACTGACAATAACAAACCAAATTAGACAATAACAAATGGCTTTTTTTCCTACCTGTTCACCACATATTGTTTTGTTTTTTTAAATGTCATGCTCATCTTTGTCTGCGAAGGAGGAGCATTATCATCATCGCACGCATTTACACAATCTAGGAAAGTGGCATCGGTGAACTTTATAATGTTCACAAAGTGAAGATGAAACTATGCCCAGTAAAGTTCACAGAATAAAGTGGCAAAATACAATACCTGATAATGAAGTCGTCACTGGATCCAACATCCCAAGCATTCATACAATAGGCATACTGAAAAAAAGGCCGAACTGAGATGGGCCAGACATGTGCATACCTGATAAACGCATCCGAAAACATATATTATATGGTGAGCTTCTCAAGGGAAACCGACTGGCAGGTGGATAGAAGAAACGCTTCAAGTGTCTCTAAAGAGATTCAACATAGAAGCCACATCTTGAGAGTCTGTGACCGCGACAGACGAAGTTTCACCTAAAAACCCTCATTAGCACGAAAGGCAATACATAAAACTGTCAAATACTGCATGTTTTCTGTTAGGGAGTTGCACGATGTGTTATTACCTTGTTATTTAATGTTTACGTAAACATGTAACCATTGTATTGAATATATACCGTTCTGAAACAGTTGTACTGGTACTAAGAAACATACTTTCTATTATAGTTATTCAAATCCATTACTGAATAAATTGTGATGACTATCCAGCGTAGATCTTGCCTTTTGTGGCTTAAATACAGAATAATACATTCGTGTCAGAATTGATTGTAAATACAATTTTACTGTTGATTTTCTTGAATCAGAATGATGACGTTGCGTTTGGTTGGTTGCTGATCCAGCGGTCCATGGGCTCATGCCCTTTGACCTAATGCCATTATATTGCTGGGAAGTCTGTGGATTTTCGGCCTACCCCGGGACAGAGCCAGAGAATAACTATCACACCTCCAGGAAGGTAGGTTTCAACCTATGCACTGCTCCTCGCCACTGTAGCCAAGATAAGGTTCACTGTGCTCATTACCCGCCACCAATTGACTACTGGTTATGCCGAACTTCTCTATTGCTCCAGGCATGCAACCAAATGTTCAAGTCAAAAGGATTGTCACGTCCTGAGTCACTGTGCCTATATGATGGGTTTCAGCTATAGGAAAAAACAGTGCTGTCAGTTTCCTCCTCCCCAGTGCTGCACAGTACATCTCTGGCTCCCTCCCAACAACAGAGGGTGCATATATATATATATATATATATATATATTGACGCTGCGTTTCATTGACAAGCCTTGTTATACTATTAATAGCTAAAATTTGTATTCGGAGTTCTGATTCCACATTTTGTAAATAGTTTCTATACTTATTTTTAAGATAAACAAGAGTAAATAATGATGTTTAGCAAAAGTATATTGTTATAATAGCCAACAATACTTTCAAAGCTTTCTTCCTTTGGATAGTTTTGAAAAATCTGCATGGAAGTGGGCCCAAAAATTTGCAAGAGATTGCAAAGGCGTACACTATTTCTTTAAGTCTTTGCTGGCCCCTGAGAGGACTTCGCACATCACATTTTAAGAATTGCTGATATATAAGATTAACAGATTGAACACACGTCCTTAGTCGTCTCTTTCTCTAGACATGCCATGCATGTCAGTGTCAATATTTTTTGCTGTTTTCAAAATTTGTCAACACACAAGAATAACTTATTGTTTAAAGTCATATCCTAGAACATGCTACAAGCACACAAAATAATACACAAGGACAATGGGTTACAAGCACACAACATAATACACACAGACAATGGGTTACAAGCACACAAAATAATACACACAGACAATGGGTTACAAGCACACAACATAATACACACGGACAATGGGTTACAAGCACACTACATAATACACACAGACAATGGGTTAAAAGCACACAACATAATACACACAGACAATGGGTTACAATCAGTTTTTATTCAACAGCTAAAATTATTGTACATTGAGGCAATTATAGCAACCAACCAATCATATTCAGCTTGAACTATGGCTTATCATCACTGTATAACAGTATATTCTATCTGTGTCAACAACCAGATTTTTTGTAACGATCATAATACAAATCAAATAAATCATTGAGACTTAATTTTTTTTTTTTTAAATTAACAACTGACACAAAATAAAACCAATAAATGAGAACTTACTGAAACAGCACATAATATACATACATGATACTGTATTCATATAACATACATAGAACTTTGGTTGAACAGAACAAAAATATAATAGTCACAAACTAAAAGGTATAGACTATGTACAGATACAGAAAGTTAATTATAAAATAGATACATTTAAGCATTAAATCAGCTTCAAACAACAGTTAAAAAGGCTTCAATGAGAATTCCTGAATACATGTTCACAGTGCATTAGTACAGTACTTTTGGCACACCAAAAATAGAAGGCTGAGAGATGTAACATAATGACAATGTCGGATGTGTGGTGAGAAAGAAATGACAAAACAAAATTCATTCTGAAAATAGTATCACAAAATTGATACCAAATAATGTATAATGCTCGAGCTGTGCGTTTCCGTCCATCCATCGATAAACCCATAACCTACCAGGGTCATCCCTGTACAGTGAAATCCCTTTATAGAGCACCCTGATATAACAAATTTCTCTATTTAATAATACTTTTCAAAATCCCCAAAGATATTTATTCTTTATTATTTATACTGTATATAGCGAATGTCTGTTATTACATACATATTTTGTTGGTCAAGGCCCAGTTATTATATTTTGTTGGTCAAGGCCCAGTTATTATATTTTGTTGGTCAAGGCCCAGTTATTATATTTTGTTGGTCAAGGCCCAGTTATTATATTTTGTTGGTCAAGGCCCAGTTATTATATTTTGTTGGTCAAGGCCCAGTTATTATATTTTGTTGGTCAAGGCCCAGTTATTATATTTTGTTGGTCAATGCCCAGTTATTATATTTTGTTGGTCAAGGCCCAGTTATTATATTTTGTTGGTCAAGGCCCAGTTATTATATTTTGTTGGTCAAGGCCCAGTTATTATATTTTGTTGGTCAAGGCCCAGTTATTATAATGAGATTTGACTGTACTACATTGGATGATGACTCAACACAAAGAGTTCCCAGGTAATTTCTATTTTTAGTGATGCAGATGAGTGTGGAAAAATATTGACCCCCGTCCAGTCTTTGATATTATCTGCCCATTTTCTTTGTCTACCTCTGCTTCTTCATACGTGTTTCAGGACTTCAGGAAAAGAGAATTGAGAAATGTATGAGAAAATAAATATAGAATAGCCTTAATGAAATGACAAATAATCACGTCAACATGTTGTTAACTAGCTGCTCCAGATATTAGCACCTTCAAGATGACAATACAAAGTCAACAGACATGAAACTAAAAATAGGACTTCTGGGTGCTAATACAAGTAAACATTCAGCTTCAATGATTACACAATTTCCAGAAAAGAAGATGAAGTTGTTGAAAAATGACTCAGTTCATACTTGTCAACTTCTCGGCTCATTCTTATCTCAACCCAAAATAACCCAAACATTTTTTAACCTGACTATGAATTGTGTATACTTATCTATCATAGACTATTATTTTAAAAAATCAAAATACTGGTAAGTTATTCCACCGTAGTACAAATTTAAAATAATATGAAAGGTCAACCAGTCTAAATTTGATGTATTTTGCACATAAAATAATCAGATTTGATTGAATATGTCCATATTGACAGTTAGTATTGACCACTTCTGAGGTACAAAGGTATCTGTAAATTCTCAATTAAAGATTTTTTGGTACTACGATCACAATCTAACCCCTGTTGTGCCAATTAGTGTCTACCTGTGTGATTATTTCCCTTGCCTGTTTATCAGTTTATGTTTATCATTTATTAACTTAAATATAATTACATTTAGGGTTAGGATTAGTTATGTAAAACATAACTAACCCTAACAAATGAACATTTCAATTAATTTTTGATTATTTATTGATTTAATATTTAGATAAATTAACCACAAAATATGTAGGTAGACACTGATGGGAAACAAGAACGAAAACGGGGGTTGGACTGTGATCATAGTACTGATTTTTCTATGGGATATATAAAATAAATTGAAGAGCTGGATTGTGACCACACTGCCTGGAAATAAATGCTGCACACACGAGCAATTGTTTAGGAAAACTATAATAAGATGGACAACAAAAGAGAAAGATGAAAACACAGATGTTGTATGGCTACGATGTGATCGCAGATATGGTTGTCATGAAAGCTAGATCTCAATGTGTAATTTTTTTGTTGTTGAATAATCTCCGTACGCAAGACCAATAAAAACCCATACATTTAACTTTAATTATGTACTCTTTACACAGAATATGGACAGCATCTTGGGTCATCATTATCAAGTGCCATGCTGACTGGTGTAGGTGATCATGGATCCCACACTGCTCTCTATTTTCAGTATCTTTATCAGGAACTAATGTTTTCTCATGGCTGTCATCCTCAACATCTCTTGTCTGTTGTAGCTACATTCTCCCGACCTCCACCTCATTTATCCAAAAAATAGATTGACAGACAAGTTCCATTGCCCTGTGGGCTGATGACCACTGTATAGTTCATTGATAAAATCCATATCAGAGTCTGACCGGCTGGTAAACAAGGAAGAAGAACGAATGTTGCTTTTTTTTTTAAAAATCACCATTGACTTGCATTTGACTCATTCAGCAACTCCTCATTAGTTTCTCTAGCTATACATGTACTATCAGAATTCTTTTACAGAATCACATCTCTGTTGCCTAACTTGGGTAAAATACATAATTTTACAGGTACTTCAGGTTGAAATGCAGAAGGATCCTACTGAAAGTTGGCAGGTATGAAATTCATAGTTCGAAATGACATATAAAAATTCATATCATATTAAGAGCAAAATAAGTGAAATTAAAAATTACTATCACACATCAACTCCAGAATCTAATGTGCCATATTTCTGAAAGAGTAAAACCCATAAAAAAAATCTATTAGAGGACAATATAGCCAAAAAGTAGGTGAATGAGTACAACAAGGCACAGTTTGATATATTAAAACTTGAACAATATGAAATATCACAGCCATGAGTCCCCAAAATAAAATCTTTAAACATATATAAGTTCAATAGGCACACAGTTACTAGCATTATCTGTGAGATTTTTATACTAAACACAAGATGGAGAAAATAACAACGGTGGATAAAAAAAGCCTTACTCAAATATAACATATTTTCTGGAAATCTATAATAATAATAATAATAAAAACCCATAACTTGTCAGGATTGCAGGAATTCCACATTAATGAAATCAGCATAGAAAGTCCTCTATCTTCAGTCATTCGGAATAGTGTAGACAAATCATGCCCGAACCATTCCTTGATGCTGTCAATTCACAATTTTATCTGTTGGTCTCTTATCCTCAACTGTTCTTTACAAAAACATAAGTCATGTTTCTTTACATATCCAAATCAAATAAGTTTATGCCATTTCACTACTGTCAAAAAATGGTTGATAAGCTGTAAGTTCATTTATCTTCTGTTGGACTTATATTTGTCTTGTCTTCTAATATAACTAATTCTTAGCAAATGTCTTAGTACTTGTATTAAACAGCCTGAATCATTCTTTGCTTGTCTGCATTCATTAAGTGTCCAGCTTTCACATTAAAAAAAAAAATACTTCGCACTATGAATAACTTGATCTTTACTATAATACTGATCTTACGTTTCCAAATCACGTTCAACCTTGCCATGACAATCTCATGTCTTAACTTAATTTTATTTCTCGAGTTGCCATTATCACATATTAGGGACCAGAGATGTTTGAAAGTTGTAATTTCTTTAAGTTTGTGACTGTTTAATTGGATGTTTGTAGGATCTTCCTTGATATCACTAGATCACCAATATCACAAATGCTAATTTTCTTGCCATATTTCCTACTGTTGTCTTCCAACGTTCAGGTGAGTTCCCGGAATTAAGATTCGGAACCAGCCAAGATATCAATATCATCGGCATAGCACACGTTACAAAATGGTCTACTGCCAATAGTTATTGATGTCTGGTGATCTTGTAATACATTACATATTCAAACTCAGTGTTAAAAAGTACGGGGAAAGTATGCAATCATGACACACTCCTATCCTCCCCTTGAAAAATTTGCCAATGGCATCATTGATGAAATCAGTACTACTTACGTATGTATACAGCATTTCAATGACTTCTACGATGTTTGTGTCAAAGTTATATTGTCTCTGTATCTGTCAGAGACCGTGGTGCTATACACGATAAAATGCCTGTGTAAAATAAATGAAATTATGATACACAGCAAGATGATGTAAATATTTTTCTCCCAATATTCTATGGTTAAAAATGTGTTCTGTGAACCTTTATTTTTATGGAAACCAGCCTGTTCTGCTTACAATAGCTTGTATCCTGTTTAAAGGATCTTTAGCATCACCTTGTTAGAATGGATGTTTAGACTAATAGTTCTGTAATTCAGGTTGCTTTAATGAGAAAGCAGTATTACTAGCGATTGTGTCCATTTTCTAATCCAAATTTTCTGGCAGATGGCTGTCATAACAGTGATTTACTCCTCTACAGCATTTGGGAGAATGCATGTTTTAGGAGTTCTGCTGGAATATTATCTACCACTGGTGATTTATTTTCTTTCAATAACCTAGAGCCATTGACACTTCCACCTTAAATATTTCTGCATTCCCAAATTCTGTTGTTATTGACTTTTTTTAACTGGATGTTTATGGGAATCTTGCTTCATATTACTAGATATACATTATTAATTATTTCCATGGCAAACTGATTGCACACTCCTCATTCTGTTCTGCAGGTTCCCAGCCCTATTCATGCAATATTTCATATCATATTCTCTAATTGCTTGCAACAATTGAAGTCTAGATGTGTTACTCATTGCAATGTCTACATCCAGCATGTTCATGACAGCGGATCCATGTGATGTCCAGAGATGCAGCTACAGATGCCACTATTTCAAATTGACAAATAATTTAAAAGCATGGGCTGAGAATAAAACATGAAAACTACCCTACCAAAAGGAGTTTCTCATAGCCATTGAATATCAAACCCATATAAAGATCTCTATGTTATATTTCATTATATTTTAATGCCGACTGATATTGTAACATGGATGTTTTTATAGCAAATAACATATCTAACTGAATTTTTGAAAGATTTTTTTATAGCAAATAACATATCTAACTGAATTTTTGAAAGATTTTTTTATAGCAAATAACATTTCTAACTAAATTTGTGAAAGATTTTTTTATAGCAAATAACATATCTAACTTAATTTTTGAAAGATTTTTTTTATAGCAAATAACATATCTAACTTAATTTTTGAAAGATTTTTTTTATAGCAAATAACATTTCTAACTGAATTTTTGAAAGATTTTTTTTTATAGCAAATAACATATCTAACAGAATTTTTGAAAGATTTTTTTTTATAGCAAATAACATTTCTAACTGAATTTTTGAAAGATTTTTTTATAGCAAATAACATTTCTAACTGAATTTTTTTTCAGGACTGTTATTCTTATCTGGTCTATAATTGTATTCTTGGTTTCTGAAATGTCCCATATCCCAATCTCTTGTATTACTAGTAGAGATCAAATCTTGGTTGTGAACATTGAAACTGATAAAATGTATAAAGTAACATTACATTGACTTTTATCTTATCTCTGTTGTCAAGTTTTAACCCCACAATTTTATGTCCACATCATTTACTGACATTGTAGTATAGAATAAAGATATGGAATGTCTTACATTTTTGTTTGAGCATGGTGAATAATAGTCACATCCTCCGATTATTCTGAGAGCTATAAATCTTTAGTCCTGTGATCTATGACCTAACAGGTTCCAAACAGCATGACTTATTTTGGCAGTTGCAAATTTTTGGGTGTTTATCATTGGCTGGTAACACAGAGTATACTCAAAATGACCAATAATCAGCCCTGATAAGTTACACTGTTTTGAATCTGCAACATGGCTATTCTGAAGAAGGACTTGGTTATAGAATAGAACACTAGAACAGCTAATTGTCAACCAATGATTAGACACACATAAAACAACTACCTGACCCTTGACTTGTAGCATTTGCATGTTGTAAGAGAGAATCAATGAGGTTTGGGGTTAAAACCCCCACAGGTTTGAAGCTGAATATGGCCTATGCACACAAACAAAAATTGCAAGAAACAGACATTGATTTCACATTAACATGATTGATAGTGCTAAAAATTCATGAATTATTGATGCAAAAAATAAAAGGAATACCACATTGGTAACTTTTTAAAATCAAATTGTATCTATTATTGATTGGTCAGTGAATAAGTGGAAATACATTACAAAACATGCTACTTGTCCCCATAACAGGATATTTTATCTGACTATCTTCCCCTTTTGTATTAGATTTATCTTTGTATACAAATATTGGTAAAGAAATGGCTTCCTTTTTGTTATATTCATCTAGTATAATTCTAAACCTTGAACAATCAATGAACATCCATATATATTTTAAATGGAAAAATGATACGTAGAAATGGGAAATTACTAAATAAAATTGCCTACTTTGAGAACAAGTACCCAAAATGATCAACTGGGAGATAAAATCTTGATTCTAGACAACATACAAGCGATTTCTGGTACAATACAAGTAGACTTTACCACATAGTTATTTCAGTTGTCTATGTTTGTAAATTTCATGTTCATCAGTTAATAATTTAAATATTTATTTATTTTTGGGTTTGGGTTAGGAAAGTTGTGTTTTACATAACTAACCCTAATCCCAACCATGAACAAATAAATATGTCAATTATTAAATGATAAACATAAAATTTACAAACATAGACACAGGAAATACTTTAACATGTGGTGACGTTTACTTATATTGTATTGGACTCCCTACAAAAACTGAATAACTTCTGAATAAATAAGTCACAAATATATGTTTTTATCACTATTCTAACTCCTTTCACTTTAATCATTCATGATTTCCAGATTCAATGTTTATTTATACTAATTTGAAATGCTAATCAGTGGATTTTTACAGTTTAAAAAATTAGACGTCCTGATTAATTTGCAGCATGGAGAAAATCAGCTACACACCATAATATATGTAGGCCCTGCTTCTCCAGGTAATCAGTTAATAAATCAGGAACAAACAGACATTACAAGCAGTAACTAGAGAACAGATAGAAAATATGGCAGTTGGTATAAGACATACATTAAGCACAGAATCACTGGGGTTATTAGCAGGATGTGAGCAATGTTTGGCAAAAGTCTGTAGAAATGTTCAGACTTCTAAATAAAGAACTGCAGATAGTATAACAATCAACAGTAAATATAATTTGACACCGATATTTTATATTGAGAAAAAAATCTTTCATTTCAATTTTTTACATTTTTACTGACAAATATTTATAAATACATAAATTAACAATGTCAAAAAAGATCTCAATTAAGTCAGTTTTATTTGAGCATTTCACCAAACCGGTAACTCAAGCTGGAAACATTTGATGTGCCAGTAGGCCTAATTTATACATGAACCAGATGAAGACAAATAATATAATGGAAAATCAGCACAAAGTATTCAGGCAGCAATAACAATGTTCACAATACCGGTAGATACAATTGAAAAGAAAAAAAAATTATTTTAAAAATATTTTAATGAAACAGGTATATAAAGATGTTAATAAGAACAAATTTCCAGCCAATTAGAAGAACATAAAACATCAAACAACATTTGTTATAAAGTGACTGTAGCAGACATGGCAGATACATTTTTAAAAAAATCATTTATTGCCATCAATGTCGGCTCATTACACCAGTAGATTTCTCATTGTTTCAGCGTGAAAGGTCCGGCAAGATTATGAAGTGAAAAATTGTTTTCTTTATATTGCAGCTGAATTGTTCCAACATAAACAATGAAACACATGAATGCAAATATGAAGTTGACCAAGGCTAGAACATTTCAAAAATATAGATATAATGTCATTACTATTTAATATACATTTGCCATTTATGATTTGAGTCGCAGTAAGACAGTAAACAAAATAAGAGCTTTGACACACTGACTCCCAACTCTGGTTTAGAGTAGTCACATTTGTGCAAAGTTATTCCCATTTAGCAAAAGTGTACCACATTTATAAAATGAAGGGTCATTACATACTTTCTAAACTGCTACAACTGTCACACTTCCCAACAGCAGATTAGTTTAGAACAAGCAGAATATCAATCAAGGGCAGCGCATCAAAACACAAAGTAAGGTGTTTTTTTTACAAAGCACAAGTTTAATGTTTTAAACAAATTGCCTTTATCAAATTTACTGAAATTCTGATTCTACTGTAAGGTACTGGAATTTCAGAGCTAAAGATGATCTTATCAACGGAGTGCAAAGGGTCTTGCATTGCTCTCAATGGACCCAGGGTTAGCAAGTAGCCAAAATCCCAAAAGTACCCCCTCGTGGTGCACCCTGGAAACAGAAATACAGTGGCTCGTGTCCGTGAAGGTGACAGATGGAAAGAGAATTGATTGCAAAAGAGAAAGGCAATATCTCCGACACCTCTGCTCCAACACATGCAGCAGCACTGTCAACACACAGTGAAGCTAGTCAGTATGGCGGAAACATTGGAGGAGCGGCCAATGCAGATGTTACGAAGTAGGCAGATGTTATGAGAAATATTAAGAATCTGATTGTCAGTCACATAATAATAGCATACTGAGTACACTAAGACAGAAGCATAATGCTAGAGGGAAGCGTCATGTGCAAAGAGAAAATGTTTCAAGGAAATTGGAACTATTACGGATGTATTGTTAACTCGAGACAAGCTTCTAGTTACCGATGACCCCAGCCCGGGCCCAACTCTACTGTCGAGATTTTCTTATATCAGAAACATGCTCATAGAGAGAAAAGGTTCAGTATCTGACGTGCACAGGCACAACTGTCTGAGGAGTTAAGCTTTGTTCAACTCGAGAGCAAAATGCTAGTTCCAGATGCTCCCAAATATGTGTATGGACTCAGACTTGGGGTTCACGACGTTGATGAATGATACTTCGGCTAAGAGGGCGAACAAGTTCAAGCCCAACTCTTCTGTTGAGTTCTTCCTGAATCGGAACCAGGTTTGCTGATGAGAAAAGGTTCAGTACCCGATGGGCTCAGGCACAATACGTCTAATAACATGAGGCTAGTTCACTGGCTGCGGAACACATCGTGCAAGAGAGACATGAAGGACAAACCGTTTCGCTGCAAAATTAGTACACATTCGCCGCCTGGCGACAGGTTAGGGTATCCCACCCGAAATGTCAAGGAATGCTGAAATCAGCAGTGCTGGGCCTACAAGGCGCATAACAGTGGCACAACGTAACTATGCTCCATGCTGATTATCAAGGAGCAAACACAAAATCTTATCAACTGTTTAAGATGGTTGCTTCTTTTTCATTCATTTTCAAATTCCTGCAGATTAGCAGGATGTAGTACAGTGAACTGAATGTGTTTTGTCATGTTTTACAACTTGGCTGTGATATGTGTCATTCAGCCTGACACACCCTACTTCAGTATGGTTTCAGGAATATTTTAACCCCCTATAGGACGGGACCAGCCAACTCCACCTTCAAAATTCCCTTAGTTGCCTTTTCCAACATATAGCAGTGTCCTCAATCTTGCTTCTTTTTTCTGGACGCAGCGACATATGACCTGTGGTCTTGTTACAATCCACCCCATCATGGAATGTCTAAAGTTGTTTTCCCCATCTATTTGACTATGGGTCTGCCTGAGGTTGTCGCATCCGATCAGACTCTATTCCTCAGAAAATTGACTGAATCATCTTAATTTGGACTGTCCTATTTGAGCCTCTAGGGGTGAGATTTTCAGACGATGACATATCTATTGTAAATCATATTTTTCTTATTACTCCAACCACTTACCTCATGTATCTCATTTCTAAGACTAGAATCTGACTTCTGGGTTCCAAGTCATTGCCCATGATCAGCATCAATATCTAAAGATTGAGATGAAGGTAGAACAATATACAAAATCACCTTCATATATTTATCAACCTCTTTCTTACTCAGAAATCCTTGATTTTATGGTACAAACATCCTCCCAGATGCTGCTTTTGTGTGCTCTTTGAACTTCCGTTCCTATCTACAACAGCCCTTTATCAAACAAAAGTTTCACTTGATAAAATCCTTTTGATCAAAATATTGATTGTACATGAAAGTATTTGATGTACTTTGCAAGACTACCTTTCTTTGTGCTTTGGTATTTAATATAAAGTTATACTAATCTTACTGATTACAGTATCACCAGAAGTTGTGCAAACTGCACAACAAAGTATCTCCAAATCTTTACCACAAAATTCAGTATAAAGCTATATTCTCTGCAGACACTTCTCTGGATAGCAACTTCCATTTTGGCACAGAGAAAGAACAATGAAAGAGCTCTGCAACATTTTATCACAATACACAGAGGTAATATAAGAAATTACTTTGAAAGGTAACACAAACATCTGTTGAAGCTTCACAATGTTGACAATTTGAGTCATTGTGTGTATATGTATACGCGTGTGTAATATATACATAAATAATCATAAAAAATATCCAATTACAAAGAATTGTATAATTTTATAATAAGTAAAATAGTAACAATGCATGTACAATTATATAACAATGAAAAGTACACAATATGTGTAACTATATAAACTGAAATCAACAAATGTATTCTCTCTTGTAACTCCATATCTCTTCTTCTTCATATTCTCAAACTCCTGTAGATTAGCAGGATGCAGTCCAAAGAACAGAAATTGTTGTGTCATGGTCTCATGGTTTACAGCTTAGCTGCAACATTTGCATTTATCAGCCTGATACATCAGACTTCAGCATGCCTTGGATCACTTTGACCTTCTATGAGATTGGTCAGCGAACTCCACTCCCAAAAACCTACTTAGCCGCCTCATACAACATGCATGGAAGGTCTTGCTATTCTTTGCTTCCCATTCAGGCCATGACAACAACACATCCCATTTTGAAAAATCTCTGCTACTGTGGAGTTATTAAAACAATCTCACATTTTCAATTCAAACAAACTACCGTTAGTTTGAATTTCATGTTAGCAGAACATTTCATGTACTAGTCGTGCCACTGAACATGTCAGTGAAACCTAAGCATTCAACAATATCTGAAAAGCAATGTCTTAAATGCAGGATATGCTTCAATTATTAGTAATTTATTATGTTCCCTATACCAGTGGTTCTCAATCTTTTTCTGTCAATGGTCTACTTTTAGGACAAATTAGTCTCTATCGTTCCTCCTTCACCCAGACTCTAACTAAAACAAATTTTGTCAACTTCAAGAATTATTATTCTTCATCTTATTATGTGGGGAAGGAAGAGATTACAAAAGCTACTGGAAAAATGTATGTGGTCAAATATATGTGGAAAAACAGAGACTGAAATGGTCACTTAATGAGACCCATGGTGGCCAGTAGCAAGAACAAACAACATGAGAATGGAAACAACAAGAGGCAGAAGAAGACCAAGAAGAATGTAAATTGAAGGTTACCAACATTCTGAGACATTACAATATTACTGCATATCCAGCAAGCAATCATGCCATAGCCCAAAAACTGATTGTCATTGAATCCTGCAATGTCTTATGGCAAAAACAGAGAAAAGACAATTTATTTTATGTATCACCCAACTAATTTCACAGGTTACCTTTCTATGACTTACCTAGACAGGCCAGCAGCCCCACAATTGTACATTTTTTTTTTGTGACCAGAAAAATGATGCAAGATGAAAAATATGAAATCAGAAACAGATAATCTGTACCTAGGAAAAGTACAAAATGATCAATCATACAAAAGAAAGTGGAAAACAAGATTTACACCGACCACATTTGAAGAGAGACTAGTTGAGCTGAAATAACAGCAGGCTTTTCAGAGAATTTCGGGTCCCCATTTGAGATCAAGATGATTGCAGAAAAAGGATTAAATTTGCACACCTTAATTAAACTTATGCAGTTACCACTTCCTGTATGTCTGTGTTCAGATGATAGTGATATCTATTCATCTAGTAAAATACATTCACTACAAAGGAGCTGCGATAGTTAAGGGCTAAGTCACTCAACTTCAGATCAGGAGACTTAGGCTTAAGCTCGCTCATCACTCATGGTTTGTCATACAAAAATTCAGTATTGACCAAGCCACCAGGAAATATGTACCAAGGGCTCATTTTCTGGGAAGGTCGCGTATTGTCATTATTATGGAATATGTGCTAAAGTTGAGAAAAATCTGGTGATTTCTGGTCAGGCAACAGATTCCTTATACGTAACACTGCGTAAAATTTGCCCAAAATTGTGAAGTGTTCAGAGAATCCATAAGGAAGACCACATTCTGGAAAGAATGTCAAATGATGATTGTTTTGGGTCTTCCACTTTCTCCTACCCTGATGTTCATCTTAGAGCAGTTGTGACTCAGCAAATTTAATCGTAAACCATATGTCTAATAGAAAACCAGTACATCTCTCTGATAGCATTCATGTTATCTCGCAAGCATCAAAGCTGGCATTTAAACAATTCAAAAAGTTAATGACCTCTAATTTTATAATGCTATTGCTGTCACATTAAAATAAATGAGAGGCAACATTAAAAACAGTAACTGTTCTCCCTGAGACATCTTAGCTAACACTATCTTTCACATGAGAGCACCACCACGTCAGGTATGTTGGGTCATTGCCACACATAAAATGGCATAACAAGGCATAGCCGTTCTCAGGACTACATCCTACTGGAAATCTAGCAAGATAATTGTCCTGTTACAAGAGAGATCCAGCAGAAGTTTGAGAAAGAATACTAAAAACATGTTAGAGCAAAAGCTTCAGCAGATCAATCCATAACTTGCACAAAGATTGACACAGCAAGACTGTACTTGAACAGTTTCATAAGTGGGTTCCAAACTTTCCAGGAGACACTTTACCAAAAAAACATTGCAATCTTTAGCATTATATTGATTGTATTGTCATTTATGAAAAGGAGAGATAAATTTGTGTGCAATACCTTGACTCATGTTATGGTATGCAAATGTGCCCAGTACATAATTTCAGAATCATGACTTTGAAACTGAAGAGTAACAAAATCTGTCATAACAAATCACATCTGACAAAATACATTATTAATCAACTTAGGCCTAATTCTTAGAAAAAAATGTGTAAATTATAGCTGAATAATAGAACAATATGGCATCACAATTAAGCTATATAAATAATACAATGTCACTGCTGCACAATTAAATAGCTATTTTCAAGTATACCAAGACTGGTAAACAAATATGATGCAAATGTAGTGACTTAATTATTACTATTGCTGTAGATGTGTATCATTAGAAGTAAACACAGTGAGTGAGAATAATGAAACACACACATATATATATATATATGCTGCTCACAATGGGATAAACAACTTTGAAGCCGCAAGATGCTCTACTATAGCAGTCGTATACATTTAACTGAAAGCTACACATACAAAAAACTTAACTGAAACCCAATCCACACACAAAACACATATAATCTAGGTGAAATTCAATTCACACACACAACAGGTCAAAAAAATTTAATTGAAACTCAATTTACATACATAATAGACCTAAAAACTGTATTGAAATTCAATCTACACACACAACACACTTATAAACTTCATTGAAATTCAATCTACACACTTATAAACTTAAACTGAAATGCTTCTTTTTTTTCTTCAGCGTTCATTCTCAAACTCCCGCTGATTCTCTCTTGTTGCAGGACAATGGTCCCACTAGATTTCCAGCAGGATGTAGTCCTGAGAATGGATATGAGTTGTGTCGCTGTATTATTTGCGCCAATGGTCCGACACATTCGTCTTCTGTGGAACTTCTTCTTCTTCTTCTGCGTTCATTCTCAAACTCCTGCAGATTAGCAGGATGTAGTCCGGAGAACGGAATGCGTTGTGTCATGGTTTACAGCATTGCTGTGATATCTGCGGCTTTCGGCCTAACACATCTGACTTCAGCATGGCTTTGGGTCACTGACCCTATATGGGATGGGACAGCCAACTCCATCCCATAACCTCCGTAGTCGCCTTTTACGACATGCGCGGAAGGTAAACAGTGTTGCTATTCTTTGCTCCCCTTTCGGGCCCTGGCAACACACGGGCGTTCTGTGGAACTGAAATTCAATCTACATACACAGTATAAGGATTGGCAGTATAACATACACAGAATAAAAGGATTATAACCTACACAGTAACATGACTATAACTTACACACAATAACATGATTATTATAACTTACACACAATAACAGGATTATAACCTACATACAGTAACAGAATTATAACTTACACACAATAACAGGATTATAACCTCCACATGCAGTAATAAGGATTTATAGACATGAATGTATATTGAATGTGAACATGAATGTGAACATTACATTAGGATGTTTCACTAACAGCCATAGTGATCGTTCAGGATATATTCTACATCTGGCGGTGAACAAGTAGAATAAAATATTACATAGCAACATAAAAATAATCTGGGTATATACGAAGACAAATATAATTGCTGGTAACATTTCAGCAGCATTTCCTTAACTGTCCATTCTACCAGAGATACACAAATGACTTCATAAATTCAAAGTAGAGAATATTATAAACCATCTAAAGAAGTACATAACGTCAATATGTCCTTGCTAACTAGATGTATACACCCTAAACAAATATCTTTCATCTGTGTATTTGAGGAATATTTGTGGTGTAGTGATAAAACCATCAATCTTGTATTCACAGTCACAGTTTTTATGCTGCAAAATGACACCATGTTTACAACTGCATGTTTTCATAACTGGAAACATCACTTGAAACTATGAATGGTACTCTCAGCAGACAACTTGCTAATCTGTTGAGATGGATAGAGTACTACATATGGTGAACCCCGAGTGTAATGAAGTAAATCCTCTACGAGTCCTTTTTTAAGTCAGTGCATCACATCCTTTTTTCTTTTTTTGAAAATAGTTTTCTAACACTGTTGTGTTGACTATATCTAATCTCGCACTAACCGACAGTTATATACACATTTACAAACTAACAAAACAGATGTAACATAAAGGAACCTGTAATAGAATGATCCAAGAAACGGTTACTGTCAATGAACTACATTTTGGCCTACAGAAGTAGCAGGTCCTGCATCAAAAATAAAATCTAAGTTTCCTTCCAGTGTAAGTTCCTGCTTTATGACTTGATCCATATCATAATCCAAACATGATATACCCATAAGGTCCATGTCAATATCTAGGGGAAGTCCCATGTTGCTGTTACTGCCACCACCTGAACCATTAACAGTAATGGTGTGATTGTCTAAGAAATTTTCACTGATTCCACGAAGATGATCAGTAGTTATAGAGTGATGGTGTGGACTCGAGTTTGAGCCAGCTGTCATCCCAATGCCAGAAATACCGTTGGTCATGTTACTGGAGGCTGGTGTTGAGCTTAAAGATATATGGTTTCCAATAGAAAACGCAGGCGGTGAATTATTGGTAGCGACGTGAGACCTGTATGCTTGTGCACCTCTTGTTAGAGCTTCACGCAGTATAGAATCACATGTGGCTTGGTGTAGTGCCTGCTGCTGCAATGAGGCTGTTGTGATCGGCTGCTGCTGAATGAGATGCCTACTTTGTTGAGGCGATACCTGACAATTGTGTGGAGATCGCCCGTTACCAAGCCCTGTTTGTGACTGTGGGCTGTGATGAGTGAAGGAACCAGAATTTGGGCTTCCCTGTTCTGGACAGTTCAGCTGCTGGGTATTTATGGAGAGGCTGTTAGGTGTGGCCATGCGGACTGGGGACACTGCTTCTTGCTTTATGCCCAGAACTGAGTCATTGTAACTGTCATTGTACAGCTCTGTTGGCACGAAAGAAGTTGAACTATTGCTAAGTGGACTTGTTCTAATTTGCAGTCGCAGCGTGTTGTTAAAATTCTGTGTGTTGTTAAAATTCTGTGAGTGGAACTCAATGTTATTAATTTGCTGCTGTTGTTTTTGTTGCTGCTGTGGATAAGGTGGTGGAGCCGCTAGCTGAGTGTATTGGCTATCTAGTCCAGGAGATGGCTGACTGTAGTCACTTGAACTGTCAGAAAGATAAGGGCCATTCATACCAGTGACCACATCCATTTTCATATTATCTTGGGTGGACAATTTCATTCCTTCCACTAGAGATTCTACCAGTTCTGAGTACACATTGTCTGTGTATAGAGTAGGAGAGTTGTCAACCTCTGTGCCCCAAGGGATTGATGACATAGGCTGAATTTCACTGGAGTTAATATCAGGTTCAGCTACTGCACTTATTGGAGACAATCGACTACAGTTACTGGTACTTGAGCCAGCTCTTGGTCTAAAATCTCCAAAGCTTAGGCCATCCAAGTAGTCATCACATCCACCCGGTGAGAGAGCTCCTCCATTTTCCAAGCCTGCACGTAATGCCTCAACTTTCTTCCTAATTCTGCCTCGTTTCTTTTCATAACTCTTTGTTTCCATGCTTCCTGCACGTCTTCTTGGAGTTTTCCCTGGCTTAGCATCTGGATTGAGAACCCACCACGAACTTTTCCCTGTTCCTTCATTTTGAATCCTCATGAAACGATTGTGTAGTGACAGATTATGTCGAATAGAATTCTGAAACAAAACAAAAAAACGTAGGGAATCAATTTATGTGAGAAGTATGACTTACTTTTGATAAAAAGTTACTGCTCCTTATTCTACTGGAGCCATTACTGCAGTGGTGGCTGAAAATAGACCTGTGAATGTGAAAACATCTAGCAGTATAGTTCACTAGAGCTGGAAAATGTCCAGGAATAACATCTTCCAACTTAGTAAACATATACAGCGTAACAATAACCTGAGAAGAATAAAACCACAACACACTCCAGGGTGCAAATTGTGCATTTACAAACTGTAGACCATTTTCTTGAATGTCTAGCTTGTGGATGTGTCAGAAAGATGCTTCTCCCTCCAAGTCAGATAAATGGAACAAAACAACAGCTCAAAAACACATGCATATATCACACAAAAAGCTGCGTTTGCATAATGTTAAGTGATTTGCCCACTAACCAGCAAACCCTGGTTAAAATCAACTCATTATTCATGGCTTGAAATAGAAAATACTCCTGCGGTTCACCCAGCCACTATAAAGTAGGTACCAGGGTTCATGTTCTGGGACGGTCGAGGAATGGAGCCATTGCTTATGGACGAGTGCAATGGGTGGCACTAGATCAGGTAGTTTTTGGTCACCACAGACTAGGCAGCAGAGCACTTATGAGAAATTGTGTGCTACGTTGTTGGTTGATAACTCTGCTTGCTTTAACATTCACACAATGGCATTGCGGCAAAGAGAATAAACCCATGAATCAGCAACCACACAGTTTGCTAGAGATGGAACATGTTTAGAAAAACATTCACTCAATTGTTGGTCATTATTTTGAGTGTTAGGACCATCATTAATGCATTTAACAGTGAATAGCAATCTATGTTCCCAGCACTTACCTACAGTAAGATTTCAGCAACAGTGCAAAGACACTGTAGCACATTCTTTAAGCTGTTTTATTAATGCATCTTCTGCATTCGTTCTGAAATTTCTGCAGTTAGTAGGATGTAGTTCAGAGAACTGAATGTGTTATCTCTTGTTTACAGCTATATTGTGATATCTACAACTTTCAACTTGTCTCCAGCATGATTTTGTTAATTAGTTTTTATGTGATGGGCCCTGGACAGTCATGACACATTTAACTCTGTTTTAATTGTAAGACATGTTTCTTGTATCTCTGTGTAAAAATGTGTGAATAATGGTGTCTTTTTAACTAAAGACATTTACTGCACCTTACTGAAATAATTCACGGATTTCTTTTTCCCAATATATTGTTTGGTATCATGGCACATTCAACCGTTATTATTTATACGGCGTTTCTTTTGTTTTTGGTCACGAACTGACATCATTGCACATTGGGCAGACCCACTGGTGCTCAATCTCCCCTCGAAGATAGAGGATATGCATACTGATGGTTCCTGTGGCCTGCTGGTTAAACATTCTTTTCGTTCCTCCCAGCGGGTGTCCAGTTCTCATTCCACCACACTTAATCTTAAATTCTTCAAATTGATGAAGTATTGATGTTTTATCAATCGCAGTATCCACTTCCAGCAGGCACCCATGAAGTAGTTTCAGCACATCCCCTGTATCTGTTGTCAACGGCCCAACTGTGCATGGGTGCAAGTTCCAGCTTGAGGCAGACATTAGTTGATCAATAATACCGAAAGTGTCTCTCACCGTCAGAGATAGCCCATGGCGTCCTTTGTCTATTCCAATTGACAATGGCTTATAACCCATAACTGTCATCTCCCAATTTGATTCCAGGACCCATTAAGGGCAGGGATGAAGTAAACTTGCCTATAGCACAATGTACGGGCTGAAATATAGAGATTCTGCCAAAGATGCATGTGCCGGGCCATTGGCACAAATAAAACAGTAATGTCTTACCATGATAGGTGGCTGTAAGTTGAATGTTTGTATTCTCTGTGTAATCAGTTTGTTAATTAAATGGTGTCTTTTAATTGAAGATGTGGACAGCATTTTACTGAAATAATTTCAATGGTTTCTTTTTCTCTATGGAATCTATCAGTTATATAGTGAATTGTTATACAATACTTTGTGACTTTTAGAATTTAGTAACCTCCATTTCTGTGAGCAAATATACTTTGTTTTGAATCCTCTCTTTCATTATGTTAAATTACTTTGTTATCTCCTGGCTTATTTCCTTACATTACACCCCCACATTTTAATTACTTCTACATAGTCCCTTCAGTTATATAAAACATTTGTGTAATGCTGTGCTAGGCTCATACATTTTACCAGTCGCAAGCAGCTATCTTGGGTTGATGTGGCTACACTACACGTCTTTTATTTTTCAAGATTTGTTCAGGTACCCAGTTCCTTAGACTGGGTCGGCCTAGTATCTCTCTGTATTTTAAAACATTCATGCCTCGACTGAAAATTTAAACAATACACTAGAATAGAAACTCAAAATCAGATCTGTAGTAAAGTGGTTAGTGTGCCCATTCCACAAATAAAATTTGCTTTAACTTCTCATACTACAAAAGCCAATTGTCCACACTGTACTGGTGATACGATTGTCCACACTGTACTGGTGATACAATTGGATTTATTAGTTTTGTCAAAGATTTCAACATTTGAAAAGCTATATCATATAAAGGATATGCTTCAATAATTATTTGGTTGTACAAGCACTAGAAAATATTTTTGGATGCCTAGAGACATGATTATTGTGGCTTATTCACACGACAAATCCCACTCTATCATTCCATGGAACGGGAGTCAGACACACAATAAAAATCTCCGTAATCATATATTATGACGTGTAACAGATCAGTCTTCTTCTAATATGCAGTTTAACATATCTACACAGCAAGTAATATGTTGTGCCGATATGCTAAATAGGCGGGTTTGCATGATACCATGGTTGAAGGTGCTACTCTTGGTATCTCTGACTTTAGCACCTGCACTTGCTTGGACAGGACTGTGGTCCTACTTGATATATGGGCTGGTTCGAACAATCTTAGTTTTCAGTCTCTGTTGGCTGAACTAAGCTTCATCTCCACTTCAAGGAGCTGGCATCTATGGAGTGACAGATCAGTATTTCTACTCTTTGTAGTATTTCGAACACTGTTGGCAACACACAGGAACAAGGAAACTTCAATATTTTGGCTATACAAAATGACAGAACTACTGAAGATCATATGCAATTAAGAAGTGAAGACAGACACACAAGAAGAAAAATTGAAATTGTAAGATATTGCCAGCATGTTGCTGTGGCCCAAATGGGGAGTCAAGATTAGCAACACTGTGACCTACTATGCATGTCGCAAGAGGCAACTAAGGAAGGTTTTGGAGTGAAATTGGCAACACCATCCCATAGAGGAATAAAGTTAGCCAGAAGCCATATTGTAGCTAAGCTGTAAACCATGACACAACACATTCTGTTCTCTGGAATATATTCCGTAACCTGCAAGAGTGTGAGAACAAAACAAACAAAAGAAAGATATTAAATAAAAGGTGAAAAAGCTTATGAGATTATAAACAGGAAGGAAACAGACAGTTTTGGGGATCTATTACAACTAACCTCTTGGCGTGGAAACTACAAATAATTTGAATAACACCTATTCTAGTAGTTCATAATTGTGCCAGTCAACCTGATTGGTATAAAAATTATGTATTTATGTCGTTAAAACAGTACAACCATGTGTGTGTGAAAACAAATGGCCCAACATAAGACTGAAATCATTCTCATATATCACGTATATGTGTGTACTATAGTTACTTCTCTGCCTATCTAGTAAACACAAGGCAGGAACAAATGTTCATTTTCCACACAGGACATTCACATCTGCTCAGTTCTCACCAGATTAAGTTTGCAGACTGAAGGTTAACTGCAATCTATCCACATTCCTCACCTTATTTTGATCATTAGTTAGTTCCTTTTGGGCTTAGAGATGGCACATAGGGCTGTAGTAATTTCTTTACATGTTGAGCATATCATTGCAAGTTGCTGTAGTTCTTGTTTACTGCTTATGCCCAATATAGATATTCCTCTGTTGATTGTTCTGTGTACAAATTTTTTTTTGGTGACCTACTTTTCTTTTTTCCTGTCTTCCATATGAAGGTTTGTTGGGAGGTCTGCTTTTGAGTCACATAGTGCAGTGGTTACCGCAATGACTTCGCATATGAGTGGTCCTGGGTTCATTCCCCAGTAGAGGCAGAAATATTTTTCAGACCGTAATGGCTCATGGGTCAACCCAGCTTTAATTGGGTACCGAATTAGTCCGGGAAGTAATGACTGCGAGAGAGAGGAGATGGCTGCCGCCCTCATATAGCAGAGCCATTGAAATGTGAGATTGTTAACATTTCACGGCATGGCCGCCGATATTCTTTCTTTTCACTTTATACCCCTTTGTGCATTGCAGAGTCAGGGGGTAGAAGACTTCTCTGGAGATGGCTTTTTGTGTGTGCTTCATATATGTTTGTTTTCATTGACTTTTTTATTTCTGTAATCCATCATTTGCATGGTCTGCCTCTGCATCCTTCATGTCTGTATAGTAATGCTTTTTGAGGGGCATTGTCTGATGGTAGCTTTGAAGCATGTGAAAACCATTTAATTTGTTGTCTTCTGATATAATCCAGGATTGGCAATGCGTTTGTTAGTATTCTGATTGATGGCTTCATTTCTGAATCTATATCTTATTGTTACTCTGACGATTCCATGCAGACAAGGCACTTCGGTCTTGACATAACTCTGGATCTTTCAAATTTATTCAGAAAATGTAAACATTCATTATGACATTGAAAATTTTAAAGCTGTCCCAGGTGAATTTGATTTTATACAGATTTTTAAAGAAGGTGATATCGATGTATAAAAAATTTGCAAACACCATTGGTAATGGGAGATAAGTACACTCTGTATTGCTGGTCAGTAAAGTGTTAAATTATTTAAGGAAATAGAATAACCCAATCAATTAGCATCAATTATTACAATTACTAAAATTCTAGTTTCCAAATATTTGATCTGAAAGTAAATAATTTTAGAGATTTACGGGGTCAAATTACGAGGATCACCTCTTTGTGCCGTGTTTATGACTAGAGTGTAATGTTAACCTCTTTGTATTTGAGTCTGGGATGGAGAATGAAGATAAGACTGCATCCATCCTCCCAAGCCAAAGTGCATCATATGCTCGAAGCTACTTTACAATTATGGAACAGGGTAATGAAGTTTTGCTAATCACTGGAAGCACACATAATACACACAAATCGACATTTCAACCAAAAGGCCTTTATCAAGACTAAATTGATAGCATATCCTATTCAGGACATAGCCAACATTTTTCCTAGTAGTGATTTTTGAATATTTCCAAGTAGCCAACATTTTTTGACTGTGGTGATTTTCTAGGCAATATAAATGCGTTCAGTAGTTTGCCATCATTTTCTGAACAGTCCGGATGCTAAAATGTCTGTGGTGGGGGTAGAACTCAGTACCTAGGCCATCATAGACTCACTCTGTACCACTTCGCCACACATCAAGACTACATACGCAATAAAAAAACAACAAGCATGAACGACACTATTGACGTTCACATGGCAGAGCTGAATATGGAGACAAACCCAAAAGGATAGAAACTAGATCAGAGGTGAAACAACACAAGCAGGAAATATACAAAACCCACCCAAATACATATGAAACTAGACAGACCATTTGTCTCTGTGTATTCCTGCCATGCAGGATACATCTGACTTCCTGAAATGTCTTTCAACCATTAGTGGAGCAGCTCCGTACATTCCTGAAAGATACTAACCATGACCTTTCTATCTTGCCTCCATTTCACTGTCCCCTACTCACACTTATCCTCTCTTTCTACTTGATGTCTGCTTTATTTAGACCTCCACACCACACTCAGAGTGTATCAAGGACTTGAAGTTCTTCCTCAATGAACATCCTTGTGTCACTTCTAATATCATCTGTCTTGCAGAGCTTGTGCTCACTCTTAACTCCTTTGAGTTAGACAGGCTCTTCTTTATGTATACTTCCTGGACATATCCATTACTGTCAAACCCGTCTTAGGACATTGGCATACTACAAGCTGACTGATCCCCATAGCTTTCTTCTACAACTTCATCATTGATAGAGTCTGTGTATTGGTGAGGACTCTCAAGAAAGCCCACAAGAGAATGGATTTCTTCTGCTGTCATATATACCCCAACATGTCAGGTTTGCCCTATTTTGAGCATATTTTTAAATAACAGAATGTGGGTATTTGTGTTAATCAGTACATTTGCGGGGGGGGGGGGGGGGGGGGGGGGGGAATAAGTGAATTGAATGCAAAAGATTGGCCACCTCTGGTCTAGAGTCTAGTTTATTTGCAAGATGTTTTACCATGTGTCCTACATTTATCTTGTATTTTTTCTTGATAAAGACCATTTGAAAGAAATGTTGATAGAATGTTTTGTGAAGTGTAAAACATAATACTTTAATGTTCTCTGTTCCTTCCCTGTGCCAGGTAACGGAATTAATATTTTTGGTACTTCAAGTCTGTGTCTTCAAGCTTAACAATGTGACTGTGTGTACAATGAGATGAGCTGGTTAGCCTTCAACTTGTAAGAATAGAAAACCCTCACAGCTTGAAGACATACTAAAATAAATTTCTTCCCTGCACAGCACTTGAGCATATTTCATGTTGAGCTATGCTAAATTTGTCAGGAGAGTTCCAAGAATGTCCATAAAACAAGATCTTTGAAAGGACATGCTGACTCTGAAGTGATAGTGGCTCTGTATTTCTTTACTGCATACATTATTAATTTAATGGTTCTATAATCGCAAAGCATACCCCCTATATATTATTATAGCAGGATGTGAGCGAAACATGATTCATGGTCTAAGAAAATATGTCACTTACAGAACGTTAGTACAACTGCAGGACATTATTAGATTTTAGGACCTTGTGATGGGGGGGGGGGGGGGGGTTAGGTATAGTGTTTGCAATAAATCTAACACTAGTACATGTCCCACCCCTTCATGGTGAAGGAGGCAAACAAGATAAAAACCTTTACGGTGCAAAATTCGTAAAAACTGAACAGGAAGTAGTGGGGGTATACTCTGTGTTACTGTTCCAATTTAATTTTTCTAAATTGTTGTCTTAAAAATATTTTATTAAATGTAGTTAAGTCCCTTTTCATGCGAAAAAGGGATGAGGGAGCATACTGTGCTAAGTATGTTAGCTTACCATGGAGTTACACTGATGGTCACCAGTCCCAAGACAGGGTCACATAGCTTACTCATCAGAGCCAGTTTCAACTGCCACAGTTTATTTCATACTTCAGTAGGGACTTATACTTCCTTGGATAGGACAAGAACAATTATTTTGCTATGGTGTGTCCATTTCTTTTTGCCTTGAGGATGGCACCATTTACCCTGAGTTCAATCACATTATTTTTAGTCCATTTTATCTTATCTTCAAGATAATATTTGCAAATTCTGATATTCCTGCTTCTGTTACTGAAGGGTTAGTGAAAAAATGAATTTCCAGTCTGAAGTTCTCCATATAACAACTTTTATGGTAGACGATCTTTCATGAGGACCATGTGTCCTGCCCAGTGTGTTTGTGCCTTCATCACCATTGTATGTATGCTTACAAACATAAGATTTCATCAGTACTTCACTATCTAGAATTAAATCACACCAATGGAAGTTGAGTATCTTATGAAGGCAGCTTAGGTGGATTGGTTGAGTCTTCTAGCATTTCTGGCATATACTTTCATGTTTCGCAGGCATAAAAGAGTGATGATATTACTGCTGCTTGGTAAACTATGAGTTTGGTGGTAGTTGTTATTCCCCTTATTTCCCATACATTTTATCACAGTCTTTCAAATGTGGCAAAGAAATAATAAAGAGATAAAGCTATGGTACTGTGTATGGAAACAATTCAAAACTGGAAATGCGGATGGGAGGAACTCAGAGGCAAATGTCAAAATGAACGGAAATAGGTCCAAGTCAAGTGTTAGCAATATTAGTCAATAAAACAATTGCTGCCTCGTTAGTTTTATTCACTAATAACTAGGCCTAATAATTAATATTGGTAACACGTGTACCTATTGTCTGGCTCTGTGGCAAAGTGTCTGTGATGGCCAAAGTGCCAAGCTTGAATCCCACCACAGGCAATTGTGCATCCTAAGTTCAAAAATCAATGGCAAACTACTGAATGTAAACAGTGCCAAGAAAATAACTACAATGAAAAAATGCTAGTTACGTCCTGATTAGGATGAATATGCTACCAATTTAATTATTTATTTTTTTTACCTAATTCCGCTCATTTTCACCAAATAAGTACGCCCCTAAGCCTAACACTCACCTGTTTTATAATAAACCAAACGTTAGGTACTTAGACACAATTTTCAAAATAATGCTACAATAAAATAAGAACTTAATAAACTTAGTTGCAAACATGAAAAATGACGACATCACTAAAAGTCACAAGAAATTTATAGCCTATGCAAAATTTTCCCAACACGCTAATCCCAGATATCCAAGTACCTACAAACGTATAATTAGGTACATGGACATCCTGATTCGCGTGTACAGAAAATTTTGCATAGGTTATAAATTTCTAGGACTAATTTTTACATTTAGTGATGTCTCTGTTTTTCGTGTCTGCAACCAGATTTGTTATGTTCTTTAACCATTTTTCTTTTTATATATGTAACTTTTAAGTATGCAGTGCGATGCTGAAAACGGCAGTTCATTTTTTTAAAACATCAACATTTGTTTTATTTATGAAATTTGCCTGTCATTTTGAATATTAATTAGTTGTACATGCCTCTCAGAATCACAGCAATGTGATCAACAGATGCATCTTGTCTTTGTGAATACAAAAATATATAGTTTCTGTAGTATTTTATTATGTTTAATAGATATTTAATTTATTTTCATTATAATTATGCAAATTAGCAGCCATTTTGAATATCAATTAGTTCTGTGTTCAACTAAAAATTCAATAAATGTCATCAACTTGAGCGTTTTGTCTTCACAAACACAAAAATGTATAGTTTGTGTGTTGTATTATTGAAAATAACCAAGATAATTCAGAAATTGTCAGCTCAGTTACATTTCTGAGGTCAAGTTTTATTTATATTTTCCTGTTTCATATAAATTATTTTGATGTCAAATTTGAAAAAAAATCATAACTTTTTTTCAGGGTTGACGTACAGACTTGGTTGATGTATGTTGAATTGCAGTTTTCAAGGGCTATCTAAGTTATACTATCTAACTATGGTATTTTTAATGTTGTAGCATTATTTTGAAAATTTTGCCAAAGTACCTAGTATAATTCTACAGACTACTCATATGCCCATCAACCAACAAATTTAGCCCAAATTGAATTCAGCTATTAGGTCTATATAAAGTAATAAACATGTATGCACACATTATTATTGAAACAAATAACATGATCACAACAAACACACTGGGTCAGTGCCCACAAAAGTATCTGACTACATGATTACGACATATTTTCAGATTACAAGTGAAGTGAACGTCAAAACAGTAACCAAAACAAACTTGTGAAAATGAACAAACCTTCCATCCTGCAGAGCTTGTACTATCCCCTTTATCTTTGAAGTATGGTACATTCTGCACCATCCAGTCATAAATCTGAGACAGTGTTAAACGTTTCTCTGGTGAGCTTTGAATTGCTTTCGTAATTAGATCGGCATAGGACAAATTTCCCCAGGCATTTCTGCGAGAACCACTCTTCTTTGCAGTTAAACCAAGAGGATCTTTGACTCCACCCTGTTGATCCCCTCCATTCAAAGAATCGTCTCCAGCTACTGGACTGTTATGTGGCTCTAATTCTCTGGACGGTCTCTGCGGCCATGTATTTGACCGCGCTCTAAATTGAGGTTCAAAATTCGAGTCAAAGTCAAGATGTATGTCAGCTGAATCCATATTGGGTTTCTCGTAATCTCCTCGTTGAAGATTCGCTCCACTTTACAAGTGGGATAATAGCAGACAAGAATCACAAAAATATCTCATAAAATATAAAAAGTATCCGTTTTGAACAAACACGTTTACATATTATTTATCACTGATAAAAGCATGTGCATCTTGTCAGTTTATGTTCTCGTAAAATCCACTGGAAATATCCTTATACCTGCGACAAATAACCAGCTCCAGCACTGTTAAGGAACATATGACGTATTTGTTGTCACAGTACATTTGCATAGACATGTGCTACTGGCGCACGCACATGCGCAAATGCTGACTGCGCATAGAAAATAACTTCCGTGCATGTCTCGGGGCCCGATTTAGGTTGCTCGATGTTTCTCCTTAATTCGAGACTGGTTCATGTATTATAATTTTAATAAATGATTACAATTCATAAGTTTCATAGTATAGCTAAGTTATTAAACGTATATCTTTGAATTGTTTTAAACAAATTCTGGTTCCTCTATTTTGTTTTTGCACAATCCTGGCAACAAACTACCAGACGGGTGGACTGGATCGGTTAGGGAGAAGCAGGAATGACTAAAATTGTATACCTTTATTTTAATATATTGTACTTAGGATATTCTTTTTACGTCGCCAGTCTTAGAACCGTCACATTGAGAACATTTTAACACTGATAAATTTTCATCGCCGCTATCTATCATAAACCCGTAACCTGTCAGGGTCGAACGGGTAACACATTTGATGCATCAACGCAAGGGTCCTGCAATGATCTCTACTATCTTCATTAATTAGGACAAGTGAGGCAAAATCTTGGCTTGCCCGGCCCTCGATGATGTGTTTGCTTTTATTTCGACTCCTCTGCTTCTTCCACCATTGATAGTTCCATGCAGTATTGTTTTTAACAAGGAGTCGCCGCTATACAGAAAGGAGAATTCCATGGAATCCGCCCTATCGTTCATTATGCAAAACAAGCTCGTAGATTGATTTGTGGGGGGGGGGGGGTGGTTGTTAGGACTTTTATGGATTCATGTGTAGTTCCCACAGGGAGGCACTTCAGTGCAGCAGAATCATCACATTCTGCAAGGAAGTAGCATATACTTCTGCCAGATAGTTCATCGTTATTCTGTCACATCTACAGTAATGATGTATCTAGCATTCCACATCTAGGTGTCAACGACAAATGTACAATTCCCGCTAGTCTGCATCTTTTCGTTATATCAATGAGAACAGAAGACCCAAAAAAAATACACAAACACAAGACATACAATGGTAATGATTTTACAGGTTGTCATTATATGCCCTACCCCAAATTTCTTTAGTCGCTTCCTATGATATGCCTGTAGTGAAGTGAAGAAATTGACATACTCTTTGCATCGTAAATTAGAAATCCTGTTGCCACACGAGCGGTTTTGTGAAGATAGAAGGCACATCTCCCTGTTAGTTTACTAGAAAGCATGTTCCCGTAGAAATATCCTTAGTGAACCATGTCATTTCCCCATGTGGAACAATTATCATCAGAACTGGATGCATGTATCACTCAGTGCATGACATAAATAGACGTAATAACAGCAGAGCAAAAGCTTTTCTTCTTCTTCTGCGTTCGTTCTCAAACTCCTGCAGATTAGCAGGATGTTGTCCGGAGAACGGAATGCGTTGTGTCATGGTTTACAGCATTGCTGCGATATCTGCGCCTTTCGTCCTGACACATCTGACTTCAGCGTGGCTTTGGGTCACAGACCCTATATGGGATGGGACAGTCAACTCCATCCCATAACCTCCTTAGTCGCCTTTTACGACATGCGTGGAAGGTAAACATTGCTGCTATTCTTTGCTCCCCTTTCGGGCCCCGGCAACACAAGGACGAAAATCTTTTCTTCAATAACAAGGAGTTGAAAATGATGGTTGTGAGAAACCAAATTCCCCAGCATTCAAGATCAAAGTGAATGACAATACTCAAGCAGGTCCATCAATTCAAGCACTGGGTACTTGTGTTTAGGGACAATGATAACATCTGGCGGAAGACGTTCAACAGACAGAACAGAGCAGGGAAAGTCATTCCTCTTCTGCGTTCGTTCTCAAACTCCTGCAGATTAGCAGGATATAGTCAGGAGATCGAAATGCGTTTCCTCGTGGTTTACAACTGTGCTGCGATATCTGCGCATTTCAAAAGGACACAACTGACTTCAGCATGGATTCTGTGTCTCTTTAACCCTATACCGGATGGGACATTCAAATCCACCCCATATCCTCCATATTCGCCTCTTACAACACGCATGCAAGGTAAACAATATTGCTATTCTTTGTTCTCCTTTTCGGATTCTGGCATCAATCCGACAGCACATTTAAAAATGAAGAATATACTGTGTAATATGTCCCTGTCATTAGAGGCGAGTAAGAGAGTTAAAATTCTAACACAATGATGCGAGTCTTGGATAATAAATAAATAGGATAGTGCGGGTAACAGAAATGGGGTTATATAGAAAAGTGACGAGAGCACCGTGGACAGCTAGGAAAAACTAATGAGGATGTTCTTAACAGAATCAAAGGCAAGAAGGGGGTTACGTATATTAGAGAGAGAGAGATCATCTTCATTTTTGGACATGTTTTGAGACACGGAGGTCCGGAGAACAGTTGCAGAAGGCAAGAGAAAACGGGGGAAACAGCGTAAGAAAATATTAGTTTAACATCGGGTCGTGTCAGAGATCTAACAACGATTATGACAGAAAAGCAGAAATAGAGAGTTGTAAGGATCCATTAATACCCACGACAGTAGGCATGACACATGATGATGATGATACAGGTACAAGGGGCATAATCAGAAAATTAAAGAAAATGATTTTTCTGACACTGTATTTCATCCCTTTACTCCTTACACTAAAATGTATTTGGTCACCTATTTTCTTTGGAAAACATATTAATCAAGTATAGCCATTCATTAATCAATATTTAGTTTTGTACGGCAAAACTAATATGTTATTTATAATTAATGTGCCAACTATGCTGCACCTATGCTCTTTATAAAGTATAGCAAAAATCAGACAAAAACAATCAATGTATTTAGAGCATGTGATGAGAAAAGTAAAATGAACATTTAGTAACCATCGGAAAGATAAAGGGGAGAGGAGACAGAGGAAGACAGGGAGAGAAATTTGTGGATGGGTTGTCACTGTGGCACAAAAATAAGTCACCAACTGAACTTACTAAAAACAAAAAAGACAACAGTTGTGGTGGAGAAGCATGATTGCCTATGCCACTTGATTGACGCTCTTAGAATCCATCTGTAGCACTTAATTTATAACATTTTTTCCTGATATATTTATTCTCAAACACCTGTTGTAGGATCTAATAAGAACAGAATGCATTGGGTAGTGGTTTACACTTAGCAGGGATATCAGTGCTTTTCCATCCTTTATTTATTTAATACTTGATTTATAACTGCACAGAAAACCACATCATTAAATCTCCAGTGTATTGCCAATATGTATCGCATCCATATGGTGCCACTGGGGAAAAAACATGCTCTTAAAGTGTTACTTAATGTCGTTATTACTATTTTGCCACAGCTTTCTCATTTGTGTTAATTTGAGTGCTGCAATTGCGAATCTTCTTCTAATCTCGACTGAACAATCTCCAGAACTGTTTGTATTTTGCTCCCTGATATTCGAATTTGTTTACGCATTCTAGTTCTATATTGTCAATGTTGATTATTGGTTTGATTTTTGTTTTGTATGTTGTCATAATTTTTGTTTTCTGTGCGTTTAGATATAAATATAAAAAATGCGTCTTGAGGTGAGAAAGACATCTCCAAATAATCACATTTATATTTTGATAATTTTGTGTTTCTTGAAAAAGGTGCCAGTTTGACTATGACGTAGAAAAAAGTCCGTGTTCTTTTTTTTATTGCTATTTATTTATTTGTTTACATTGATAGTTAGCTATAACAGTAACCTTAGTACTTTACATAGTATTTATCGCTCATTTGTTTTGTTACTGTGGCACTCGTCACTTTGAGATCTGACATTTTGGTTATGTAAGCTGGAAATCTAGTAAGAAAATTGATCAGCTACAAGCGAGATGCAGCGAGAGTTTGAGAATGAAGGTTGAAGAAGAAGATTCCACTGTGTTACTACATTTCTCTGCGAGAGTGAATTTGAACATCAAAACTACAAACATATTAAATGTTGAGAATGATATGAAGTTTATATTAACAAAATCTCAACCGCAATTTTAAAGATTTTTAACTGGTTAGAACTTTATTCATTACATATGTCTAAATTTACTTTTATATTAAATTATATTATACTGAACAATCTACTCTCCATGTTTCATCTTTTACCCTATTTAAAGGTTATTACACGTTTCGGGACGACATGTCACTTTGCTTCCAGAAAATGGTGTCACGATGCTTTTCTTCTATAAAAATGGGTCATGGCTTGAAAGAGTTTGGGAACATGGACCATAGATAATCAAAGTGACTCGGAAATTATATGCAGAATCATGTTTTACTAGATCCTCCTGACCAGCAAACGTTTGAGGATAAGCACAGAAGAACATTATTATAAATAAAGTTCTAGAGATAGATTTGAAAGAATGCAAATAATAGTTCTGAGTATGGACCCTTATTGGCCAGCAGCAAGGGCATACAACATGAAAATGAGAACATCAAGATGCAGAGGAAGAGCAAGAAGAAGGTGATGACTGAAGGAGTTACCAACATTCTGACACACAGTATTACCTCATATCAAGCGACCAAACCTGCAATGCAATAGCCCCAAAACCGATCGTCATTCAATCCTGCCTCACAGTATAAGCAGAGAAAGACAATAGATAGAGATAATCATTGACAGATCATATTCATTGCACAAACAGAACAAGTACATAGGTGTTTCAATCTCATCTTGAGTCATCAACAACGTGTGACACTTTCCAGAGCGTAGTCTTCTTTATGGACCTTATGAACACCTCGCGATCCTGGGCGAGTTGACCAGCCTCATCCAGCGATGTGTTTAAATAATCAGACATATCGTTTGTCCATCGTCGTATTGGGTGGTCTCTTCCTCTGCCTTCTGCTATTAGTCACTCTATGCCGTTATGTCTCTTTGGATTACCAAAAAAGTTCAGCTTTCTTGTTAAAAATTTTTTTTAGGAGCCAGCCATCTTCGACGTTCACAATATCCTTAAATGAGTCACTAGGCACCGTACTCTTATAGTTTGCGATTCCTTTCAGGAGGAAATCCGTTTATCGAATAGCCCTGAGAAAACACAAACCTTTCCAACGCTATTTCTTACTGGAAGTCATCTTGAGTAAATCTGTGAAACATCCAAGTGACTGACTGTTCCTGTTTAAAAAAAAAAAAAAGATGGTTTAAAGGTGCGATTTCTTTGTAGCACTTTGTCCACAGGTTTCCTCATTTATACCTTGTCCCTCTCAGCAATGCTATATGCTGCATGTTTAATGTATTACTTATAGCACATAATTTCACAGCTTCAAGCAATAATCTCCGATGCTCTCCTAAACATTGCAATTGTTGACCCACAAGCTTCAATGAGAAACTGAAGTTCTAACATAAATAACATATTTTATTAGAACAATCTGTAATCCCAGTCTGAGCAAGGAAGAGATAATATAGCTTTATGTCTTTGTGAATATTGTTGGGGCAAATATTAACAATGATGATATTGTTTTCCTTTTGAACACAACCGAACTACTTATATTATATATCTAGGCAAAAATTATCATTCTTCTTATTCTGTGTACGTTTTCAAACTCCTACAGATTAGCAGGATGTAGTCGGAGAAAGAACAATATTTTATCACGGTTTAAAGTTTGGCTGCGATATTTGCGACTTTTGGTTAGACATATCCGACTTCAGCATAGCTTCTGGATCACGTTGAACCTCTATGGGATTTGACTGTCAATCTCACTCCCTAAACCTCCTTAAACACCTCTTATGACAGGTGACAGTGTCACTATTCTTTGCTTTCATTTAGGGTCCCGGCAACACACATACTAATTATAATTCTGTAAGTACAATAACAGTAGAGAGCAGTTAGAAAGTCACGAGTACATCTAAAACTGTCTACGGTGGTCATCACATATCCGAATTGTCCAAGGACACTTGTAAACAGAATAGAACTTATTAACTATCCACGAACTCCTAATCAAGAAAATAATTCTAGCTGATTTTCATAAAGTGGATGTAACAAATGGTCATCATCACTTGTGATGGACGAACAACAACAACATACACATTGGTATCTGTATGGCTATTCTCAGCGTCATTACATCGTTCTCCTTTTACCAATTTCCTTGTAGATATTATTAATGCCTGTTGGTTGACTAACTTCAGTGTTAGGTTCTCTATGCTCTCATATAATTTGAACAATTTATTATATCATTTTCTTTCAAAGCTTATTGAGTTGTTGCATGTTTATGCATCTGTATATGTTTTAATGTTTGCAGCTAGTACAGCCAGACTGAGTAGGTTCACTTCTATTTCAGCCAAGATTATGTTTATTTATTGGCATATGTTTCCAATATATGTGTTTAGGACAGCAATAGTGAGAAGATTAAATTCTTGTTCATCCAAGATTGTTAAAACATTTTATTGGAGATTATTCTGAAGGGAAAAAAAGTAACACCAACGCATGATTTTTTTTTCTAGAAGGTAAGGCAGAATCAAAACTACGCAAATTGTTTAGAAACAGTACACATATTCTAACTACTCAACCATCATCAAAAATATATACATTCATTATGACCTTTGACATGAATCAATAAATGCATCTATCATTTAACTCATGCGACAAACTTGGGCAAATTGAGCAATGCTGTGATTTGACAACTCAGTGATAGGAGCTCCATCATCAGGCTCATCTTAGCTTTGCTCTCAGAGTCATGGCACATACACCTTGATAATAACAAACAAAAACTATGAATAAACTATATACTAATATAAACTCTTCAAAATTTAAATAAAGGGTAACAGCATTCAGTTCCCTCTCTCCCAGTACTCACATTATAAATGATAATCAGAAACATGGCGCAACTCAACTGTTTTCGCCTACTACGTATTCAAGGGTTTGCATACAGGCAAAAACAAAAACCATGATAATCAGCAAAGACACAGATGAACAAGAGCTAAACATAAACATACATGGAGAGAAACTACAACAAGTAAAACATTATCAATATCTTGGACACATAGTCACAAATGATGGCAGATGGTGTGTTAATGTTTACCAGAAGTTAAATGGAGAATAGGAATGGCTAAAAGTACCTTCAATGATATGAGGAAAATATTAACATCTAAACAAACTACAAACAAGCTAAACATGAGAAAAATAAAACGCTACAACTATTCTATATTAATGTATAACTTAAAAACAAAGACAATAAACAAACAATTAAAAGACAGAATTGATGCCTTTGAGATGTAGATATATAGAAGAATAGGGAGAACATCACGGAAAGAGAAAAAAAAACATAGTGGTTCTAACAATACTTAAGATGAAGAAAGAATTATTAAGAGAAATAATGATCAGGCAAATAAAATATTTTGGACGCATTAAAAGACATGAAAAATTGTCGGACACCTTATTGAAGACCTTACTTGAGGATACAGTCAAAGGGAAACGAGCAAGAGGTAGGCAGAGATACACGTGGGAGAGTAACATCACACGATGTGCAGGTTAGTGTCTAGCAGAGTGCACCACCAATACAAGAGACATGGGATGTTGGAGATACGTTGCAGCCAACCTTCGTTGCGGAGACGGCACTTGATGATGATGATACAGGTCTGGAAACGTGTGCCGTCACGATTTGACATAGATGACACGTATAGAGAGTGTCGTTCGAATAACTCATGCTCTTGCTCGTTAATGTTGACTCTTTCGTCGTCTGATGGATATTGAGCGGTGTTGCTCGAGAGGAAGGTGGCTTTTATGTGCCATTTTTGTTGGACATCTAAACCCACAACAATACGCCGAGGTCTACCACAGGGATCTCACTATCACCCGTATTATTCAACGTATGCACCGTGACAGTCATACATCAGCAACTCGAGGGAAGAGGTAGCACACTTGTCTTGCGGACGATATATATCCCGACATACAGACAAGGAAGGGTCATAACAGAAACTGTTAGAGCACTGCAGAATGAGCTAGACCGTACCGCTTCCTAGTGTAATGATTCAGGGGCACTGATCAACCAAAAAACGGCTGCAGTGACATGATTCTCTCTTAACATTCACATCGTAAAGTCTGCGACAGCGGCGATGGAGATGAGAGAGTATAATGTAATCAGGACCTCATCCTTACAATACCTGGGCGTGCGATTTGATCGTAGTCTGTGTTTTCGGGAACACGTTGATCATGTTATCGCAAATACCAGCAAATGTCGTTCAGCTCTGAGAGTGATGGCAGAGGCTGATACTAAACGATCATAGCTAGAGCAGATGAGGCTCTTGTCTTCCCTATCACTGAATATGCAGGTGTCACTATCACTGCCAGTCACACAGATTGCGAGACGGGAGGGAATTCAAAATGAAGCAATACTGATCATCCTTGGTTGCACAAGGGACACACCCTGTGTAGCCATGAGGTTTCTCTTTGATTTTCGGTGCATATCTCACAGAATTGATATGTATCATGCCCGTGCATACCTCAGAGTGAAGTGAGTTCTGACATAGACCACGCACTACAAAGTGAGCCTCCTGATGTGAAGGGAAGCAGGCTTAAGAGAGGTAAACCGTGAATAGGCCGTGCCGAAGATTCCGTTAAAAAGATTTGCGCCCCAGATAGCATAACTCCTGGCGAGGAATGGATACCGATACCTATTCCCATGATCTTTCAAGAGGTGGTCAAAAGTGCAATATTTTAACACACCATCTATTTGCTTGTAAGCTTATTAATTCTTTAGCAATCATGAATTTCAAAACTCACTTCCATATTGTAGAATGCCTCTACATAAAAACACAGGTACATGGAGGGAGGGGGGTGGGAGTGGGAATTTTGCTTTCAAACCTTGACTGGATTTCTTTCAAATCAGGACAATGGCTCTACTATATGTCAGCACAATGTAAGGTTCATACGGAATATGTCCACGCATTCCAACTTCTTAATATTAAGATTGGTTTCAAACAGTTTCCATGACACGGAGATTTAAAAAAATACGTAGCGTCTGCTACCAATCATTCGATATGTGCGCAACGCACTGAGAGCCACTCCTCCCCCTCCGGGGTCTTCCAGGTAAGGGGGAAGAGGAGCATCTCAGTGCGTCGCGCGCATAACAAAAGATGCTGTGTTGTATGTGCCTTTAGCAAAAGTTCGTTTCTTTAAATAAATGTATGGTGTGTTTTGTTGACCCATCACTCCACAATGAACATAATGTAGTTCAGAGATGCATTGTATTGCCGTTTTATTTGTGTCAATGGTCAACACATTTGACTTAGCTCTTCTTCATCTGTGTTCACTCTAAAATAATTAGCACACATTTGCATGTGATTTGAGCCGCAGAGTGTAAAATACATTGTGTTACCAGTTTTTGTTTACAGCAGATCTTAGTTATTTGTGCCCTTTGACCTAGCACGTTTGCCTTTGGTATGTTTTAATTCAAATAACATTCACTAATCTGTGACAGTCTTCATATCTGTAACCAGGCAACGAGGGTGCATCTGTTCTTAGTCATTATAATTTTCCACTAACTGTGCCCACGCACTTTACAGACCAAAACATATCCCTGGGTGACAGTTTGACGAAACGTAAGCAGGGATTTGGACTTGGGTTGATTACGTCTAACTCGTACGAGGTGTTCCACTGTTTGTGAATTTGTCTTGTCTAATTATACGATCCATTGCACCTGTGCCCTCAGGTACTGAATATTATCTGTGAGCCTGGTCCTGGCTTAGAAATGTTCCACATTACATATGGACTAGAGTAAGTGTGCATTCTTAGCCGAGTTTCATTCACCGATATCATTAACACTTCGTCCAAGTCTGAACCTCTAAACACATTTTTCAGCAGCCAGGGACTATATGTCTTCCTGTTGTTCTGAATTACATGCTTCCAGTTCTATAAGGACCCACAAGAGTCGATTTACACTTTCAGGAGGTCCATGTCAACGAGAATAAAAATTGGGGGTGCTCGAGGTGTACTCTTTTTAATAAAGGAATGAGTAAAAAAAAGTATACATGTTCTTCTTGTTTTGCAATTTCCCACTCAACAAAACACCCGATCAAAGTGAGCAGCACTGTGTCAGCTGTAAAAAACACATCTGAAGTTAATATGTTTAGAAAAATTTAATATCAGGCATTCAATATTATTTGACTATGGAAAACAAAAATATCCTCAAGGGGTCTACGAGGCAAAAATGTTTGGGATTTACTGATCTAAAAGCTTGTCCTTGAGCTTGAACAGTACTTTAGTTATTATTTATATTGTATTATCAATTATGTTCGCACATGGTGCTGCCTTCGCCTGTACTCAATAGACAAATCTTACTTCGCTGAAAGCGTGCTCACTATTATCGCAATTTCATGAGCTTTCGGATGCTACAACCCGACAGTCCAGGCCAGCTGTCTTACACTGTGCTTCAACAGTGTTTTGGCTGTGGAAAAAGTTGGTGTTATTCAGAGATATTGCTTGTCTTGTGTAATCCATTCTCATTCTACACTATCCCGACACGATCAGTAAAGTGTTTGCTAGTTGCTCCGCACAAATTTCGAAGCAATCTATTTCTAGAGTGCACCACAAAGTGGTGCTTTTAAGGTCATTGTTATCTTCTAACCCTGGGATTGCACGAGAGCAACCCACATCTCTTTGCACCTCACTTTGTTCAAATTGTTATCTAACTCTGTTTTTGATGGCTATGCTATTACTATCAAGTTTCAATTATTAAAATCTATTCTGGTACTTCTTCATTCGTTTTCAAACTCCTGCAGGTTAGCAGGATGTTGTTTGGAGAACGCAACATGTTATATCATGGTTTACAACTCAGCTACGACCTCTGGCCCTTTCGGCCTGAAGCATCCGACTTCAGCATGGTCTCTGGGTCACTTTGACTCTTCATAGAATGGGACAGCGAACTTCACCACAAAACATTCTTAGTCGCCTCTTACGACATGCTTTGCAGGTAACAGTGGACATATTCTTTGCTCCCTGACTAGAAGTTAGGACCCTAGTTGCCACACGGACGTTCTATTACTATCCTGTTTCAATTATTTAAACTAACGTAACTTATAATATACAATGCATTTTGATAATGTATTCTGTGGATGGTTTTTGTTTAGACATAACCATTTCATGTTCTAGTCTTATATTTATGTTGTATTTTTTCTACCCTCAACTTTATGTTTCAAATTCCTTAGCATAATATGATCTATCATGAAGAATAACGTATATACATTTTTGTTAAAAACCACTGAATTGATTTCAGTCCTTAAGGTGCTTATATGTTTCTGTATACATGATAAAATCAGAAGGTAGCAGATGGCGTTTGAATCAGGCCTGTTCAGGTGACACTGATTCATCTTGCAACTTGAATCAACATGTGAAATGTGTGTTTTGTTGTCTGTATCTGATAGACCTGGCCACAGTCATACTAACTTGAGAATATACACGTTGGATATCTTTGATTAAAATCACTTCTTTTTTATGATACAGATTGATCGAATTCAGAAAATGTGCTACTCAAGTTGTGAGGCAAATAGTTGTCAGCTGAATAGACCTGGTTCTAATTTCTTGCATGCTAACGTTTGATTTATTCTATAATTTGTCAATGGTTCCTAATTATATTATTAGTTTACAAATAAAACTGTCCTGACTAAAATATAAAATCATATAGAAAGATATTGATCTTATATTAAGGAATCAAACCACTCACCTAAAGTCAGTAGTCTTTGCAGCGTTGTTATTAAGCTCAAGGGGGGCTGTTGGAAAGATACAAAAAATATGACAACTAAATAATGATATATTTTTCTTTGTTCATTCTGAAACTCCTACATATTAGCCAGATTAGCAGGCCATGTAGTCCGGAGAACAGAATGTTTTGTGTTATGGCTTACAGATTAGCTGCAATAGTTTTCGGCCTGATGCATTCGACTTCAGCATGACTTCTAGCTCACTTTGACCCTTTATGAGAGGGTACATCCATTTTCATTCCAAATCCTTCTCAGTCGCCTCTTATGACATGCATTGAAATGTAAACAATGCTACTTTTCTTTACTCACCTTTCAGGCCCCGACAACACACAGATAATACATTAAATATATTATACAGATTGTGGAGAGAAAGAAAACATGCGGAACATGTTTTGTAGAAGACCATAAAATATTTCTCTATTTAACTTTTTTATGTACCGGTATCTTTAACTTTTTAGGCATAACTATGAACATAGAAAATCAGAGTCCCATTGATCGTAATGTTGAAAATGTTATTGATTTTATTATTTACATTTATTACTGTACTTTATTTATTTATTCAAGTTTTACAAAAAGTAACATTCTATTACTTATTCCTTTTGACATTACTATCAGAATCTTACCTGCGTCTGATGTCTGGATGTATGCCTAAATTAACAATGAGAAATAATGAAAGAAATTAGAATTGGAATGTTATAAATTGGATGAAAGAACATATGATCCACATTATTAGTGGTTTTCTAGGCTTTGCATAGAGTTTATCAAAATCATTAAAATATTAATGACATGAAAAGTAACATATGTATATTAAGTTCTAGTTTATATTATATATATATATATATATATATATATATATATATATATATATATATATATATATATATATATATATATATATATATATATATATATATAGATAGATAGATAGATAGATAGATAGATAGATAGATAGATAGATAGATAGATAGATAGATAGATAGATAGATAGATAGATAGATAGATAGATAGATAGATAGATAGATAGATAGATAGATAAAGACTACACTGCAAATATCAAACCACAATATTTTGGTTGCGAACACTACATGTGTAACTTAGCAAACACCTACAAAAACACCATACTGCAACCACTGCAACAGACAAAAGGAGGAAACAGTAAAACATCTCCTTATTTCATCTACAAGACCTATGAAAACAACTGTTACCACCAAACTTCTCAATCTCCAACACCCTTTATACAGACACAACACAGCTGAAGAAGACATGCACCTACCACCACCTGGCACAGGGAAGAAAGAGTGAAAGCTCGCAACCCCGGGGATCAGAGAAGTAAGAAGTAAGTAAGTATATACAGATAATTATTTACATCTTCCTTGTGTTGCTGGAACACGAACGAAGAGGTAAATAATAGCAATACTGTCATTTACCATACACGTCGTAAGGGACGATTAAGTAGATTTGATAGTGGAGTTGGCTATTCCATTATGTGGGTCAAAGGAACCCAAAAAGCCATTCTGAGGCTGGATTATCAAGCTGAAAGGCATTGATATTTAAGTCAATCTGTAAATCATAATAGCACAACAATCGATAGCTGCAAGGCATAAAGGGGTATACAGTGAAAAGAAGATTAATACTTTGTCACAGCTTTCCCATTTGTGTTAATTTGAGTGTTGCTATTGCGAGTCTTCTCCTAATCTCGAATAAACAATCTCCAGAACTGTTTATATTTTCTACCAGATATTCGAATTAGTTCTATAATGTTTATGTTGGTTATCGGTTTGATCTTTGTATTGTCTGTTGTCATAATTTTTGTTTTCTGTGCGTTTAGATATAGATTTTGGATCCATTAACACAATCAAACGTCTTGTTTTAGTCTATGAAACACATATGTAAGTCTAATGTGTATTCTCTACATTTCTCAATTATATTCCACATGTTGAATATGTGATCTCTCGTTCCTCTTCTTGCTCCAAAGGCAGCTTGAACTTCATGCGTTTCTGTTTCTAATTTGTGTTGTATTCTTTTAATTATGATCTGCAGTAGTATTGTGCTGGCTAATTAGTGAGTGCTACTGTTCTATAATTGGTACATACTTGAAAGTATCCTTTCTTTGGCAAGGGTAAGTATACTGACTTTAACCATTCTTCTCGCAATATTCCGTATTTCCACACCTTGCAGCATAAAGTATAATATAGATATTCCATTAGAAATATCAAATATAATTAATATAATATACCTCATTAGTAGGTTGTTCAGAAGATGAACAAATTATTCTTTGTATATGGGTGATTTGTTCAATAAACATTGCATGCATGTTCTCTTGAAATGTCTGAAGTTCAGAGTCAAGTTTAGCCCGAAAAAATGTATCTAAAAATGAAAAACATATATCTAAGGATTCAAATCAGTGAAATGAAATTAGGTAAAACTAAAATGGTACAAACATAAATCATATTGTTTAATCCTTGTATTAACTAATCAGTTAAATTGTACGATTTGTTCTCAGATTTCAGATCTTCAATATATGTTGTATCACAGGCAGAGTTTCACAGACATGGAGAAAGCAATCATTAGTAAAACAAGGAAAACATAGCAGCTTACGGTTGTGTGTTACCAGGGTTTAAAAGGAATTGTGACTCTGTTACCTGCCATGCAGGTCATAAGAGGTGACTAAGATTTTAGGATAAAGTTGGTCATCCCATTTCATAACGGTTCAAAATGACCCAGACTCCATGCTGAAGTCGGATGTATCAAGCTAAAAGGCAAGGATATCACAACTAAGCTGTAAACCATGATATAATGCATTTCATTCTTTGGGCTACAACCTGCTAATCTGCAGGAGTTTGAGAACGAACGCAGAAGACGAAGAAGACAGCAACACAGTCTCAAACTGCAGACCAATCAGCATCTCAAATTGTTTATACAAAACAATGGCATGTATCATCAAACTCAGGCAGCGGTGGTACCTTGAAAACAAAAACCATCCTGTATCAAAACAGATAAGCATCAGGCAATGCTTCTTGGTCCAGGCTGTGTGGAGCTGGTTATCGTGTCTTTCCACAACCTTCTATTTCGTGTGCTGTTAACCATTTCCCATACTGCAATCTCCCATGCCACAATGTTAGGTTGTCAGGCGTCTTTTCTCTTGGTCTTCAACCCTACGACTCTTGTTCTTCAACTTGCATGTTATTACAATGTCTTTCCTCTTCTCATGCTGTGTCCAAAATGTGGACTGTCTCTTTCTGTTGCAGGTAAGCAGCTATATTTTTAAATTAAATTCTTTCAGGATGTCTTCATTACGCTTTTTATCTGTCCATGGCTTTCTCAACATTCTTCTATAAAACCACATATCTGCTGCCTCAATATAATTTTTCAATTACATACATCAGAATTGCTACTCAACCGAAAATCAGCATATCCTAAGAGATTAAGGATGTATTTCAAGCTAATAATTTACATTAACAAATATTTAGTGGTGTGTTTGTTTTGATCCTCATTAATTACGAGCAATTAAGCTCTTGTTTCATATATGCAATGGGAGATTTCTTCAGAGCTTCTATGCACAGAATATTCCAACTCTCAGTTTTCTTCTGGTAAAGAATAATATAATTAAGAAGTATCGCGATTAAATTATTACAGAAAAAAATCATACGACAACAAATAGGATTTGAACCAGGTCCATTCATCTGGTACCGATTCGCTTCGCAACCTGAATCAACACGTTTTCTGTATTCGCCAAATCTTCATCTCAACAAACATACGTTGACTCAAGCTGCGACGCGAATAGGTACCACATGAATGGACCCAGATTCGTCTTCTGCGTTCATTCTCATACTCCTGCAAAGTAGCAGGATTTAGTCCGAAGAACGGAATGCGTTGTGTCATGATTTACAGCTTTGCTGTTTGTTTTATTAGTTTGAGAACCCCAAGAATTGCAAAAGATTTCCTATTATTTCCTACGTGTGGTGGTCTTCTGAGCTTTCTTTCATACCCAGGAGACGTCAGCTTTTGGCGTAGTGCAATACCTATTGAAGGAGTGTTCTACTCATACGGTGGTATATAATTGAATAGATGACCTGCTACAAAGCTTCCATAAGAGAACCCCGATATAACGATATGTGATCCACTAATGTTTTCTGTTGCATGGGTGGTTTGTCTAGTGGGCCATTGGTGAGACCCATAGACGCATCCGCATGCGTAGGATAGCTTTGCTGTAATATCTGTGCGTTTCAGTCTGACATATCTGACCAGCATGGCTTCTGAGCCACTTTGACTCTACACGGGATGAAACAGCCAACTCCACCACATAACCTCCTTAATCACCTCTTACAACATACATGGAAGGTAAACAGTGTTGCTATTCTGTGCCCCACCCCCATTTTGGGCTTGGCAACACATGGGCGCAACTCTCATTGATATGCAATACTTCGAGAAGAAACCCCCTACTCAGAGTTGATCCATGTGTGTATGCAGAAGACGTTCCGCCATTTTGCTTGCAGCAGCCATTTGGTCACTTTTTTACCGTAGTACTGACTAGCTCCATCTTCTTCTTTCAATCATCTGAAATGTAAATATACTGCAATTTTGTCTCTTAATATGAATGCATGGTCCCGGTATGGCCAGTTTAGTGGTTTAAATCCCAAAGAAAGATAATTATGTCCAACAGTGATAAACATTTTGGAGTTATGTTGTGGTAAAAATGTTATTTATCCCCAAAACTAGGGAAAATGTAAACAATTATGTGTGTGTTATTCTCAAACTCCACCGGATTTCTCTAATAGCAGGACGGTGGTCCTACTAGATTTTCAGCATGACGTAGTACAGATAACGGGTATACGTTGTGTTGCAGATTTATTTGTGACAATGGCCCGACACATCCGACTTCAGTGTTGGTAACCAATACTTTCGGTGTTTTTAACCACTTCCACTGAACGGTGGACGTCTGCAACTATATCACTAGTATAGTACGGCATAATAAGGCAATTGAGAGAGCTGCTTCTTGTAATAACACACTGCTCACAAAGCTCACAATTAACCACGGTCACGCATGCCTGACCTTTTTACCACTGTCTTGCATCACTATCGACATAGCCACAGACGCCCACTAATAAACACTTAATCAGGCATTGCAAATAAAATAAGGCAGTAAAATAAATTTAAACAAAAACTGGTACTCTACAGGGATCAGTGGCCAGGTTTTACGGGTTTCAAAAAAGTTAACATAAACAGAACGAAATTCCGATAAAGACACACATACAGACATAGCCACCTTTATACGCGTTTGGCGATGAGAGCCCCAGATATGCACGCTACACACTGAGTGTGGGCGGATGTCCAGTGCGTTGCACGTAAATCGATTGATCGGTATTCTTAGTTACAGTTTTTAAAATCTCCTAATTCCACCGAAGACGGATGTGTCGGGCCATTGGCGCAAATAAAACTGCGACAAAACTCATTTCCATTCTCTGGACTACATCCTGCTGAAATTCTAGTAGGACAATGGTCCTGCTACAAGGGGGAGCCAGCGGGAGTTTGAGAATGAACGCTGAAGAAGAAGAAATCTCCCACTCAGTGCAATAACATGAAATTAAAAAGTTGGACTGTTGTCACGTGATTTGGCCACTGATATCTGTATTGAACCCAAAAACTACTACTAATAATATTTGTATATACATACCAAATTGACAGAGTATAGTATCTAAATTATAGCTTCCAATATTGTCTGCTCTTTCTGTACAAATGTCTACATCGAATATGTTTTCACCATTTTGTTGATTCTGTTCCACAGACATTGGCTTCATCAACTGTTTGAAAATGTCTGGGTAGTTGTCTGACAAATAACAGTCTTCTTGACTTTTATGCTCCATATCACTGCATGTGCTCATCATGTTCTTCCTGTGAAGTCATTAAATAATGGCAATAACAGATTTTCATTTAAGGGGGACTATTTATTTTGATTCTAATATGTTGAAACTGATGAAAAATTAAACAACAAAATGTTAATGTATAGGGTCTATTCACAGAATTTCTAATTTTCTTGTACAAGTTCTTACACAATTCATAGATAAGTTTTTTTGTGTGCTTTGGCAAACCCTATCAGGATTTGAGTGTTCACAAAATATGTCAGTGTGATCAATATGGAGCATATTATATGAGAAGGAAAACAACAAGAAGAGGAACTTTCAAGAAAAAAGTGGATTAAAGGGGTTACCAATGTTCTGAGACAGCACAATATTACTGCATATCAAGCAACCAAATGTGTCATAACCCAAAAACTGATTGTCAGCCAATAGTGCGACGACAAACAGCAAAAGCAGAGAAAAGACAATAGATTTACACAGTGTCGAGGAGATAGTCTCCATAAGGAAGGAGTTTTACCCGTAAAATAGGGTCATTCGTAAATTATCGTGCGTCAGGTCTGCCTTTTGACGATAATTTGATGACTTTTTTGCAAAAAATCGTTGTGATGAGTTTTTATGGCCTTTTAGCGCAGTTCCTAGTACTGAAAGTCATATTCAGATTTGCTAAAAGTGGAGTTTGAATACCCCAATGCTGCGCCCCTTATCTACGGGCCTGGATTCACAGATTGTATTCTAAATTAATGGTGACAAATAAATTAAACCAAAAAAATAGCATACGACACGCCTCATTTCAGTACTTCGTCTGCGCTCAGCATCTGTGATCATGTTATATTGTCAGGGCGAAGTCCACTGTTCTCCACGTCAGAGTGGCTGCCCCATAGATTTTGCCTCAAGTCTCTATCCTCTGGCCAGGTCTGCTGTCTCTGCTCTTTGTATATTGGACAATCCTGAAGTATGGGTTCAGAAGTCTGGGTTCCGGTTCCACATGGACATTCATAAGTGTATGAGATCCTCAATCGGTAAAGGTTTTCTAACAGTCTGCAGTGGCCTATTCTAATGCGAAATATTGTAGTCTGTTGATATCTTTGGAGGAGATGTGTTGCATCATGTTTGTCTTCCACTTTCATTGATTTCTTCCACTTTGCTGTGTATGTGTTCTGGATTATTGTTTTTGCTTCTCTGTAGGACCGTGGGTGCCTGTGTTGTTCCAATTCGTTTCCTGTTTTTGACAGAGCATTCACTTTCTTCGCTTACAGTGATGGCAGACCTAGAGGCCGACATCGAAAACAATGGATCACCGAAATAAAGGCGACAAATTCCACAATATACTCAGCACACACGAGGGACATCTCCAGAGAACTCTTCTACCCTTGACGCTGAAAGGCAATAAAGGTTTTTTTTCTATTATCTATTGTCTTTCCCCAGGTGAATGATTGTTGAACGCATTCACACTTGCCGCTAAGCGTAGGGGTGGAAGCTTAAGCTGTCGTTCAAAGACCAGATGTGTCGCCGTGGTTGCATTTAGTTCATGTTTGTTCAAAGCTATCTTGATGTTTTCTATCCACGGTTTTCTTGGACCACCTTTGGCCTTACGCCCGGATATTCTTGTATTATATGCTCTTATTGGTATTTGGTTTGGCTTCATTCTCATAAGGTGACCGAACCATTTTACTTGCTGTCTCTCAATATGTTGGATACATGATATTATACCAACTCTTTTCCTAAATTCTTCATTTCCTATTTTATCTAGTTTGGTAACCATTGCAGCTTTTCTCAGATACTTCATTTCATGTGATGATTTTTCTTTGCTGCGAAGCTGTTATAAAGGGTTTAGCGAATAGAAAGATAGATAGATCCGCTTTCTCATTTCCCATGATTCCACAGTGTGATGGTATACATTGAAGGGCAATAGCTGATGATTTTTGGATCTGTTTTAGCTCATGTCCGATGTTGTGCAGGAGGCTTTTGTTTCTGTTGTTCTTGATTGATTCTAGTAGGGATCTGCATTCTATGAATATAGCTTTTTTTTTGGTCTTGGCAGTTCTGGTTTGGTGAAGACTTTCAGTGCTTGATAGAGTGCAACTGCTTCTGCTCTAAAGTTAGAGGAGCATTTCCTGGTTGGAAAAGCTTTTGATATTGTCTTCCCATATTTGAGTCTAATAAGAATTCTACCTCCTCCATTCCTTACTGCTCCTTCTGCCGATCCATCTGTGTAGATATGTGTCCATTCCTTGGAATTGTGTTTTATTTCTATAATCTCTAGTGTCAATACTTTTAGTTGAGGCGGAGTCTAGTATTCCTTATTAATTATTCCAGGAACCTCTGTTATCATGGAAACGTTTTGGGGACTTTTGTCTGGCTCTTCAAAATCCTTTAGTGTTTCAATTTCAGTTGGGAGGTTTGTGAGGATATCTTTGTGTTGTTGATGGAGATGGTTGGAGATGTGACAGAAGCTAGTTAGTTCTCTTCAGCCTGCTTGTGGTTGATCTAGATATTTGTACATGCATCGGATGGGTTGACATGCGCTTAATTTTTTCTCTTGCACAAGCACTCTTTCTTCTCTTCTGTCATCCAATGGGAGGATGTTTACGTGTTTTTCATTGCATGAACTGGAGTGGTTTTCATTCTTCCTGAGATTAGTAGAAGTCCTGCATTTTGTACTTTAGATAGGCGATCAGTATTTATTTTTGATACTTATGCTCAGGCTGTCATTCCATATTCTACTACAGGTCTGACTGTATCTGTTTAGACTTTTCGGAGAACACTTCCCAGCTTGTGTCTGCAAGTTTCTCCATGAAGGATAGTTTTCAGAATAGTTTTGAGATCAGGAGGAGAACAGCAATCGCGATGTCCAAATTAAAACAACGGGGGAAAAAAACTGTGGCACATGGCAAACACGGGAACTAAGGTATGTTTGTTACGCACATTCTTGTTCCCAATAGCAACCCACGGCTGCGAAACATGGACAATAAGTTATAACTAAAACTACAGCCAAGAGAAAAGAGGCCTTCGAAATGAAGTAATATAGAAGAGTCCTGAGAAAAACATAGAAAGCAAGAAAGACCAACGAAGACAGGCTAAGAAAACTCAACGTTCAATAAGGCTGGCTTTTAAACACCATATTAAGAAGGCAGTTAAGTTTTTTCCGATAGGTGAAGAGACAAAATGGCGTGGAAAGAGTGTCGGTAGAGGGGGCGATAAAAACAAAGGCCGACCAAAACGTTGTTGGACAAGAGATATTCAACAATGCATGCACATGTCGCTGGAGGAAGCGGGACAACTTGCCAAAGACCGCAGGGATGTCAGGCTATTCATTATGAAGACTACGTTCTGGAAGGAAAGAATACATTTGATTATAATAATACATATTATTATTATTATATATTTGATATCATATGACAACAACATAATTTATGACAAATTAAAAAAAAAACATGTTCACATTTTTTAAAATAAACATCATATCAAAATATCAAGCGATATTTAAAAAACATATATAAAACAAATATTTCTTGGGTGTATATATTAATTATAATAAAAGTTTCACAAATGTGTTGCAATATCCATATCTACGTTATGATACTTTTGTCTATTTTCAAATCGTCTGGCGTCTGCTGCGAAAAACAACTTTACGAGAAATTACAAAAGAGTAAATGCCCTTTGCCACGAACCAGAAAAGTGCCAGATTGCTTTATGATCTTAAACGAAAGTAAATTTTGGTATAAAGTTAGATATCGTTACATTATTGATGTTGAACATTAACAATAGTATCTTAAATATGCATCAAAATAATATGTTAATATATATTTGCAAGATATGCTGACTGTTTGTGTTTGTGTTTTGTATAAAGAAATTTAGAAAATATACTAATTTGGACATTTTCACTTAAGCTCGTGGCATATCCTATTCACAGTTAGTTGTCTGCTAAATCTGCTGAAGTCTGCATCCTAACTTTTGCATTACAAAAATTTATGGATATCATTTCATCTTTTAGTGGGTATTAAATAGAGTATTACTTTTCACCCAGACGACAAATAATGGATAATACCACATTGTGCAACGAAACACCGGCCAAACTTAATGGTAAGTCATTGTAGGATATAGAATAATATATATATAATGACATATTCATTCCAGACGACTGTGAGTGAGAACATAATCATAAACATAAATCAAACAAAATCTTATTTAGGACAAAATCTTATTTAGGACAAAATCTTATTATCTCTGAGCTTCCGATTCAGAGCAAGTTGATCTGCGTCAAGCAAGATTATGTCCAAACAATTCTTGCATTCGAATCCCGTCACAGACAATTGTGAATCCAGACCGTCAAGAAAACAATGGCAAACTACTGAAAGTGTGAACGTATTTATATTGCCTAGAAAATCACTACAGAAAAAAAACCGCTGGGTTGATGGCTACGTCCTGAACTGAATAGGATACACTACCAATCAGTGGATGTGAACTCATTGTCTTGGTCGGCTATGTTCACCGTTGTCTGTTATCATACCTTCCATTGCTAATGTTTGGGTTTTATGCCGGGGGGGGGGGGAGGACCTATTCTCTATTATAGCCATAGATAACCGTCATAAGGAGGTTGTTGTTTTTTTTTAAACTCAAAGCACCAGACATTTGGTGGCAGCTAAACTATATGTAGGCATTAGGAAATCGTAAGGGGACGTGAAAGTGAATGTGGCTTAAATTACTTCCCTTGTTTTGATAGCGTCCAAGAATCCATTTTTTGCATCACGTGAAACACTGACCAACGCAATTGTATTTAGGTAACTTAACGCAACCTTATTGCCTATAAAAAACAACTGTTTAAGCTTTCTCATTCATTTGTGCCTCGAATTCAGTAACTATCCATTGGGAAAACGTTCTATAATTTTTACAGTTATTTATTAAACAAGCCCAGGTAAGTGATTTTCATCTTTGCACACGTTTATCGAAATAATTTTATTGTGATAGTATAATTGTATATGTCTAACAAATATAGCAACCATTTCTCTCTTTATATACGAAATTTCACTATTGTTGGAAGTTCCCGGTAATTTTTATCGAATTTAAAAAAGACCCACTGCAGATCGGTCACGCGTTCCATAGCCGCCATATTGTTTCGCGCTATTCCTTCCGGCCGCGTCAGTAATTCTGAAATGTCTCTTATTTACGTTTAACAACTACAATTCTTGCCAATTTTAATTTCTTTGGATCAATTTTAAATGATTCTAGTAACAAATCTAAGATTTATATGTAAAATAATTTGAATTATTGGTACAAAACAATGCATAGGTGCGTGTGCTATCCTGCGTCCGTCGCCATGACGACTTAGACTTAAGTCTGTTTTCTTAGTCAAATCGTCATGTTTAATGTGGATAATTATACAAGAAACACATTGTACATTAAATATATATTGTTCTATGAGTCCAATTCTTATAATTCTCTCATGGAAATTTCATAAAGTTCATTTTAATTTGAGAGATGCGTTCTCCTTTCATTAGACCTAATAATAAAAAAAATAAATCATCAATGTAGAGAACGTCAACTGCAGCATCTTCCAAACTTTCTCATTCTTTTTGATATCTTTGTCTCTTGTTTTTTATCATCAAATTTTCTACATAAGAATATCCACACTACAAAACATATATAATAAAGTATTTAATTATATAGAGCTAATTAAATATCACTAATATAGGGAAAAGAATATTCATGATGTCAAACCATTTTGAAAATTTGGTGCACATACCTACCTAGTATTTCACCCATACCTTTGAAATAGAATTGTTTATGTACCTGTGATACCAAATGCCAGTAATAATAATAATAATAATAAAATATATTTCAGATACAAAGAGGGCTGAGATGACATTGCCAGCCATATGCGTGTTGCCATAAAGGGGAGCAAAGAAGAGATTTTAATTATGCTAATTAGACGCCATTATTATGGCTCTGGTTGCATCGGAAAATTAACACATATAATCAACAAATGCGCCTTGTCTTCACAAACACAAAAATGTACAGTTTGCAATATATTTTATCCTAAATAATTAAAAAATGCAATAAATATATATTAAATATTTCAATGTAATTATGCAAATTAGACGCCATTGTTAATTATTTATTAACTCTGGCTGTGTCGGAACATTAACACAATATAATCAACAAATGCGCCTTGTCTTCACAAACACAAATATGTACAGTTTGCAATATATTTTATCCTAAATAATTGAAAAATGTAATATATTAAACATACAATTGTATTTATGCTAATTAGATGCCATTGTTAATTATTTATTAACTCTGGATGCGTCGGAAAATTATTAGAATGTAACCAACAGGTGCGTCTTGTCTTCCCGAACAAGAAAATGTATAATTTATTAGGTTTTTTAGTACAAATAATTATTAGATGTGAGAAATGAATATTAAACATACAATTGCATATGCTAATTAGACGCCATTGTTAATTATTTATTAACTCTGCCTGCGTCGGAACATTAACACAATGTAATCATCAGGTGCGTCTTGTCTTCCCGAACAAGAAAATGTATAATTTGTTAGGTTTTTTAGTACAAATAACGTTGATATTTATAAATTAGTGGCTCAGTTCCAAGGCAACTTTTTGACAACTCTCATTTCATATTTCCTTATATGTTCCATGTAATTATCTCGAGGCAAAAATTAATTCGAAAAAAATTCGTAACTTTTTTCAGAATTGACGTAGAGACTTGGTTCAGGTATCGTTGGATTGCAATTTTCAAGGGCTATCTAACTGTGGTATTTAAAATGCTGTACACCCATTTTGAAAATTTTGTCCTAATGCCTACTATATGTAAAGATAAATTTGTGTATTTCTGAAGATACAAAATCATAGTTTACCTGACGTCAACAACTAGGGGAGGAGGGTAGATCCAAAAAAATGAGGGACATCTGCTGACAAGGGGGAAGGAGGTTGGCAAAAGTTGATGTCAACAATACTGTCTTTAGAAGAGGGAGGGGTTTAAAAGTTTAACATAATTCAGCTGTCCTTGAATTCTTGACAGTTGTTGACGAGAGTGGATCATAAATTGGTAACACATTTTTGACATAATTTATCTATATCTCTTAACCAAAACATGAAATGGGGGTGTCTTAACGCATTAATCACAAAATCCATATATTTTACTTTTGAACCACCTCCCTCCATATCTATAACCCTGGCCTCTCATCTCACATCTATAGTCTTTCCTATTTCCTTGTTATGAAATTATTTACAAGACACCAACCTTCTACTTTCGACTTACTAAACTCTCCTTGCACTTCTTGTTTAATTTTTTTAAATGTTGCTATCCGTGGTAATCTGAAAATATATATGTATCATCTCACTTTGAAAGAAACAATTCTCCTTGCCACGGTTTTATTAAATGTCCATGTCTCACACCCATAAATTGCTACTGCGAGGATGTTTACTTTAATCAGGTGTAATTTAATATCACTGCTGGTGTGTTGTGAAAGGTATGTCATTTGTGTTAATATTTAGATGTTGCTGTTACAATTTCTCTTTTGATATGTTAACAAAACATTGGTAATTTTACTGACATAACATTACACATCAATAATGCTTACGGGATTTGAAAGAGATTTGAATCTACATTTATAGGGTGATGAAAAAAGGAGTCAGACTAAGAGATAGATACATGATATCAAAGACCACCTGAACATGACACTCACAGAAGTGAGAAGATTAGCTCAAGATAATCATGAGTTTCTAAAGACTCTGATGACTGTTACATCCTGTCTGGAATATGCTGCCTGATGATGGTGGAACTTCATAAAGCAAGCAAATGTTGGCAGATTGTACACTTCAAAAACAGATGTGCTATGGTTATATAACATATCTCAAACATTAGCATAATGTATTTCATGCAGCTTGGCAGAAATCACACAAACATTTGTGCTGGTTATTTGAGAATGCACACAAACAAACACCATGTTCTTATTTGGTTTATGTTTACATTTATTTTGTTACATATGGTAAGTAAAAGTAAAGTTCCCTTCTGCACGTCTGAGGCATATTAGAAAATAAGGTGTTAGGCTTGCATTTTGAATTGACCAATGGGTGCTGTGATCACTTCTGCCACTTTCACTTTTCCAGAAGATTTGGTACCCATTTCCTTAATTTTGTCAACATAGGAGCTGTTAGTTATTTCAAAATATTTACAGCTGAACTGGAAATTGAACATCTGATCCCCTGACCGGGAAGCTAGTACACTAAACTCTGAGCTATCACAACCTTATGTTACATATAGGTACAATATATATTACTTGTACAATGTGTAAGGAGATTTACTATAAAGCTGCAAATTTATTTTTATTCAATGTTTCAGGTATTCTTAGGCAACTTTGCCATGGAGAAATGGAAGTATTGTCAGATTGGTTATCTTTAGTGGATGCTGCAATTCCTATGACAGATTCTCTAATACACAGTCTTTGTATTGACTCAAATGAAAAAACTGAGGTACAATTTCAAATATTTAAAAATATACATAACTATTTTAGCAATTACATTGATTTAAAATAATAACTTTAAATTAAACTCTGCAGAAGACGGATGTGTCGGGCCATTGGTACAAATAAAACGGCGACACAACACATTTCCATTCTCTGGACTACATCCTGCTGGAAATCTAATAGGACCATGGTCCTGCTACAAGAGAGATCCAGCAGGAGTTTGAGAATGAACACTGAAGAAGAAGAAGAAATTAAACAGAGTAATAACAAAAAAGGAAAATAATAACCAAACTATCAGAGAATATCCAAAAAGATAGTAGAGAGTGTCGCAGTAACAAAAATAATAAACAAAAACAACTATGATAATATATTATTGTCATTGATATACTAATGTAAATAATAAATAGCAAAAATACCAAATGTAAAGTAATACCAATGAAAAATAACAAAAAAGAAAGGGACAAGGACTTTTTCCACATTTCAGTCCAGTAACAATCTTTATCAAGAAAAAATTGCAAACTAAAAATAAAAACCAACTGTACGATCAATACAATAGTATTGTCTCATTGTCGCATCCTGTTTATTAGAAGAGAAAAGGCGCAATCATGTTTATTTATAAGCAATAGCTGTGTACATTTGAATTTTACACACAATCAATAGACAAAACATTAAACGAAGTAAGTGAATGTTGCAAGAAAATGAGTCATGAGTGATAAAGCCTGAATTAAGTGTATGCTTCATGTCAATGATGCTAACTGTATACACAGACATATAAATACACACAAAGTGTACATGTGTACGATCACACAAAGACGTGGATTTGGATCAGTAAAAACTAGGAGAGAACGGAGAGGGTTAAATAGTTGACAAGGGGAATGGGGGGGATGGGTTTAATAAAATTTGATCAAAACAAAACAATACTGTTGATATATATATCATCATCATCATGTGAAATATTCCTTTCCAGAATGTGGTCTTCCTTGTGGATTCTCTGAACACTCTGCTATTCTGGGCGAGTTGACCTGCCTCAGCTAGAGACATGTTTAAACAATCTGATATATCCCTGCACAATTGTTGTCTTGTGTGCCCTTTTCCCATGCTGCCGTTAACTCTGCTTTCAGCTGTTAATCTTTCCATGCTGTTATTTCTCTTTATATGCCCAAAAAAAACCCACAGCTTTCTTGTTAAGATGTTGTTAAGGTGCCAGCCCTCTTCGACGTTTATTGATCTTATACTTCTTTATTTCTATTTTTAGCTGTCCCTGGTAATACATAAAATTCTTCTGTAGCATCACATTTTGAAAGCAGCAATTCTCTTTCAGACTTGTGTTGGATTCCCATGGAGTGTGCAGAGATGAACGGATATTGAATTCAGATGAGAGCCCTTGCCACATTTGGTACACATATGTCCAGAGTCTGCATCAGCTTGTTTGTTCTTATATTCATTTGAGCAGCATGTTCTGTGTGTACCTGCAGTTCAATACTGTGCAGAGATGGAGGTGTTATAATTTTGTTTGTTTATAGGACTTTATGAATGATGGTTTTAGTTTGTATGTGTATTTCATTAGTATATTGTATTGTATTAATAGGCAAAGGCAATATTTCACCAGAGGAAGACTATCCTATGTAATATTTCTGTCAGTTGATGTGAGAGAGTTCTTAGAAGGTATATAGAACCAGTTCTGATGTATGGAAGTGAATCTTGGATGCTCAGCAGAACAATGAAATATTATAATGAGGCAGCTGATTGTGGTTTTATAGAAGAATTTTGAGAACACCATGGACAGATAAATAGCGTAATGCAGATATCTTGAAAGACGTTAATTCAAAGAGATAGCTGCTTACCCACATCAGAAAGAAACAGTCCACATTTTTTGGACACATCATGAGAAGAGGAAATATAGAACACATTGTAATAACAGGCAAGTTGAAGATCAAGAGAGGTAGGGGAAGACTAAGAAAGAAGATGCTGGACAACCTAGCATTGTGGCATAGGAGAACATTGGAAATGATTGACGTCACGTGAGATAGAAGGCTGTGGATAGACATGATAAAGTATACAGCATGGACCATAAAGAGAGAAGAAAATAAAAATGGAGATTATTTGTAGTGGTGTACTGGCAAAAGGTGTCTGCTTAATTAGCTGTTTTAGTGGCTTGCTTGATAAGGAGTTAGGTTCTTAATGTATTCTTTTGTTTTACATAAAACTACCTGTAAAACAATTCACTAACTTTACAATAATTCTAAATTTTACAGCTGGAGAAACTTGCTGTCGATCTTTGGAACAAGACATCTGTTCTTAAAAGTAAAGGGAAATTAGAAGCACAGTCATATGCGAAGTGTAGGTTATACATATCATCATTGCCTGACATGATTTATGCTTTTTAACATTCAAGTTCTTTATACATGCAGTGTTTTCCACTTAATTTTAACATGCTGTTCGTAATCCTTATTCAATTTTTTTCTTTTGTGCTCTTATTTGTTACAATTTTCTTGACCTTTCTTTAACTGATTCCAGCCGGGGAGACTTATACAAGTCAGTAAACCGTATGTCTTCTGGCCGGAAAGACTTCTATAAGTCATACTCCAATGACATTCATGTTGTTGTTTTTGGTATTTATATCAACATAAGAATGTTTCCAATCGAAAGTGTAATATGTCTACATTACTTCTTGCAATATTTTTATGTGTATTGATATCAATTTTGTTAAGTTATTGATAAGTTTTTATAATGATTGTCTGTGACGTCATTTTTCCTTATATGTTATATATATATTTTCCAATTTACTTATTTTCGTAAAATAATAACTATTTTATTTGCTTTGGTCTCATTTATTATGAAATCCAATCTGGCAAATGCTTCTAGCATCGTGTTTGCAAATTTACGCCATTTTTAAAGAAAAATTAGCCATATTTTCATTTGAGTTTCGTGTAAAGTTAAGTCTACTGTTTTTGATAGATGTCGAAATTCTTTCTAAATAATAAATTTTTGATGCACTATGCATATATATTATACATTATTGTGTTTGTAATTGGATTATCTACAGAAATAATACAGTTTGAGTGGAATTTATTGATTCAAAAATGCGGTACAGTCAAATATAATATCTAAAATAATATTTATTTGTCATTTACATATTTTCTTTTCTGTCTAAAATAATTTTTATATATTAACATAATTTTTTTTTTTAAATGATCTTGTGATAATCACATTCTCTGTCCATTTCTGTTTCGAAATATATATATTACATTATAATGTAAATATATTTAGAAGTACTATTTCTTGTTTCCACGATGCATGTGTACACAAAAATCGAACAAAATTTAATTACGTTTAAATGCTAAAAATATTCCAGCCGGAATCAGTTAACTTTCTTAATTTGATAAGAGCTCATATTTCTATAGGGTCTGTCTGTCCAGAGTGCAACAATACAACCAATAACCAACATATTCACAATTTTTGCATTCTCTTTACCATATTCATACCTGTCATCTAGTACATAATGTTCTACTTGTTTTATTGAGTATTCCTATATTGAGCTATAGTATTTACGTTTAGTGAAATACTTTTCATATTGAAATTGGGGTTAAAATATGGAATTTTAGATTTATTTTGGACTGAAATAGAAAATGATCTTTCTGGAAGTTAACATGCATGATTTATAAGTGTTTCTATATGTTTCTTTCTTCTTGTACTTACATAAAAACCTGTGTTGTATGTAAGTACTATTGTGTGACTTCAGTGGAGAGAACTTGATGGCGGCTATAAATTTGAGTGGTACATCAATAGATTGAATGAAGATGGAAAAATCAAAATTATCTGTACAGTCTACAGGCACACTTATGCTGAACAGGTATCTGAAATATTACTGCATGCATCTGTGGAGCAACAACACAGACATCAGAGCACATACCACAGGACTGTCCAGATTTCACTGTTGACAGAACAATGGTCTGGTTCGTGGGAACATCTCTGCAAATTAAGTTGCAGGGAACTTATAACAATCTAAAACAAACTCTCTATACATGACTAATACAGGAATAAATTCATAGTAATTCATCAAAGAAATATTAGAAGGTAAACAAATTAATGACAAAGCATAAATTTACCAAATCTTATTTTGTATTCCTTCAGTGCGTCATATTTCATTTCAAGTTGTTTCCTTCTTTAATGAGTCGGTGAATGAAGATAGAGCTCTTAAGAAGCAAGTGATTGTAAGTATTCTTTGTATTGTTCAATCCTTTTATTAACTAACTCTTCAGTCAAATTGTGAGATTTCAGAAGCCACAGATTTCATCAGATCTTTAATATATGTTGTATCACAAGTAGAGTTCAAATACATGGTGGGAAGAAACCATATTACTTCTTATATAGAAAGCATGACTCCTAGAAACTTTTTCTGGACTTTTTTTTCTTTCCTTTAGTTTGCTGGAATGCAGTAAAACTATGCACCAATAGATGAAAAAAACAAAACATGAGATATTGTAGTTTTACGAATCACAAAGTACATAGTGAAGACTTTGACCAGAAGAGTTTTATTCAGATCCTCATACAGTATCCAAGCTTGACCCTAGAGTGTATTACAAGGGTACTAAAGGAAAGCTAAGAATAGTGACACTGTTATCTGTACACATGTTGTAAATAGGGACTAGAGAGTTTTTGGGGGTGGGGTTGGTTGTCCCATCCCACAGAAGATCAATGTGATCCAAAAGCCATGATGATGTAAGATGTGTCAGGCTGAAAGAAATATATATATATATATATATACACAAGGTGTAAACCATGACACAATGCATTCCATTCTCTAGACTACATCCTGCTAATCTGCAGGAAGTTGAGAACAAACACAAAAGAAGAAGTATGTCTTCTATAATACATTAAACAAACTATACATCTTTCTGCACTTTCTCAATCCGTCACAACTGACAGACTTGCAGAGTAAATTTATACCTAATCATGTTTATTTTCTACATATATAGCCAATATTAGGATTTCAGTTGACCACATATTCATATAAAATAAATATTCTCCAATATTTAGTTCACTGCTATGAGCAACAACTGTTTATTTTTTTACAGAAAGTTAAAATCCGAAAGGAAAAAAAATTATGGGTTAAACAAATAAATGTGACCTTTTCTCTATTCAATTGAAAAAAAGTCTCATTTGAGGTTTTCCATATGGAAAAGGTGAAAATTCATTGTAGTGCATTACATTGCATTTTTAGTGCATTATTGCAATTGATAATAAATTTTTTTTCTATGAATTACTTTAAGTTATTTTAAATACTTTCTGTGACATCTAATGCCCGCTTGTTGAAACAGTACAGTAGTTTATCTTCATATTGCTTATCATTAATCAAAATATGTTGATAATTAAGAAATACAGCTTGTATTGTGCATATACCTGCTAGATAAAAAGAAAAGTGAAAGCAAATTAATTTTGTCACTCATGTTTTTCAAATTGGTAGTTATTGTATCAATACAGTTTATTTATGAGTGTATTATTTTTATGATTATGGAGATTATATTAAAAGTTGTAGGTTGTAGTTTGCATACATGATGTTGGGTGAATGAGATGGGAAGAATTAGTGTGATAGAAAATACATGGTTGTTGTTTTGTAGTACCTAATATATTTCTTTATTTTTGCTCAGATGGGCTTAAAGACTGTGAAAGGTTGGATTGGTACGTACTAAACTTCTTCATTGTTCATTTTCAATATTCAGCTGGTCTCTTGTAGCAGGACAATGGTTCTAATAGATTTCTAACAGGATGTAGTCCAGAGAACAGAAGTGATGTAGTGTTGCCTTTTTATTTACACCTAATATCTTCAACTGAATGTAGAAAATTGAGATTTTTTAAAAACCAATAATAAATAAGGAGTTGCTGATAAGACATGTTATCTTTAGTTCATGTCATAAGTACTGAATTACTTAATAGATCAAAGAGGTCTATGGGCCCACCAACTTAGGAGCCCATTGGCTAATGATCAAAGTAATATTTGAAAATGTTTGTTTACATTTATAAAGCATTTGTTCTCACACTCCAGAGGGATCCAATTTTTCAGCAGAATGTAGTGCAAAGAGCAGAGATGTGTTGTCATGCAGTTTTATTTGTGCAGATGGCCAACACATCTGACTTCTGTGTGTTTGTTTAATAATTCTCTGTTATTATTAATAATTGTAACTAGGCCCTGAGACTTTGATTATTTATAAGTCTCCCCACAGTCTACTGTTACATCGCGGCCAGTACCAAAATGCTTATCCAGCCTTGCCATGAATATCTTAAAATGTTCCCCGAATTATCTTTACAGTTTCAACATTTCTTTTATTAAACTTCGGACTGAAAGAAACGATAAAATATATTTATGAATTAAAAAAATAATTTTGGGAGTGAATGCCTGGGCTGTGAATATAGTGAGTGAATAATAGTGCCACACTTACCAGACATTGAATTTCTTAGAATGTGACTAAGGAAGGTTGTGTATGGTTAGATAACCTAAACCAGATAGTTGACATAAACAAAAATATAAAATAGGCATGTTAAATCCTAACACTACTATCCAAAATAGAATAAAGGGTACAATACGGGCAGCTGAGCCAACATTATTTAGCGAAAAACTAAATAATATTATATTACTAAAAAGTTGGAATGTAGCGTAAAATGAAAGAGGAGCAGATAAACAGTGTTAGCATAAGTATCGATAAAGATGCAGTACGCATGTTACACTCGCGAGGACAGCTGCTGGATGCAAAGATGTGAGTGCTACTCACTGAGAGCTCCCACTTCCCTTGGCTGACCTTGGCCACACATCTTTTCATTTTGTAGCACTCCTCGAGTTTTTAACAAATGTACAGCATCTTTATCTGTAGCTGGCAAGCTCAGTAAACAGACATATCTGATTAAATTAGCCATTTTGTTTTGTTTTTATGACAACATGGTTTGCTAGTGGCATGATTTCAGTGATGATGCGAAAGTTGCACATGCTATAATAAAGTTGGAATGAAGCTGCGCATGGTATTTAAAAAAATTGGAATGTAGGCTCAGCTACCCTTACTGAGCCGAATAAAGTCCCACAACAGTGAGACATGGGTATTTAGTGTGAGCATCAGTGGAAAAGCAGCACAAATATCATGAGCGGTTTTTTTTTAAATAAATTTTTTTTTCTTCTGAAAACTTCCAAACTTGGTTGATGAAACGTCAGAACAATGTTGTAACATGGAAGAATATCTCAAGCAACAACAGAAGTGAGGAACCATTTTTCCTTTTCTTCTGCACTCTAAAATAATCAGAATGAGTATTCCTGTGATTTGCGTCAGAGAACTTGAAGTACGTAGTGCTGCTAGTTTTACAGCTGAGCTGCGTTGTTTGCAACTTTCAGCCCCAGTGAAGAACTATAAAATAGACATCCTTGAAATTCTTCATTATCACAGTCCACTAAAAGCATCTGATGAGTCCGTCAAAGGAAAATGTAGTGACAACTTTCTGTCTGATCATACCATATGAGCTAGTCAAGTCAGGCTTTCTAATATTTTTGTCCTAGCTCGAAGTTCTAGAGTAATGCTAGGAGACTGTTTGGATCTGAATAAAGGAATTGTGGTCAAAGCCTTCATTTTGTGATTTGTAGAATTCTATTATCTTGTGTTTCTTTTTTCATCTATTGATATACAGTTTTTCTGCAGTTCATCCAGTTATAGGAAAGACTAGTACATCTAGAAAGTACTTCTTCTTCTTCTGCGTTCGTTCTCAAACTCCTGCAGATTAGCAGGATGTAGTTCGGAGAACGGAATGCGGTGTGTCATGGTTTACAGCATTGCTGTGATTTCTGCGCCTTTCGGCATGACACATCCGACTTCAGCATGACTTTGGGTCACTGACCCTATATGGGATGGGGCAGCCAACTCCGTTCCATAACCTCCTTAGTCGCCTTTTATGACATGCATGGAAGGTAAACAGTGTTGCTATTCTTTGCTCCCCTTTTGGGCTCCGGCAACACACGGGCGGTCTAGAAAGTTGTTTTGCTTAGTGTTCTCTCTAATGACAAACAATTGCTTTGCAAAAAAGGTCAAGTAGGGAGTTGGCTGTAGTTTCTTCTTCTGTGTTCTTTCTCAAACTCCTGCAGATTAGCAGGATGTACAGTAGTCTAAAGAAAAGGTGTTGTGTCATGGTTTACAGCTTTGCTGCGATAAGTGCTCCATTCGGTCTGACACATTCGATGTAAGCATGATTTCTGGGTCACTTTGATCCAATATCGGATCATAATAACCACATTACCTCCTCAGTCGTGTCTTATAACATACATAGAAGGTAAACAATGTTATTATTCTTTGCTACCCTTTCAGTCCCTGACAACACACATGCTGCTGCCAGGATTTAGTGTTAAGTCACTTGTGTGCTGAATAGCAGACCCAGTTTTAAATAACACTCGTTATTCATGGTTTAAAATAAAAATTAATGCTGTGGTTCACCCAACCACTATGAAATTGGGTACCAGGTTTCATTCTTTGGGAAGGTACCATCACTGATAAGCAAGTGAAGTAGGTGGTGCTTGGTAGGCAGATTTTAGTCAGCCTCTGTCTAGTCAGCTGAGCACTTATGAGTAATCATGTGCTAAGACCTTACTTCAGGTCAAGTAACACTAAAGGCTGGGATAACATCTCCAAATAAATATATTCAGAATATGAATACATACTGCTGACATTTACAGAGCATAGCTTAATGCGAGCCTTTTCACAAGCAGGGAACACAGAGGAGGCTTTTAGTGTTTCAAAATTCTGGTATTTTGGTTATAAAGGAATTTGCCACATAGGTTAATCTGATCAAATTGTATCATCTCTATAAATGATTTAAATATCTAACTATACATCTTAGAATACAAATTTAAATCCTTAGCCCTTTTTTCCAGACTGCAAGAAATTTGAACTGGCTGACAGTGTACTAGACATTCTGAACCAGGTATGAGTTGAATACATCTGGTGTGATTCTTTGGAAGTGAAAATAGTATGAACATACCAAAACTAATTTGTTACTTTACAGATCAATACAATCTTTCTGGCTTTCTTTGGTATTGGGGATTATGCTTGAGTTTACTATCTATCTATCTATTTGCTAAACCCTTTGTTGCCTTTCAGGTCAGGGTAGAAGAGTTTTCTTGAGATGGCTCAGTGTGTGCTGAGTATATTGTGGAATTTTTCGCCTCTTTTATTTCGGTGGTCCATCGTTTTCGTGGTCAGCCTCTATGTCTGCCTTCACTGTATCTGTGTAGCATAGTTTGCTGTGGTATGCTGTCTGATGGTAGTCTTCTGATGTGTGCAAACCATTTGATCTGTTGTCTCTTAATATATTCCTAGATTGGAATGGTACCGGTTCTTTGTCTAATGTCCTCATTTCTCACTCGTCTCTTAGCGATATTCCAAGGATTCTTCGCATGCATGCCATTTCAACTGTCACAAGTTTACATTTATCTTGTGCTGTTGTTGTCCCTGTATGGCATTGGTAACACAGTGTTGGTATATAATCGTTTTTAATAGTGTTATTTTGGTGTTTAAATCTACATTTTGTTTATGAAGATTGGTGTCATTTGTCCTAGGGCTTTATATGCTTTACTACATCTATTGTGTATTTCTATGCTTCTCCTGCCATCTCTGTTTTATTGCTTCCTAGGTATGTGAATTCTGTCACTTGTTTAAGTCTATTGTTTCCAATATACTAGAGAGTAGATGGCAAGCAGAGATTGAGACATGTATCTTCTATGTCTAAGTGAACTTACCTCATGTAATTAAATTATTTCATTGTCCTCGGTACCAGCCATTATCTCGACTGAGCAAGGTTCATGTTTAGGTGATTACTCAAACAGTAAATTTGAACTAGGGTTGGTTTGCCCTTTTAGCTGAGACTTTGTTCACTGACATTGTTAACACCTCACCCAAGTCTGATCTTCTACACACAATTTTTATTTGTACCAAGATGATATAGAATTTGTCTGTTCCTCTCCATACTATGTGCTACTTGAAGTCGGCTGAAAGCTTGTTCTCAAGCTTTAACTATTTTCATCACGGTTTCTGTTTTATTACTTATTTTTGCACATGGTACTGCCCTCTAGCACTGTGCTGCCTTCAAGTGTACTCAACAAACGAATCGTACTTCTCCTGAGACTTTCTCACTACCTTTGCCGTGCGAGTTTTAGGACATGACAACTTGGCAGACCAGCCACCCATTGGTTTTAGCTGTGCTGCGACAATGTTTTTTGAGTGTGGGGGCAGAGAGGCACCAATCTGATATATTGTTTGTCCTTTGCAATTAATTCTCATTCAATCTTTGTCTGCACTGTGCGATCACAACTCATAAAGCGTGAGTCAGAGTGCTTCGTATGAACTTCAAATAAATCTAAATCAAGCGTGCACTATGATGAGGTGCTTTTAGGATCTTGGTTATCTGCTAACACTGGGATTTCATAAAAGCAATGTATATCCATTTCACCTGCAATTTTATTCAGTTTAAATTTGCATACGGTACTATTTCTTGGTTGAGTTCAGCTTCACACTGTGATACTTACTGTGAATGCTTTTGTTATGATTTTGCTATGTTTTAATTGTTTCCTCGAGAGCACAGGTTTCCAACATTTTTTTATTCATGACCCAATTTTATAGAGGCAAAGTGACCTGCATCTCATCAAGAAGAATACAATTTCAGAAACACAGAGAAAAAAAAGCTGTTGAAAAGAGAGAACAACAAACATATATGCTCAACTCTTACTAAATGTATGCCAAATGTGGGATGGGATTCTATGCTAGAATTTAACTTTTTCATCATGTCTGCACATACTAGACTGTCAATTATGACCTCTGTGATGTGATATGTGTGCTTCGTTGTTCCTGTATTGTGCCTATTCTGCCTGTCACAAACATTCAGAGAATCTCTACTCTTGGTCACTTGGCTGTAGGTTGGGCAGTGAACTATACTTTTCTAGTCATACAAATGGGCTCTCCAATTATGCATGTCTGATAAGTTTATTAAGTATAATAATTGTTTACACCTGCATGATATATCACTTTTTAATTTGTTGTTTGTAAACAGATTTCCTGTCTACTTGAAATAAATGGTAATATTTTGATATATTCAAGTGAATGTATTATCATGACAAATTACATGTTATGGCATTACCACACACCATCTAAGCTTTCTTAAATTGCTTAACATTACAAACTCCTCCATATATTAAATAAATTCAAGTAGGAAGCATGAGGATAAATGAAAATAATTCTTACTACTGATGGGAATTGAACCAGGTCTGTTCTAGCAGCACCGAATCGCTTTGCAACACAAGTAAACAGGTTTTCCGTACTTGACCAACCACATCCCCATATATTAAATAATACTGGTAACAATGCAACAAATTTATCTAATTGAAATCAGCTGTTCTCAGCATGATTCATATGACACCCCCCCCCCCTTAGGGGCCCAGGGGCTAAGGAATAATTGGAAATTGAGAACATGGGCCTGTCTATGGTGAGGGGCATAAAAAAGTAACAGTTTTGACAATATCTAATGTGACCTATAATAAAATTAAAATATAATAAAACCTCATAGAAAGCTGACAATTAGTTTAAGTTTAGAGGAGGGGAGCCACATGCAAAAATTTGTCCCAAAAAGGGGAGCTGTGGATGAAAAAAAAAGTTATAACCATTGATCAGAAATTGAAGATCCAATTTTGTCTAATTTACTGCTAATAAATAAATTATTATCACTGTTAAATTTTGTGATTAATTTGATCCAGAGTAATTAAAAAAACACCTCTTGCTTCCTTTTGTGCAAAAATAAGGTTTATCCAGAGTTTATTTAATACTCATAAGACACCCCCCCCCCCCCCCAACCCTCAGTGGTTTGCAATACTTTGAAAAAAAATCCTTCTACTCAAAGAGGGTGCAATCATAATTGTATAGATTATGTTCTGGTGGCTTCCAAAAGATAAAAGCCTCTCTATGCATGCTATCAACTAGGGGTTTACTGTTCCATGATGCTTGATCTGATGGGCCACTGGTGACACATTCAGATCTCATACACATGGATTGCTGTTAAATAAAATATATAAAAGAATATTTTCTGTAACTATTTAAACAAAGCATAGAGAAAAAAAAATTATGTAGGCTGTTGAGTCATATTCCAATGGAGACATTGATCTTGTTGTAATAAACTTCATTGAATATTTTCAACTTATGCTATCTAACAGACAATGCAAAAGCTCAAGTTGCTTGTTGAAATGAAAACTGGGTCTCTAATGCCACATAACATGGAGAAAGAGAAGGCAGAACTTGACCTGGACTTGTTCCATATTTTATGTCTGAAAGCTGAAGTGGTAATTGTGTTTGCTATTTAAATTGTTTTTCAACACCATTTTCTTACCAACATTATGTTATCAGTGTCAAACTTGGACATTAGATTCTAGAACAATACATAAGATTAACACCACTGAAATGAAATGTGTGAGACGTATGATTGGAGTTAGCTTGAGAGACGAAATCAGGAATGAAGCACTAAGGAAACAATTAGGGATCAAGTCAACAATAGAATACATCCAGAAACAACAAGTTAAATGGTACGGCCACATAATCAGACAGAAATAGCAAAGTATTATCCAAAAAACACTTAACAAACGATACAAAAACAGTCGACCTATTGGACGAACTCGTAAAAGGTGGATAGATAGTGTATTAGACACTCGGAAATATAACAGCAGAAGAGGCAAATAGACGGCCAAAAGACCGTACACTCACTCTATTAAGAACGCCAGAGACAGAGAGTTGTGTAGAAACATAATCACCTATGCCACTTGGCACAGCACTTGTTTGAGCTATTTGTACTCCAAATATCTTTCTTATACTTTTGCTACTGTTATGATTTTCTTTTTAAGGACTACAAGGAGGATTTTTATAGAAAGTGGTGACCTTCTTCTGAGTAGGAAGCTTCTTCTCAAAGCATTATGCACTGCTGAGAATTTGATCCTTCTGGGTATGAAATAAAGCCCTTGAGAAACTTCTCCATTGCATAAAAGGATACAAGAGATCCTTGCTCATAATTCATGGATAACAAACAAATAAACTAACATGAAAAGTGGAAATAAAGGCTACTTTTATACAGCAGTCACTACTATTTGTAACTGTATTCAAAATCCAGGTTGTTGCCATGGGACATACCTTTACTTTTTACTATTTGTACAAGAAGGATTTTTTAAATTTTACCCCTGAAAGATATAAATCCAATTGTAATTGTGGTTTAAACCTGAGTTCTCATAACAAGAAGGTGAACAGCTATTGGCTGAAATGTACTTTTGTATATATGGCCTTTTTCATCTTGCAGACACTCATTAAACAAAACATGTAGCCAATTTAAAATGATCTCATGAATGAACCTTCTATGTGATTTAATCTCTGCACAGATTATCTTTTCACCACTGAAGTCAGATATGTCAGGTCACTGACCTCAAATAAAATAACACAACGCATATACATTCTCAGATGGAGTTTGAAAACATGCACTAAAAATCCCTAATCTTATCTCTAATATTTTGTCTTTATAATTCATTCTATGCATCCAACAATAGCACAATATGTCAGAATCCTTCCTATTCTTCTCTACTTCACTTGTTTATTCACAATTAGCAATGAAGTTTTGTGTATTTTTAGCACAAATATAATTTAACTACCGATAGGCTAAATGGCGAGTGCAAACAGTCAAATAATTTGTCCTTCAGTTGATGAAAAAAACAACATTTTAGACATTCATATATTCTCATTTAGAACATTTTATACATTCATATATTTTCATTTAGAACATTTTATACCTTGATATATTCAGTGCTTCCACATGTGGTTGCATCTGTGGTTCTCACCAATGGCCCACTAGACAAACCACCCATTCAACAGAAAACTTTAGTAGATGACATGCTGTTATATTGAGGCTCTCTTATGGAAGCTTTGTAACATGTCATCTATGCAACTTAGACCCTCTCTAAGTAGAAGGCTTCTTCAATAGGCATTGCTCTAAGCTGAAAGCTGAGGTCTCCTGGGTATGAAAGAAAGCTCAGAAAAACCACCCCACTGCACATAGAAAGTAAGAACTTGCAATTCTCAAACAAACAAACAAATATATTCAATGATAAATACTACATAAAGTACAAAGGTTACTATTAAAACCAAACTATCAATGTTAAAAATAAATAACTAGCAATAAAATAAGAACAACTTTTCTCCATGTTCTGGTTTAACTGGGATCTTTCTCAAGAATCACAAACACCACAAGAGAAACATTGAATTGCAAATTACGACTTGGAGATGTCTTTCTTACTTCTTTATGTGTTTTTGAGAAAGATCCCAATTGGACTGGAATGTGGAGAAAAGTCCTTGTTCTTTTGTTTATTGCTAGTTATTTATTTTTAACATTGATAGTTAGGCTTTAATAGTAACCTTTGTACTTTATGTAGTATTTATCACTTATTCATTTAAGTGATAAACTACTCCGGCATTCTCAGTCTCCATTTTGTCGGACATCCTCTGACATTTTGTTTATTTATATTAAAAATATTCTGTGATTATTTTCTAGGGAAAAAAGTTGGGTATACACTTAGTTTTTATAAAAATTGTCTATATTCTTAGTGGCAACCCACAATATAACACACACAAACACAATTCATTACTTTTAAATATATATATATATAAACATGTTGATATATGAAACGTACCTTTAAAAAGTTCGATATTTGGCTAGATATGTATTACTACTATTGATCACCACCTTTTTAGTATGCTCTTGTAAGCAAAAATATAGGGTCTATGTCTAATAATTTGTGCTGAGTATTTGTCACACTACAAATAATGCTTCTTTATCACAAAATAAAATGAACTAACACACTTTGTTTCATACAAAAAGCTCAGAATTTAACGCATGTGCACAAGAAGTTTTCAACTGAGTAATTAACATTTCATCCAAATATTAGCTAACTGTACTAAGTTAACTATTCTTTTAGTTTTGGGTGTAGAGGCAAGGTCAAGCATGACTCTCACACATAGAAGAGCCTACGAGCTGAGCCAAAACAGGCCTTCGTATGTCGCAATATTGAATATTATGGTGACAGTTTTTGCGTTGGTCACTTTTAATCGCCTGCCAATGTCGACCAACGAAATGTACAGACATAATCACAAATATGTCATAAAAAACTTGTTTTCATTCTGCCCCCAGGTCTTCAATTCGCAGGACCCACGGTCCAGGCAGTGTTTAATTTATAAGTTTCTATCTAAGGTGAAATAAGACACTTCTAAATGGGAAATTGGCTTCCTGCTAAATTTTAGTACCCAGGAAAGTTGGCATTTCGGTTATAAATCCATAACCTTGTTTCTTCACACTAGCTTTATCTCTTAATCTATCACAGGGAGACCTGTCAGTGTCATTAACCGTTTACCATTCTGATCTAGATTAAATGCGATGAGTATTTAATTTCATTGAAATTTTTGTTTTGGACATGCATGAAAATTTCTTTAGGTTGAACCACATCAGAACCAAAGTAAGAGATACATAAAAAAGGTGGGTATACGGTGTATATCCAGAACAAATGCACTGCATATGTTCTCATTTAAAACATTTTACACATTTATATAGGCCCTATTCTCATTTAGAATAATTTATCCTGATATTCATATACTTCTCATTTTGTATGTAATCAGAGATTCAGTGTATCCCAGCACATGGAGGCAGTTGATGCTGTTAATAGGGCAAAAGAATTGCTGTTGAGATTTCCAAATGAGGTATGAAATATAACGTATTGAGTACATTACATTCCAGTTTAAAATTGTATCCAATTGCCAAAGTTGGATGTGCCACGCCATTGGTGCAAATAAAATTGTGACACACCACATCTTTGTTCATTGGACTACATCATGCTAGAAATCTAGTAGGACCATTCTTCTGCTACAAGAGAGATCTGGCGGAAGTTTGATCAAATGTTAAATGAAACTCCTGGCAGTGGTGAAACATCCCAATCTTGTGAAATTTGGCAATGTAATTAGCATGATTCTCTTTCCAACATTTTCCTGCGGGAACAGGTGATGGTTGGGGGGAGATGAAAAGAAGCAGATAGGAAGGTATAAATTGATCATATTAAGGAATGGACATGATTACGTTTGCAGCAGCTGCAAACGTAAAAGATGCTACACCTTTGCCTATGTCACCCAGACTGTCACATTCCCCAAAGCCACTTTCCCCATTGAAGAGAATTTCATATGTGTGCCCCTCAACGTCATCTATGCCATCATATGCAAGCGTTGTGCCATGACATATATAGGTGAGACTGGAAGGAAACCTGCTGAATGAACCTGTACAGCATAAAAATCCATTTGGGTTATGCTCTTGACATCCACTTCAATGGTGCAGGCGATCAGGATGTCCAAGACATTCAAAATACGACTATTTAGTCATGCTTCTCTGATGACTGGACTCGTCTTGAGCTTGATAACCTCTACATATACCAGTTTGGCACTCTTAAACCCTTCGGGATCAATGAGTGCCTGTCTCATGAATGGTATGTAGTTGTTCCATCATTTCTCTGTTTGTCTCATGTATAAAGCTATCTTTTGTACATTCCTGGTCTGTGGTGTTTAACCTTTGACCTAGATATAATTCTTCTGGTCACATTACAGTTAACTCAGTCATGTGAACATTTATAGTCTATGGTGTTCTTACTTGTTTTCTGTTGTGTTTGTTGTCTTGTTAAAGGCCTGTTGGTCGAAATGTTTATTTGTGTGTATTATTATGTGTGTCTCCAATGATTACCAAAACTTCATTACCCTGTTCCTGGCTTTACCTATTGGATTTCAGTTTTGCACAGTAAGTACATATTTATTGGTCTAATATGATAATGCTGCAATTGCAACACACTCAGAGGAGGAACTGCGAAACTTACTAGCTGCTTTTTCTGATTCCTGCCATGAGTTTGGACCAACAATCAGCAAAAACAAGATGGAAATTATGACACAGACTGCTAGCAAGTATCCACAAATTGTCATCAACAGCCATGTTCATACTAGGTAAGACTCTTTGTGGCTCAGATTGGTCTAGTAAGTCAGATCCATCATCACCATGGATTGCAGATTATATTTCTTATAACACAACAACAATAATAATAATAATAAGACCCATAACCCATCATGTTCGTAGGGGTGCCACACTGGATACATCAGCACAAATAGCTTTCCAAACAACTCTATTCTCATTCATTTGGAGGAATGTAGAAAAATCACGCCCAGACCATAACTTGATGTTATCAATCCTTGCAAAATAATTTTAGAAAGCGAGTCATATCTCTTTAAATATTTAAACCAAACAAGTTTACACCGTTTTACTACTGCCAAAAGTGGCTCTTGATAATCTGCGAGTTTATTTACTTACTGCCAGATAAATATATTTGTCTTGTGTTCTGTATAGCTAATTTAATTCTTAATAACGTCTGCAGCACTTGTTTTAAAAGAAATAACTATGCACTGTACAGAGAGAGAGAGAGAGAGAGAGAAAGCTTGAAAAATATCTGTATTTTGAACACTTATTTGTTTCTGCAATTCAGTTGTACATACTTCTTAAAATTCTTTTAAGTGTACTGCATTTGCATCCAATGAATTGTGGTAGAGAATAAATTAAATTGTTAATGAAAATGTACTCTTTCTGTAGTCTGCGTATCTAACCATGTTGTGCTACAACTTTGGTGTTGACTGCTATGAAGAGAAGCACTTTGATAAAGGTGTTGTGTGGTTGAGAGAGAGCTATAATCTTGGCAAAGACAGCACTGGCATCAATAACAAAGCACAGGTACTAAGAATATATCAACTTTGTCTGTCTTTCACATATATATATATATATATGGTTTATTATGGGAATCAGTGGCCACATCATCTGTTTCGTTCTAACTTTTTAATTAGGCTTATGCATAATTTGATACAACTTTTGTTACTCTGAGATTATAAAGTTTCAACTTCTGCTGCTGATGAATTGCTCTGTGCGCAACGTACTGAGAGTCCCCAGTTGATAGTCCCCATGTGCCAACAGTTGATAGTCATGACATCATGTATACATTAGCAGCTAGGACTATGGTCAGGACTGGAACTCATCTGGTTCCCTCAGCGTGATGTGAAATGCTAGGTTTTCTAAATGTTGTGCTGCAAAGTGGATCATATTTATACAAATTAAAATAAATACTATTGGGCTTCCATAAGAGGAAAGCCTATATTGGCATGTCATCTGTTGACATTTTACTGTTGTATAATGATTGGTCTGGTAGGCCAACAGTGAAACCTTCAGACTTTGCGCATGCTGATTTAGAGAATTATTTCTAACACATGCTGTCAGATACATAAAGGGAGATTTTTTTCATATGAATAACATCTTTCTTAAAGTGCCACTATCCAATTAATGCAGCACATGATTTTGAAGTACTGCTTCAATAAATCCCTGGCTTGACCCTCAGTGGGGTCGGTTCTGACAGACTCTGCCAGTGCACCTTGCCCTTGTGATTTGGGGTTGGGTACATTACAGGCAGCAGTATCCACATTTTAGCAAAACAAATATGTATATTATTTAATGAAACTAAATATTGATGAAGACTCCTTTCACAGTAGCAATACTATTGGCATATTTAGCGATCTGCCTGCTACACACTGAGAGGCCCCCCCCCTCCCCCCCAGGGTCATCCAAGGGGGCTTTCAGTCCATAGCGCACACATAGATGCAGACCTATCGACTTTTTAGTCTGAGTTCAGCGAGGTCATGAAAGCTGAATGAAACTACGCATCATATACAAATTTGAAATTTGACCACTGCTCCCCATAATGAACCTGGGATTGCACCCTAAGCTTGTGGTAGAAATTACAGGTGAAAATAATTCAAACCCTAAATGTCTGAGGCTATGATTGTCACCTCAAAGAAATAAGACAAATTACCAGAAGGTGCTGTTCTGGTATAAAAATCTGTCTCAAATTACCAGAGTTTATATAAAATTACTTTCCCAGTGAAAATTGTTCAGTGCCTGAAGGATACTTGAAGTGTACTGAGATCATCTTGGTGAAGACAAAAAGGTAAACAGGTAGAAGACTAGCAGAATAACAGAATATGATCTCAAACAGTTTGTCCGCATTTTGATACAATGTTTTATTTCCAACTGCAATGTTTTATTTTATCATTCTCTTCACAACGAAGCTAGTTTTCAATAAAGCATTGTCTAAGCACATCTTTCAATTTTTATTATAAAAAATTGCATGAATATGTTTCAAAATTTGCTCCTGTATAAACTTAGATTTCCATTGTGATTTCAGCCACTTAGTTTTACAGCAAACCGGTAGTTAGTTGCTATATTAATATCTTTCAGCCAAGCACAACTATTTATTGCAGTTTGCTAACTTTATATAGAAATACCTTCAGTTAATTAATAATATGTTCTAAATACAGGAATCTAAAATAAATCTGACTGTACTTCAATTTATTTACTCCAAACAACAGGCCCGTACTTTGCGCTTACTGGCAAACTCTTACATGGAGTGGAAGTGTGATGGATGGGAAGAGAATGCTCTTAATGCAGTTACACTAGCTATTAAAGTAAGTATTTAAATTAACAGCGCTATATAACTTTTTTGTTTAGATCCCAGAAGTCCTTTATTAGGGAGTAATAATATTGTCCCAGGCTTAAAATGGATATTAGAACAAGTCTGAAATAATAAATACAGACGCCCGTGTGATGCCGGGCCAGAAAGGGGAGCAAAGAATAGCAACACTGTTTACCTTCCACGCATGTTGTAAAAGGCGACTAAGGAGGTTATGGGATGGAGTTGGCTGCTCCATCCCATATAGGGTCAGTGACCCAAATCCATGCTGAAGTCGGATGTGTCAGGCCAAAAGGCGCAGATATCGCAGCAATGCTGTAAACCATGACACAACGTATTTCGTTCTCCGGACTACATCCTGATAATCTGTAGGAGTTTGAGAACGAACGCAGAAGAAGAAGAAGATAAATACAGCATGATGTTGTTTAACAATTGGTCATTGCATCATGTTGTCTGTTAGGGAGTACAGGGAGGAACTTGTGGCTGTGTGATAAGGACTTCATGCTCTTGCTATTTCCACAACATATAAAGAATGAGAGTTGGAAGAAAGGAACTTGTGGCTGTTAAGGTCCTTATGCTCTTGCTGTCACAACATATACAGAGTTGGTTTTTTTAATTTACCCTCAGACAAAAAACTAATTCTTTACCTACAATTTGAATCCTGAACCTCAGAATTGTGAGAACAATGCTACAACCTCTCTGCCATTCACCACACATGATACTGCCTGTTATTTAAAATGATATTTCTAATACTAAATTCCCCATACTCATTGAGACTGTTAAAAGTGTCTTTAATTCTTCTATTCGTCAGTAGTGTCTATATTTACAATATAGTCACTTGTATAAACTGGACAAGATTTTTTACATTAGCATTTTGTTCCACAGAGTTTAACACTCACATGTGTATTAGAAGGCTCTTTACTTATTATACTCTTTTTAATGCAAAACATAAACTCGGATGAAAAACTCACAGAGTTCCTGTGTGCACTTTGAGCATGTTTTATTATCAGCACACCAGAAGGCATAAATCATGGTGAGGAATGGATACCTCTTCCTATTTTCTTTCAAGAAGCATTCAAGACAGTCATTACACTCAATAAAGAGTGCAGGGAACATAGCCCCATGAGTGTAAATGCTGAGGTCAAGGCACTCATCAGTTCCATGACAAAAATATTCCCAGATAAAATATACTGGACAAAATATACTAGACAAAATATTCCAGACAAAATATCCCTACATAGCCTAAAATTAGGAAAAAAGTAATAGTAACATCGAAAAATTGGTTAAATTATTTATGAAAATCCCCTAGAAGTTATGGCATGTTTTATGCAAACATAAGGAGTAACATAGTATGACATCTTGTATACAAACATACTGTGGAGAGATATGGAGTGACAAAAGGCTGTGAAAATAACACCTTTATTGTTCAAATTGTTGTGTTTCCACAGACTAGAAAATAAAATAAAAAACATAGGCTGGACTCAGAAGTGTTACTAGACTAAGTCAGTCTCTTATGTAAACATACTACCTTGACATTTGTGTAGTCAGTTAGTACCTCTAAGATAGTCAATAGGAGGGTCCTGGGGCGTGAAAAACAAGGAACTTGACCATCTTGAGGAAAAAAAAACCAAACTCATGTGATGAATGGTCCAGGGGTAAGATATAAGGAAGATAAGGTTTGGCTCTAGGTTCTTAATTCAGAGGTTCGTAATCAGTAGTCCATTTTATTCGAGTAGTGTTTCAGTGTAGAGATTTCTAGTAGAGTCCTATGTGAATGTTTTAGTTGAGTGATTTGAAGGACTTCCAAGCCATTAGTAAGTAGTTGAGTGATTTGAATAGTTCCAAGCCAGTTGTGAGTTGTAAATTCATTCAGATTTCAGATTGTTTATTGACTGATTTTATCCATTGAAGCTAGTGGCCAGCTGCCATATGTTACATTAACATTTCAGCGTTACGTTTTTGTGAAGATTTTCTATTAAGATGGCAACATTTATTACATCGCAGAAAGGTTGTAGGAAATTTGTTTTAGAGGAGTTTATGTTTGTGAAGCATGGGTCTGGAGCTGGTGGAGAAGAGATATGGAAGTGTGATGTACAAACATGTCATGCTAGAGTTCACACTCTTGATGATAATGTAGTTTTGGAGCATGGTGAACATGATCATGCACCCGTTCATGGTAAAGTTGCTGTAGCAACTGCTTGAGAAAACATGAGGCAGCTTGCTGAAAACACAAAATAAGATATTAGGCACACTGTGCAACATGCTTTAAGACAAGTATCAATCCAGTTAGCACAATCACACCTATTATCTATTTTCTATTACACAATTAAGATTTTCATTTGAAACATCCTCATACATTCAGTGTGTTTATTTATGCATTGTTTGATTCATGTCATAATTGTATGTTATATTTAAAGGAACATCCACATTCTGCTGGTTATTATATGAGACTTCAACTTCTCCTCTTGACTCAGGAAACAGCATCTTGTATTAGACAAGGTGAGAAATATAATTCATGTCACATCAAAACAGGTGCTTTCTCTACATTAAGTTTTACTGAAATGTATCTCCACTTCTGTATTTTTCCCTGTTGGTGCACTTTGATACAGTGAAGGCAGACCTAGACGCCTACCACAAAAATGATGGACCACCAAAATAAAATAAGTGACAAATTCCACAATATGCTCAGCACACACGAGGGCTATCTCCAGAAACCTCATCTACGCCTGACGCTGAAAGACAACAAAGGGTTTAGCAAATAGATAGGTACAATTTGACAAAACTATCCATTTCTTGATGTCTCCTCCCCACTTGTAGGTCTATCTCTTATTGCTACGCACATCAGAGACAATAGTTGTTTGTTAGTGCTAATTATCAAACTCCCACTCATTCTGTTCTAGCAGGACAATGGTCTAACTAAATTACCAACAGGATTTATTTCAGATCAGAGAATGGAGACGCATTGTGTTGCCATTTTATTTGTGCCAATAGCCTGACAAATCTGACTGGCAGAAAAACAGTAGTCTTTTCTAGATTAATTGACCTTAGATGATATAAATCAAAAAGTAAAATCATTGAATCTACTGCTGATGCAAATATTTTTTTTAATCACTAACAGCAATGGAAGATTTACTGCATCATCCAGACTGCAACATAGGCTTGTGTCTAAACATTTTGCAACTTTTCAAAAGGAGTCATCGGTAAAAACATTAATTTATTAATTTTGAAGATATGTGGAGTAATGCTGTTTTAGTGATATTTATTTTTGAATATGTTTTAGTAGACAGTCTAGTTCATTTTTTTCAGTGTTTGTTCTAGTACAACAGTGTATCTTTTTCTTATGACAGCCAGACATGACAGTTTGAGGAAAAAGCACAAGTTAAGACCCAGACTCCTGATATATTTTGGGTGCTGCTGGTGAAAAGGATCACATCTGAAATTTCTAGATATAAAAGTCGACTTTTAGTTCAATCAGAACCCAACAATTATTTCTCACCTGAAGGAAATCCCTTTACTGTTATCACAGTTATCTATAGCAGTCTTACTGACCAGACATGTTTATTACCCAGTGGCTGATTTAATTACCTTGTATTGAGGTTTGGAGATTTCTGATCTGGTGCAAATTCACAGTTGGAAATTATTACGTCCAAAATAAACTATTATCTCACCATTTACAATAATGTAGACCTGGCCAGAGGATACAGACTTGAGGCAAAAGCTATGGGGCAGCTGCTCTGACCTGGAGAAGACAGTGGACTTCGCCCTGATGACAGGACTGACAAATATAACATGACTACAGATGCTGAACACAGAAGAAGAACACTAATGTAGCAATCATCTATTCATTCATTCATTCTCCTTTTGCGCTGAAGTTAGCGCATAGGGCAGAGGTCAGATCTCTCCAATTCTGTCTGTTCAAAGCTATTCTGTGCAGTTCTTGAATAGTTTGAATATTGGAAATTATATATTCACTACCGGAATCCAATCATCTATAGATAGAACTAATTTTAGTTGTTCTAATATTATTGAAATTTTACATTTACCATACCTAGATCGTGTAAACAGATTAATTCTTTGTGTAGCATTCACACAACAAACATATTCTGTGTGATGATAATTTATCAATTCACGGTTGGAAATTATTTAGTCCAAAATAAACTATTATCTCACCATTAAAAAAATGAAGCAATCATCTATAGATAGATCTAGTTTTAGTTGTTCTAATCGTTGGTTGGTTACTGATCCAGCGGTCCATGGGCTCATGCCCTTTGACCCAATGCCATTGTGTGATATATGCATTTGTTTGTGAGTTATTATTTTGTTCCATATAAGATGTTCCAATTATCTGGCCCAGGAGGGTGTTGTTCTAATATTATTGACATTTTACATGTACCATATCTAGATCATGTAAGAAGATTAATTCTTTGTAGCATTCATGTAACGAACTTGTTCTGTGTGATATTTATCAATCGCGGTTGGAAATTTATCATCATCAAGTGCCGTCCCTATAGTCGTCACAATATGTTTGTTGCATGCATGCTACACATACAGAGGACAGTAATTTGCTTACAGTCTAATATGTAGGGTAGCCGGGGGCAGTGATGCGCATTTTTCACTTTTATGCGTATTCTGACAAATAGACTTAACTATAAAAGACCAAACTAGCAGCAGTGTGTAGCTTATCCATCCATCTAACAATCGTCAGGGTATTTACAACATACAATCACGTTTAGTCTGTAGAATGAGATTTTATGAACATTAGTAAAATCCCACCTTTGCCCCAATTTTTGGGGCAAACACACGCAGGCAAAAACAATTACGAAATCATGGGAAAATTGACAAAACCAGCAAAATAACAACGTCACTTCCTATCTAAACATAGCCAGTCATAGTGTGGGAAAATTATAGAGCACAAAGACTAGGCATATGTATCTTTATGTAACTTTAATAAGAAAAAAAAATATGATAAAACGTAAATATGAAAAAAAAATTAATACAGAGAATGAATGCTTAGATCTGTTTGAAACTATAACAACCTGTTGGAGTGCTCTATAAAGCGTTTGACTATAATTTCAACTATCTATGAGTAGCGGTGATCGTGCATCTATGATCAGCGGAGATCGTACAACTATGACAGGCAGAGATCGTGCAATTATGACCGGCGGAGATAGTGCAATTATGACCGGCGGAGATAGTGCAATTATGACCGGCGGATATCGTGTATCTATGACCGGCTGAGATAGTACATTTATGACAGGCGGAGATAGTGCATCTATGAATAGCGGAGATCGTGCTTCTATGAATAGTGGCGATTGTGCATTTATGAATAGCAGAGAAGGTGCATCTATGAATAGCAGAGAACGTGCATCTATGAATAGCGGAGAACGTGCAACTATGACCGGCAGAGATCATACAACTATGACCGGCAGAGATCGTACAACTATGACAGGCAGAGATCGTGCATCTATGAATAGCGGAGAACGTGCAACTATGACAGGCAGAGATAGTGCAGTTATGACCGGCGGAGATAGTGCAATTATGACTGGCAGAGATAGTGCAATTATGACCGGCGGAGATCGTGTATCTATGACCGGCGGAGATCGTGTATCTATGACCGGCGGAGATTTTGCATCTATGACTGGCGGAGAACGTGCATCTATGAATAGCGGAGAACGTGCATCTATGAATAGCGGAGAACGTGCATCTATGAATAGCAGAAATTGTGCATTTATGAAAAGCAGGCAACGTGCATCTAGGAATAGCGGGGAACGTGCATCTATGAATAGCGGGAAACGTGCATCTATGAATAGCGGGGAACGTGCATCTATGAATAGCGGAGATCGTGCATCTATGTATAGCAGGGATCATTCATCTATGAATAGCAGATATTGTCCATCGGCAGAGTTCTTGCATCTATTATCTGCGGAGGTCGTGCAACTATGACCCGTGAAGATTGTGCAGCTATAACCGACAGGGATCGTGCATCTATGAATAGCGGAGAACGTGCATCCATGGATAGCAGAGGAATAGAGGAGACTGTGCATCTATTATCGGCGGATATCGTACAACTATGACTCATGGAGATTGTGCATCTATAGTAGCGACGGCTTCATTTTCAGTCAGCTGCATCATTTTCTCAATTTTCCGTTTGTAATTCCTAAAAAGAGACATAACATGACAATAAAATATTGGTTTAAATATTAGGCAACATGAGGGGGAAGTGACTGGGGAAACATGCGCAGTGAGTCAACAGTGCATATTTGCCCCGTCAGTGTGCGCGGCGTTACCCCAAAATCACACTGTTCACAATTTTTATAAAATATTATGAAAACAAAAATTATCTTGACAAGGTAACATGCTTAATAACTTAACAATACAATATAGTTTTCAGTTTAGATATGTAAAATAACATGACAGTAATGATAACAGAGGCCAAAGATTGAGAAGTGGGAAAAAAAGTTAGATCGAGAACGTTAAACAATGAATTTACCTCATAGCTAAAAAAATGACCTACCCTTGACCGATGAAAATTCGTTGTGCAACAGAAACAGATGTTAGCGTCCGGCGTGGCCACGTGGTTTGCGGGAAAAAACAATAGTTCCAGAAAAAAACGACTGCGAATCTTTGCCCCCCGGCGCATCTTTACCCCCGGCTACCCTATATGTTATACATTTCTGAGAAATTCTACATGAGCCATAATTAGATTGTAGGCAAATTAAATTTGTGTAGCATGCATTAACTTTTTCTGAGTGATGATAAATATTTATCAATTAATGTCACAGTTGGAAATTATTTAGTTATTATTATTGAGTCGGTAGCCTCCACGATGCAAGAAGGATCAAGTATTAAATGTATGTAATAGTAATATTTTAATAATTATGGCTATATGTTTTGGTTGTGACAATGCATTAATTATTTTGTCAGTTCTTGTCTACCTGTGGAATTGCTTGTGCCCCCTGAATCCACCAAAGACAACTGAAAGGTCTCTCTTATACCCCTTTAATCCTGCTAATGACAATTGAATGGTTAGTGGGTGTGACAGTGGGCACACTTTTTTCTGGTTTATTGTCAAATTAACACATAGCATATATAGTGCCCTAGGGGTTTATTGAGATCTTGTGGAAAACTAAAAGTTCACAAAGTTTCAGGTGTGACAAGGGCAAAGCAACTCTTGTCCAATTTGACTGACACTCATTATCAACACTATTATGGAGAAAATTGGACATTCTTCAAAAGGGAATGCAGTCATCTTTGTACATGAGAAATAGTTCACATGCAACAAAGCACATGTTTAAAGACAGACACACAGTGGGTGACCTAAACAAATTACCAAACTCATCTTGTGACATAGATCTTCTCGAAGTAGAAAGCTTCCTCTAAAGACATTGCACTTCACACGTGCATTGAATTCTTCTGGGTATGAAATAAAACTTTGGAGAAGCCACTTCACTGCACATAGGAAGAAAGAGCTAATTGCCTGTAATTTCTGGGGATTGAAAAAAACAATTTTGTAACATATCCTATTCATCAACCCAGAATGTTTTAGCTGTATTGATTTTCTAAGCAATAACACTATTTTTTTTACTGCAGCACTCTCCACCTTGTCAGATATCATTTGACAGTTTGGATATTATTTCTATGCAAAATAAGAAGGCAATAAAATCTTTATGATTTTAACTTTTAACTATTTGCATTAAAAATTAGTAATTTTCCCCTGCCTCTGCATTCTTTTTTACTTTATGCATTATTTATGAAGGGTATTTGGGAAATGCAATAAATTTTATTTTTTTTGAAGCTTTTTGTATAATTTTTTGGTGGAATTAAGGAATGATTACTGAATATAATGGTGTAAGTTTTGATGGTGTATGTGTAATATGTAAGAAAATGGTGAAGATTAAAAATGAAAAAAGGAGAGAGAAAAACGAGTGTATCCAGGATAAAATCCTGCTAAGTGCCTAAGTCTATTCTATTTCTAATGTTATAGCCAATCTAACGTGTTCATATAATATCGTCTTTGAAAACAAATGAAATATGTTACTCAATTTATCTTCTAGACCTAATTTTTATAAACTTTCTATAAACTTCGATATATATTCAATGCTGTTAAGTGAAAATGCCTATGCCTATTCTTAATTCTGTTTATGATGTCATTTTGCTACCAAACTAAAGTATTTGTAATATTGTCTGTGAAAACAAATTAAAAACATTAATCTCACTGATGTTATTAGCTAACCTTAAAGATCCTACAACTTCAGAAATGTTGTGAAGCCAGAGATGATCTTGTAATCCGAAGGTGAGCTACTAACTACAAACACATCATCTTCTTCCTCAGACATACTCAGCTGTCTGGGCGGGGAAAAAATATCTACATCTGTAAAACCAAGAAATTCATCATCATCGGAATCAGAATCAAAGAAATATTCCCCAGAAATGGCTGCCATTTTGAACAATTTTGACAGATTATATGCGATGAAAAACTAATTCACTTAAATTAAGACATAAACTAACAATTTGAGAACTGACGGAACATGAAGCTAATTATGTCTACTTTCAATTCCTGCATTACCGAGATGTATGATGTTAGTTTACAACCATGATTTCCTTGTTGAAAATGTTGCATAGCAACGGGCAATGATGTCGCCAATAGCTATTCAGAGTCCGTTGAGTTTGGGGCCATTTGGCCTCTTCAGGGTGCTTAAGGTTAACTATCTGAGGATAAGTGCAATGAGCTGCTGCAATATTATGGCCCAGATCATTTATATTTCCATCTGCATTTTACCCAGAACAATATAGTTGTAAATATTCTGTTAACAGCAAAGTTGCAATACTCGTTTGTGCTTTCAGCATAGCCCATCCAATTTCTGCATGCGTTTTATTAATTTTTGCTTTGTTGTGCCATAAGTCTCCAATATGTCAACATGCCTGATCAATTGAGAAACCTAAAGGAGTACTAGTTTGTCATGTTTTTCTCAGCAGTGATTTGAAAGAAAGAAGAAGAATGGCTCAATGTGGCTGTAGGGTGCATATCTACAGGATGGCAGTCTTTTTTACAGACATATGAGCTTGAAAGGAAAAGAGAGCAGACCTCTCTTTGTATTGACTTGTATTACCATTTCAATTTACTTGTGTATCTTAATTAGAAGCAAAAACATATATCTGGCACGGTTACTGAGTTGGTAGTGAGCTCGCTTTGCAAATCCAACTCGTCGAATTAGTGGTTTGAATGCAGACCATCATTGTACTGCCAATATGATTGGATATATTAGAATATAATAATATAATATATATAATAGTTGAATAGCATTGTCCTGTACAGGATACACTTCAATTATTATTCTTAATTAGGCCTATACATATATTAATAGCTGATAATGATGTATTTTTCTTCTTGAACACTTGCTTCAGTATAACCACATTGATTTATCTTTGATCTTTCTGGGTGTAGGGTGTGCTGTAGTTTACAGATTAAGCTGTGATTTTGAATGACATATAATAGTGTTTCTCAACTGCTGGACCACAACAATATATCTAACGGACTATGAGAGCTTCACCTTGAATTGTAAAGCTGTTTATGAATATATATAATTTGTTTAATATGCCACCAATCTCTTGAATGGATACCTACAGGCAAAAGATCCAGGGGTAGACCAAAAGAAACACTCAGAAGAACAATACTTAGAGAAAGTAAACAATCAATATCCATACTATTCAAGAACTGCACAGAATAGCTTTGAACAGACAGAATTAGAGAGATGTGACCTCTGCCCTATGCGCTAACTTCAGCGCAAAAGGAAAATGAATGAATGAATAATTTGTTTGGACCAGCCCTGATCTTATTTAAAAAAATGCTTACTGGGCTGCAATCTCACAAATGTTGATAAGCACTGATATATATAGTACTAGTGTTTGTAATCCCAAAATTATATTTATTTATCTAGATCAAACCTTGTATTTGAAATGAGGCACATCATCCTGGAGAAATTTGACATGCATCCAGATAATGGTCATCTGTTAGTAAACATGTTGGATCTGTTTCTTAGTTCTTCAGAGGTTTTGAATGCCAAAACATTTGCAGAGGAATGTATAACTGGTATGTTTTTTTTCTATTTTTTCAAACATGACATTTAATTGTTTAGTAGATAATTATGGAGGAGGGCAGTGGTGCTTTTGCCCTGACCACAAATAGTATGATCATGGAGGTAACCAAGGCAATGGCTTGGTTAAAATCTCAAACCTACACTCATGCATGCTTTCTCAGCCATTCAATAAGCATGTTAACTCTTTCCGCTCATAAAAATGATATTTCGTTGCAGATAGACGTACATTTCAGATGTATCCACGATTATTCGTTCTTGCAGATATGCCATCTAAATTTCAAACAAAAATGTTGAGAACCACTGCACTACGCTCAAGAAATCCATTGAGATTAGGAAGATACTAGGTTAACATGATAGGCATAGCTAAATGGAAAAAATCAACAGATTGAAGTCTTGTACAAGATTTTTCATTCTTGAGTACAAAATAAATAACCATGTTTAGCAAATGACTATAAAATAATACTGCAGATATTGACGGTGAAAATCTCTGGAAGACAATTGTAAGGTCTCACTAGTTAGCACATCAGTCCAACCACCATGGAAAATTCAACCCCTAGTAGATGATATATATGTGAGATATATGTATATATTCATATGCATATATAGTGAGACTTACCTTTTCTGGGAGTTCTGCAGAACTACATCTATATTTTATTTTTCAATTATACTCTTTGTAGAAGGCTTCTTCTCAAAGCATTGCACACCATAGAGAGTTGAAAATTCTATATGTGAAAGAGAACACAGAAGAAACCTTCCCATTGTACAAAAGGATACAAGAGCTCTGTTTTTTATAGTTCATTGGGATCAAAACAAACAATTAACAGTACGAAGACAACTTGGTTAAAGTAGTTTTGTATATTTCATTGTTATCTCTATTGTGTATTCTTGTATATGTAAACGTTATCTCTAAGATGTTGATGTTTTGTATATTTCATTATGTTATCTCTAAGATATAGTTTTGTATATTTCATTATGTTATCTCTAAGATATAGTTTTGTATATTTCATTATGTTATCTCTAAGATGTTGATGTTTTGTATATTTCATTATGTTATCTCTAAGATATAGTTTTGTATATTTCATTATGTTATCTCTAAGATATAGTTTTGTATATTTCATTATGTTATTTCTAAAATGTTGTAGTTTTGTATATTTCATTATGTTATCTCTAAGATATAGTTTTGTATATTTCATTATGTTATCTCTAAGATATAGTTTTGTATATTTCATTATGTTATCTCTAAGATATAGTTTTGTATATTTCATTATGTTATCTCTAAGATATAGTTTTGTATATTTCATTATGTTATTTCTAAAATGTTGTAGGTTTGTATATTTCATTATGTTATCTCTAAGATATAGTTTTGTATATTTCATTATGTTATTTCTAAAATGTTGTAGTTTTGTATATTTCATTATGTTATCTCTATGATGTTATAGTTTTGTAGTTTTTTATATAGCTAATAACACTGGTCACAGACTGGATGGAGCCACCACAAAACAGTTTCACATTCAGTTCTGGGGACAGGCTGCACAATACGTTGAGGTAACCAATAGGTACCTTAGTTCTATGTGTCATATGATGTATTCCTTCCAGAACGTTGTCTTCCCAATGAATTCTCTGAACCTTCTCTGTCTTGGGCGATGCGGCTTGCATTTTCTAGTGATATATTCATGTTATCTTTAATGTCGTCAGTTAATCATCTTCTTGGTCTGCCCTTTCTCCTCTTCCCAGGTACTCTTCCCTCCATTATTTGCCTTTCTAAACAGTTGTGTCTCTTTATATGACCAAACAGGCATAGTTTTCTTTTCGTTATTGTGTTTAGTAACCAACACTCTGGAATCTTCAATGTGTTTATATCTGAGATTCTGATTTTTTCCTTCCATGATATTCTGAGTATCTTTCTGTAGCATTTCAGCTCGAAAGCGTTGATATTATTTGCATCTGTTTTACTTAGGGTCCATGTTTCACAGCCATGTGTTGCAACTGGAAAAATAAAAGTTCGTAACATTAGCACTTCTGTTTCTGTTTTTTTTCCCCATGTTTTTCAACCGTGTTATTTTATAATTTGCCATTGCTAATCTCTTTCTTATTTCTGCCATGCAGTCTCCTGCACCATTGATGTTTGCTCCTAAGTATTCAAATTTATCTACACATTCTATCTCGGTATTGTCTATTCTGATTTTTGGATGTGAAACAAACATAAATTCATCAGCAAATTAATGTCCAGTATAGTGATCTGTCAATAAAGATCTAGTATGATGTAGTATGCCTGTCAATAAAGGTCTAGTACGATGAAACATGCATGTCAATGAAGGTCCAGTATGGTGATGCATGCCTGTAAATGCAGGTAGAGTATGGTGACGCATGTCTGTCAATGAAGGGCCAGTATGGTGATGCATATTTATCAATGAGGATCCAGTATGGTGATACTTACCTATCAATGAGGGTTCAGTATGGTGATACTTACCTATCAATGAGGGTTCAGTATGGTGATGCTTACCTATCAATGAGGATCCAGTATGGTGATACTTACCTATCAATGAGGGTTCAGTATGGTGATACTTACCTATCAATGAGGGTTCAGTATGGTGATACTTACCTATCAATGAGGGTTCAGTATGGTGATACTTACGTATCAATGAGGGTCCAGTATGGTGATGCTTACCTATCAATGAGGGTTCAGTATGGTGATACTTACCTATCAATGAGGGTTCAGTATGGTGATACTTACCTATCAATGAGGGTTCAGTATGGTGATACTTACCTATCAATGAGGGCTCAGTATGGTGATACTTACCTATCAATGAGGATCCAGTATGGTGATGCTTACCTATCAATGAGGATCCAGTATGGTGATACTTACCTATCAATGAAGGTTCAGTATGGTGATACTTACCTATCAATGAGGGTTCAGTATGGTGATACTTACCTATCAATGAGGGTTCAGTATGGTGATACTTACCTATCAATGAGGGTTCAGTATGGTGATACTTACCTATCAATGAGGGTTCAGTATGGTGATACTTACCTATCAGTGTGAGGATCCATTATGGTGATGCTTAACTATCAATGAGGGTTCAGTATGGTGATAAATGCCTGTCAATGCAAGTATATGATTAGAGTAGGAAGTTTCACAATGGAGTGGGTTCTGAAACAACCTTTTTCATGATCAGTATGCCTGTCAATAGTGGGGCAGTCATCTTTAAACTGCCATTATGCCTTCATGATAATTGTCTTTGCCAGTATGGCATATGGAGCACATTCTTAACATTAATCTTGACAGGTTTACAAGATAATGCCATGGTTAGTCTACCACAAATTTAAAGTTTTCATTTGAAGCACCTTCCAATGATTTAATTAAACTCTCGTGTACACATGGTGAAGTGAATATGGTTTCATAATGTCTAATTCAGTGTACAGACAATTATTTTAATAAAAGCCACATTTATTCCACATTAGAAGCAGCCTAGTATTATATGGGTTAAAAATATTTGTATAATTGAATAAACTTACTGTAACACTTTAATAATATGATACCAATCTGTGTGAAGTGAAATAGATACCATTTTAAATAGTGTAATACTGCAAAGTGAACACATTATTTACAATGTGTACAAGCTAAAGAAATATAGTGTGGCTGAATTATTATTATCTCCACAGAATCAGGACTTTTGTGAAGCCTTGACATGGTACAATTATTCTCTCAGTCTTTACCCATCCTTGTCCCAGTCAGAACCAAACATTGGTAAATTGCATAGAAACTTAGCTATTTGTTATCTTCACATTGGAGACACTATAAAAGTAAGTTTAATTTTTTGTTTGTTTGTTTGTTTTGTACATTTTCATTAAATGTTTTACTCTTTTTCATTGCCTAAGAAGCATGCAGTTGCTGTGTAGAAGACTGTGTACTGGCAATCAATTAGAACATTTTCTGTGCTATTCCAGATCATAAAATGGACAATCATATTGATCATATATCCAGTTGTATGGCCAAGAGTACCACTCATAGTACGTAACTTGTAACTTCATGCGATAATCGCATGGATTTCTGAAAAAATCCACTTTATAAACAAGATGTCATAAGGGGATTTCTAACCAACGATCTCTTTAGCACGTAATTAATGGTGTAACTACTATGCAGGGAGATCCTCGATTTCTCAGGTATTTTAGTGTAGGGCATTCAATAAAGTGTTTTATTGTTACCTACTCTTGTCTATTGTAGTATGGCGTATGGTCTACTGTAATTCCTTGGTGTTTTTGAGTGGAACATGTGTTGTTTATAGCCTTACAATTGTGGCTTGTGTTTGTGTAGACTATTTGCGGTGTGCTGGGGATTTTTTTATGGAACAAGTTGGCATATAAACTCTTCTTTTTGAGCCAGTGAACCAGTGGTTCATTTATTGTTTATAGTTGTGGATCATATATTTTGCACCAGATCAAGATAAAAAAACTTTGAAACAAGCTAGCAAAAAATGATTTGCAGGTACAGTGTTTAATAAAGATCAATTACTCTAACAATTAGATGGTGATTTGAACATTGAAGATCATTGGCAGTAGATTACAAAGCCTGGAAAAAAATATATGTATGGACATTTTGGGGATAAAATATGTAAGAATTAATAATGACATACTGGTATATCTTTAACAAGGTAAAATGAAATTTTACAAATTCAAGGAAGAATGCTTAAACAAATACAAAACCATGTACATATTTGTCATATGCTCTCTACGAACACAGAATAATCTGTAACATTTGTATTGTTTTTAATACCAGGTATATATTTTCTGCTTTCTTTCTCAAACTGTCACTGGATTTCTCTTGTAGAAGAACGATGGACATACAAGATTTTCAAAAATATATAGTCCAGAGAACAGAAAATGCATTGTGTTTTTCTTTGTGCCAATGACCAGACACATTTGACTTTGGTGTGGTAGCTAATACATTCAGTGTTCCACCTAACTGTAGACAGCTGTAACCGTATTGCAAGTAGACCAGCTATATTAGAGAACTGGTTCTCGTACTGTATACTAGACACCAACCTGGAAGCTGACCACAGTCAAGCCTTCTTAACCTTTTCACTACTGTAGATATTGCTTATATTTATATTTGAATACTTATTTACCCGTGTTTTGCCGAGCCAGAGAGGGGAGCAAAGAATAGCAACACTGTTTACCTTCCATGCATGTTGTAAGTGGTGACTTAAGTTGTTATGAAATGGAGTTGGCTGTCTCATCCCATATAGGCTCAGTGACCCAAAGCCGTGCTGAAGTCGGATGTGTCTGGCCAAAAGTTGCAGATATCACAGCAATGCTGTAAATCATGACACAACGCATTCTGTTCTCCAAATTACATCCTACTAAACTGCAGGAGTTTGAGAATGAACGCAGAAGAAGAGGAAGAAGAAGAATACTTTTATTTATCTCTTCATGTCTGCAGTAAGTGAAATAGACTTGAATATAAACAGGAAAGACAATGATTGTGAGAATAGAGTCAAATAATGAAAATACAATTACACTAATAAAAATAGCCCTACGGGAAATAAAGAAAACACATCTTGACATCAACATATAAAAATAGGAATAAACAAAGATATCACAGTAAGAATATTAAAGACAAGAAAACTTTATTGTCTTGGGAAATATATTTTGGTACAATTCCAGCAGACAGCACTAAAATCTAACTTATTATTAAATCTGCGCAGATCCGAAATTTTGTGACATCGCTGATTGAGGGTTAAGTCCTAGCTACACAATCGCTAACATAATCGTTAGTTTGTTAGAGATGTAGTAAGTCTGTTACAATCGCGAGGACTGCTGCCAGATGCAAAGATGTGTGAGCCACCCACTGAGGGCTTTCCCCTAATGTACACCACCCACTAAGAGCTCGTAACCCTCCTAAATTAAATATCTCGAGCTCCAACCACTGATGGATAATTATAGCCAAAGGAAGTAATTGCAGAAAAAAATGTGTCTACCCCTTGACATTTTTTGTTTCGCTTTCTGCAAAAATAGTTGTCCCATTTACCAGGATTGTACATATATTTCTTCTACATTCCATTCTTTGGTCATTCTAGATTGTCAATCCAGTCACCAAGATGAAGTCCACTGCTTTCTCCAGGTCAGATCATCTCCATGATAACTTGTGTCTCAGCTCTGTATTATCTGGCTAGATTTTCTATCTAAGAAATATGTGAAAATTGAAGAAAATTAAGTTTAAAACTGCATGTTTTCCATTAGGGAGTTGCAGGAGGGGTGATATTTATAGCTGTATGATAAAGGTTAGTCCTTACCAGTAGATAAATTCTGGACCCCACTAATGTGGGACCAACCTCTTGTGCCACAAAAAATATGAAACTAAGAATATTTAACTCAAACTTTAAATCAGTAATGTTGTATGACTCAGAAAATAGACTGGAAAAAATAGTGCACAATATAAAAGTGATGCACAGTTTCTGATGACCTGCACACACTCAATACACCTAATATAGACATAAATAACACACTCAATAGTCATGAACAAACCATGAGTATTTTAATGCTTAAAGACCCAGAAAGTGAATTGTTTTTACTATATGTTGATGATTTCAGGCACAGAGTGCAATTGAGGTTTCAGTAAGATGTGAACCAAAAAATCCTCATACCTACTACATTCTCTTTAAAATTGCTTTAGAAATGCATGACACAGACAAAGGTAAGAGTTTCATTGACATTTTAATATTACTTATTCTTGATATATATTTAATAAAATTGATTGAAACATCTAAAGATTAAAGTACATCAAAACATATTTTTAAGAATTATAATATGGTTCACTGGGTGGACCGTAAAACAAGAACAAAATAACACAATAAGCTTGATACTTGTTTCTACTGTTCACAAATGGACTACCATTAAAAGTATAAACAGAAATCATGCCTTCCATTACAAGTTTTTCCACACTGTTGTCTCCTTATGTAGCCAAGCAACCTCAGTTAATTTGTTATAATGTTGCATAGAACAGTCAGTACTTTTACAGGATTTTAGTGGTGAATGAGAGCTTTAGTTGTCTATCCAAGACCAGATGTGTCACCTTGGCTGCATTGAATCCATATTTATTCAGTGTTGTCTTGATGTTATATATCCATCTTGTTCTAGGTCTACCTCAGGCTCTGTATCTTGATCTTCTTATATTGTGTGCTTTTGTTGGTAGTTGGTTATGGTTTATTCTCATAAGGTGTCCAAACCATTTTATTTGTTGTTTCTCAATGTATTCTGTACATGGTCTTATACTGATTCTTCTGATTTCATCATTTCATATTTTGTTTAGTTGGTTACTCTTGCGACTTTTCTCTTACATGCTTTTCATCCTACATGTTTAAATTTTCTCTGCTGGGCTACTGTCAGCGCCCATGCCTGGCATTGATAGCAGAGCATTGGCATAAAACTACTGTTTATCATCTGTCTCTTGACTTCCATCTTGGTCTTTGGGCTGAGCAGTAATGATGATAGCTGGTATGTCACCATGCTTTCTTTCTGGTATCTTGTCTCAATCTCTCTAATTTTCCATTGTCTGTGAATATACTTCCTAGATATTTAAATTCTGAAGTTTCTTTCACTTGAGTTTTGTTTATTGGATTAGATGACTTGCTGATTTTCATTATTCTGTTTTCTGTGTATTTGTTTTCATGTTATATTTGGTGCATGTTGTCATGAGTGCATTAATATGATTTTGTAACAGCTGCTCCTCTTTGTAGATAAGGCATCGATCATCAGCAAATAGCAATTTGTTTATTGCGTTGTTTAATTCCTCGTCAGATTCTTTTACTGTACTGTTTGCTTTTTTTGTTTCAAGATTCTTTTGTTATTCTGTCCTTGTATAGGACTATGTTAAAAAGTATAGGTGAGAGAACACATCCTTGTCTTATTCCTGATTTTATTTCGAAAGATGAAGTCATTCCGTCGGTATTTCTTAGTGAGCTAATAACTTTTATATTTGCTAATAACTGTCCTCTGATTCCGTAGTTTTCTAGTGTTTCCCATAAAGCATTTCTATTGACTCTATCAAATGCTTTTTTCCTGGTCTAAGAATATTGTATTTAGTTCTTGATCATATTCTAGTGTTTTTTTACTTAGTTGTCTTTAAAAAAAAATTACATCTGTACAACTTACTCCTCTCCTGAAACCAAACTGGGAGGAGCTCAGTTGTGGGTCTATTATGTATCTTAGATGTATTTCTAATATTCTGGCATATATTTTTCCTATTCTTAAGTGGCAAGTATTTTTTGTTTAATAAAAAAATAGTCAGAATGTTTAAATGGATACTGTTTCTACAGTCTATTTTGTGTACTAGGCCTAGGCCTATAGCCTGTATCGTATAGACCTACTTTACTATATGTTAATTAACAATCGAGGATAACTAGACCTACAATATTTAAATTTCAACAGGGGGGGGGGGGGGGGGGTTGAATTGTTGTTAATTATTACTAATATGAATGTTTTATAAGAATACAGATATAATTTTAAATAAATATAAATTTATTCTTAAAAAAGTTGACATGTGTACTTCAGTGTAATTGGTAAAAGAACACTGAACATATTAATTACCACCATCAAGTCAAATTTATAAGTTCTCAAAGTTATTCCATTTACCTGTGTTTCTTAGTTTAAATAACATTATCACCTACCTGTTACCAAGACTTGAATGGGGAGCAAAGAATATCAACGTTTCATCTTCCATGCATGTTTTAAGAGGTGACTAAGGAGGTTTTGGGATGGAATTGGTTGTCCCATCCCATATAGGGTCAAGATGACCCAGAGGCCATGCTGAAGTCGGGAGTGTCAGCTGGAAGGTGCATCTATCACCCCTAAAGTTTGATATATCATGCCGTTGGCACAAATAAAACAGTGATGCAGCATATTTTCTTTCACTGGACTACCAACATTCTTTTGGAAATCTAGTAGAACCATTGATCTACACAAAAGAGTTTCAGTCGGAGATTGAGAACAAACATTTTTTTAATCCATTTTTTTGGAGGATTTTCTTCATTTTTTAAATATTTGTCAACAATTTCCTTTAGCATTAAGTAGTCTCAAGAACCTGGTTGAGTGTGTTCCTAAAGGACAAAACAGTGAAGATTCAAATATCATTTGTCTAGCAGCCCATATGGCCTTGGAGGTAGGTTATTAATTTTGAATTCAGTCATTTCAATTTTTGTCTCATTTAAAATAGACTTTTGTGAATATGCTCTCAATATTCTTGCCTTATTCAACTAGGTCTTGCTATATCATCTTCATTAAAAACTATTTTCTGTTGACTTTGTCATTTGTGTTTATTGTTTGGAGATAAATTATATAACTTTCATTAGTTAAATTAAATTACCTGTGTATTGTCAGTACCACAAAAGTGAGTAAACAATAGTGACATTACCTGCCATGCGCGTCGACACAAAAGCCATACTGAAATCGGATGTGTTATACCGTAGGGTGCACATATTGGAGCCAAGCTGTAAATCCTGACAATGCTTTCCGTTCTTGGGTCTGCATCCTGCTAATCTGCAGGTGTTTGAGAACAAACCCAGAGGAAGTTAAAATACATGTTTGTTGTTTTATTATTATTATTCAGGTGACATTTTTTTCAGATTTTAGTCTTCTTTATGAGTGCTATGAATTCTTAATGATTCTGAGCGAATTGACCTGCAGCAGCCAAGAACATGTCTAAACAGTCAAATGTCTCTTGCCCATCCTGGCAGCCTTTTCTTCTGTTACCAGCAACCATACCGTTATTATTTTCCGTACTAGTTTTTCAATGATGGTATTTGTCCTTATATAGTCAACAAACCTCAGTGTTGCTGATATAATATTGTATAGGAGTATTTAATGTTCTTAAAACTTCTTGATTTATCCTTTTCACTATACATGGTATTCTCAAAATCTTTGTTTAGTATTGCATTTTGAAGGAAGTAATGATCTTTTCCAGTACTTTAATAAGTGGCTATATTTCACAGCCTCAAATTGTTAATGGGAATGTATTTGCTCTGATCAGATGTAATTTAGCGTTGTTTCTATTTGTTATACCCTCATATTTTTGTCTGAATATTTTGTGTTATTGAAAGGTCAGTGTGTTTAACTGATTTAAATTTGGATTAGAGGTATCTTTATTATGAAGGACATAATCAAATACCTTTAAACTTATAAAGCATTTCATAAAAGAAGGTTTAATCATATGAGACTAATCACCTTATTTTGTGAAACAAATGGACTACCTCTTTGAGAGCACATGTATGCTTTGGTATATGTAGCCTATACTGCAAGTTTTTAGCTCTAATATTGATCCATACTTCAATATTGGCTATTTCCAATATGTTTACTGACATATACATACATATATCCCACTTCTTACTTCTGTACATTTTCTTCATTTGCATTTACTCTCAAGTAACCATAGCAAGTTTCCATGTGATTTTTGCCAGAGGTGTGAAATATGTTAAGCCACCATTTAATTTGTGTCTAATTAGACCTAGCACATCTGTTTATTTGCATACTTTTGATTCTGGTGAGCTGCTCTAGCCTATGACATCCATCCTATCTGTAGCCAGATGATGCGAGTGTAGTTTACTATTAGATATGATGGTTTATTGCCCACTGTGTTCTTGAACATTGTAGGCTAATGCATGTCACTGGGTGACAGTTTTCAGTTTCACCATGTATGGTATCATGAATTATGATAATGATGAATATTGTTTTCATACTTTGCAGCAAGAAAAGACAGATTTAGCCATCCCAGCACTTGAATGCCTAATATCACAAAGCATTGAAGACAAAAGAGTTATCACAGGACTACGATGCCTTCTTCGACTTATTGTGACTCAGGCAGATCAAGATAAATGGTAAACATTGTATTGACTGATTATTAGCTAATTGAACTGACAGTGCAGCATTTTGGACAGACCCAAAGATACTCATATTGAATACTGTACATGATAATTATTCCTATATCTCACTGATTATGCACACTCCTTATACTGTCCGACCATGAAACAATTCATTATGTCCAAGTATAGTTGAACACAGTTTTGCAATTATTAAATATACCTTTGTATATTTATAATTGTCGTAGGTGGAATCTAAATTACTATGAGATTAATTTATTAATATTAATTTACTAATATTAACAAAGTCACTATGAGATACATTACTCGTATTAACTTGGTGGCAGAAACCTATGAATTTGAGCTATCCTGCTTCTGTATTGTTGGTACCTTAAAGAGGAACAAAGAATACCAAAACTGACTGTTTACTTACTTATTCAATCTCCTGGATTATGAGCTTTCACTCTTTCTTCCCTGTTCCAGTTGGTAGTAGATGCATGTTTCTTCAGCTGTATTGTGTCTGTATAAAGGGTGTTGGTGGTGGAGGGGTTTGGTGGTAACAGTTATTTTCATAGGTCTTGTAGTGCAGGGCATTCAATAAGGTGGTGTTTTACTGTTTTCTCTTATTGTCTGTTGCAGTATGGTGTATGGTCTGTGGTAACTCTTTGTAGATGTTTATTAAGTTGTACTAGAGTACATCGTTCTAACCAGCAAGAGTTTGAGAATGGATGAAGAAGTAGAGCTAACCTAACCCCTTTCCCATCTCCAAAGAGTTGACCTATATGTTCTTCATCTAAACTGCATATTTAAAATACACAATGACATACTAATCAATCCAGATTATCAAATTTTAAAAAATACATGGACTGATTGCAGAAATATACTAAATGATGGGGCAACTATGGGAGAGCAATAACATAAACTACAACAATTGTTTGTGTTATACTACAAGTGAAGATTAACACTGACTCACTGTGCAGACCAAATTTAATGTTCTTGCACTGATTTGAGCTCCAGAAATATATGAGAGATGAAACACATGTTTCCTATGTACAATTTAGGGTTATGAGTTATGACGGCAGGTTAACATCAGCGCACTCCGGGCAACTTCATAGGTGCTGACGGTTCTAGTTTGATGCCAATTTATCAGTTTCTTCATATATGTTTTTCTTGACAGGCTGTACCGATCTTTACACCAATCTCATGCAGTTTTGAGAGTGATCATGATTCACACTTTTGAAAATCTTTTGAACAAATGAGGTCCCTTAATGAATTAAGTATGTCAGATCAATCAATTGACACTGTGACCGCTCGCTAGTATATCGGCTCACTCATACCCTCAAACATGTCCCTGGCACGAATATAATGGAATTTTTCAACAGAGCTTCCTTCATACCCTCATGATTCAATCTCTTAGAGGTATGCAAAGCATATATTTATATATATATATATATATATATATATATATATATATATATATATATATATATATATATATATATATATATATATATATATATATATATATATATATATATATATATATATATATATATATATATATATATATATATATATATATATATATATATATATATATATATATATATATCTGTGTGTGTGCGTGCGTGCGTGCATGTGTTTATTTGTTTTACCAAAGGTTTCATATATGCAATGCATTTCTTGTCTCTATTTCAGTACTGATATGAAAGCTATATTAGTTCATACAAGAACAGGTGGGACATTTATATCAGTTCTGATTAATATAACTCTTTGTGTACAAAGAATTATTGATACATAATATAGTCCTTACATTAGCAAAGAGTGAGGAACAGATCAGGAAAGGGACAACAATTAATAAGGTCAGGTTTGCTTTCCATACTCTTCAACCATATAGAAATCCATTGTCCCAAAAACAAAAAATTAGATTGTTTAATACAAATGGGAAATCTGTATTGCTTTGTGGCTCTGAAACATGTCATAAGTAACCATGAATATCACATCACAGCCGCAGATATTTATAAATATATGTCTGTCATTTGTATTAAATGGCCAAAATTGATTTCTTCTTCTTTAGTATTTATTCTCAAACTCATATTGGTTTTTTCTTGTAGCAGGACAATGATCCTACTAGATTTCCAGCAGAATGTAGTCCAGAGAATAGGAATGCATTATGTCGCCATTTTATCTGCGCCAATGGACCGACACATCCATCTTCTGCAAAAAAGTGGATATAAAATGATGAATTGTAAAAAAGACATAGGCTACCAGTGCCTGGTTTAGGTAGAGATAAAAAAGAAAGTGCAGATGGGAGTCTAGGACACACTCTTAGAAAGAAACCTAACAACATAACCAATCAGGTTCTGGACTAAAACCCACAGGGAAAGAACACCTGGAGAAGAACAGTGTAGAAAGAGACAAATCAATTCAGACATCATTGGCACAAATTAAGGAGACAATACAGCACAAAAATCATTGGAGAGCGACAGTTGCAGTCCCATATTCCATATGGAACTGAAAGGAAATAGATATATAGAAACATAGTCCTTAAAAGACATATAGGGGTATATAGTTTTCTCCAGTTAACCTCTACAACCCAGGGTAGAATATAAACTACCAATTATAAGTAGTACTAGTCTGCAATATTTGTTATTTTTGTATGCATTTATTTATTTAGTAAATGTTATCAAGCTTGCTGCTAAGATCAAATCCAGTTGTTTTTTAAGAAGACAGTCATGTCAAGGCCAAACTTTGCTTTCATGAGGTTGTACCAAATGTTAGCAGTACCATGATTATTGCTCTTTGTAACTGTAGATCTAACAGAAGCTTGCAGATGTTTTTTTAATATTCTTCTTCTTTCATTCACTTGAAACATGTCTATATCTGTAATTCTGTCTCCTAAATAAAACTCAGTCTTTTGTAGTTCACACAGTGGTTCATAAAGTGTTTGATTCCAGTGTTGTTTCCTCTGGTCAATATGTCTGCTTAGTGCTTTTAATACTTAGAACACTCTTGAAGTATATGTTTGGCATTCTGTACTGCCTGTCCAGATGTACACATGGCAGTGTTGCCAATCTTGAATTTTGTGTACATGTTACTGCAGAGTTGGCTGTGTTCCGTTCTGATGCATAGAATTACAACTTGTTCTGATCTGTTCATAATGTGATAGTCATCTTGTGTTGGTGTTTGTGGCCTTCTTATTAACTTAATCATCTGTTTTTTCCAATTGTAAGGGATTGGTACATCTGGTTGGTCTTCGACTGCACCTTCCTTAGCCAGTTGGTCTGCTTTTCATTTCTTGGTGTTCCACAGTGAGAGAATATCCACTGCATGGTTACCCTATACTGGTAAGACAGTTCATTAAGTAGTTTTTGTAATTCTGTTAGTTGTCCAGACTGGAGAGCTTGAAACCTTGACCAATCCATATTATTAATAGTATCTGTCAGGAATACTACATGCTGTGGGCCAGGATTAGATTTCAGCAGTTTTTCAGTTGCCACCCTAATTGCCTAGATTTCTGTATCATAATTATTGCAGAATTTCCCAGTTGGTGTTCTAATTGTATCTCTAGGCTTGTGTGGATATTCTATATCTATATTCTATATTCTATAATAATACAACTGCACCTCCATTCCTCACTGCATTCTGTGCTGACCCATCTGTGTATATTTGACCCATATGTCTTGTGGATATTCATCGTCCAGGAAACTGAAGGTGACTGTCTTTTTCTGCACACTGTTCTGTTTTTCCTCGCTTAGTATTCTTTTCACTGGGTCTGAATGTATATTAGTATTTGATTCCTTTCACTCCAAGGGGTTTGTTCTGATACAGACATTAAGGGTTGTCAACTTCAGGTGGGTCTGTAAGTTGTCTATGGAGTCGTTTGTTAATATAATTATAATCTTATAGAAACTTTACTACTAGTAATAATAATACTAATATTAATAGGCCTATTACTACTACTGCTAATACTTCTAATGTTGCTGCTGCTATTATTACTTCATTAACTACTACTACTACTTCTACTGCTTCTGAAATTGCTATGTCTACTACTACTACTGCTGCTGCTGTGACTATTAGTAATGATAATGGACTATTGACAAATCAAAGCTAGGTTATCAGTTTTTATATATTTTTATAGCTTATAACAAGCTACTTGCTGCTAAAGATAAAGAAAGCATGTCATCTGTTGAGATTCTCGAGGAAGCTGCTTGGTTCATGAAGTTTGGTAAGCATTTAAGGTGTTTATTGCTATTAAGGCAGTCTGATAGCCCAGTATTGCATTCCATCACGAAATATATATGAAGGGTTGTTCAATATATTCCCAGACTGATCCCCCCTTGAAAACCGTAATACACAGAGCATTGCTATTTATCAGGTGCATGTGATGATCATGTGCCAATGTATGCTATGTATGTAACCTGAAGCATGTAACTTTGTCCATGTGCTGTGTGGGATCTTGTTAGTGAATGTGAACTAGTTTTTATTGGAGGTGTTGCAAAAAATTGATGTTAATCATTAACAAAACATTTGCATTGATTTCTGCTTTCAACTTGGAAAAACTGTTTTTAAATACCACATTCTACTTTTAGAGTCGTTTCTAAGCAGATCTACAACATATGCGTGGTATTCCTGTTACAAAAGTGGATGCATATTCTTTGAAGATGTCCTCATCAAGACTTGGCAGCTCCAAATCTAATGTCAAGATGTGAATTGTTCTTCACCATTGATGAGCTGGTTCATCATGAATAAATACCTAAAGGACAGAGTTAATGCAGAATTCTACAAAACATTTCTGTAAAATCTCTGCAACACTGCAGACATCGCACTGAGAAGTGTTGCACAGGCAATAGGCACACAGGTCTGTCACCATAAACAAATATTTGACGAAACACAACATTCCATTGCTCCCACAATCTCCATACTCACCTGATCCAGTTCCATGTGACTTTTTTCTTGTTTCGGCAACATCAAGAATAATTACAGGTCACAAATTCAATGAAATTGAGAACATTCAAGCCAATGTGATGCCTTTGAGTATACTGAGGGCTATTCCAAAACATGCCTACCTGGAGAACTTTCTGATAGACGTGTATACAATCACAAGAGAACTATTTTGAAGGAGATAGAACCAGCTAGTTTTGAAGAATAATGGTTTTAAGAACAAAATAAGTCCGGGAACTTATTGAACAGCTTTCATAGTCTTCTGCTTCATTTTCCTTAAAAAGTACATCTGTTTCATTGTGTCATAGTTTGCAGTAAGACTTAGTTAACTGCACTATTTGGCTGAACATTCCTTTGTGACATTATTTTGTACCTAGCTTCCTTGGCACATGTGTCGTGAGGCTCAAGAGCAGAGCAAATAAAAGTGAGACTGTGATCTTTGCATATCACAAGAGTAGACTAAGGAGATTTAGTTGCCCTATCCTGTAGGAGCACAATGTGACTCACAATGCCATGTTGATGTCCGATGTTTCAGGGTGAAAGATGCAGATAGTGCAGTCAATCTATAGATTACAATACAGTCCACTTCATTCTCTGGACTACATGCTGTTAACCTGGCAGATTACAATACAGTCCATTTCATTCGCTGGACTACATGCTGTTAACCTGCCAGACTTAGAGAATAAACGAAGAACTTAACTTCTTTTTTTTTATCTTTGACCTTTGCACCTTTGCTTGCTTAGTTTTGCTGCAGTTTGTCAAAGCTACCACTTTCAGTTAAGTAATATTTTCATCAGCTCTGGTATGGTGTCCTAAGCCCATTGCAAGTGTATTTCCAAGTTCAACCCACTGTCCTTTTTTGAGAGAGAAAAAATTGAACGTTATCATCTTACTACTTGTGCTGTAAACAATATATTCATTCATTTTCCTTTAACGCTGAATTTAGTGCATAAGGCAGAGGTCGGATCTCTCTAATTCTGTTTGTTCAAAGCTATTCTGTGCAGTTCTTGAATAGTATTAATATTCTTTGTTTTAATTTCTCTAAGTATTGTTCTTCTGAGTGTTTCCTTTGGTCTACCCCTGACTCTTCTGCCTGTTGGTATCCATGCAAGAGATTGGTGGTGTATCATGTTATTGTCTGAGCATAGGACATGTCCAATGTAGGACCAACAAAATTTTCTAATAACATCTGTGGTGTATTTTGATGTTTCTCTTCTCTTATTTTTTTATTCGATTTGAATTCACTCCAGTGGGTGTTAATTATCCTACGAAGGCATTTATTTTCAAAACTCAATAGCTTCTTTTCTGAAGATAAAGAACTTTTCCAGCTCTCACATCCATATGGCAGCACTGGAATGATGCAGGAATTAAATAAGCTGTAGACAATGTATATGGACAAATTACATTATTTTGTTAAAATATGCATAAATATCTCAGTGGCTGCATGTAGGTGGTTTTTTTTATTCTTATTTTTCTAAGTTTGTTCTCAAGCTACTACTGGTTATCAGGTTGTGGTCTGGAAAATTTGAAGACGTGTCATAGTTTGCAGCTTGTCTGTGATTGTATACTAATTGTAGTATAGGGAGCTAATAATAGGGAGTTAATAATAATAAATTATACTAATAGGGAGCCACGTTAGCGCAGTGGTTAGCGCACTGGCTTCACATATGAGTGGTCCTGGGTTCATTCCCCAGCTGAGGCGGAAATGTTTTCAGATCGCAACGGCTCCCAGGTCGACCCAGCCTTAAATGGGTACCGGATTAATCCGGGAAGTAAAGACTGCAAGGGAGAGGAGATGGCTACCGCCCTCATTTGCAGAGCCTATGAAATGTGAGATCGCTAACATGTCACACCCCTACGGCATTAATAAATGCTATGGGTTACTTTCCTTTTTTTTTTTTTTTACTAATTGTAGTAAATGTGTGAAATAATTTAACATTAGTTATCAGAGCACAGGTAAGTCCATAGGTGCTCCAATTCCCTCTTCAATAATTCTATCATAGTGTAGTTGTTCACAGTTATGATTTATTGGAGATTTTGTACATCTATTATGTTTATGGACTGCTTCAGTCTGTACACCAATCTCATGCAATCTTGAGAGTGAATATGATTCACACTTTTGAAAATCTGAGCATCAAGGTCCCACAGTGTATTCATTATGTGACATCAATCCATTGATAATTGATATACCTTTTGACACTGGCCGTGCTGGCCAGTGTATTTGCATGCTCATTGCCCTCAACACCCACATGCTCTGGCATAAATATAAAGGTAATCTTTCTGGCTAGAAATTGCATCATGAATTTAGCATAACTTATAGAAATACATACAAACAAGTGATTTATATATATATATATATGAGATAATAATGATCTTTTAGGGGGGAAATTGGTTGAAGGAGGAAGGGTTTGTTATGTTTGACTTGTTTCCTAGTACTGGTCCACTACAAGTTAATTGTGTCTGTATTAATAATTAATACCTTTTTGATCAAAATATCATTATCTTCCAGCTTGGAACTTGGCATTGCAGTCCAAGGATGACCCATTCTGCATGAAGGAATATTTTAACCTCTGTTATCAGGTTGGATTAAATAATGTATTCTACAGTTTGACAAAATGTTTTTTAAATTTATCTTACTTATATTTACAAATGTTTTTATACAAACATTGTTCTCTGTATCTTCACCAATCTTCTTGGTTTTTATGGCAAAGTTTTCAACTTCCAAGGTCACATTTATTTCCCTTCCTCAACTGTTAAGCATTTTTCAAAGTTTTTGTCACTGGGAAGAAGGTAACAAGTCTTCTTCTTTCCTTCCTCTTTTACCCTTTACGGGTGTAGAGAGAGATACAGTATTCTTATTCGCACTTTTTTGGCAGCTTCAGATAAGGTAAAAAATATAGCTATCAACTTATTTTTCCATAAATCCATTTTTTAGCAATCTATTTCCATATTTCATTAAAGACATCAGTATTTAGCACCCAAACAACACCTTCTCCCACCCCCCTTGGAATTTTTTTTTTTTTTGCCAATCAATATGTCCATGTAAGATGTGAGATTTAGCATTAGCAGCAATTATTGAAGATATAACACCAAATTATCTTTTGACACCAAATGACCAAAAAATAATTGGGATTTTATTGGGGGTGGAGGGGGCTGAAATTCATATCAGTACCGAAAATCTGTACTGATTAACACCTTTGTAACAAGTGAGATGTACTTCCAATATGAGATTAGAAGTAATAGTAGTTGCTGCTATTACGCATTAACTCTCCATAGGTGTCAACTAGTACGGATTGTTTACATTGATACAGATTCCCACCCCCCCCCTTTCAAAAAAAGAAACCCCAAAAAATTATTTTGTGTTTTTTTTAGAAAAAAGGTTTTTTGGTGTTACATCTTCAGTAATTACTATTAATGCGGATGTTTTGCACATATTGAACATATTATTGATCCCCCCCCCCAAAAAAAAAATAATAATGGGGGGGGGTTATTAAGATACAGAAAAAAAATGTTAAAAATAAAAATTTATGGAAAAATAAGTTGACAGCTATGACTCTCTGAGATTCCATTTACTTCTGCATTCGTTCTCAAATTCCTACAGATTAGCAGGATGTAATCCAGAGAACAGGCTATGTCATTGTTTACAGCTTAGCTATAATATAAGCCTATGCACCTTTTGGCCTAACACATCTGACTTAGTATGGCTTCTGGGTCACTTTGACCCTTTGTGGGATGGGGCAGCCAGCTCAACCCCCAATACCTTCTTAATTGATCTTGTGATGTGCATGGTAAGTAACAGTGTTGATTTTCTTTGATCTCCTTTTGGGTCCTGGCAAATGTCTTTCTAAACCGTTGGTAGCATATCCAAGATGTAGTGATCAACCCAGTATTTTTACTATAGGTTTTTTGTAGACTATATTTTTTGTTCTGTAAGTTGTCACTGCTTTCTCAACTGTCCAGATACACAATTATCTGTGGTGGAAATCGAATCTGGTACCTTGACCTTCCTAGATACACTATGCACCTCTCTACCACAGAGACAGCCAATAGCTCTCTTAACTTAGGGAGCATAATTTTAACAGATGAAGAATTAGAGCTGAAATCCAACAGAAATGATGCCAGGGTGTTGTAGGAGCCCGAAAAGGAAGCAAAGAATAGCGGCATTGTTGCCTGCCAAGCATGTTGTAAGAGGCGACTAAGGAGGTTTTTGGGTGGAGTAGGCTGTCCTATCCCAAAATTTGACTCAGAAGCCATTCTTACATTGGATGGGTTAGGCTGAAAGGCGTAGATATCGAAGCTAAGCTGTAAAACTATGACAATGCACTCCATTCTTCATACTACATCCTACTGATCTGTAGGAGTGTGAGAATAAATACAGATGAAGAAGAAGCAGAAATAAATAAAGCAATTGGAATTATTGGGTAAATGTAATTATTATTTACAGTACAAAAACGTGACTATAGGTGCTACACAAGCATTACAATCACTTTTATCTGCTTCATGTTGTGATACCAACCCAAAAAACTGGACATAAAAAAGACATACAAGTTTAAATAACACTTGATATGTTTATATGAAGAATTATGAGGTTAAGTCTTTGTATATGTTAACTAAATTCATATTTTTACGCAGTCTTTCTATGCAACAAAATTAAGAGCATCTAAATGTATCTATACATAATATGTATCTATTGTCTTGTTTGAAGAGCAGAAATATGTAGTAGGCCAATATTAGATGAAAGATGCTGATAAAACATAGGTCTAATAATTTTATTTGAAATAAAATATTTATAATTTCAGACATATTATTAGCATCTAAAGTTGACTGTTTTGTATAGTATATTTCCATTTGTGCAACTATTTGAAAATTTCTAATATTTCTATGCACAAATAAACGTACTGTGATGATTTCAGTGTTTATTGGCATGCTTTGAAGAATTTGCAACAAAACTTACAATTTACTGATTACATTTAGTCTTTGTGCAATATTTTATTTATTTGTAAACCTACAGTGATGTACCTACTATGCATCAAAATGGGAAAAATTATCTGCCATTTTCAGAAAATGTGTCTGTTGTCTTGTTTGAGCAGCAGACATTTGTAGTACATTAGAGAAAAGTCTCTGATAAAACATAAGCCTAACAATAGCAAAACCAAAATAAAACAATAGGGCCTAAATCTATAAAAAAAAAAATACAGACTCAGGAACATGACTAGCATCTAAAGTTGGTTGTTGTGTAAAATATATCCATTTTGGAACTATTTTGAAAGTTTCAAATGTTTGTAAGCACAAATAAAAGTTCTGTGATTATTTGAATGTTTGTTGACTTGCTTTTTTTTTTTTTAAAGGGGATCTCCCTAGCGTAGTGGTTAAGCTGTTTACCTTTTGTTCAAGAGGTCATGAGTTCGAATCCGCCTCGTGTCATCTTGTTTATAAGGTGGATTTTTTTGGAGATCCCTGTGGATTATCACTTGAAGCTACGGAGTTATGTGCTATAAGTGGTACTCTCGGCAGGTGGCGTGCTGCTTCGTTGAGAGTGATGGAGTACAACAGGGAAACCGAGTACAGTGAAGTCAATCCTCTACGACTTTTGAACCCTTTTTAAAATTTGTAACTATAATTTTTCACTTCTTTGATGATTACTTAATTAATAATATTATTTACACCAGATATCATAAAAATGGCTGATAAATAGTCACTAAGAAATACTTCAGAATTATTGTGATTGTACGAAATACTACAGTAGCTTTACAATCTCTTTGGTGAAGGCTTTCTTATATACATCTATTAGAAAGTTGAACCGCTCTATAGCGACGATCAAAACATCTTTTGAAAAATCAAGTCAAATACTATGAGTTAAAAGGGTTAGAAATTAAGACACCAGTAGATCATAGGTGTCAACTAGTACAGATTTTCTGTATTAATACGGATTTCAGGCCCTAAATTATTGAAAATTTCTTTTAGAAAAGGTCTCTTGGTGTTAAATTTCTTAGTAATTATTACTAATGTAGACGTTTTTATCTCACATGCTCATATTGAGGGGCAAAAAAAATATTTTAAAAAAAATTAGTGGGGGTTTTTTTGTGTGCTAAATATGGACTTTTTAAAATTGAAATACGGAAATAAATTGTTAAAAATATAAATCTATAGGAAAAAATTGACACATGTATTGAGCTCCATAAAAACATCAAATCAAATAGTTTTGTTATGCAACCCCCCTCTAAATTATGCAAATTGTGTACAGACAGTGTCCCAAAAAAAAACAATGCTGTTTAGATACAGTGGATACAAATCCAGAAATGGTCAAAGTAAACGATAGAGCTGAGATAACAGAAGCAGAAATATCATCATTTATGAGATGGATAGAACATGTTGAAATCTCTTAATGATTAGGTCCCTATAATAACAGAAATAACTCAATTGAGTTGCAACAGAAATTTTGAGGGTCCATAAATAAATTAATAAAATATCTTTAGTGATAAATCTCTATATGTTCTTGATGTAAATTACAGCTGCTGTCACTTTGTGGTCCAGATGTACAAAACCACAGCAGATGTCAGAACTGTCTATTGATGTCATGTGCTGCCTGTCTACAACTGGCTAGAGAAACGCAAGACCAGTCTGCTTTGGTAAAGTCTAAATATAATAATCATTTCAGCTCCATGTGGAGCACAGATCTTTAATAAATGTCCATAACCCTTTTTATTTTTATGTTATCCCATGCATATTTTTTCTATATATTAAGTTACCTTGATATCTCTCCAGCTCAATTTTATTATTTATCCTGTTTCTTTTTCCCCAGTAGATTCTCAGGACAAGAATAACCCTGCTATTCTATTAGATGGTCTTCTTACTGTATGTTCTATAAAGGCCAGCATATTTTCTTAAAATCTTTTTGTTGCTTATATCTTCTTCTTTCATTCTCAAACTGCAGATTAGCAGGATGTATACAACGGAGTGTTCTGTATCATGGTTGATAGCTTCTCTGTAATATCTGCATCTTTCAGCGCAACACATTCAACTTCAACATAGCTTCTGGGGCAATTTGACCGTTTGTAGATTAGGACAACCAACCCCAAAACCTCTTTAGCCGCCTTTTAAGCTATCATTGCAGGCCAGAGTATTGCTATTCTTTGTTTCCCATTCAGACCCCAGTAACACATGCATAAATCAGGGCATTATGGTGGAACGTAGGGGATCAAACTTTGTCAACAAATCTGAATAAAATCAGATGAGTTGATTGACATTGAGGAGGAGCAATTTGCCATCAGAAAGACATTATTGTGTCCCAGGACCTGATGGAATGCTTGCTATAAGTAAGTAATTATCTCATATTGGTGTATGAGATAAGAACTAGATAAGTTCTGAGTCCATTGGTGTAAGCGGTTCAACTTTCTAATAGATGTAAATAAGAGAGCCTTCACTAAAGAGATTGTAAGTAAGTACCATATCCCAATTTGCCCCTTTTTTAGTTCCAGCTAGTGATTTTGTATTGTTGTTTTTCTGTCTTGTGGTTCCCTTTTATTGTTATTACAATGGGCTTGTGGTCTCTCCAACAAGTTGTTGTGTTACTACTTGTTCTGTCACATGTTGGATGTTCTCTGTTGCAATGGCAAGATTGGTGTGCTCTAAGATTTCGATTGTTTGGAGTAAAATTCTGGCTCTGATAGGTGTTCATTTATTTGAATTAGTCTATTTTCTATCATCCAGTCTTCTATTTCTTCTCTCGAGTCCATAATTGGGTATCCTCAGCTAGGGGAGTATCTGTTGTAATCTCCCACTATAATATCAGTTGGTGTTCAGAGGGGTATTGTCCTGAGGTGTAGTTTCTTGTTGTTTGAACAGTAGACATTTGCCATTATCAGTGGTTCTGGGGTTGTGTACAATTTGATGGTGAAATGTTCTGAGTCCTCTGGGTTCCATCTGATTTCTGTAGCAGTTATGTTGTTCCATACCATAGTAATGATTTCTCCTTTGTGGTCTAGTCTGTCTTGTCTGATGGCATTCAAATCCTCTGATGGAAAATCTGTTGCTGTCATTAAGATGTGTCTCCTGGAAGCATATTCTAATTTTTCTTAACTATGCCTTCACTCTAACATGTCCCCAGCTGCGGGAGGTCAATTTGCCCAGAATCACTGAGGGTTCATAGAATCCACAAGGAAGACCATGTTCTGGAAAGAATATGTCACGTAATGATGACACCTTCACTTTTCCACTGAATGATTTTGATTGATTTTATTTTTTACTTGATTGGTTTGGCCAGTTGTTCTACTCTTGTTTAATCCCAGCTCCCCAATTCACACAGTTATCATCAGTAGCTTACTTTATTGCTTAAGGCTACAGTATTACATACTATGAGTGACACTCTCAGCTGGCTGTATGCCACTTGATGAGATAACTCAAATACAATCTGATGAAGATGGATGTGTTGGACCATTGGTGCAAATAAAACTGTGACACAACACATTTTCATTTTCTGAACTACAACCTGCTGGAAATCTAGTAGGACCATGGTCCTGCTATAAGGGAGATCCAGCGAGAGTTTGAAAATGAACGCCGAAGAAAAATAAGAAAAGGATGGAGTTTATATGAGATAACTCAAATACAATCCTCTGAAGACGGATGTGTAGGACCATTGGTGCAAATAAAATGGAGAACACATTTCCATGCTCTGGACCACATCCTGCTGGAAATCTAGTAGGACATATCCTACTACAAGAGATCTAGCAGGAGTTTGAGAATGCACGCTGAAGAAGAAATACAATGGTCAATAATCTATGTACTTTTATCTTGTATTTCTAGCAACTTCTTCTGGAAGAGGTTTTAGCACATGTGGAAGAATACAAGCAAGCAGAGAAAAGAATTCAGAATACTTTATGGACACAAGATGGTGAAATGTTATCTCTTACTGTTTCTCCATTGTTGCTCTCTAGTATATCTCTACATAGATATCTCAATGTGATTTTGAACAATTTCAATGTAAGATACCTTTACATTTGTGCCCGGATATGTAAGTTTTAAGTATAATCATATACACTTGTGAGCATGACCAGTGTCAAAATGTACATCAATCGGTTAATCCTGTATGATCAGTACACTAAGGGATCTCGTCTTCTCAGAAGATTTTTGAAAATTTAAATAATAGGTGCTCTCAAGGTTGTGGGAGATTGATGTTAAGACTGGATTGGTACATACATAGTGATGGAATAACTATATAAAAAACGGATATTTCAACATCGAACTAGAACTGTGAATTAGCTACATTCTGATGGATTTATAAATATGGAGATCTGATCACTATGGACTTCTCATTAGCAGTACTATCGTCTGCCAAAGATACTTCTCTATGGTGAGCTGGAGAAGGGTAAATGATCTCAAGGTGGCCAAAAGATCATATGACTAAATTTAGTAAAAAACCAAAACGTACAGAACTGCAGAAATTCACATAAAAACCCGTAAATGCCGGTGTATGCCCATAAAACCGTACAGCTTGGAAGAAACTGTAAAAATTACGGGAATTTACGGGCAGTTGACAGGTAAGTGATTCTGTTCTCTGGACTACATCCTGCTAATCTGTAGGAGTTTGAGTGAGATGGGACACAGAAGAAAATATGAATGTCTTACATGTATTATTGCATATGAAACTGCATCTTTGTGATACTCATAAAGTATGACAATCTCTTTTCACCTTATATAAATTAGCATCCTTAAACTTTTGATCTAAAGCCATGGGACACAATAAGTTGATGATAAATCTTGTTATGTATCCAATTTTTAAATTTGTATTGCTGATGTATGCAGGTCCTTCAAGAACATCACTTTCAGCAGACATGTTTCTATTACTGTATGAGTTTGAAGCCCTCACAAAGCTGAAGGATCAACGATCAGAATCGGTCCTAGAAAGAGCATTCACTCTGCCCAACCTTGACCCAAAACTGTACCACACACTTGCAGGTAAACCTGACATCTAGAATCTACAGAGTTTCTTCCAGCATCAGTTATTTATGTTCCTGTCTCAGTTTCTTAACTCCTAGTATACAACACATGGGATGGAGTTGGCTGTCCCATCCCATATAGGGTCAGAGACCCAAAGCCATGCTGAAGTCGGATGTGTCAGGCCGAAAGGCACAGATATCGCAGCAGTGCTGTAAACCATGACACAACACATTCCGTTCTCCGGACTACATCCTGCTAATCTGCAGGAGTTTGAGAACGAATGCAGAAGAAGAAGTATACCACACACCTATTGGGTATGCACAGATGTTGACTGAGACTGTGTGTTTTTCAGCTAGGCCTACGCGCAACCTTGTCGCTGTAAGTTCTTTGTGTGCATTAGTCCACATTCTTGATTTTGGTTGTACACAACATAACATGGACACACACAAGCAAATAACACCTCCAAATCAAAACCAACAACCATTTATCTCTATTGTCTCAGAATATGAAACCAATAACTCAATAAATAAAAATATGACGTCAAAAAGCAAACACGTGCAGAAAAAACATTAAGTCAGAAAATGACAGGGTCTCAGACACAATATGCACTATTTTTAGCTTGGTTAATTTGTTCCAAGCATAAAAATATAGTCCTAAAAAAGTTAATATTTTAGGTACAGGTTAAGTAAATGTGGCCTCTCTCTTTTAACAAACAAATATGTACATATTTAACAAAACAAAACATCGATAAAGATGCTATATACAAACTTGACTTTTACAGATGTTAAGTCTACTTGCGAATCCATTGATCTGCCCTCTACACACTGAGAGCCCTCCCCCTGTTATCCAAAGATGGGGCAGTGTGTAGCGTGCAGTTTGAAGCATACCTAGCAACTTTTTTTATCTGAGGTCATCTAGGTCACAAAATCTGAATGAAACTACACACAATATTAAAAAGTGGGACTTCTCACGTGATAAGGCCACATTTGCTTAACCTGTACCATATTGTATTTTGGAAATTTATGTTCTAAAATACTCTAACACATTTAGCACTAATTGAAAGTAATGACTACTGAATTAGCAATAACAAAAAATAAAGATATTACCTGTATAATGTTCACAGAATTTCACAGATATACAGTAGTGACATTTTCAGACTTTTGTTTCAAATGCTGCACTTGAAAAACTGCCGTGCTATATTATTCCCCATTAGAGAGTTACAGGGAGTATTACTGGCACTTGAAAATTCAATAAAAAGTTTAAGCAATTGCTGTAAGAAATTCCAGTTACATGCAAGAAGTCCAATAACCTTTCAAGAATGTCCACCAAGCTGGTAATTGAGCCTACAACTGGACAATGAATATGTTAGATTAAGTCATGCCTACCAGACAATCACGATATCACTTTTATAGGAATCAATGTTTTAGTTGCTCATCTTCCCACTTTGATTTTACAGTGACTCTTCTTTTTCTTCTTATATTTATTCTCAAACTCCTGCAGATTAGCAGGATGTAATACAGAGAACAGAATGTGTTGTGCCATGGTTTACAGCTTTGTTGCAATATCTGCACCTATCAACCTAAAATAACTGACTTCAGCATGGCTTCTTGGTCAGTTGGACGCTATAAGGGATGGGAAGCCACACCAGCACCTCCTTAGGTGCCTCTAACAATATGCATGGAAGATCAAAAGTGCTATTATTCTTGCTCCCCTTTTGTTCCCAGTAACACATATGGGAGATTGGTTTTAACTGTTGCTTTGGCTACTTCATACATATAACTGATTCAATATAACTGAGCAAAGATATAGCATAGTTCTATAGCAAGGAACAATCTTTTTTTGGCAAGTGTGTCAGCTTCTTTATTTTCCAGGATGTTCCAGTGTGCTGGCATCCACTAGATTGTGCACCTCTTGTAACACTAGGATAACTTTTCAAGTGAGTTCACCAGTGAACATATGCCGCTGCTATTCTGACCAAATGGTTTCTGTAACTGAGAGAACATCTGTAAGAATTTTAAAAAATTATCTGCCTGAACTTTACATTATTCTTCTTCTTCAGCATTCATTTTCAAACTCCCACTGGATCTCTTTTGTAGCAGGACAATTGTCCAATTAGATTTTCAGAGGATGTAGTCCATAAAATGGAAATGCTCTTGTCACCATTTTATTTGCGCCAATGGCCAGACACATCTGTTTTCGGCTGTGAGCTTTACATTCAATGATGGTGTTTGTTGCATGTCTGAGCTTCTTCTTCGAAATTATTGCCATATTTCCAAGTAGCAATTGATAGTGAGACATCCTCACACTTAAGTTTGATCAGTATACCTTTTTCCACATTTTCAACAACATTTCTAGCAGACCCAACAGGATGTAGTCTAGAGAACGGAAAATGTTGTGTCATGGTTTACAGATTGGTTGAGATGTCTGTGCCATACTGTGTGACATTTAGTAGTGTTACTTTCCTTTGCTATCTTTTGGGGACCAGTAAGACAGAATTAGATTATCCATAAACATGCCCAGCACACACACACAAACAGAAGATAGATCAAGAAACACAATAAAGTTTTCATATCCATTTAGAGAAAGGAAGGGAACAGAACATGTTATATTGTCCCTAATTTTTCTAATTGTAAACAGCTGACCATGTTCCTTTGATCATATACACCAGCTTTGGCAATAGATCCTCCAGCAAATAACAGAAGATTGAGCATTAGAGCCCTCAAGGTTGCTATCAGACAGCACCTGCAAATAGAGAATCCAGATTTTGCCAAATGCAGGTGAGTTTCTAGGTATTAATAATTGGTTGTTTTTAATGTGTTGTTGGGAATATTTTTCATAATATTATTTTAAAATTAATTTTAAAAATTTTTATTTATAGATAATGAGAAAGAACAATGGCTAGAAACAAAATGCAGAGAAATAGGATGTTACTACAACAGAAGACTAATAAAATGCATAAGGAAATAAGAGATCACAAATAGGAGAAGTTCTTTGGAGGGGGGAGGCTGCACTAAAAGATAAAAGTAGAGCAATTATATTTGATAGGATAGAAGTACTAAGAAAATGGGCATCTTCTTCTTCTTCATTGTTCTTCAGTCAGATATCAGGTTACAGCACCAATAGCTTCAATGAATTGTGTGATTCGCTTCATATAAAACACTAAGTTTTATTAGCTACATAACTATAAAATTACTCCAGATAATAGGGTAGGTCATTTATGGGGGCAAAGTTCCGTGGGCAAAAACTTGATACAAACTATTATAAAATTGAAGGAGAATTGACAAAAGATGCCAAATAATTGATTCACTGCTTGTTTTTACATAGCTACTTTATGTGAACATTATAAAACGCTAAAACTATACTGGAAAAAAAAAACGTTAGAATAAAAAATAAAGTGTAAGTTCCGTTTTAAAGCTAATTATGTCTTTGTAAGATTGGATGATCATTATAATCATATATATTGGTCTCTCCCAGCTTTGCATTGGCATCAACAAATTCCTCATGATGTTGGCATATGCCTCATACATTTTGAATACGGAACTTTGCCCTACTAATGTGTGGATCTTTATGTCAAATTTCACTGTGAGCAACTATTATAAAGTTCCATGATGAAATGAAGTTGCCTGACAAGATAGCGTGCTTCAGAGCTTAACAACACAACATATATTTAAGTTTAAACATTTTAAAAATCACAATATTAACGATAACAGCAGTCAGTGAAAAGTTGATAAAAGCAATAGATCAAACATAGTGAAAAAATATTTTTCCCTTTTCTTGACAATTTATTCATCCTTGAACTATCAAACTTCGTTCTGTGAGAGATTGGAATCTTGTCATCTGACTTAATCATGTGTGATATCGGGGGGGGGAAAACTCATAGATAAACCAGCTGCAGATATTTGCTCAGTGCAGATCTTTACTCCCACCTACCCTATATGAAAGTATTAAAAACATGATAGACATTGAAGTCGGTAAAGAATAGTTTGATTTTAAGAAAAACGCAGGAACCAAAGAAGCTATACTTAATATCAGACTATTGATTGATAAATACATAAAAGTCCTAAAAATGACATATGTTTGCTGTGTAGACTACAGCAAGGACCTCAACACAGTCCAATATGAAAAATGAATTGCATGTCATCAAGAAATTGGCATAGATGGGAAAGACATCAGACTGATTAAAAAATATATTGGGAACAAACTGCATCAATAAGGTGTGAAAACAGCTACTTTGTATACTTAGAAATAGAGGATAAGACATTGATGTATTTTACCACACAGCCTATTATATTTACACAGAGAATATCTTTAAATTATAGAAGGAATGCCAGGACTCAAGATCAGTGGGAAAATATTAAACTATCTGTGATATGCAGAAGACACTCTTCTTTTAGCAGAAAGTGAACAGGAACTACAAAGACTAATAGATCAAGTCAATAAATCAAGTAAAGAATATCATCATCATCATCAAGTGCCGTCTCCGCAAAGAAGGTTGGCTGCAACGTATCTCCAACATCTCCTGTCTCTTGTCTTGGTGGTGCACTCTGCTAGACTGTAACCTGTCCATCGTGTAATGTTACTCTCCCACTTGTATCTCTGCCTACCTCTTGCTCGCTTCCCTTTGACTAATACCCTCAAGTAAGGTCTTCAATAGGGTGTCATGTCTTTTAATGTGTCCAAAGTATTTTATTTGCCTGATCTTTATTACTCTTAATAGTTCTTTCTTCATATTAAGTGTCTTTAGCACCTCTTTATTTGTTTTCTTCTCTTTCCATGATGTTCTCCCTATTCTTCTATATACCCACATCTCAAAGGCATCAATTTTGTCTTCTAATTGTTTATTTAGTGTCCATGTTTCTGAGCCATACATTAATATGGAATAGATGTAGCATTTTATAATTCTCATTTTTAACTTGTTTGTAATTTGTTTAGATATTAATAATTTCCTCATGTCATTGAAGGTACTTTTAGCCATTCCTATTCTCCTTTTAACTTCTGTTTCACATCTGCCATCATTTGTGACTATGTGTCCAAGATATTGATACTGTTTTACTTGCTGTAGTTTCTCTCCCTGTATGATTATGTTTACCTCCTGTTCTTCTGTGTCTTTGCTGATTATCATGGTTTTTGTTTTTTGAATGTTTATATCCAGTCCATATTCATTACTTGATTTATTGACTTGATCTATTAGTCTTTGTAGTTCATGTTCACTTTCTGCTAAAAGAACAGTGTCATCTGCATATCTAATGTTGTTTATTATTTTCCCATTGATCTTGAGTCCTGGTATTTCTTCTATATTTTTAAAGAATATGGGCTAGTTATAAACATCCAAAAAACAAAACCATGATAAATGGTCGAGCACCTTGCTAATGATGTTAATGAAATGAAGTTGCCTGACAAGATAGCGTGCTTCAGAGCACCTTGCTAATGATGTTAATGAAATGAAGTTGCCTGACAAGATAGCGTGCTTCAGAGCACCTTGCTAATGATGTTAATGAAATGAAGTTGCCTGACAAGATAGCGTGCTTCAGAGCACCTTGCTAATGATGTTAATGAAATGAAGTTGCCTGACAAGATAGCGTGCTTCAGAGCACCTTGCTAATGATGTTAATGAAATGAAGTTGCCTGACAAGATAGCGTGCTTCAGAGCACCTTGCACGAGTTAATGATGTTGCAGGTCAGAAATTCAATTGCAGCTGGTTCACATGTGCATTCTTTTCAAGGTCTGTGTGGATTTTTGTAATGTGTTAAGTGATTATTTAAATTTTCATTTAATGTTTCCAGTGCTGATGTACGAATCCTCATTGAGCTATCAATGAATGGCAATGAAGAAGAAGCTCTACTATATTTCAAGGAGACCATTGACATGATTGAAAGAAGAGCAAAGGTAACACTGCTTTTTCTTCTGTTTTTCAGTTATAGGTATTTATACTATTTATGTATTTATACCTATGTATTTCTATCAGTAATAAAGTTTTCAGTGAGAGAAAGCTGCAAAGGGAGTTCTTTATACTAAAAAAGTATAGAACAATTTATTAAACAATAAGTACATCAAATCCTGTTGTCATTGTTGTTATTCTCAAACTCTGATTAGAAATCTCTTTTAGCAGGATGACGGTCCTATTAGATTTCTGGCAGGATGTAGCCCAGACAGAGAATGGAGATATATTGTGTTGCTATTTTATTTGCACCTGTGGTCTGACACATTCTTCTTCTGCGTTTGCTCACGGGAAGTGTGAAGTACATTGTGCTGCCAGTTTCATAGCCCAGCACCTCCGATTTTTAACATGATCCGACACAATCTACTTTGACTGTAAGAACATAATTTAAAGAATATCGAGTAATTGGAATCATTTCTTTGGTTGCCATGCTTCCAGACTACCATCAGACAGTGCCCTTCAAAAACATTACTATACAGACACGATGGATACAAAGCCAGGAGCAGACCTTACAAATGATGGATTACAGAAATAAAAGATTCAGCAAAAATAAACATATATGAAGTACACAAAAAAGTAATCTCCATAGAATTCTTCTACCCTGACTCTGCAAGGCATAAAGAAGCATAAGAAGAAAAGAAGAGCATCCAACATTTCTGGGTCACATTGACCGTATATTGGATGGGTCAGCCAACCAAAGACCCACAACCTTCTTGGTCACCTCTTACAACATGTATGGAACACTGGTATTATTCTATAGAAAATGTGGTGTTTTAGGTTAGGCCTAGGAAAAATGTACTCCCAGTGCTCTATCTTCTTCTTCATCGTTCTTCAGTCAGATATCAGGTTACAGCGCCAATAGCTTCAATAAATAGTGTGATTCACTTCAGGTTATCCATGGAACCTCTCAAGTCTGGAAGTAGTGCCGTCTCAGTAGGCCATATTTTCTCCCCCTCTTCTTCATAGAGTTGACAGGCATGAAGAATGCATTCTGCAGTCTCTGGACTCAGTCCACAGTTGTAAAGGTCTGTCTCGCCAATCATCAGCTTTTGGAACATCTGACTTCTCAGTCTGTTGTGACCAGTTCATAGTCTGAAGATGATGGTTTGTTCCTTGCGTGACATTTGATGGTAGGGGTCATTTGGTTCTGCAGTTGGGTGCAGCTGCTTCCACTTTTTCTTATGTTCTGCTTTTAACATAGTCTTACATTCATAGTACATATTATCTTCTTCTTTCCTTCCTCTTTTACCCTTTACGGGTGTCGAGGAAGATACAATGTTCTTGTTCTCGCTTTTCTGGCAGCTTCAGATAATGTTATTTGGTGTTCGTGTAATGTCTCTTTGATGTTGTCGATCCAGCGTACTCTAGGTCTACCCTTGGCTCTTCTTTCTGTTTCTCCTCTCTTCGTATATGCTTTATAAACTAATGAATCACACGGCATTCTTTCCAGATGACCAAACCATTGTATCTGTTGGTTTTGTATGTATTGTAGAATTGATATGACACCCACTCTTTCTCTTATGACATCGTTTCTAATTCTGTGTCTTCTGGTCACTCCTGTGGCTTTTCTCAGACATCTCATCTCTGTTGTAAACCAGTTGTCTCTTATGTTTTGTTATTAAGGACCATGTTTGACATAAGTTGGCCATCCCATAAGTGAAGGTGATCCAAAAGTCATGCTGAAGTTAGAAGTCTCAGGCTGAAAGGTGCAGATATAGGGAGCAGCCAAAACCTTGACTTAGTGCATTTGGCTCTCCAGACTAAATACTGCAGGGATTTAACAACAAACATGAAAGAAAAAACAAGGGAAGAAGCCCACCCATAGCACATATAGCAGCAATAAATGGATGCAGTTCCTCTCTGTGCTTTGCTATTTTCTTTATTGTCTTACAGCTATAGTGCATTTCTTTCAAATGTCAAACAACTTTAAAAATAGAATATTGATATTGATATCTGCAGGAAAAGTATCCAGAGATTGAAGTCCTATGGTTAATGACTAAGTCATGGAATTATGGACTTCAACTATACAAGTAGGTGCCTTATTGTCTTTGATAATTGACAGTATTTGTCTTTGTCTTCTCCTTTTGTTCTCAAACTCCTGCAGATTAGCAGGATGTAGTCTGCAGAAAAAAATGCATTGTGTCATGGTTTACAGATTTGATGCATTATATGCTCCTATTGTCCTGACACAACTGACCTCTATGACTTCTGGGTCACTTGACTCTCTATGGGATGGGACAACCATAAATTAACTTTTAATAAAGTCAAGTTAAATAATCAGTTTAACCCAGGTATTGTTGGGTCAAAAAGCACAGATATTACAACCAAATTGTAAAACATGGCATTGTATTCCATTCTTTGGACTACATCCTGCTAATATGGAGGAGTACAAGAATGAACAAAGAAGAATATAATTGTATAAGATCATAGGAAATTACTTCTTATCTCTGCCTACTTTATTTTCAGCTTTGGTAATTTCCAAGAATCAGAAAAGTGGTGTAGCATGAGTATGAGATTTTTGAAGTACCTATCTTCTATGAAGGATGACTATGAGGACCAGGTATATAGCATATCCGTGTATACATTCCATTCATCCAGTTGTATATATCTTTATTATTTGGTTGCAGACAAAAGAATAACACATTGATAAAGTGAGAACTTCAACAGTATTAGTGGATGCAATAGTAGTAGTGCTGTGTTTATTATAATAGTTTTAGTTATAAGTACATATTGGAAAATGATAAGTACATACAGGGCTATAGATAAGAGAAAGTTAGTAGATGAGCATTTTTAGTCACTAGACACTTTGAGGAACTTTTGTGTGTGTGTGCCATATTTTGTGTTCTGCATAGGGCAGGTGGGGGGGGGGAGGGGAGTGTGGTGAGGTTTCATGTGTTCTGTTTTAGAGAAGTGTTATATTTCTCATAGCCCAAAGTACCGGGTATAAATCCATTCTTCAATTTACCTTAGGGACGAAGAATTGATTCTCCCATATCTACAAGCCTGAGTAAGTGTAATCAATTGTTTTAATACTTTTGACAAGTACTAATAGAATCATCTCTAAGCAACAGCTCTGGCATTAGCTATATTAGTTGTGGAAGTGGTCTGAGGCATATCCAGAGTCAATTTGCAAAAGTTGACCAAGGTCCATTCCCACCCATAGGTTTGTTGTTATTTGTTTGAGAGCACCAGGAATTGTGAGCAACTAGCTCTTACTTCCTATGCAGTAGGGTGGTTTTTCTGAGCTTTCTTTCATACCCAGGATAATAGACTGCATCATTTCAGTCTGATTAAGAGAATATTTATTACGGTATATATATATGTTGTTAGCAAAAAAATTCCCTAATGTTTAGTAGTTACACCCATGCCCCTGATATAACACACATAAACACAATTCATGACTTCAAAATATTTATAAAAATACTGTTGTGAAACATGGACCATAAGTAAAACAGCAGCAAAGATCAACGCCTTTGAGATGAAATGCTACAGAAAAATACTTAGAATATCATGGAAGAAAAAAAGAGAAAATCAGATATTATAAACACTTTGAAGATGCCAGAATGTTGGTTACTAAATACAATAGCAAAAAAAAAAACTATACCTGTTTGATCATAAAGAGACACAACTGCTTAGAAAGAAATAATTGAGGGCAGAGCACCTCAGCGGAGGAGAAAGGAAGATCAAGAAGATGATGGATTAATAATATTATAGGTAACATGAATACTTTGTTGGAAAATTCAAACCGCAAATCCCAAGACAGAGAAGGGTTCAGGGAGTTTATTGGAAAGACAACATTCTGAAGAGAATACATTACATGACACACTTAAAAAGTTTTGATATTTGGTTAGAAAGCATTGTTTTTCCCTAATGAATCTATGTGTTCTGAATTTTATTATCTAGAATCTAGATTCTGCATTCTTTAATCCAAGTCTCAGCTAACTCAACAATACTGTAAGCGATCACTCTGAAACTAGCTACTGTACTCGTACTATTTGAAAATGATTTTATTGCTACACTCTGCCTGAGATCGTCACACTTGATTTCTACTGATATTCCTGTGTTCGTCACCATGGACATTACAAGACTTGTAGATTAAATTGGGATTCATCATTCTAATGTGATGTATTTGACCTTTATGGTAATTTTCTTTGGCTGATGACAGAAAGTGACCAATGAAAATCATGGGAAAAATCAAATCTGTCACTTGATGGATGAATCCTGATTAACCAGCAAGACTGTATAAATGACGAAAGACAAGGTGAAATTGTCCAGTGTTTGTCATAAGTGAAATCAGATATTTCTAAACAGGAGACATCCTTTGTTATAAATTCCACTACCTGAGAAAGTGGGCAGATTGGCTATAAATCCAGGTCCTAATAATCTATCTTCAGTTTCAGCTTGTTTCCTGACACTAACTTTATCTCTTAATTTATCACCGGGAAATTGATCAGTGTCGTTGATTGTCTGATCAAAAATATATGCAATGACCATTTGAATATTTCATGGTTGAATTTTTGTTTTGGACATGCATGAAATTTTCATTAGGTTTTCTAATGAAATCAGAACCAAAGTAAAATAGAAATAAAGAAAAAAAATTTTAAGGTGGGTATATAGCATATACCTGCATATACCCAGAAAAGAGCTTTGTATATATATATATATATATATATATATATATATATATATATATATATATATATATATATATATATATACGTATGTATGTGTGTGTGTGTGAGAGAGAGAGGGGGACACTAACCCCAGTCTTAAAAATGTAATGCTCAAAGAAAATATACTTTTATCACAGCATGTTTTCTGAGAATTAGAGAGAAATGGTTACTGTGTGATTAAAGTCACATAATATTGTTGCTTATACAACATATACAGAATAGGATTTTAAACATTTTAGCTTGAAAAAATTACAGCCTTTATCTGGGATCAAATGTGGGCTATCACAATTTATGACAAATATCCTAGCCTCACACTCATGACAATAAATTGTAAGATGCAGATAATAATCATCACCATGAATTAACTCATAATAATCTTTACTCATGCCAGTTGTAAAAACATTAGTAATCATTCTTTATTTGTAATCTACTAGATGACATCACTTTACCAGGAAATTATGAACTGCCTTGACAGGCAATCAGCTGTCATCAATACTGAGAAATAGCATATCTCACAAAGTAAGATTCTCATATTAAGTTTGTGTTAAGCACTGTTCCCTCCAAAATTGTGTAAATCAGGAGCAACAAGAACAACCCTGCAAGATATATGGAACAAAAGAAGAAATTCACACAATAGTAGAGTTCATCCGTATATTTTTTAACATTATAGATATAGACATCATGTAGCAAACAAAAGCAAGAAATTCTAAGGGAGTTAAGGGAGAGAAAAAGTAAATATAAGGCCATGAGATGGTAAAAGGTATCCAGAATCTAATTCAAATATTTTAATTTCTGTTCATGAATTCTTTGATAGTTTTAGTATTATATAGTATTAGTACTTAAGTATTTGATAGAATGAAACAAAAATTTGTTTAATCTTTTAGGTTGCTCAGGGAATGCAGCCAGAGGTAATGTAGAAAACTCTGGAAGCTATTTTCCTGGGAAAATTGTGGCAGTTTTGGCTGATTGTTAAGTGGTAATCACCATTGATAATGAATTGAGAACATAGGAATGTAATTTTCTCACTCCTGTTCCCCATGCATGTAGTGGAGTTTTACTTCCAGCTTCAGATTGGCTTTTCTCTGACATTTTTATGGGTATGTTTTCTAGAGCTTCTGCAAGTCCTAGATGACTATTTCATTCAATGTAGCTATGGAGGTGCAAGTCCTAGATGACTATTTCATTCAATGTAACTACGGGATGCATTCCTATGTGCAAGTCGTAGATGACTATTTTATTAAATGTAGCTATGGGGTGCATTTCTATGATCTGAACAGTCTTCTATTTCATTGGTGACTTCCTCATGATTCTCTTGAAAACTTGACGATACAGCACATCTTCTTATGCATTCATTCTCAAACTCCTGCTGGCTTGCAGGATGTAGTTCAGAGAACAGAAAAGTTGTTGTCATTGTTTACAGCTTGACTGCAATATCTGCATCTTTCTGCCTGCATCTTTCACATCCAGCAGAATGTATCAACAGCATGGCCTATGGGTCAATTTGACCTATGTGATGTATCATCCAATCAAATCCTCAAATCTCTTTAACTCTTCATCTCCGTAAGCCACAGTACGGTTGTCCTCCTATGCCGGAGCACATTTTAGAATATTTTTAGTAATTGATGGTAGTATTTGTATTTTTACAATTTCTCCATCACTATTCTATTCACATTATCAGTTCTGACATCAAAATATTCAGAAATGAATAGGCGATAATATTATGTTTAGTTTGTATGCTGTTTTGCAATATTATATTAGGTATATAAAATTGAATTAATAAAAAACAAGAAAATATGGGGAAATAACAATATAAATTTTCACATACCCAAGCTTGTATCCCAGAAAACTGAATTATAATCCATTTATTGTGAAATAAAACACACCTACATGAATCCTGAACCATTTTGTACTGCATACAAGTATTTATATATACAGAATTACTTATAAATGTCACATTGTCTTGAAGTCAACAAATGTATACAAAATACACATTTTTCACAAAAAATTCTAATCATTAGGCCTACATTTTAGTGCCCAGGACTTATTATTTAATCCTTATATACATAATACAAATCATTATGCCTTAGATAATGTTCTGAATATTCACATTCGTATATGATACTCCTAAAATAACTCCTAAAGGGGAAAAGCAATATATCCGCTTCATCAAAACTCAAATATAAATCAGAACTTCCATCAAAGTCAGATCGTAATAATAATTATAATTCACTATTAGGCCTACAATCATCAACTATGCTAATGTTGAAACTATTACCTTACGTATTTTAGAACATTTCCAAAGCCTAGCTAAATTAAAAACATAGAGGACGTCTAAATTTCATTACTTCAAATGCAAGTAGCAATAAGTTACACAAAATGAAAATGTAAACACACTTGTTTATATGAAATTAGAGCTCAAATTTAACATAATGTCTCAGACTTTCGCCACGCTTCCCAAGATAGACCTATTCTTGATCGGAAGTACCGCAAATAATGACTGTTCGTTTGATTTACCGGTCGTCGTAATGTTTATAATTCATAATAGTAAATTCATATAAAATGTCGATTTGAGCTGCTTTTGGCATAGCTGTTCTTCTAAATGTAGATATTAGCAGCTCTGTGTATATAAGGAGTTAATCACCATTTAAGAAATGTATGGCATGTCATTGTGTTGCTATTGTTTACTTGCATTTTGTACCCTGAAAGTTTTTATATTACTGAAGTTAAAAGAACTGCTTCCCTTCAAGAAAGCCAGGCACAGGTCTCTATCAGGCTTCATGATAACAGAGATCATTGAATTGAGTTAGCAACCACATATCCTAGCCTCCTTAGTTGCCTTTTACAACATATGTGTCAAGTGGCATTTTTACATGTTAGCCTCAATAACACATAGGTGATGTCAACAATAATAAAGTTACTTTAACAACAGATGAGGAATATTTGTTTAATCTTGTACACATCTTTCAGTTCTTGAATGTATGATACATTACTGGCAATAAATGTGGTTGATCACTAGAAGTTTTACATTTCTTGACGGTCAACTAATGAAGCAATACTGGATGTTTAAGATAATGTTATTAAAATTGAAAAATGAAGAAAATTAAGTACTGACTACATTTGGCTTCATTAGGTATTCTCAGGAAATATGACGTATTTCAAGCCATTAAATATACATTTACAGGTATAATGATAATTAAAAGATATAGAGCAATTTGAGTGGAAAAAAAATTCTTGAAACAGTCAATTGATGGCATGTTTACCTCAATGAATTCACTGGAAGCAAGAGGGTTCTTATTGAGTGGAAACAATATCACTGATAATTATAACAGTTTATGTGGTTGGTGAGGGTGATACTCTGACAGGGCTGGTCTGCTTGTTCTCTGAAGAGGATCCAGTTTGCTTTTTTTAAATTCCAGCTTGGGGACGTGCTATGTTGTTCTGTACTTCCTGTTTTGCAGATTTGCAGGATGATTTGTACTATCTTTATGTTATTTATGTTTACAAAAAGACCTTTTTACCCATGTAGTATTAATACGGAATGTTTGTTGTTACTGAGGATACTTCAATACTTGTATAAGATGTTCATTGTTGTTGTAATAGTCCTTGTCTCGATTGGTCCATTCTCAGTGACTTGAATACACAGTATGAATGTCTAAACAAAATTGCATCATTATTTGGAGATGCAGTTAGTCAAGTATGGAAAACCGTTTACTCGAGTTGCAAGGCGATTCGATGCCATTAGAACGGACCTGGTTCAATTACTGTTAGTCTCAAGAATTGATAAATTATTGTGTATTTCTAAAAATACTGGTCTGTGGTCACTACCTCCAAGCTGCTTTCCAACGACATGTGTGATGTTCCATTCAAGGCCTGGTGAGTGGAATGCCAGGTCTGGTGTAGAGGGGATATGCCATGCTCTCGAGTAGAAAGTTGGTGAGTCTGATGGCTGGTTAATAAGGATGAGCTTATTTTCATCCTGCCAGCTCTCAAGTTTCTCACCACTCTTGCCCATGTGATCATAGCTCCAGCTCTGAGAGTGTTGAAGTCACCACATACCATAAGTCTCTCTTTTTCTGGGAATGTGTCTAGGGCAAATGGTCTTTCATTTGAGCTGTTTTTAGGTGGAACAACTGGTATTCTGCCCCCTCCATATACACTTCCAGCTGACATGCATTGATATTGTTTTTAACAGGTGTCAGAATTTCATCCTTTTGTCTGTCCTTTCGGTCTGATCTGTAGCACTGGTAATCTCTGATTTTAAAGGCTGTGTCGCTGCTGAGGTCTGTTTCGTGAATATAGCATAGGCACTACATTAACGTGTTCTTCACACAGGATGTTTTCAAGCTCCAATATTTTCCTGTATCCATCTCTTTTGATGTTGACACCCTCAGCATTCCAGTGCATTATTTTTATTGGTTGTTGGTTTGTTTGACCAGTAGCTCTATTCCCTTGCCTCCTGGCTCCCCGGGGTAATTGAGGACGTCCAGTAATTGGAGTTGGGCCTCTTCGAGGTATAGGGCCCAGCACCGTCCCTGCCTGAAAGACCGTCATAGGGCAGACAATATAGCTATTATTGGATATAGGCATGTTCCCATTGCATTAATTATCATTCCATCTGCAACCTCCACAATAACGGACACAATCCAAAAAGTGTTTGCCAGAAGCAGCAAGAGCTGCTGCACTTGTTTCCAGGGTGCACCACGAGGAGGTAATATTGGTACCTTGGTGATCTTCTAACTCTGGGCCCTCTGATGGAAATGCGATACCCTTAGCACGGATGAAACCTCTGATGTTCAGCGGGCTTGAAGACACTTGCTATCAGAGCGTTGTAGAACGCAAAGGGCTTTTGAGACAAATAGAACACTCTGGTCATCCCCTGCATTCTAGTACATCTTCCGTCGTCTTGATTTATCTTGCCACTGGGACACTGTTGGATCGGGAAGAGAGGGTGTGGTCGACGAATGGTGCAACTCATCCACACTTTAAACAAAACTCAGTGCTAGTCATTACTAACTATGATCATCCATCATTATCATCTCACACAACAAGTCTTGTGGCGAACCAAAAAGTGTGGAATACCCTTAACGCCCCAAAAGCATGCTGAAAACAGGCTAAGTTTATATGGTGCAACTACCACCCGTGTGTTGCCGGGTCCCGAGATGGGAGCAAAGAATACCAACACTGCTTAATTTCCATGCATGTTGTAAGAGGTGATTAAGGAAGTTATGGGTTGGAGTTGGCTGCCCCATTCCCATATAGGGTCAACATGACCCAAAGCCACGCTGAAGTCAGATGTGTCAGGTCGAAAGGTGTAGATATTGCAGCAATGCTGTAAACCATAACACAGCGCATTCCGTTCTCCAGCATCCCTCTAATCTTCATGAGTTTGAGAACGAACGCTGAAGAAGAAGAAGAATATGGTGCAACTGAAACAGGTGAAACAGTAGCACAACGTACAGCAGGCTTCCTGGCTTAAATAACACAAATGAATGCTGATTATGTAAAGACAAGCAAACAACATTTTTTAACCTGTGAATGTTCTTTTTGGACTGCAGTCACGATACTACACAGCACACAGACTGTAGTGGTCAGTGACTCATAGTTGACTGCTAGTATTAGGCCAAGGCTGCCTAGTCCCTAATTTACCTACATATGACAATCGTAAAGAACAGGCTGCAACAGGACACTGGTTAAGGATTAGAGATTGAAGAGAGAAAGAAACAAGGTAGCACAGTATGGCTTAGCTGAAGTTGATATGTCGAACTGAAAGACTCAAATATTGCAGCTTAGTTGTATATCATTATATGTTTTATTTCCTGATAAACATAAGTAGATGATAGGAGGTATGAAGGACAAAATATGAACATTTGTAAATTGAAGGATATTGTAGATAGATTGCTATCTACGTATTTGCACACACCAGCCCCTCTTTGTTTTCCCTTTCTTTCTGCGCCATTTGATCAGACACATCCGACTTCAGCATGGCTTTGGGTCACTTGCCCTATATGGGATGGGACAGTCAACTCCATCCCATAACCTCCTTAGTCGCCTTTTACGACATGCGTGGAAGGAAAACAGTGTTGCTATTCTTTGCTCCCCTTTCGGACCCGGCAACACACTGGCGAGACCTTGTAGTCTGATACTTTGTTCCACCAATGGATCTTTAGTAATTTACGTAGGTAGGTAAGATGGAAATGATTTAATTTCCTTGCATGTCTAGCATACACTGTCCACGTTCCACAAGCGAATAGTAGTGTTGGCATAACAGCCGCTTGATAGGCATGTTCCCATTGTGTTAATTATCATTCCATCTGCAACTTCCACATAGGCCCCCTATACTTGAAAGTTTGGTGGTCATACACACACACACGTACTAGACACCATTACCCTGTTTACAGCTGCTTTCACTTATTTATGTGGTTGCTTCCCGTTGATCTTTCCACGCGGTCAGTGTTCCTATAAAAGGGAAAAAACGTCCAGTTTGGTTATACTTACAATCAATACACTTGGGGTCTTTGTTACCTCTAATATTTTATGGTAGTGTGTCCTGATATAACCTAATTGGACTTTGTCCGCTGGTTGAAAGGGGCACGCCTCTTCAAAAGAGAGGCAAACTCATTAACTACCAGTTTGGTTATACAAAATAAGCACATAATACCCAGAGGTCGTGACGACTGGACTACGAGAATCGCAATGCTATCTTTAATATGTAAGACTGCTGTAAAACTGTATAAAATAGTGCTTACGTAGAACACGAGGTTTTTTTTAAAAGTTTTCGACTATCAACAGCCATTCGGACTATGACATATAGAGACGAAATCATACAAATAACTATATACAAGACATTTTCAACCATACGGTCTTCTTCAAGAATATGCAACACAGAGAACCAGCAATCAAAACAGTAAAGACAATGATACTTATCACAGAGGCACTAGAACGCAGACATTATTAAACAGTACAAAGTCCAAGGTGACAATGACATACGTTAGTTAGTTAGTCGTCGGATCATCATCACTGCAAACTGGACACGTGCATAGTTGCTCCGATCTCTCCTTGAGTGTATCCGCCATTACACTTCTGCTGACAGTACCGGTCCTATGCTGGTTGACCATCATTATCTGCTCCCGCCAAAATGATCACCTCTAGCAACACCGCATTTCAATCCCTGATCTTTAATCCTAGCCATTGACAAGGAATCATCATCCACATTAGTCTCACTCTCGCGTGTTATATCTCTTAAGGAGTTCAAAACGTCAGCGCGATCCATTGCCCCATCGCCATGTGCCACAATCGCCCACGATGCCAGTTGATCCGCTCTTTCATTGCCTCGAACGCCCACATGTCCCGGCACGAAAATAAATGTAACCACTTTCAAGCTCTCCTTTCTCAAGGCCTCAATCCACTGTTAGCGAACGAGACCCACTTGTGCTTTCTTAATCATACTCATAGAGTCACTCAAGATGCAGACCTGCGTTACCTTCTGTGTGCGTAGCCACTTAAATGCCTTGGTCACTGCCATAGTCTCCATGGTCATACTACTCGTAGTGACCGCAAAGGCACCACTGTCCTCCTTGATCGTTTTACCTGCGCAATGAGCTGTAAAGGCCCAAGCACTGCGAACATGCCTAATTACAGATCCATCAGTGTATATAATCACATCCCCCTCTGGTATTCTCACTGATTAACGCCTGCACTTCTTTCTCCACAGCTGTGGAACACCATTCTCTGCATTCCCTGCTAAGTGATATTACTACTCTCAAACAAGTTTCGAAATCTGTGGGTAGACCTATCCATTCCGCACCTGCTGCCACATCCTGCAATCTGCACACGCTTTGTATAACATCTTCAGCACGTCCCATCCACGACCTTCCTCTCTTGAGTCTGCTGCCTTTAACTTTCTGTATTTCGGAATGCAACGGGTGTTCCTTATCTGCATATTTTTGAAGGTACGTCCGTGCACGGCAATACTGTAATCTATGCTCAGCTGTTGGACAGTCAAGTAGGTATCGCATAGTTATCGCATATCGATGTGTCTCTTGTGCATCTCAGTATGATACGCATTGTTGCATTCTGGATTCTATCCAGTCTTTCGATCTGAGTTTGGCTAAGAGTCAGAATTGCCAGTGCATATTCCAATGACATACGTATACACAAATAGTCATAGTTATCAGAGTTGTTTTTTATTAAAAGGGGGGGGGGCTAGAAATAAGAACGAGATGAAAATTACTGAAAACAAAGTGGACAGTAATAAAACGAGGAACACACCAACCAAAATGTAAACAAATGAATGATCGAATTTAAGACCCAAAGGATTACGGGTAGCGAACCTTAAAAATAAACAGATTTTCATTGGCGTACCTAGATCTATCACCAGTGTTTCAGGATCTGGGAGCAGTGATCTGGATATCAAGGACTCCACGATGACTATCACCATTGAAATGTATGGCGACTGGAGTAGGTTTGCTGTGTTTAATGGCATGAAGATGCCTGCATAAGCGGTCATTCAATCTAAACCCCATTTCATCTATATACTTCTTATCACAACGTTTTACATATGATAACATAAATGACATTACGAGATTAACATATAAAGGTCTTATCGATAGTGAAAGTAGCCTTAGGAAATGAAACAGAACGGATATGAACTACATAGTGGCGTGTAGCAACGGTCGCGTGTGCAACGAACAGTTCCAAAATCGTCAGAAACATAAGATCTAAGGTGACTGTGGGCCAAGATGTCATTAAGATTTTTGTCACGCATATAGCCAACCAGAGGAAAGTCCTGGAAAATGGTACGAATGTGAGGATCAAACTGGAGTAGGAAATAATGCTTGAACAAGATTCGACCAACAATAGAGTTATGGGGATCAAAAGTAAGGATAAGTTTAACTTATCAGAGTAGAAGGAAGGAGCCTGAGTATTAGTCAAGGCGAGATAAATTACGGACACGAAGCCAAGCCGATGAAAGGACACTGTCAGGTAATGAGAGTCTATAGAAGAAATCCATCATCTCAGAATATTTATCTAGAAAGTCATCATCACTACATAAGCGAAGAAGTTGGGAGAATGGCAGAGAGTTGCGACAAGTAAGAGGATGAGAAGACTTATAAAGCAGAAAGCGATGTGCTGAGGTAAGAGGGATGAACAGTGACAATAGTATCAAGAAACTTGACAGAAGTAGTAGAGATGTTACATGTGAATTGAATAGCAGGGTTAAAAGTGTGCACATAATACTATCATGTGCACAAGTTCACATACATAAATGAGTGGGGGGGGGGGCGAAATTACAGTACATATGAAACTAGAATTTATCAAGTAGAAAGAGAAAAAAAAATTCACAAAATGAATTATAGACTTAATGCCTGGATCCATACCATTTTTTAAAATTAGTTTTTCTATTAGTTTTTATTGTTGGCTTATATTGGAGTTATATTTTGTCCTTCATACCTCCTATCATCTACTTTTTATCAGGAAATACAACATATAATGATATACAACTGAGCTGCAATATTTGCCAATATAAGCAATATATCTCTGTTTTGAATATTCTTGAAGAAGACCTTACGGATAAAACGCTGAAAATGGCTTGTATATTGTTATTAAAAATCTATAATTCTCACAAAAGGATGACAAACGCATACAAGAAGCAAACTAAAGAAATCAGAAGAAAGATTGGATAGGACAAATTACATGGACTACATATACTATACTGTATGTAAAGTCCGTAACCCGTCACTTTCAAAGAGGTATCAGTATAAAGACACACGACCTTTATTTGTATTATTTGTTTACTTGCGTTGCAGAGCGATTCAGTGCTGCTAGAACAGACCTAGTTCAATTCCCATCAGCTGTACGATCTTATATTATACAGATACTCCAATTGTATCAAGTAGCTGATATTCTGCAGCGTCTGAGGAAGGGAAAGTATAGCAATACTGTGACCTGTCATCTATGTAGTAAGTGGCAACTAAGGATGTTGGGAGAGGGGGGTGGAGTTAGTTATACCATCCAAAAGAGGGTCAGTGATCTGAAGCATTGCTGAAGTCGGATGTGTCGGTACTACACCAGTTTTCAGGCAGTCTGGCGGTCTAGTAAAACGGCTTGCCGGGCCTTTTTATCCAGTGGGCCATATTTTGCCCACAAATGGTTTTATTCTAATGCTGATATTTAATCCAAAACAAGCTTGAAAGCTCAGCAAACCTTTATTAATTCAATGCGCATAATAATTCCCTTAAGGTGTTTTAGAAAAGAGCATTATCTGTGTGGTCACTGACATCTTCATAGTTTTCCAGTCAATTACCTGGCTGCAGTGAAAATTGCTTCAATAGACTAATTCGCTTCAGGTCATGTATGGAACGCTTCAAGTCCAGAAAAGGGATCGTCTATGCTTGCCATATTTTCTCCCTCTTCTCTTGGTAGAGTTGGCATGCATGAAGAATTTATTCTGCAGTATCTGAACACAGTCGACATTTGCACATGTCTGGCTCATCTATTTAGTGCTTTCTGTACATGTGGCCAGCCCATAATCTGAAAAGAATGTGTCTGCAACCTTTGATTTGACATATGAAGTCATTGCATCGCACTGTGGCTTTCAGCCGCAACAGTTACGTCTTGGCTGGACTGTTTTCCTTTTGATCTAGTGCCTCTGTATTTTGTAGTACTTTTGAGTCGAGATATGTTTCCTTAGCCCTTACCCATCTAAGGATGGATTGTCTACAGGGCAGTGGAGGTTGAAACATGTTTTTCTTCTTCTGCTTTCGTTCTCATACTCTGCAGATTAGCATGATGTAGTCAGAATACTGGAATACGTTGTCGTGGTTTACATCTTTACTGTGGTATCTGTGTCTTTCGGTCTCACGACTTCAGCTTCTGGGTCACTTTGACTATATATGGTATGGGACATTCTTCTCCACCCCATAATCTCACTAGTTACTTCCAACGATATGCGTAGAATGTAAACAGCGTTGCTATGTTTTATCTCCCGTTCGGGTTCCGGAAACAAACGGGCGGTTTGGAGTATATGTTATCTGACATCTAACAGACATTTACATTTTGCGTCAAGATAATACACATTATGATGAATATGGTTCCTTTCTGCAACCTGTATGAGACCATAACAATGTTTTCAAATGTTCATAATCAGAAGAATTTTAATTTATTAACAAACTTTATATGCACGTTTTTGGAACTACGATATACCTCGGCTTCCGGTCCAAGATTGCGAAGAGAATGTATGTGTTCTCATATGGTCATATATAATTAGATTTTTGCTCCTGAAAATAACGACAAACTATGGGAGTATTGTGCCAAATAGTGCCTTGCGATATGTTAGACCAGGGCTATTCAATTATATTTGCTCGGGGGCCAAAATGTAGAAAAAGGGGATCATCGCGGGCAAGATTTATAAAAAACACCTTGAATGATTTTATATATTTAGTTTTCATAACTTTATTTCACTGTTTTAGCAATGATCCGCGGGCCACTTAGTAGGCCTCCGCGGGCCGAATTTGGCTCGCGGGCCGCCATTTGAATAGCCCTGTGTTATACCATAATATTGAGGAATGCATGAACTTGTCACGAGAGAACGTTGGACAACTTGCTAGAGACAGTGGGGATTTCAGGAGATTCATAAGGAAGACTTGGTTCTGGAAAGAATACGTCACATGAGAACAACAGATTCAGTTTGTGCGGATATTGTGAATTCTAAGGTTAACTTAGTTGCAGTAAAATAAACACTCTTTTTTTGTGAACCAGTTTTTTCAAATCGAATACTAGTCACTAGTTTTTCATCATTGTAATCTGTGTTGTAGCTTGGTTGAATTGAAGTTTTGTGTGAAACTGCAGTCTACTATGATATACAGAGATTAGGAGCTTAACAAGTAGAATCATACTTTGTCAATTCGTGCATGTGATCGTCATGAAGAAGTGTCGACACAGATATCGCAGCGCTGACAAATGACAAATGTAGCAGGGAGCAACAAACTATTACAGTGGAATCCCATTATAACAGCTTTGTCCTGACGGACAAAATATGTACCTATGTAATAACAGAAATTCGCTATATACAGTACAAACAATATATAATACATATAATTGTGTATTTTGAAAAGTGTTGTTATATAAGGAAATTTGTTTTATAAGATGCGCTATAACGGGATTCCCTTGTAACACTATAAAATTATATTAACTAGACAAGATTTTTCCTCAGTCGTCCGATTATTTGAAGACAGAAACCGATGGAGGACTTTGTGTTTTGATGCATCCAATGCGGTAGCCCTACTGTGTATTGGTGCATTCAATGCGGTAGCCCTACTGTCTGTTGATGTATCCAATGCGGTACCCCTACTATGTGTTGATGTATTCAATGCGGCACCCCTACTGTGTGTTAATTCTTTCAATGCGGTACCCCTACTGTGTGTTCATGCATTTAATCCTTTACCCCTACGACCCCGACGGGTTACGGATTTATAGATATAGAATCTATATTAAAAGTGAGGAATATATTGTTCGTGGAACATAAAATACATTCTTCTTTTTCTGCTTTCAACGTCTGCGATCATGCTATATTATCAGCCCTGTCGTCAGGGTGAAGTCCATTGTCTTCTCATGGGTCAGAGCGGCTGCCCCATAGCTTTTTCATAAAATATGCATATTATGGCCAAATCCGATGATCTGCTCTTTGTATATTGGCCAGTCCTGAATTATGTATTTGGGTTCCGGATCCACTTGGGAATTCATCTGCGTATGAGATCCATGGTCCGTAAAGGTGACACAACAGTCTGCAGTGGCTTGTTCTTCACCTGGAAATACAATTATATTAAATTATTTAATTTGAATTAGTTCATACATAATATCAGGGTCGTAGATTTGTCTCCAGTTGAAAAAAGGGGAAGGGGGTTACCTAAAAAATGAGATACAATCATTATTTTTAATTCGATTTGTTGATATTTTTGCAGAGAATTATTGAAGGGGGAGGTGGGCTTGTTTATTCACCTTTTGAATACGTTGCTAGTACTAAAGGTCATGCTATGATGTCCTAAGTAGGATTCCCCCTCCCCAAACTACTCCCTCTCCCCCCTAACCTACGCCTACTCGATTGTATAAACGTCTGTTGCATGGCCTAGAGGTTAGAGCATTGGGTAATCGCGAAATAATGCTCCAGTGTCGGGAAACAACCTCGAAATGTGGGGGGGGGGGGGGGGGGCTGTAACACAATGTCAATATTTGTTCATTTTGATGATTGTGATAATTAGAGTTTGGTCTCACATCCGTGAGGTCCAGAGTTCATCTACCGGTAAGGACTGAGTTTCTTTTCTCTATGTAACGATAAATTACACAGCTCACGCTGTATATGACATGGCGACAGCAACAGACAATCGGCCTTGATCATACAGCTACACTTACCACCACCTCGCAACTCCTACACGGGAAATATGCAGTATTGACAGTTTTTGTGGACATACATAATATTGGATTGTTTGTAAAGTTGTTATATACAGTTAGTTGCATAACAGTCCAGTAGTCAAGACCAGTATTCCACGAACACACATATGTCCATCTCTGACCATGCATGCCCAAAATGTGGTAGGGGATTTTATGCAGGAATTGAGCTTTTCAGACATATTTAATGTTGTGATAATCGCCTGTGTTAAAATCAAGACCTAGATACGTCTTCACTAAAAGGTTAAGGGGTTAACTAAAGAATGGTCATTCGTTTATCCTGGTGTTCTTCTTCTTCTTCTGCGTTCGTTCTTAAACTCCTGCAGATTAGCAGGATGTAGTCCGGAGAACGGAATGCGTTGTGTCATAGTGTACAGCATTGCTGTGATATCTGCGCCTTTCGGCCTGACACATCCGACTTCAGCATGGCTTTGGGTCACTGGCCCTATATGGGATGGAACAGCTAACTCCATCCCAGAACCTCCTTAGTCACCTTTTACGACATGCGTGGAAGGTAAACAGTGTTGCTATTCTTTGCTCCCTTTTCGGGCCGCGGCAAACACGGGCGATCTTGGTGTAATTGCTTCTATTGCATAAGAAAATTGATGATTTTTTTTTGGGTAAATAATTGTTACGGCGAAAAACCATAATAAAATGGAGTGATTGACTTTCTTTTTTAACAGGAAAGCATTTTCTTGTTCAAAGTCGTATCTACGCCTGTGATAGTTGTGATTATATGGTAATACGACAATATAATCATGAAGAAATAAGCACGAATTGACAGAAATCAATTGAAATGCTGTAGTTGCCCGTATGTTAATGGACCGAAAGAGAGTAAAGAAAAGTAATACTATTTACCTCTCGTGTATTTCGAAAGAGGCACTCGCCCGTGTGTTGCCGGGCCCCGAAAGGGGAGCAAAGAATAGCAACACTGTTTACCTTCCACGCATGTCGTAAAAGGCGACTAAGGAGGTTATGGGTTGGAGTTGGCTGTCCCATCCAATATAGGGCCAGTGACCCAAAGACACGCTGAAGTCGGATGTGTCAGGCCGAAAGGCGCAAATATCGCAGCAATGCTGTAAGCAATGACAACGCATTTCGTTCTCCGGATACATCCTGCTAATCTGCAGGAGTTTGAGAACGAACGCAAAAGAAGAAGAAGAAGACAGAGGCACCAAACGAAATTTTGAGGTGTAGCTGGCTGTTCCGCTCCATACAGGGTCGAAGTGACCAGAAGTATGTTGAGAGTCGGATATGTCACTCCGAACGGTGCATATATCGCAGCTGAGGTATGAACCATGACAACGTATTCCGTTCTTTTTCTTCAGCGTTCATTCTCAAACTCCTGCTGGATGTCTTGTAGCAGGACCATGGTCCTACTAGATTCCAGCAGGATGCAGTCCAGATAATGGAAATTCGTTTTGTCGCCGGTTTTTTTTTGCCCCAATGGCCCGATTCGTCCGTCTTCGGGGAATTTCATTCAGGATTACATCCTGCTAATCTGCAAGAGTTTGATAACGAACGCGGAAAAAGAAAAAGAAATTATGTAGTTTTATGACAATATAATTATCAAGATTTATTCCATTTATTTCAGGCATAAATATAAGCTGGGTTGTATGTGTTCAATACAAGTTGGGTTGTTTATAAAATGTCAGTAATCTTGATATTTCATCAACATCAAACCCATCACCCAGCAGGGGTGACACTCTGGAAACATCAACACACAAATCATGCCATTCCTCTCTGTTCCTAATTCATTGTTTAAGTGTGGAGAGTTTTAATCATGTTCAGTCTTAATATCATAAATACATACTTTTTATATTCCTTGTTTTTCTTCCACCTTCAACTGTCTCATTTTTGTTATGGGATATAAGATTTAAAAAGTAGTTGTGGAAAGGGAATAGTGCTTTATTACATGGTTAAACCGCACACATTTTCGACGTTTCGCCACCACCAAGCGATGTTCTTACTGACATGCACGCGTATTTAATGTGTTTCTCACTGATATACTAGTTTTGTGTTCTGCATAATGTATGCCCAATATTCGTCTGTAACATTACACATTTCTTCTTCTTCTGCGATCAGTTTCCTATGCTCATAAGTCTATACAGGAAACTGGGCCGCCTCCATGAATTCAGTCGTCAGTAGGAGGTTCTCACGGATGCCCCACAACATTACATATTTGATAATTACACATATTTATATACACACGTAATATGCGCACATATATTTTTTTAACTCAGAAGGGATCGGAGCACCTATGGACTTGTCCAGTGTGCACTGATATTAACCTTCTGTTAACAACTGTTTATACCACGTACATTCTTGTTTACCAAATACGTGTGCGCACCAGCACATGCATACAGATGCACGCCATACGTGTATGGAAACAGCACATGCATGTTGATGTATGATAAGAGTTGATATGGTATTCATCTCACAGCATTACGGCTTTAAGAATGGTAATCAGGAGCGAACTATAACCTCATGGGAAATAGAAGCTAAAGCATAGGTTCCCAAACTTTTCGGGGCCACAGCCCACTTTGAAAGACACAAATGTTCAATGTTGTAACGTCTTCCCCCCCCCCCCTCTCAATTGTAACAGTTTACCGCGTTCAAGCCGTTTGATATTTTGACTTAAATAGCAACTAATGATACATTACTGTTTATGCCGCTGAATTAATTATTGAAAAATTATCGGCCAACATGTGCCTCATCTTGAACACATTTATTGCTATACCGATTTTGATAAAACATAGCCCATGTGTAAAGATTGTAAAGTATAAGCTCGAATAACAATACGCACAACTTCATACAATGGTTTAAATATGAAAATTCGGAAAACATATTAAGAGATTTAATTACATTAGTAAGAATATGATTGTAATAATTAAAACATTAAAAAAATATATTACAAAAGATATCGCAAAAATCACAAAAATAATGAATTTTAAAATATACTGTATATTATTAATTTCTTGTATAAGGAGCTACCGACCTTTAGACCGCCTGAAACCCCCTCCCCCCCCCCACCCACATCCAATTGCTTCTGAGCCCACTATCGCCTCATAGAAGACGTCAGTGCCCACTGAGGGGGCGGTGGTACCGCCCACTTTGGGAACCTGTGAACTAGATGGTATGGATAAATGTTTTTCCCCTTTCACAACGAATGTTGATCACTCCCAAAGCAGTCAGCCATGACTTCCAGCCGTATACTCCCTTGTTGCTAACGTGAATCATTAGCAGCGTGTCATGATATTATTGCATTACATTTTCATTTCATATTTTCTAATATTATTTTTTAATTGTAAGGACATTTGGGAGCATGAGAGAACAAGATATGAAATATTTAACCTGCATTAGATCAGGTTCTTCTGAGCTGCGACAGAGAACACCAGTGAACGGTGGAGATATAGATTTTTTTTTAAAACAGAAAAGTATTTATGACACACAAATATGCTCAGAAAGAAGAATAAAAATACAACAAAACAGACAATAGACTACAATCAAAATGAACAAAAATAAGTATAGGTGTTACCAAAAATAAGTCAATAAAACAACCTAGTTTACGTGACACAGCGACTAACGATGTTTCAACTTAAAACATCATCAGAACAAACAAAATAACAGGGACACCAAATTTTAAAGAGACACACTTATGGTGTAATGGTGATAGAAAGAAAAGGGCTTCCTATCACCATCATACCATATGTGTGTCTCTATATAAAATTTTGTGTGCGTAGTATTTTTTGTCTTGATGAAGGCTTTTTAGTCGAAACGTCGTTTGTCACTGTATCTCATTGTTACATTGTTTTATTGACTTATTTTGGTAACACGTATGCCTATTTCTGTTCATTTTGATATTTGCCTTGTGTTACCCCAGCCACCCATTTCCAGACTCAGGTTGTTACCCGGAACCTTTGTCTTAATGGACTAAAACCAGCAGGGAAACAGCAGAATTGAGAGACAAACACCTGGAGAAGAACAGTTGAATAAGAGACCAAAACAGTTGGGACCTCATAGACACAAGTAAAGAAAACATTGTGTCAATAAATCGTCAGAGAATGACATTTGCGGCCTGGTGTTCCACGGGAAACTTGTTAATATTAATATTCTTCATTTTTACGTTGTTCGCTTCCATGTTATTTACATTAATAAACTTCATTTTTATGTTGTTTTTCTGCCATGTTGTTGACATTAATATTTTTGATTAGGAATAAGCATCACAGAATTGGGGGCATTCCCATATATCTTCTTCTTCTGCGTTCGTTCTCAAACTCCTGCAGATTATCAGGATGTAGTCCGGAGAACGGAATGCGTTGTGTCATAGTTTACAGTATTGCTGCGATATCTGCGCCTTTCGGCCTGGCACATCCGACTTCAGCATGGCTTTGGGTCACTGACCCTATATGGGATGGGACAGCCAACTTCATCCCATAACCTACTTAGTCGCCTTTCACGACATGCGTAAAACAGTGTTGCTACTCTAAGCTCCACTTTCGGGCCCCGGCAACACACGGGCGATTCCCATATATGATCTGCTTGGCATCCCAGCCGCCATCTAAAAGTTAGTTAGTTAGTTAGTTAGCTAGTTAGTTAGTTAGTTAGCTAGTTAGTTAGTTAGTCGTGGGTCATCATCATTGCAAACTGGACACGTCCATAGTTGCTCCGATCTCTCCCTGAGTGTATACGCCATTACACTTTTTCTGACAGTAGCAGTCCTATGCTGGTTGGCCATCATTCTCCTGCGTCGTCCAAAATGTTCACTTCTAGCAACACCGTATTTCTAACCCTGATTTTTAATCCTGGCCAATGAAAAGGAATCATCACCCACACTAGTCTCACTGTCGCGTTCTATATCTCTTAAGGAGTTCAAAACGTCAGTTCGACCCATTGCCCTGTGCCACAATCGCACACGATGCCAGTTGATCCGCTCTTTCATTGCCCCGAAAGCCCACATGACCCAACACGAAAATAAATGTAACCGCTTTCAAGCTCGCATTTCTCAAAGCCTCAATCCACTGTTCGCGAACGAGACCCACCCGCCTGTAATACAGGACATAGTGTATGCCTGACAAACGTGTCCCAAATCATGTGATGTATAGAGAGTTGAGCTACTTAAGGGCCAAACGACAGGCCGGTGGACGGGAGAAATGTTTCAAGGACTCTCGTACCTGACAATAGGTGAACGTGGAGTAGCAAAATAAAACCGCACTATTGCATTTTTTCCGTCAGCTCTAGTTGCGTGTGTGATAAAGGCCGCATGCCTTTGCTGTCGCCACGTCATGTTCAGGGTGAGTTTTTACATTTACACTCAGACACACACACACACACAAATTTGTCCTTAACGGGGATCGAAATCTAGACCTCCCGGGTGTGAGACCCAAGATCTAACCTCTCGGCCATGCGCCACACAATGTGGTGTAGCAACACCATAAAGGATGCTCTTATCCCTGAAAAGCATCGAATTAAAAAAGCACAGAGAGAACGTACTGCCCGAAAGGACAGAAAAGCAAACACACTCATGCCTGTTTTTGACCATAAGTGTCCTAGTTGTGACGTGGTTCTATGTCAGGATTTGACTTTTTATCCTCTTCATACACAACTGAGAGATGCAATAACACACGCCAGAGACTGTTGTCATCGTTGATTGCTATGGGTGGATATTAATATGATTTTATTAAACATTGCTATATCTAATTTTATTTGTCAGCAGCGTCATCATCATTAAGTGCCGTCTCCGCAACGAAGGTTGGCTAGAACAGACCTCCAATATCCCTTTCTGGTGGTGTACTCTGCTGACTGTAACCTGTCTATCTTGTGGATGTTACTCTCCTAAAGACAGAAGATCCGTTATGTTACTCTCCTACAGACAGAAGATCCGTAGACACTGAGAAGAAATCACTGACTAAAGTAATAATACAAGATAAAGCGTGTCGAAAATGGACGGCAGTCAGGGCTCAGGATACAGTGCAAGAACTCGCCCAACTACACTCGAAACCACAAGACATAATTATATACACAGATGGCTCTGTTAGCAGAAACACAAATAAAAGCGGTAGGGGTTTTGTTGCCCACAGAAATGGCGTGAAGTTGGTTGAGAAATCTTCAGCATATTCTACTGTCACATCGAGCATGCGAATGGAGAAAGAGGGAGTTACAGCTGCTCTTAATTAGTTGATAACTGATACATCAACACACGCGGTAATACTCACAGATTCTGAAAGCATGTTGCGCAAGATAGAAAAGTTCATGCTAAGAAAAGAATGGTGGGACTTATTGAACTACTCAGTTGTCCAGAGCATTACATGGATATACTGCCCTGGTCATGCTGGGGTCAGAGGAAACGAGAGAGCCGACTTACTGGCAGGCAATGCGACGATAGACGGCACATTCCTGAGAAGAGATAAAGCAGATTTAATAAAGGCAGTAATAAATTCATTTCAAGATGCAGATGATGTCAATGAGGTTGAGAACGTACACATACAGAGAATGTTAGAAATGGGAGTATTCAGAGGTGAGGGGAGGAAAAGTAAATTTTTTGGAAAGTCCTGAAGATCACACAATCAACACCTGACCGGAACTATGAGTTTACATACACTGGGATGGCTGCTGGTCGGAGGGCGGAGCACTTATGTGAATGTCCCGCGTGCTGTGAAGCCAGTTTCTAAAGAATCAAAAAGATCCGTAATAAAGACTCATCTTCTTCTTCTGCCTTTGTTCTCAAATTCCTGTTGGTTAACAGGATGTAATCGCCCGTGTTTTTCCGTGGCCCGAGAGGGGAGCAAAGAATATCAACACTATTTACCTCCCATGCATGTCGTAAAAGGCGACTAAGGAGGTTCTGGGATGGAGTTGGCTGCCCTTTCCCATATAGGGTTAGTGACCTAAAGCCATGCTGAAGTCGGATATGTGAGACAGAAAGGCGCAAATATCGCAACAATGCTGTAAACCATGACACAACGTATTCTGTTCTCCGGACTACATCCTGTTAATCTGCAGGAGTTTGAGAAGAAGACATGATGTAATCCGAAGAAGGGAATGTTTTGTACCCTAGTTCGCTGTGTCATCTCTCCCTGTCTCGCAGACACATCTGCATGGAACATCCGCCTTCAGCGTGGTGTTTAGGTTCACTTTGACCTATGAAGTGGGACAGTCAACTCCATCCCTAAACCTTCTTAATAGCTTCTTAGACGTACATGGTAAGTCACACTGTTTTTAAACCTTACTCTCCTTTTTGTCCCAGGCAACACATGGGCAATAATCATCATCAGGTACTGTCTCCACAACTTAGGTTATCTGCAACGAACAACCAACATCTTCTGTCTTTTTCCTTGGTTGTGCACTCTGCTAGACTTTAACTCTTTCATCTACACAACAGAAAACCTTAGTAGATGACAATCTGTTATATTGAGGCTCTCTTATAGAAGCTTTGTAGCATGTCATCTATACAATTATAGACCACCTAAGAGTAAAAGGCACCTTCAATAGGTATTACAATAAGCCGAAAACTGAAGTCTCCTGGGTATGAAAGAAAGCTCAGAAAAACCACCCCACTGCACATAGGAAGTAAGAGCTAATCGCTCGCAATTCCTGGTGTTCTCAAACAAACAACAATTCCATCTCGGGATGTTCCCTCCCACTTGCCTACCTCTCGCTTGCTTCTCCTCAACAAACACTAATAGAGACTAGTAGTAAAAATGAGGATGCGGTGAAACAATTATGCGCAGAATACATTTAGTTTGCCGCAGAAAAAAAAACCTGAAAAATTCTAATTATATCGATTTATACACAATTATCCAGTTTAATTAAAGAGTATGTGCTGCTTATATTAACGTCTCACCATTGGTGAGTGCATGTCTGTTGCACTCATTGACCTGTAATCACATAATGAGCATTAAATTGTGCTTGAAAAGCGTCAGTTCAGTCATTTCCCAATTAACCATCCAACCATTAAATTATCGCAGTATAGCACTTTAAGGGTCGTAAACTTCCATCATAATTTTGAATGTAAAGAAACCAAGTAAGCAACGGTTAAAGGAAACACTTTGCAGACATTGAAGGGTGCGCTATAAACACGTCATTCACATTAGTCTTGATAATACTGTCATCAGGGATCATGCACAGAAGCATGTAAACTCACGTTTATGATTGTAGTTGCTTGATGCACGTCGTTTATGTTATGGTTCTATGAACCACACGGTAACCTTTATTCTGACTTGCAGCGATCTACGGTATGCGTTTTTTATATATGGTTTATTACCGGCGAATGTTTTCTAGGTAGTATACGGTAGTTAAAATTCATGAACGATTGTATTGAACGTATGTCGAGAACGTTTTTAGTGTCAGATGTCTGGATCGTATATTGATGGAGCGTCCGTAGATAGGGGGTTGGTTGATGGTGGGGGGGGGGGTTCATACCCTCTTCTCCTTCTTCTTCAGCGTTCATTCTCAAATTCCCGCTGGATCTCTGTGGAAGCAGGACAGTGGCCCTACCAGATTTCCAGCAGATTGTAGTCCAGAGAATGGAATGCGTTGTGTCGCCGTTTTATTTACGCCAATGACCCGACACATCCGTCTTAGTCGGCCATACCCTCTCATCCCTTAGCAGCAAGAAAATGATTTAACCCCGTCTCAGTGAAAACATATACGGTCCTGATGGAGCTAGACAGTAGCGCAAATAATAGTAACGATTGCAACTGTGTCAAAACGATTATTATGCCAACGCTGTGCTACCAAAGCCAATCATGGACAACGACAGCACAAGACAAACGTAAACTTGTGACAGCTGAAATGGCATGCGTACGCAGAATCCTAAGAATATCGCTAAGAGAGAGTGAGGAATGAGGACATTAGACAAAGGACCGGTACCACACATGATACACAGATACAGTGAAGGCAGACCTATAGATCTACCACGAAAACGATGGACAACCGAAATAAAAGAGGCGACAAAATCCACATTATACTCAGCACACAAAAGGACCGTTTCCAAAAAACTCTTCTACCCGTAACCCTGAAATGCAACACAGGTTTAGCGAATAGATAGATAGTAACTGTGTGTATTGATGGAGCAAGACAATAGTGCAAATAATAGTAACAATTGTAACTGTGTATATTGATGGAGCTAGATGATAGAGCACAGAATATGTGACAATTGTAACTGTGTTAGTAGTCGCCGGATCATCATCACTGCAAACTGGACACGTCCATAGTTGCTCCGATATCTCCCTGAGTGTATCCGACTTTACACTTCTACTGACAGTACCGGTCCTATGCTGGTTGACCATCATTCTCCTGCGCCCTCCAAAATGTTCACGTCTAGCAACACCGCATTTCAATCACTGATCTTTAATCCTGGCCGTTGAAAAGGAATGATCATCCACACTAGTGTTACTCTCGCGTGCTATATCTCTTAAGGAGTTCAAAACGTCAGCGCGATCCATTGCCCTGTGCCACAATCGCGCGTGACGCCAGTTGATCTGCTTTTTCATTTCATCGAACACCCACATGCCCCGACACGAAAATAAATGTAACTACTTTCAGCGTCGCCTTTCTCAAGACCTCAATAGTAGTTATATACGCATGACTTGATGCGTAGTTGCGTACGCAACATTAGATGGCTCAAAGAGGAAAGTATTGTTGCGCACGCAACAACGCAACATTTAGATGGCTCAAAGAGGAAAGTATTGTTGCGTACGCAACATCGCAACATTTAGATGGCTCAAAGAGGAAAGTATTGTTGCGTACGCAACGCGCAACATTTAGATGGCTCAAAGAGGAAAGTATTGTTGCGCTGTGCAACAACGCAACATTTAGATGGCTCAAATAAGAAAGTATTGTTGCGCAACAACGCAACATTTAGATGGTTCAAATAAGAAAGTATTGACACACCAACACACCAGATTGTCAGCCAGTAGGATGGGGCGGCGCGCGATACCCCACCCCGGCCCGATCGGGGGGGCGCTCGGATCACCCCCACCAACGGTGGGGGCGCGCGGATACCGGTTCTTCCGCTGAAAATTGTCCACTGTGCTATTTAGCTATGGTACTGCTATTATGTGTGGAGTATGTATTTAATGCTGAAAATGTATGTATGTGTGGGTGTGTGGGGGGTGTCTGAAACCCCCCATTTTTATCTGTGTTGGTGTGTTGAATAAAAAAAAATAAACGGAAACTTTTCCAGTGTTTTTAGGTACAGGGTGATACAGCAAGGTCAATATCAGTGAAGTTTGTAACAATTTTTTTAACCTGTGCTTCACCTTTAGACTGATAATTCAAGATAAAGAAAATGACACATACATCAGTGTGCGCGTTTCTTTAAAACGAACGTTAAGACTATTTTCTCTCTCTCTCTCGCTCTTTCTCTCTCTCTCTCTCTTTACATATGTTGTGCGTTATAAGCACAGAACGTTTTCTGTTACTTATACAGCATTTTTGTATTTAGAAACATATTTTTGTTAAAAAGTATATTATTAGTAATATTATAAATTATTATTATATACAAATAATTATTCGTATAATCACGTGTATTTTGAGATATTTGAACATAGGAAAGAAAATATTCTTCTTCTGCTGGTGTAATCAAAGATTCTTCCCTTGTGTGATTATATTCAAGGGGGGCTCACATTGTAAAACATGAAGGGGGCTTTTAATGTTTTATATCTATTATGTTGAGTTATTTGTTTAACAACGACACTTGATAATACTCATAATATGAGACATGGCTAAGAAGAGTGTACCAATTGACCTGTAAATGTGCTGAAGCATCCGAAGTGATTAAACACCGATTATGTTCTCTCTGTGTTTTGAGTTATTTTTTTCTCTACTAAAAGGTTTCTTATTAACATATTTCATTAGCGCAAACGGGGTGTTTATCAGATGTCGAAATTAACAAGTCACACGAAAACACATTTCAGCCCTTTCTCACTAACAACATAGTACATTTGAGAAGTTTTATTTGTGTAAATTTAACATTTATTGGTGTTTTTTTCACAACTAGATAAGACACTTATACGGATTTTCGATGTTTTATTAGTTGTCTAAATTGTCATACGAAAATACATTTCAGTATTTTTGCAGTAACAAAATGACAAATTTTATCGTGTTTGTATTTGTGTGACTGTACCATGTACCATTTTCCACAATTAACCAATCTGCTTTTAGTGATTTTCATTATGTTTTATCATTTGTCTAAATTATCATACCACACGAAAGATATTTCAGTACTTTTACACAAACATTATAACACATTTTTTAAATTTGTGTAAGTACATCATTTACAATTTTTTCACAAGTAACCAACCCACTTTTACTATGTTATCATACTAAAAGAACCCATTTTCAGTACGTTGCCACTAACAATATAACACATTTTGCCATGTTTTTATTTGTGGGCCTGCGGGATTTATCATTTTTAGTGATGTTCGTTATGTTTTATCAGTAGTTATCTAAATTAGATACCATACAAACCCATATTTCAGTACTTTTGCACAAACATCATAACACATTTACCATGTTTTATTTATTCGCTTTCAACAGTTATTACTATTTTTGCAATTACACAAGCCGAATTGGGTGATTTTCGTTATGTTTTATCACATGTCTAAGTTATGATACCATACGAAGCTATTTTTCAGTACGTTGCCACTAACAACATAACACATTTTGCCATGTTTTTATTTGTGGCCTTCGGCATGTATCAATTTTAGTGATTTTCATTATGTTTTATCATTTGTCTAAATTATCATACCACACGAAAGATATTTTTCAGTACGTTGCCACTAACAACATAACACATTTTGCCCTGTTTTTATTTGTGGCCTTCGGCATGTATCAATTTTAGTGATTTTCATTATGTTTTATCATTTATCTAAATTATCATACCACACGAAAGATATTTCAGTACTTTTACACAAACATTATAACACATTTTTTTAATGTTTTATTTGTGTAAGTACATCATTTACAATTTTTTCACAAGTAACCAACCCACTTTTACTATGTTATCATACTAAAAGAACCCATTTTCAGTACGTTGCCACTAACAATATAACACATTTTGCCATGTTTTTATTTGTGGGCCTGCGGGATTTATCATTTTTAGTGATGTTCGTTATGTTTTATCAGTAGTTATCTAAATTAGATACCATACAAACCCATATTTCAGTACTTTTGCACAAACATCATAACACATTTACCATGTTTTATTTATTCGCTTTCAACAGTTATTACTATTTTTGCAATTACACAAGCCGAATTGGGTGATTTTCGTTATGTTTTATCACATGTCTAAGTTATGATACCATACACAGCTATTTTTCAGTACGTTGCCACTAACAACATAACACATTTACCATGTTTTTATTTGTGGTCTTCGGCATTTATCATTTGTCTAAATTATCATACCACACGAAAGATATTTCAGTACTTTTACACAAACATTATAACACATTTTTTATGTTTTATTTGTGTAAGTACATCATTTACAATTTTTTCACAAGTAACCAACCCACTTTTACTATGTTATCATACTAAAAGAACCCATTTTCAGTACGTTGCCACTAACAATATAACACATTTTGCCATGTTTTTATTTGTCGGCCTGCGGCATTTATCAATTTTAGTGGTGTTCGTTATGTTTTATCAGTAGTTATCTAAATTAGATACCATACAAACCCATATTTCAGTACTTTTGCACAAACATCATAACACATTTACCATGTTTTATTTATTCGCTTTCAACAGTTATTACTATTTTTGCAATTACACAAGCCGAATTGGGTGATTTTCGTTATGTTTTATCACATGTCTAAGTTATGATACCATACGAAGCTATTTTTCAGTACGTTGCCACTAACAACATAACACATTTTGCCATGTTTTTATTTGTGGCCTTCGGCATGTATCAATTTTAGTGATTTTCATTATGTTTTATCATTTGTCTAAATTATCATACCACACGAAAGATATTTTTCAGTACGTTGCCACTAACAACATAACACATTTTGCCCTGTTTTTATTTGTGGCCTTCGGCATGTATCAATTTTAGTGATTTTCATTATGTTTTATCATTTGTCTAAATTATCATACCACACGAAAGATATTTCAGTACTTTTACACAAACATTATAACACATTTTTTAATGTTTTATTTGTGTAAGTACATCATTTACAATTTTTTCACAAGTAACCAACCCACTTTTACTATGTTATCATACTAAAAGAACCCATTTTCAGTACGTTGTCACTAACAATATAACACATTTTGCCATGTTTTTATTTGTGGGCCTGCGTGATTTATCATTTTTAGTGATGTTCGTTATGTTTTATCAGTAGTTATCTAAATTAGATACCATACAAACCCATATTTCAGTACTTTTGCACAAACATCATAACACATTTACCATGTTTTATTTATTCGCTTTCAACAGTTATTACTATTTTTGTAATTACACAAGCCGAATTGGGTGATTTTCGTTTGAGTTATTTTTTTCTCTACTAAAAGGTTTCTTATTAACATATTTCATTAGCGCAAACGGCGTGTTTATCACATGTCGAAATTAACAAGTCACACGAAAACACATTTCAGCCCTTTCTCACTAACAACATAGTACATTTGAGAAGTTTTATTTGTGTAAATTTAACATTTATTGGTATTGAAGCTTGTTTGTGGGTGTTGATAACTTATACAACCTTTGTCCTTGTAGCTTGATGTTGACACATGAGCGTTATATACATAAGTAGAAACATAGCCAGGTTGTGTGATACCTCTCTAGGGTACCGAAATACCTCCAGGGGGTTGTATACAGTTCATAATTTCATGGGTTGTATTAGCTTTTGTCCTATTAGTAAGGAAGGTCCGACCCGGTCTTCTTATTACTAACAACATATTGGTGGTTTTGGTCGGTGATAATTGTAAAAGTGATATTATGCATAGCGGGGTTAGTGGATTAAGGTTTTGTTGTCGCCTTTGTATACTGTTGTTGTAACTCCTTTTTACATTTTATATTTCAATATATAGCAATTTGAGAGAATTATTGTCTAGTAAATAGTCATAGCACGCCAGTTGTGTTCCGTGTGGGCTGATTGAAGCTTGTTTGTGGGTGTTGATAACTTATACACCCTTTGTACTTGCAGCTTGATGTTGACACATGAGCGTTATATACATAAGTAGAAACATAGCCAGGTTGTGTGATACCTCTCTAGGGTACCGAAATACCTCCAGGCGGTTGTATACATTTCATAATTTCATGGGTTGTATTAGCTTTTGTCCTATTAGTAAGGAAGGTCTGACCCGGGGTTCTTATTACTAACAACATAAAACATTCGGGTCTGTGAAAAAGAGACAAAATATTACATACTAAAAAAGAAAACGCGGTTGGTTGTCGTGGTGTGACAGCATCTGAATCAGGTAAGGGGCAACTGGTGAAAATAAGGGAATATACTAATATTGTCATATTAATGCATATCTTATATAATCAATAAGTGTTATGTTAATAAACCCAACTAACACACGTTAACTGACCCTAACACAACATTTAGTACAACATAGAGACAAACTATAATTACAGCGAAGATAATAAAAAGCATATTTATTTAATTCATTAATCTAAAAAATTTGGGTGTACCGGTGATTGACACACCTCCACAACACAACACAAATAATGTTCTTCACGGGTCGCCAACCACTCTGTGTGCCAGGCAGTTCGGCGCCGCACGCGCTCACGGAAATAGCGCCGTATAGCCGGCTGTATCAGCATTATTAAGTCCGCCTGGGGCACGTCCGTGTCGAGAACCGATCCAAGCTGGTGGTCTATAGCCTCTTCAGCTGACATTAAACACGAGTGGGCCAATTGATTTGGCTGCTCTTCACGGCAACCACGACAGTGTCGTGTCCTATCAGCGAACAGGGACAACCACACCCCTTCAAGGACTGATCGGGCTGATCGGGTCTGTAATAGAAACAATAAAACATGATATAGAAAACAGGATACATTTTTTCAATCTCTGTGTTCTTCTGACCAGCTTACCTAATCATACAAGATAATATATTGATACATATTAATAAAGCCCCCATTAACATTACATGACAGGAGGCCAAAAATCAACGACCAAACCTGAAATATATTTCATTATTATTATTTTTTCCAACCGCCGAGTTCTATTGGCTTGTTGACCTGACCATACACAAATTATATATTGAAGTATATTAACACAACAGGCAAAAGACCAAAATACGATGTCGAAACCTAAAGATAAATTTTATGTTTATTTTTTCAAACCCCTTCAAGGCCTGAGCGGGTTGCTCGGGTCTGTAATAGAAACAATAAAACATGATATAGAAAACATGATACATTTTTCAATCTCTGTGTTCTTCTGATCAGCTTACCTAACCATACAAGATAATATATTGATACATATTAATAAAGCAACCATTAACATTACATTACAGCAGGCCAAAAAATCAATGACAAAACCTGAAATATATTTCATTATTATTTTTTTCAAGCTCTGGGGTCTTCTGTCTTGCTGACTTGATCATACACAAATTATATATTGATACATATTATTACAACAGACAAAAAGACTTACATTTGTGTTGGTGGCCATTGCATGTAAATGGGAAATGTCGGTATTGTTTGGTGTCCGTTTGGTTAAGTTGTATGAATGGTATGGTTTAATGTTATAGTTGGCTTTTATAAGGGTGTGGATAAAGAGGCTATGAGCAGTGGAACCCCCACGTTATCGGACATACTTGACCGTGATTAATTATAAAACCAAGTGATACGATAGATACCTCTTAATGGGACTGGTAATGGTTTATGTAGTCGTACTAAGACACCTGATGTAAACCACAACTGAAATGGCACTGAACCAGGGGTGTTGCTGGGTAAGTTTACGACCTATAGAAGCTTCCGTATGCACGTGCATTATAAAGCAATAACGGCCATGCCGATACACAACCAGCATTTTAGAGATAAAGAGGACTAGGATACCGTTAACACCTGGGTTTTATCGTCTAGGCGGTGACCAAGACATAGCGTAAACCGGAAACCCACGATAGCTATCGCACAGAGCGATGGTTAATGATTTATGTGATCGTACTAAGGATAGTGGTATAAACTACGAAAAAACACTCTGAGACGAGCGCCGTACTATAGGTGCACATCTAGCGCACCACGACTAGAGCCCACAGGTCTCAGTCCCAAAGGTCTCAACACAGAAAGATGAAGAACCCACTGAGAAAATGCCAGAGAAAGTCGAAGTGAGACCTAAGAACACACTGATGATGCCTAAGACGCCACTACTTCAACATAGGCAGACATCTAAAAGAACAAAAAGTAAAACAAGGGACAAAAGTCTGATTTGGGATAAGTGGTAGAAAAAACTGTAGAAGGCAACGTACAATTACACAACAACTTGTCGCTTGTTTAACTAATATGATACTATAATATTACATTAATAAACAACATAAAATAATAAAACCACAACGATGTTGTTGTATTTTATCTGTATTTAAGTATTTGTGTGTGTGTGTGTGTGTGACTATATGTAAAAAAAAAAAGAATGCGCATAAACAAAAACACACACAATAAAAAAAACTATACAGGTGGTCCGCCTAACACAGGCTCTTTATGTGGTGGTTCGATAGGGTCCGGCAGAGTTGGTTTTTATTTGCTGGTTCTACCGGTGCCTATCGAACCACCACATAAAGAGTCTGTGTTAGGCGGACCACCTGTATAGTTTTTTTTTTTTGTGTGTGTTTTTGTTTATGCGCATTCTTTTTTTTTTTACATATAGTCACACACACACACACACACAAATACTTAAATACAGATAAAATACAACAACATCGTTGTGGTTTTATTATTTTATGTTGTTTATTAATGTAATATTATAGTATCATATTAGTTAAACAAGCGACAAGTTGTTGTGTAATTGTACGTTGCCTTCTACAGTTTTTTCTACCACTTATCCCAAATCAGACTTTTGTCCCTTGTTTTACTTTTTGTTCTTTTAGATGTCTGCCTATGTTGAAGTAGTGGCGTCTTAGGCATCATCAGTGTGTTCTTAGGTCTCACTTCGACTTTCTCTGGCATTTTCTCAGTGGGTTCTTCATCTTTCTGTGTTGAGACCTTTGGGACTGAGACCTGTGGGCTCTAGTCGTGGTGCGCTAGATGTGCACCTATAGTACGGCGCTCGTCTCAGAGTGTTTTTTCGTAGTTTATACCACTATCCTTAGTACGATCACATAAATCATTAACCATCGCTCTGTGCGATAGCTATCGTGGGTTTCCGGTTTACGCTATGTCTTGGTCACCGCCTAGACGATAAAACCCAGGTGTTAACGGTATCCTAGTCCTCTTTATCTCTAAAATGCTGGTTGTGTATCGGCATGGCCGTTATTGCTTTATAATGCACGTGCATACGGAAGCTTCTATAGGTCGTAAACTTACCCAGCAACACCCCTGGTTCAGTGCCATTTCAGTTGTGGTTTACATCAGGTGTCTTAGTACGACTACATAAACCATTACCAGTCCCATTAAGAGGTATCTATCGTATCACTTGGTTTTATAATTAATCACGGTCAAGTATGTCCGATAACGTGGGGGTTCCACTGCTCATAGCCTCTTTATCCACACCCTTATAAAAGCCAACTATAACATTAAACCATACCATTCATACAACTTAACCAAACGGACACCAAACAATACCGACATTTCCCATTTACATGCAATGGCCACCAACACAAATGTAAGTCTTTTTGTCTGTTGTAATAATATGTATCAATATATAATTTGTGTATGATCAAGTCAGCAAGACAGAAGACCCCAGAGCTTGAAAAAAATAATAATGAAATATATTTCAGGTTTTGTCATTGATTTTTTGGCCTGCTGTAATGTAATGTTAATGGTTGCTTTATTAATATGTATCAATATATTATCTTGTATGGTTAGGTAAGCTGATCAGAAGAACACAGAGATTGAAAAATGTATCATGTTTTCTATATCATGTTTTATTGTTTCTATTACAGACCCGAGCAACCCGCTCAGGCCTTGAAGGGGTTTGAAAAAATAAACATAAAATTTATCTTTAGGTTTCGACATCGTATTTTGGTCTTTTGCCTGTTGTGTTAATATACTTCAATATATAATTTGTGTATGGTCAGGTCAACAAGCCAATAGAACTCGGCGGTTGGAAAAAATAATAATAATGAAATATATTTCAGGTTTGGTCGTTGATTTTTGGCCTCCTGTCATGTAATGTTAATGGGGGCTTTATTAATATGTATCAATATATTATCTTGTATGATTAGGTAAGCTGGTCAGAAGAACACAGAGATTGAAAAAATGTATCCTGTTTTCTATATCATGTTTTATTGTTTCTATTACAGACCCGATCAGCCCGATCAGTCCTTGAAGGGGTGTGGTTGTCCCTGTTCGCTGATAGGACACGACACTGTCGTGGTTGCCGTGAAGAGCAGCCAAATCAATTGGCCCACTCGTGTTTAATGTCAGCTGAAGAGGCTATAGACCACCAGCTTGGATCGGTTCTCGACACGGACGTGCCCCAGGCGGACTTAATAATGCTGATACAGCCGGCTATACGGCGCTATTTCCGTGAGCGCGTGCGGCGCCGAACTGCCTGGCACACAGAGTGGTTGGCGACCCGTGAAGAACATTATTTGTGTTGTGTTGTGGAGGTGTGTCAATCACCGGTACACCCAAATTTTTTAGATTAATGAATTAAATAAATATGCTTTTTATTATCTTCGCTGTAATTATAGTTTGTCTCTATGTTGTACTAAATGTTGTGTTAGGGTCAGTTAACGTGTGTTAGTTGGGTTTATTAACATAACACTTATTGATTATATAAGATATGCATTAATATGACAATATTAGTATATTCCCTTATTTTCACCAGTTGCCCCTTACCTGATTCAGATGCTGTCACACCACGACAACCAACCGCGTTTTCTTTTTTAGTATGTAATATTTTGTCTCTTTTTCACAGACCCGAATGTTTTATGTTGTTAGTAATAAGAACCCCGGGTCAGACCTTCCTTACTAATAGGACAAAAGCTAATACAACCCATGAAATTATGAAATGTATACAACCGCCTGGCGGTATTTCGGTACCCTAGAGAGGTATCACACAACCTGGCTATGTTTCTACTTATGTATATAACGCTCATGTGTCAACATCAAGCTGCAAGTACAAAGGGTGTATAAGTTATCAACACCCACAAACAAGCTTCAATCAGCCCACACGGAACACAACTGGCGTGCTATGACTATTTACTAGACAATAATTCTCTCAAATTGCTATATATTGAAATATAAAATGTAAAAAGGAGTTACAACAACAGTATACAAAGGCGACAACAAAACCTTAATCCACTAACCCCGCTATGCATAATATCACTTTTACAATTATCACCGACCAAAACCACCAATATGTTGTTAGTAATAAGAAGACCGGGTCGGACCTTCCTTACTAATAGGACAAAAGCTAATACAACCCATGAAATTATGAACTGTATACAACCCCCTGGAGGTATTTCGGTACCCTAGAGAGGTATCACACAACCTGGCTATGTTTCTACTTATGTATATAACGCTCATGTGTCAACATCAAGCTACAAGGACAAAGGTTGTATAAGTTATCAACACCCACAAACAAGCTTCAATACCAATAAATGTTAAATTTACACAAATAAAACTTCTCAAATGTACTATGTTGTTAGTGAGAAAGGGCTGAAATGTGTTTTCGTGTGACTTGTTAATTTCGACATGTGATAAACACGCCGTTTGCGCTAATGAAATATGTTAATAAGAAACCTTTTAGTAGAGAAAAAAATAACTCAAACGAAAATCACCCAATTCGGCTTGTGTAATTACAAAAATAGTAATAACTGTTGAAAGCGAATAAATAAAACATGGTAAATGTGTTATGATGTTTGTGCAAAAGTACTGAAATATGGGTTTGTATGGTATCTAATTTAGATAACTACTGATAAAACATAACGAACATCACTAAAAATGATAAATCACGCAGGCCCACAAATAAAAACATGGCAAAATGTGTTATATTGTTAGTGACAACGTACTGAAAATGGGTTCTTTTAGTATGATAACATAGTAAAAGTGGGTTGGTTACTTGTGAAAAAATTGTAAATGATGTACTTACACAAATAAAACATTAAAAAATGTGTTATAATGTTTGTGTAAAAGTACTGAAATATCTTTCGTGTGGTATGATAATTTAGACAAATGATAAAACATAATGAAAATCACTAAAATTGATACATGCCGAAGGCCACAAATAAAAACAGGGCAAAATGTGTTATGTTGTTAGTGGCAACGTACTGAAAAATATCTTTCGTGTGGTATGATAATTTAGACAAATGATAAAACATAATGAAAATCACTAAAATTGATACATGCCGAAGGCCACAAATAAAAACATGGCAAAATGTGTTATGTTGTTAGTGGCAACGTACTGAAAAATAGCTTCGTATGGTATCATAACTTAGACATGTGATAAAACATAACGAAAATCACCCAATTCGGCTTGTGTAATTGCAAAAATAGTAATAACTGTTGAAAGCGAATAAATAAAACATGGTAAATGTGTTATGATGTTTGTGCAAAAGTACTGAAATATGGGTTTGTATGGTATCTAATTTAGATAACTACTGATAAAACATAACGAACACCACTAAAATTGATAAATGCCGCAGGCCGACAAATAAAAACATGGCAAAATGTGTTATATTGTTAGTGGCAACGTACTGAAAATGGGTTCTTTTAGTATGATAACATAGTAAAAGTGGGTTGGTTACTTGTGAAAAAATTGTAAATGATGTACTTACACAAATAAAACATAAAAAATGTGTTATAATGTTTGTGTAAAAGTACTGAAATATCTTTCGTGTGGTATGATAATTTAGACAAATGATAAATGCCGAAGACCACAAATAAAAACATGGTAAATGTGTTATGTTGTTAGTGGCAACGTACTGAAAAATAGCTGTGTATGGTATCATAACTTAGACATGTGATAAAACATAACGAAAATCACCCAATTCGGCTTGTGTAATTGCAAAAATAGTAATAACTGTTGAAAGCGAATAAATAAAACATGGTAAATGTGTTATGATGTTTGTGCAAAAGTACTGAAATATGGGTTTGTATGGTATCTAATTTAGATAACTACTGATAAAACATAACGAACATCACTAAAAATGATAAATCCCGCAGGCCCACAAATAAAAACATGGCAAAATGTGTTATATTGTTAGTGGCAACGTACTGAAAATGGGTTCTTTTAGTATGATAACATAGTAAAAGTGGGTTGGTTACTTGTGAAAAAATTGTAAATGATGTACTTACACAAATAAAACATTAAAAAAATGTGTTATAATGTTTGTGTAAAAGTACTGAAATATCTTTCGTGTGGTATGATAATTTAGATAAATGATAAAACATAATGAAAATCACTAAAATTGATACATGCCGAAGGCCACAAATAAAAACAGGGCAAAATGTGTTATGTTGTTAGTGGCAACGTACTGAAAAATATCTTTCGTGTGGTATGATAATTTAGACAAATGATAAAACATAATGAAAATCACTAAAATTGATACATGCCGAAGGCCACAAATAAAAACATGGCAAAATGTGTTATGTTGTTAGTGGCAACGTACTGAAAAATAGCTTCGTATGGTATCATAACTTAGACATGTGATAAAACATAACGAAAATCACCCAATTCGGCTTGTGTAATTGCAAAAATAGTAATAACTGTTGAAAGCGAATAAATAAAACATGGTAAATGTGTTATGATGTTTGTGCAAAAGTACTGAAATATGGGTTTGTATGGTATCTAATTTAGATAACTACTGATAAAACATAACGAACATCACTAAAAATGATAAATCCCGCAGGCCCACAAATAAAAACATGGCAAAATGTGTTATATTGTTAGTGGCAACGTACTGAAAATGGGTTCTTTTAGTATGATAACATAGTAAAAGTGGGTTGGTTACTTGTGAAAAAATTGTAAATGATGTACTTACACAAATTTAAAAAATGTGTTATAATGTTTGTGTAAAAGTACTGAAATATCTTTCGTGTGGTATGATAATTTAGACAAATGATAAAACATAATGAAAATCACTAAAAGCAGATTGGTTAATTGTGGAAAATGGTACATGGTACAGTCACACAAATACAAACACGATAAAATTTGTCATTTTGTTACTGCAAAAATACTGAAATGTATTTTCGTATGACAATTTAGACAACTAATAAAACATCGAAAATCCGTATAAGTGTCTTATCTAGTTGTGAAAAAAACACCAATAAATGTTAAATTTACACAAATAAAACTTCTCAAATGTACTATGTTGTTAGTGAGAAAGGGCTGAAATGTGTTTTCGTGTGACTTGTTAATTTCGACATCTGATAAACACCCCGTTTGCGCTAATGAAATATGTTAATAAGAAACCTTTTAGTAGAGAAAAAAATAACTCAAAACACAGAGAGAACATAATCGGTGTTTAATCACTTCGGATGCTTCAGCACATTTACAGGTCAATTGGTACACTCTTCTTAGCCATGTCTCATATTATGAGTATTATCAAGTGTCGTTGTTAAACAAATAACTCAACATAATAGATATAAAACATTAAAAGCCCCCTTCATGTTTTACAATGTGAGCCCCCCTTGAATATAATCACACAAGGGAAGAATCTTTGATTACACCAGCAGAAGAAGAATATTTTCTTTCCTATGTTCAAATATCTCAAAATACACGTGATTATACGAATAATTATTTGTATATAATAATAATTTATAATATTACTAATAATATACTTTTTAACAAAAATATGTTTCTAAATACAAAAATGCTGTATAAGTAACAGAAAACGTTCTGTGCTTATAACGCACAACATATGTAAAGAGAGAGAGAGAGAGAAAGAGCGAGAGAGAGAGAGAAAATAGTCTTAACGTTCGTTTTAAAGAAACGCGCACACTGATGTATGTGTCATTTTCTTTATCTTGAATTATCAGTCTAAAGGTGAAGCACAGGTTAAAAAAATTGTTACAAACTTCACTGATATTGACCTTGCTGTATCACCCTGTACCTAAAAACACTGGAAAAGTTTCCGTTTATTTTTTTTTATTCAACACACCAACACAGATAAAAATGGGGGGTTTCAGACACCCCCCACACACCCACACATACATACATTTTCAGCATTAAATACATACTCCACACATAATAGCAGTACCATAGCTAAATAGCACAGTGGACAATTTTCAGCGGAAGAACCGGTATCCGCGCGCCCCCACCGTTGGTGGGGGTGATCCGAGCGCCCCCCCGATCGGGCCGGGGTGGGGTATCGCGCGCCGCCCCATCCTACTGGCTGACAATCTGGTGTGTTGGTGTGTCAATACTTTCTTATTTGAACCATCTAAATGTTGCGTTGTTGCGCAACAATACTTTCTTATTTGAGCCATCTAAATGTTGCGTTGTTGCACAGCGCAACAATACTTTCCTCTTTGAGCCATCTAAATGTTGCGCGTTGCGTACGCAACAATACTTTCCTCTTTGAGCCATCTAAATGTTGCGATGTTGCGTACGCAACAATACTTTCCTCTTTGAGCCATCTAAATGTTGCGTTGTTGCGTGCGCAACAATACTTTCCTCTTTGAGCCATCTAATGTTGCGTACGCAACTACGCATCAAGTCATGCGTATATAACTACTCTCAATCCACTGTTAGCGAATGAGACCCACTTGTACCTCCTAATCATACTCATAGAGTCACTCAAGATGCAGACGTGCATTACCTTCTGTGTGCATACCCATTCAAATGCCATGGTCACCGCCATAGTTTCCATGGTCATGCTGCTCGTAGTAACCGCAAAGGCCCCACTCTCCTCCCTGATCGTTTTACCTGCGCACTGAGCTGTGAAAGCCCAAGCACTGCGAACATGTCTAATCACAGATCCATCAGTGTATATAATCACATTTCCCTCTTTGGCATTCTCTCTGACCAAAGCCTGCACTTCTGTCTCCACAGCTGTGGGATACCATTCTCTGCATTCCCTGCTAAGTGATATTACTACTCTCAAACGAGATTCGAAATCTGCGGATAGACTTATCCATTTCGCACCTGTTGCTACATCTTGCAATCTGCACACGCTTTGAATGACATCCTCAGCGCCTCACATCCACGACTTCCTTCTCTTAAGTCTTCTGCTTTTAACTTTCTGCGCTTCAGAATACAACGGGTGTTCCTTATCTGCATGTTTTTGAAGGCACGCCCGTGCACGGCAATACTTTAATTTGTGCTCTGTTGTAGGACAATCAAGTAGGTACCGAATAGCTCTTGTCGATGTGTCTCTTGTGCACCCAAGAATGATACGCATTGCTGTATTCTGGATTCTATTCAGTCTTTCGATCTAAGTTTGGCTAAGAGTTAGAATTGCCAGTGCATATTCCACCACAGCCACCACCAAACCCTGGTACAAAAGAAATAGCATCCTCTGCACACACTGCGCAGCAGCCATAACCTGTATTGACACATCCGACTGTGTATATTGATGGAGAAGGAAGATAGAGCAAAGAATATGTAACAATTGTAAACTGTGTATATTTATGGAGCTAGATGGCAGAGCAAAGAATATTAACTTCTTCTTCTTCAGCGTTCATTCTCAAACTCCTGCTGGATCTCCCTTGTAGCAGGACCATTGTCCTACTAGATTTCCAGCAGGATGTAGTCCAGAGAATGGAAATGCGTTGTGTCTGCACGAACTTGAGAATGATCGTCCATGAAGAAGAAGCAGTAAATATCTTACACCAAACATTTCCTTTATTCGTTTGCTAATTGTTACAGCGACTATTTACTTGTTATTAACCGACAACATTGCACTCCGGAAAAATCTATAGGTTCTCAGTCTCCCCAAGCAGATGACCAAGAAACTTTGATGATAGTTTCCGTAGCTCGCTGGCTAAGCTTTTTAAAATTATTATTCTGCGATCGTTCTCAAACTCCCGCAGTTAGCAGGATGTAGTCATGAGAACAGTATGTTGTTATATTGTTTACGGCTTAGGTGTTATATTTGCACTTTTCGGTCTGACACATCTGATCAGTCTGGCTTTGGGGTCATTTTGACCATATATGAGATAAGACAGCTAACTCCGCACCTAATACCTCCTTAGTCGCTTCTTGTGACATGCATGGAATACCTTCAAGTATACCTTCACGGAACAAGTTGTAATTCTACACCTCAGAACGGGACACAACCGACTCCGCAGTCACATGTATACAAAGTTCAAGATTGGCAACACTGCCATGTGTACATGTGGACAGGCAGTACAGAATACCAAACATATAATTCAAGAGTGTTCTGAGCATGAAATGCTGAGGCTGACATAGTGGCCAGAGGAAACAACACTGGAATCAAAGCTCTTTGGGACACTGTATGAACTACAAAAGACAGGGAGTTTTATTCAGGAGTCAGAATTACAAATACAGACATGCTTCAACTAAACGAAAGAAGGAGAAGCCGGCCTACTTAAGTCGGCCCGTCCAATCTCATACACAATTTAACTGTATTGTTTTTATAAAATAACAGTAATGTTGTAAAAAATTTACTGTAATATATATATAAATATATGTGTTTATTTACTCTCCTTCAAACTCGTCTATACATGTGCAGACCAAGCTTCTCATTTTGCATTTCATAACTATCTTCACTGGATTGTTGATGTCAGGATGCGCTGTGTTAATATTAGTTCCATTTCCTTCTATTGCTTGCAATGAATAGTTTCAGAATTAAATCAAACAGGACAAACATCGTGTTTAACATTCGTTTACATTGCGCGGAGAAAGCTCAAATAAAATATGTTACTTATGAAATTAGAATTGATAATCTACTACCAAGTGTCAAGAGAGAATAATAGAAAATTGCCGTCCTCGTGTGTTACACGGGCCCGAAAGAGGAGCAAAGGATAGCAACGCTATTTACGTTCCATGATGGCCGTAAGAGATGACAATGGAGGGTAGGAACTGAAGTTGGCTGTCCCACCCCATATAGGGACAAAGTTACTCATAATCGATGCTGAAATTGAGTGCGTCAGGCTGAAAGGCGCAGATTTTGCAGCAAAGTTATAAACCAAAACGCAGTGGACAATATCCTGCTAACCTGCAAGAGATTCAGAACGAAAGTAAGAAGGTAAAGTTTTGGATATTTGATTTGTTTTTCTGGGACGTTTTGACATTATGTCAACCACTTCCTGACATTCTATCAACCACTTCCTGACATTCTGTTAACCACTTCCTGACATTCTGTGAACCACTTCCTGACATTCTATCAACCACTTCCAGACATTCTATCAACCACTTCCTGACATTCTATTAACCACTTCCTGACATTCTGTTAACCACTTCCTGACATTCTAGCAACCACTTCCTGACATTCTGTTAACCACTTCCTGACATTCTGTCAACCATATCCTGACATTCTATCAACCACTTCCTGACATTCTGTTAACCACTTCCTGACATTCTATCAACCACTTCCTGACATTCTATCAACCACTTCCTGACATTCTGTCAACCACTTCCTGACATTCTGTCAACCACTTCCTGACATTCTGTTAACCACTTCCTGACATTCTATCAACCACTTCCTGACATTCTATCAACCACTTCCTGACATTCTGTTAACCACTTCCTGACTTTCTGTTAACCACTTCCTGACATTCTGTCAACCATATCCTGACATTCTGTCAACCATATCCTGACATTCTGTTAACCACTTCCTGACATTCTATCAACCACTTCCTGACATTCTATCAACCACTTCCTGACATTCTGTCAACCACTTCCTGACATTCTGTTAACCACTTCCTGACATTCTATCAACCACTTCCTGACATTCTATCAACTACTTCCTGACATTCTGTTAACCACTTCCTGACTTTCTGTTAACCACTTCCTGACATTCTGTCAACCATATCCTGACATTCTATCAACCACTTCCTGACATTCTGTTAACCACTTCCTGACATTCTATCAACCACTTCCTGACATTCTGTCAACCACTTCCTAACATTCTGTTAACCACTTCCTGACATTCTATCAACCACTTCCTGACATTCTGTTAACCACTTCCTGACATTCTGTTAACCACTTTCTGACATTCTATCAACCACTTCCTGACATTCTGTTAACCACTTCCTGACATTCTGTTAACCACTTCCTGACATTCTATCAACCACTTCCTGACATTCTGTCAACCACTTCCTGACATTCTATCAACCACTTCCTGACATTCTGTCAACCACTTCCTGACATTCTGTCAACCACTTCCTGACATTCTATCAACCACTTCCTGACATTCTGTCAACCACTTCCTGACATTCTGTTAACCACTTCCTGACATTCTGTTAACCACTTCCTGACATTCTGTCAACCACTTCCTGACATTCTGTCAACCACTTCCTGACATTCTATCAACCACTTCCTGACATTCTGTTAACCACTTCCTGACATTCTGTCAACCACTTCCTGACATTCTGTCAACAACTTCCTGACATTCTATCAACCACTTCCTGACATTCTATCAACCACTTCCTGACATTCTATCAACCACTTCCTGACATTCTGTTAACCACTTCCTGACATTCTATCAACCACTTCCTGACATTCTGTCAACCACTTCCTGACATTCTGTCAACCACTTCCTGACATTCTGTTAACCACTTCCTGACATTCTATCAACCACTTCCTGACATTCCATCAACCACTTCCTGACTTTCTGTTAACCACTTCCTGACATTCTGTCAACCATATCCTGACATTCTGTCAACCATATCCTGACATTCTGTTAACCACTTCCTGACATTCTATCAACCACTTCCTGACATTCTATCAACCACTTCCTGACATTCTGTCAACCACTTCCTGACATTCTGTTAACCACTTCCTGACATTCTATCAACCACTTCCTGACATTCTATCAACTACTTCCTGACATTCTGTTAACCACTTCCTGACTTTCTGTTAACCACTTCCTGACATTCTGTCAACCATATCCTGACATTCTATCAACCACTTCCTGACATTCTGTTAACCACTTCCTGACATTCTATCAACCACTTCCTGACATTCTGTCAACCACTTCCTAACATTCTGTTAACCACTTCCTGACATTCTATCAACCACTTCCTGACATTCTGTTAACCACTTCCTGACATTCTGTTAACCACTTTCTGACATTCTATCAACCACTTCCTGACATTCTGTTAACCACTTCCTGACATTCTGTTAACCACTTCCTGACATTCTATCAACCACTTCCTGACATTCTGTCAACCACTTCCTGACATTCTATCAACCACTTCCTGACATTCTGTCAACCACTTCCTGACATTCTGTCAACCACTTCCTGACATTCTATCAACCACTTCCTGACATTCTGTCAACCACTTCCTGACATTCTGTTAACCACTTCCTGACATTCTGTTAACCACTTCCTGACATTCTGTCAACCACTTCCTGACATTCTGTCAACCACTTCCTGACATTCTATCAACCACTTCCTGACATTCTGTTAACCACTTCCTGACATTCTGTCAACCACTTCCTGACATTCTGTCAACAACTTCCTGACATTCTGTCAACCACTTCCTGACATTCTATCAACCACTTCCTGACATTCTATCAACCACTTCCTGACATTCTGTTAACCACTTCCTGACATTCTATCAACCACTTCCTGACATTCTGTCAACCACTTCCTGACATTCTGTCAACCACTTCCTGACATTCTATCAACCACTTCCTGACATTCTGTCAACAACTTCCTGACATTCTATCAACCACTTCCTGACATTCTGTTAACCACTTCCTGACATTCTATTACTTCCTGACATTCTATCAACCACTTCCTGACATTCTGTTAACCACTTCCTGACATTCTGTTAACCACTTCCTGACATTCTGATAACCACTTCCTGACATTCTATCAACCACTTCCTGACATTCTATCAACCACTTCCTGACATTCTGTTAACCACTTCCTGACATTCTGTCAACCACTTCCTGACATTCTGTCAACCACTTCCTGACATTCTATCAACCACTTCCTGACATTCTATCAACCACTTCCTGACATTCTATCAACCACTTCCTGACATTCTATCTACCACTTCCTGACATTCTATCTACCACTTCCTGACATTCTATCAACCACTTCCTGACATTCTGTCAACCATATCCTGACATTCTGTTAACCACTTCCTGACATTCTATCAACCACTTCCTGACATTCTATCAACCACTTCCTGACATTCTGTTAACCACTTCCTGACATTCTATCAACCACTTCCTGACATTCTTTCAACCACTTCCTGACATTCTGTCAACCACTTCCTGACATTCTGTCAACCACTTCCTGACATTCTGTTAACCACTTCCTGACATTCTATCAACCACTTCCTGACATTCTATCAACCACTTCCTGACATTCTATCAACCACTTCCTGACATTCTATCAACCACTTCCTGACATTCTGTCAACCACTTCCTGACATTCTATCAACCACTTCCTGACATTCTGTTAACCACTTCCTGACATTCTATCAACCACTTCCTGACATTCTATCAACCACTTCGTGACATTATATCAACCACTGCCCTAATGATGTTCCTCCTTTATTATTGAAGATGGGTATGGCTTACAAGTCCACTAAGTTTTGTGTAATCAAGAGATAACACGCTAGTATCGGGAAACAACCCAACACTGGAAATGTGTGGGCTGGGGTATTACAAGGCAGATGCAAAAACTAATGTATTTAGGTACAAATGTTACACGTATTTGTAAATAAAACATACTAGCAAAGAGACACATCGGTTAAAGACGTTTCGGCTAAGAGCCTTCACCAGGATTAAAGACAACGAACGAAGCAAGAATTATAAGAACCGTAACAAAGCACATATGCGTGACGATGGTAGGAGAACGAGATTAAAGCTTGCTATGAAACGTGTTATGAAGATCAAAGCTGGATGAGTCCAACAAGGTAAGAGAAGACAGGCATGCCTTTGTGAGACCGGAGACCACGTTTTTCAATCCATCTCAGATTGTTGCAGTGTGGACTGGAATGAAGATAGATGTTGAGGTGAGGAAAGACTGAATCTGTTTTCCTTTTGTCTTTATCACTTTGCATGATGTTTTCTACTCCCCTCAGTCTTTAATACCGTCAGTGTATCGATGGGACTTGATAGGGGAGCAACTAATGGTGACAATGGGACCTGCCATGCATATAGTAAGAGGTCACTAATGAGATTTTGGGAGTACGCGGGCTGTACCATCACATAGATGGTCAAAGTGATCCAGAAGCTATGCTGAAGTTGGATGTGGTAGGCGTAAAGGCTCATATAGTAAAGCTGACAACCAGAACACAATGCATTCTGTTCTCAAGATTACATTCTGCAGGAGTTTCTTCTTCTGCGTTCGTTCTCGAACTCCTTCAGATTAGCAGGATGTAGTCCGGAAAGCGCTGTGTCATGGTTTACAGCATTGGTGCGATTTCTGCGCCTTTCCGCCTGACACACCTGACTTAAGCATGACTTTGAGTCCACTGACCCTATATGTGATGGGACAGCTAACTCCATTCCATAACCTCCTTAGTTGCCTCTTACGACATGCATGGAAAATAAACAGTGTTGCTATTCTTTGCTCCCCTCTCGGGCATCGGCAACTAACGGACGGTGAAGGAGTTTGAGAATGAAAAGAATTTTTAACGTCTGCGTTGACATATCTGGTCGCACCTGAAAATACGATCTAGGACAAAATTTCCCAAGACCAGTGCACTGGGTAATAAACAGTAACAAACCACGACGTGTATACTGTATATGTTGTTTTTTCCATATCACTTTTCTAGCAAGCGTCCAATTCTTGAAGACTTATCTCTGAAAAGAAATAACATGTTTGTGTCAGATATTCTGTAACAATACTTGTCAGAAATGGACTGACACTTAATTTCCTGAGCTCGTTGGTTTTCAGAGCTTCCACTCAGTTTTGTTCATGGGTAATTTTCATTTAAACACGCTACACTGGTTTCTGTTTTTCTGTTGTGGTTGTAGATTGTTCTGCTGCTTATTTCCGTCACACCTAGCGCCATTCAGTTTCGACCTTTGCGATACTGCTCATGAAAAGGCTGGTCCAGGATCAAATGGCAGGTAATGAATGGAGCTATTATTACTGGCGCGTCTAGCTATGACCAGGTGGGAATGGAAATGAAAAAGGACAGCAGATTTTGATTGACAAGCAAGGGGTAATGATTGATGTCTACTCCCATAGCGCTAGTAATCGCGATGTTGGGAGGAGCGTCTGTGATTTGCACTGTTCTGATTGGTTGGAGTGCGTGTGAACTCTTGTCTACGCGAGGGGTTGAAAATGTTGTTCGCGAGAACCACAACACTTCTATCATTCCCGACTTAACCGAGGAGAAAGGGAGTTCGTTTGTGAATATCATATCTTTTAAGCTGGGATTTCGTCTTGGTTCTTAGTCATTGTGTACAAAACTTCGTTCCACTTTCTACATAAAATTTGAGGTTATATATTGATGAAGGACAAACATTTTTCTTCAATAGTGCCGCAATGGATAGCGATTGTGTTAACTTATTGTATTCACGGACGAATAGATCAGAGTGCTTGTACTAGGATTATTTCAAACATACATATATGAATATTCGAAAACTGATAAGTAGGAACTAGCTTTCGTAATCAACATAGAGTTATATCTACTGTTTTTACGCGAAGGAAATGTTCTCTACTTGTTCAACTGAGAATGCGAGGCAAGGTGTATACTACTTTCAACGATCTGGCGTGTTGTTGTTCTATTCCTAGTAATATATTGCCATCTGGCGTTGTACTACCGCCTACCTTACATACTTAAAAAAATTACAGTAGCTTAGTTACGTTAACAGTGACGCTTGTAGAAATAAAAATGGCAAATGGAATTTTGCGTTATCTTTTTTTCTGTAGATTAAAAAGGCAAAAACGTGTGATGATTGCATTTGGTTTATTTGCCTTCGTATGTTTGCTCTGCTGCGCGGATGCCTCTGAATCTGTAAGAACTTGTGAACCTATACGATCGACCATGTGCAAAGGCTTAGGTTATAATGTTACGGGTATGCCAAATTTAGTCGATCAACAAGATCAGGAAGACGCAATTCTTCAGTTGCAAACGTTTACCCCTTTGATCCAGTACGGCTGTTCAGGCCGCTTGAAATTCTTTTTATGTTCCGTATATGTTCCTATGTGCACAGAAAAAGTCATGACACCAATAGGACCATGCAGACCTCTTTGCGAGAGTGTACGTGACCGCTGTGAACCTGTCTTACGTGAGTTTGGCTACCCGTGGCCCGGAGCTCTCAATTGTTCTAAATTTCCTGTAGAGAATAATCATGAACATATGTGTATGGAAGGTCCACATGATGAAGACGATAAACATACAGTACCTCCAATACGGCGTCCAAGTCGTCCGGAGCATACAACCGATTTAGCTCCGAAATATGCTCCCGGTTTCAAACTTCCAGACATTCCAGAACGACGACTTCCTGACATACCTAAACAAAACTACAAACCATGTATACATTTAGGATATCGAAATTTCATCAAGTATACATATATCAACAGAACTGACCGCTGCGCCTTGCTGTGTGATCAGAATGATGCATTTACTGATGACAACAAGTACTTTGCTAATGTATGGATGGCAGTTTGGGCTGGTCTTTGCTTTGTGTCCACTCTTTTTACCATTCTGACATTTTTAATAGATTCACAACGCTTTCGTTACCCAGAACGACCTATTATTCTAATGGCTATGTGCTATAATATTTACAGCATCGCATACATAGTGCGACTTGTGGCTGGTCGTGACGATATAGCGTGTGACACTGAGAGCCAAAGTAGTCAGAGCATTCTCATCCAGGAAGGTCTCGAGAACACAGACTGTGCTATCGTGTTTTTGTTGCTATACTTCTTCGGTACCGCCAGCGCTTTGTGGTGGGTTATACTTACTTTAACTTGGTTTTTGGCCGCGGGACTTAAATGGGGTCATGAGGCTATCCAAGTCCACAGTAGTTACTTTCATTTGGCTGCCTGGGCCATCCCAGCCATCAAAACAATTGTTATTCTTGTCATGAGAGACGTTGATGCTGACGAGCTAACAGGAATATGTTATGTTGGTAGCCAGAACACAGCAACGTTAATGGGCTTTGCCATAGCTCCTCATATGGTCTACCTCGTTCTTGGGACATCTTTCCTAGTCGCGGGCTTTGTATCGCTGTTCAAATCTGTGAAAAAATCTATTCGAACCTCGGATAAAGCTACCAGCAGTAGTAGTGCTGGTGTCGGAAGAGAGGAAAAAATCGAAGCTCTTATGGTCAGGATTGGAATTTTTTCAGTATTATACACAGTTCCTGCAGCTTGCGTAATCGGTTGCTTATTGTATGAGTACATATCCAGGGACGACTGGTACTCGGCAAAGTCCACAGCTACACCAAACATCGAGATCTTCATGCTCAAAATGTTCATGTCACTCGTTGTGGGAATCACTAGTGGAATTTGGGTATGGTCTACAAAAACTATGGGCTCGTGGCGGACTCAATTCAAGAAATTGTTTGCTCCAAGAAGAGACAGAAAGGGTATTGAATACACTGTTCCCGTACACGAGTACCATCAAGTGCCCGCCAAGGCGAGCAGTGCATCCTCATCGAGGGCTATTAGAGCGGAAAAATCCAAGCGAGGAAAGTCAGACAGCGAGACCATAGTCTGATCAGTATCGGCCCTGTATTAAATGCATGTAAGTGAATCATATGTACGTTTACAATACCATTCATACAAATAACCATATTATGTGTCTGCATACGCTCATTGAGGATATCTAATGTTATACTGGTGTAGAGTGTGTTGCTTCAATATGAATATATCGTATATTGTTATTGCTATAAATTTATGCGTTTTATATGTTCATATATATATATATATATATATATATATATATATATATATACACACACATATATATATATGTAGTATTCTCCATCTCACGTCAGTTAGAACTTTCACTTTCGTACCCTTACAGCCGACCAAGCGTGACAATGAATAATGTATTCACATTAACACCAGTGTGGTGTATAATAGATTCGAACACCAGTGTTGAGTGTGTGTATTGTAAATTATAGAATATAATTCAATGATTGTATTAATTTGTTTTCTACACAGGATAGCAAGACTTGCAGTCACAAGCTTCAGTCCACCTTGTTGTCCTCATCTTTTAAAAAAAAAAATGAATTCTGTAGCAATAATGACTCCAGTACATGTTCAAGTGCTGCTTCCTTTGTACATGTAGAGTTCCTATCCTGAGTTGTTCCTCTGTACATGTAGAGTTCCTATCCTGAGTTGTTCCTTTGTATATGTAGAGTTCCTATCCTGAGTTGTTCCTTTGTACATGTAGAGTTCCTATCCTGAGTTGTTCCTCTGTAAATGTAGAGTTCTTCTCATCAGCTGAGTTGTTCCTCTGTAAATGTAGACTTCCTCTCCTCAGCTGAGTTGTTCCTCTGTGCATGTAGAGTTCTTCTCCTCAGCTGAGTTGTTCCTCTGTAAATGTAGAGTTCTTCTCCTCATCTGAGTTGTTCCTCTGTAAATGTAGAGTTCTTCTCCTCAGCTGAGTTGTTCCTCTGTGCATGTAGAACGTTCCTCCCCTCAGTTGGGGATTTAGCTATTATAATGTTTAAGTTATTATAATCCGAATATGGCTTTATTGCCATCTACAAACTCATAGGCACGGATATATCTCTTAACTGAATTAAAAAAGTGAATGTAACAAATGGCCGTCATCACCCAAGAAATGTTATTATTATTCTTTAGCCCTCTAATTCAGTATAGTTTTCCTAAAACCTCCATGCATGTTTATATGATTAGTTTAACTAAAACCTCCTTGCATGTTTATATGATTAGTTTAACTAAAACCTCCTTGCATGTTTATATGATTAGTTTAACTAAAACCTCCATGCATGTTTATATGATTAGTTTAACTAAAACCTCCATGATTAGTTTAACTAAAACCTCCTTGCATGTTTATATGATTAGTTTACCTAAAACCTCCTTGCATGTTTATATGATTAGTTTAACTAAAACCTCCATGATTAGTTTAACTAAAACCTCCATGATTAGTTTAACTAAAACCTCCATGCATGTTTATATGATTAGTTTAACTAAAACCTCCATGATTAGTTTAACTGAAACCTCCATGATTAGTTTAACTAAAACCTCCATGCATGTTTATATGATTAGTTTAACTAAAACCTCCATGATTAGTTTAACTAAAACCTCCATGATTAGTTTAACTGAAACCTCCATGCATGTTTATATGATTAGTTTAACTAAAACCTCCATGATTAGTTTAACTAAAACCTCCTTGCATGTTTATATGATTAGTTTACCTGAAACCTCCATGATTAGTTTAACTAAAACCTCCATGATTAGTTTAACTGAAACCTCCATGCATGTTTATATGATTAGTTTAACTAAAACCTCCATGATTAGTTTAACTAAAACCTCCATGATTAGTTTAACTGAAACCTCCATGCATGTTTATATGATTAGTTTAACTAAAACCTCCATGATTAGTTTAACTAAAACCTCCTTGCATGTTTATATGATTAGTTTACCTAAAACCTCCATGATTAGTTTAACTGAAACCTCCATGATTAGTTTAACTAAAACCTCCATGCATGTTTATATGATTAGTTTAACTAAAACCTCCATGATTAGTTTAACTAAAACCTCCATGATTAGTTTAACTAAAACCTCCATGATTAGTTTAACTAAAACCTCCATGCATGTTTATATGATTAGTTTAACTTAAACCTCCATGATTAGTTTAACTAAAACCTCCATGCATGTTTATATGATTAGTTTAACTAAAACCTCCATGATTAGTTTAACTAAAACCTCCATGATTAGTTTAACTGAAACCTCCATGATTAGTTTAACTAAAACCTCCATGCATGTTTATATGATTTTAGTTTAACTAAAACCTCCATGATTAGTTTAACTAAAACCTCCATGCATGTTTATATGATTAGTTTAACTTAAACCTCCATGATTAGTTTAACTAAAACCTCCATGCATGTTTATATGATTAGTTTAACTAAAACCTCCATGATTAGTTTAACTGAAACCTCCATGATTAGTTTAACTAAAACCTCCATGCATGTTTATATGATTAGTTTAACTAAAACCTCCATGATTAGTTTAACTAAAACCTCCATGATTAGTTTAACTGAAACCTCCATGATTAGTTTAACTAAAACCTCCATGATTAGTTTAACTAAAACCTCCATGATTAGTTTAACTGAAACCTCCATGATTAGTTTAACTAAAACCTCCATGATTAGTTTAACTAAAACCTCCATGATTAGTTTAACTAAAACCTCCATGATTAGCTTAACTGAAACCTCCATGATTAGTGTAACTGAAACCTCCATGATTAGTTTAACTGAAACCTCCATGATTAGTTTAACTGAAACCTTCATGATTAATTTAACTAAAACCTCCATGCATGTTTATATGATTAGTTCTATTTTTCTGAATCGAAGTTGACACACTTAAGGCAAACCCATGGGTGCTCAATCTCCCACAGCACATGACCAAGACTGCATGTTAATGGTCCCTGTAGCTCACTGGCTACACATGCACACCTTATATACGTCCCCAATTTCAGTCAGTCTATTGTGCTCGCCCCAGGGGTAATCCAATATTGTGTATGCGTTTGTTCTCAAACTCCAATCGCATCTCTCTTGTAGTAGCATGTTCCTACACGATTTCAGCAAAACGCAGTCCAGAGAACTGACATATGTTGTATCACTGTTTTATTTGCGTTAACTCGCCCGTGTGGTGCCGGGGCCCGAAAGGGGAGCAAAGAATAGCAACACTGCTTACCTTCCACTCATGTCGTAAAAGGCGACTAAGGAGGTTATGGGATGGAGTTGGCTGTCCCATCCCATATAGGGTCAGTGACCCAAAGCCATGATGAAGTCGGATGTGTCAGGCCGAAAGGCGCAGATATCACAGCAAAGCTGTAAACCATGACACAACGCATTCCGTTCTCCGGACTACATCCTGCTAATCTGAAGGAGTTTGAGAACGAACGCAGAAGAAGATTTGCTTTAACGATTTCGACACATTCGATTTCAGCGTACATACTTGTTTTTAGACGCATTATCATATCTCCTTCCAGTATAGTGTTCTCATGTATAAAATGTTCATGTAAGAATCTCCTGTCATTATTGTCCATAACTAATTCTCCTAGTTTTTGTGCTTTCAACGCTTATGTGTCGGCTCTTTCATTGTCACATACTCTCCATGTCCAGGAGAATAAATCCATATAATTATCATTAGAACAGAATATGGAATGTGCTCCACCCACTTATGTCTGCGCCACCCATTCTCAATCTTTCTAAGCATGGACAGGAGTCCGTGATTTACAGCTCCAATTGTTTTGTGCCATAAATCCTTTTTTAATGCCACCGTAACTGCCTAAATTTTCTTTCTCATACTAGAAGTAGTTGCTGTATCTGATACACTTTGCTCGTTTACAGCTCTACCCTCAGCTCTGGCTGTAAAACCCCACTCTTGACTTTCTACCAGGAATAACAGAACCGTCAATGTGTATAACATTTCGTGTGGTATTATGAAGTAATGGTTTAGTCCTTGTAGAATTCCCAGTTTAGAAGGGAGATAATTGTTATATTCATATTCTTTAGCCCTCTAATTTCTGTCCCTTGCCAGGATGTTGTCCGGAGAACGGAATGTGGTGCGCAGTGCGCAATGACTTGTAGTTCTATTAGCTGTGCATTTCTTTCGGCCGTGTTCCGGGCCTAAAAGTGGCAAAGAATGGCAACAGTTACCTGCCATATATGTCGTGAGAGGCCACTAAGGAGGTTGTGGGTTGGCGTTGACTGTCCTATCTCCCGATATCGTAGACAGATATATACGCAAATATAGAAGTAATTCAGAAGTGATGCTGAAGTCGAATATATCAGGCCGAAAGGCCCATGCTGAAGTCGAATATATCAGGCCGAAAGGCTCAGTACACTATGACGCAACATATTTTGTTCTCAGGATTACATCCTGCTCATCTGCAGTAGATGGAGATTGAACGTAGAAGAACCCGCAACCCATTGAGGACATAGCGATCTGCATCTAATTCAGATGGCCTCTGATATTTGTCCATATTCTTTGATATACGTCTACTGTGGTACTTACTATATCATTTGACTTTTTAGTTATTATTTGGTATTCTCACAGCTCTCCAGGTAAATAAAGCATTGACTATATTTTTCTGTGATAAAGAATACATTGGGTCTCCGTGGCCTATTGTCTCCGTGGTTAAGATATCCTTCTAGTGCTCACGTCGCAAGTTCATTACCTGGAGATCCTTTTTTTTACAATCGAATCTTTTTTTCAAATGTCCATGGAAATTGTAGCTTGAAGCCACGGAGTTGCGTGCCATGAGCGGTACCGTTCATGGTGATGCTCTCTTATGGGAGCCTCGAATACAAATTAATTAAGCCCAGGGATCCTAGTAATCGAATATATGTATTTTATAGCCGAATAGCATTCAATGAAATCATGGCAGACATTGTTACTTAGTCTGTCCCATCCCTAAGAAGGTTAAAGTCACACAGAAGCCAACTAAAATCGAATGTGTCAGACCGAAATGCGCATATATCTTAGTCAAACTGTAAACCATGACACAATATTCCGTTTTCGACTACATCCTGCTAATCTGCAGGAGGTTGGAGAACAAAAGCATTTGTTTACTTAGTCAAATGGCTTTCAGACAACACAAACTTATACTACACTAGTTTGGGTGTCACCTCAGTTACTACACTGAGAAGACCCTGTAGTGTTGTCAGAAAGGCTATGGACTGTGAAGAGCTTATCTGCTCTCATGGCTAAAGGGATTACTTCATCATCATCATCTAGTGACAGCCCGAGATAGCATTCAAGATTCTTATTGTGTACAATTTTAGCCTTACAAAAGTAAAGATTTTGACGCAACAGTTACTTTGTTGAATTAGCCTACATTCGGTCTTCGTTCAACACAGATTAGTTTCGCCAACAAAAGACTTGATCACTGTTTGTATTTAGCGGTTGTTAGCGTGCATTGCTGTTCAATAGTTGTGAACCGTGAATTGACTGAATGAGCACGGGAAAATTATATTCAGTATCTTTGTATAGCACCTAATATAGATTTGTTGTGAATGTGCAAAGTCCGGTCTAGGCTGCACAGAATGTAAGAAGGAGGGGGGGGGGGGTTGTGCCGCCACAGAGGACAGATGAAATAATTTTCTCGATTCACATTAGAATGGTATGTACCTTCTGGAGACTTCTACGTCTGTGTTCGTTCTCAAACTCCTGCACATTATCATGAAGTAGTTTGGAGAACGGTATGCGTTATGACATGGTTTACAGTTTAGCTGCCATATCTGTAGCTTTCTATCGGACTAGAGCATGCCTTCTGCGTAATTTTGACCAACAATAAGATGGTGCTACAAACCTATCTTCACAACACCTGTATAGTCACCTTTTACGGCATTCGTTGCCAGGTAACAATGTCGATATGCTGTGCTCTCCTTCAGACCTCGGGAACATATAGACAACAGGGTGTCTGAAATAATGCTTCGAGAAAGGTGTCTGCAGAGGTGTCTGGTTCAATCATGACGTTATTTACCGGAGAGCAATAAAAGGTTAATGAGGTGTGACGTTAATTATTAATCTACTGAACAGTAACTGATTCTCTGATCTATCTGAGCATCATGGGCACTCAGTGACATCACAGTTCATAATTTATTTTGTGGTGTCATTGTTTACGCGGTGTTCTCTCGTTGTGTCATTGTTTACGCGGTGTTCTCTCGTTGTGTCATAGTTTACAACTTGGTTGCGGTTTAGGCGCTGTTCGGTCGGACATATTCGACTTCAGCATGGTGTTTATGATATAACTCCTCCCGCTAACTTCTTTAGATCCATTTTATCACATACATGGGATGTCACAACGTTGCTATTCTGTGTTTCCGTCTCGGTCCGGCAACACAGAGAGGATGCTTCAGCAAAAATAGCAGTACAAAGACAGGAAATTCTGTATGTTCTCTGACGTATTTCCGTCATACCAGATGATATTATTATTCTGCTATAGGACATACATTCAACAACTCATAATGATGATGGATGTTACACACAAGACCAATCTGAGCCAGTCTTCCGCAACATGTACAAATAATTACAGGTCCACTGGTACGGTACCAACATTCTCGTCCCAGATAGTTGATTAAAAAAACCAATGAGGAATCAGCTCCACGGGTCCTTCTGTCTAATGTTCTTATTTCGCTCAAGAATAATAATTACATATTTCTATTGTGTGATTCGAACGTAAGTACGCTAATTTTATGTGCTAGTTATATAACATCGCTGCTATATTTGCGCCTTTCCACCTAATGCATCATTAAAAAAATATTTTTGAGGTTCGCTGTTAAACTCCTGCTGCAGGAAATCCATCCTACTAGATTTTTAGCAGGATGTAGTCTAGAGAACTACGAGAAAATATGTTGTATTGTCGTTTGATTTGTGACAATGAATCGAGACATCCGACTTCGGCGGTGGCAAACTTTAACACATCTTAGTCGTCTTTTGACATGTGACATCACCTGACATATTGTTGTTATTCAAGTTTTTGTCACCTGACATATTGTTGTTATTCTAAGTTTTTGTTTTGATCACCTATAACACGTCCGGCCTGTTGCAGAGTGATATAGAATACACCTTCTATCGCTAAGGTACTTGGTTCAAATCCTGGCGCATGTATCTTTTCTTCGGGATAATTCAGACATCATTGGCAACCTAATGATCGTATTTATATTGCCTTAAAAATTACTACAGTTAAAACATCCTGGGTTGATGCCTACGTCCAGAATATGATACGCTATATACATTAGCAAGTACTATTCTTTCTTCCCATAGCGCCTCCTGTTTAATATAAGATATTTCATTGTTTACGCTACTGAAACCACTCACAAAGACACACTTGCACAAAACTTTAGTTTCCCTCTCTTCTTACCCCCCCCCCCCCACCCCGCCCTCTCCTTCCCCAATTCCCCTCACCCTGCAGGTTATAAAAATATATCACCGTTAAACAATGGAAACCCGTGAATGTCAGCCAAAATGCACATGATGATGATGATACTGGCTAAACACGCGCTAACATACACACACGTTCTTTCTCTGGCAACCTATTCCTCCGCGAAGTCGCTAAATTTGTTTCTAGGCCATTAAGCTTGTAAACAGCATAGCAAGCAGTCCACATTTTCATGTTGAAATCATGCAGGTTTTATGCCGGTTTGAAATACATTACACAAAAGGATAACCTCCCCGATGCCTATTGTTGGTGTGTGTGTAGCATTGGAAATAAATACAATTAAAACAAGGAGAGAACGACGTCATTATTTCGTGTATTATCGAAATTAATCTCCACAGTCCCTGCCCCTTCCAAAGAAAAATGAAATGAAATCATGATTATAAAAAACTAAAATTGCAATAAACGTAAATATGTACACGATCAATCTGGGACATATCGATCGACAGAAACATGCGGCGTTATTTGCTCTCATGCAGCAGCACACATGAATTCTTTGCCCAAATTCATGAAGTATTATGTGTGGGGGGAGAAAAAACGTTTTTTTTTGTAAAGTTCCGTTTATCTTTATATGAATGATTTTGTGTACGGCAGTTGGGTTGATTTTTGTGTGTGGCAGATGTTGGATTATAGTTGTGGCTATTTGATGGGGCGGAGGGAGGGAGAAGCGTGATTACGGGAAAAAACCCCATCTCTGTTATGAACTTTCCTGTCGCCGAAGTTCAATTTAACAATAAAATGATGAACACAAAAATCATAAGAACACCCATTTGTGCGAGATTTTGAACTTATTGTGAACGTGTTTTAACGTCTGACTCTTGTGATCCAACATTTCACTTGTAGCTTAATCAAATCACGGAAGCGTTGATTCATGGCTTGCATCAGTTGATCAGATGATCAGTAAATATTTAGAGATGATAATCTGTTAGAGATTTGTGTATTTTGGTTGAGAATTGGAAATTGGTACCTCTAATATCCCACCGAAATAGTGGAAGCTTAGCCACGGCGAATTATAGAGAAGGGGAGGCAACTAACTTGTAAACATCAGCTTATTGAAGATCTGTCTTGATCTCTAAGAACAATAACACGTTACAACACAACCCTATTGCGTGTCACTATGAGAGGTTACTTCGTTCTTTTAATTGATTGGCGACACGTCAATAGCCTCTCGAAATGACGCACAATATGTTAGGGTTGTGATGTGTTTCTGTTGATATGTCAAAAAGGAATCCAGTGAGCGTATGCTTACGTTAGTTGTATTGTTCTCTCTATAGTTCGCTGTGGTTTAGAAATAAATGCCGCGATGACTGATTTTGCCTTGATTTTCATGACCTTGCAGCTGCAGATGGAATTAATTTAATATTGAGAAAATGTCAACTAGTTAGCCAACATCATGCTTAAGTCGCAAGTTGTTGTTGACCCGTAAACGTAGAAGAATTCTATGATTTCAAGAACTTGACCGTGCTTTAATAGCGAAAAGACTGAAGAAAGTCTTTTTTTTTCTTTTTCATCACCTTTTAAATGCCAAAAATCGTAGTCGTAATTATTATCAAGACTTAACCGGTGGAAATACATGCGTTCAATGAATAGACGTTGCTTTTTATGAATAGTAGAAATAACTTAAAGTTAAAATGTTAATCTCTAGTCTTCTATAGTAGTCTGAACCAGATATTTATTGTCCATCTCATGACATTGCCTCTCCTTAGAATGGGATATTGTGGTTTGTCTTGGTCAGTTCTTGTCTCTCTTTAATTGAGCTCCTGGTCTGTGAATGATAAAATTACCTGGTGTATGAAAGTGACCACACCTTTTGTCACTCCCATTTCTTGTTTATGGACACCCAGTTTAAAACTAAAAGATCAGAGAAGTTCAGGTGTGATTTATAGCACTGGACACAACCTGTTTGATATATGCAGTAAAGTCTCTGTGGTGACCAATCACGGACATTGCTCCATCTGTTCAGAGGCCAGTATGTTTGTCATATGTATCGAAATCGTGCGTATCATTGATACAAAATAGTTCTTGTATCATGCGAAATAACGATTCTCATTTTGTAGCAGATCATAATATTCTAGGAAAAAAAACGTTTCTTAATTAATGTTACTATATTCGGCAAGCGAACATTCGCGAGAAGCAATGATTCATCTCCACAGAATGTAGACTCATCCAGTTGCACAATTTGGAGGACAGTTTGTTTTTCCACAATGTGGGCCATCTCATCAATGTGGGCCATCTCATCAATACCCATCTGAATTGTGAAAACAAGAACACTTTTAATCCTGCTGACTGTACATTTAATTTACAAAGTAAATTGCTAGGTTTTACTGAGAGTGTTAGGCAAAGTTTGCTGTTGCAAAAATATTGAAGAATTTTCCCTCTGCATGTTAATACAGTTGAAATCTTATAGTTTCCAACAGAATCGCTTGCCATTGGTTCGAATAACACTAGATGAGGCCAGGTTTCAGATAGTTTAATTAATATCATCAGAATTGCACCGCTGATCTCATTGTACATAAAAAGTATCAACTCGCATCATTTATTTGTGTCAGAAACAGTGGTGCTATTCTTTGCTTCCTTTTCGGACTAGTCATAGCAGAAATAGCACTAATTTTAATTATAGGTATTTAGAAATATTAATATTAATTATAAGTAGTAATATTTTCCAGTTTGCTGGTATTTAAGAACTGATATTATTGCTTTTAGGGCAGACCATTGGTGGTCAGTCTCTTATCAGATCATGAAGTGTAGAAATAACATTACATTGGTGGTCAGTCTCTTTTATCAGATGATTGATGTAGTGTAGAAATAACATTACAGGACTTTCCATATTTTACGTTAACAATATATTGCCTTTTTTAACCCCAATACCCCACCGTGTCAACACCTATCAAGAATTCAGGGACACCCCATGTTTAATTATGTCAAGAATTCAGGGACACCCCATGTTTAATTATGTCAAGAATTCAGGGTCACCCCATGTTTAATTATGTCAAATGTTATTTTACTCTCCGGCTACCTCACACAATTTAATTTTTAAGAAAATGTAGAAAAAACCACTACATGATTTGTTTAACATTTGTTGAAAAATGTTTCATTTTCAACAATTTCATTGGCCTATTTTTTTTATATTTAAAAAAAACAACACAACCCACCACCTCCTCCATATATTTTCCATCATTTATTGACATAATGTATAGACAGTCCGTAATGTCAATTAGAAGCAGCGCCGGATTTAGACTTGATAAGGCCATAAGCTATTTTTGAAATGGGGCGCTTTATAAGTCCAGATATTATATGTCAATTCCATATATGATTTTTTTGTGGGCCCCAAGAAAGTGGGGGCCTTAAGCTACAGCTTTTTTAGCTTATCCTGCACTGATTAGATGTAGAAATAAATAAACGGAATTTTTCAGTAATCTACATTCTCTCACACCCTTCCTCTTTACATCTACATTCCCTTCCTCTTTACATCTACATTCCCTTTCTCTGTGCATGTCATAACTATCTTGAGTTATTTTAAAAAAAAATATGGTTGGAAAATAAATATCAACAGGCGCCTAGAAAGTGTATAAATAGTTTGTGAAGTTGTGCTAGTACCAGAGAACCAATTGTAAAACCTCTTTCCTGTGCGCCTAGTATTTAGGATTGCAGAAGCCAGCAGTCGTAAATCACTCGTCTGTCAGATGGGGGTCGAAAAGAATCACGGATCGGAATTTCTTTCCTTGTGTTCCGCTCTTTGCCAGAGCCTCGCAATGTTTACACGCCTTGCGACGAGAATGTGAAACTTAACGCCTTTAGCCGATCAACCTAGCGGGGTTTTTTTTTGGGTTGCAGTGCAGTCTAGTCTCACCTCTCTTCCCACTTCACTTTTGAGGTCACTATTCATATAATATATATATATATTTCTTCTGACTTACTCGTTCTATTTCCTGCATTTAGAGTGCCATAAATAGTATAAAATTAGAAGTAGATAATCCAGATTTTTAGGACATGCGATGAGACAAGTAAAACTGGAACATTTAGTGACCAAGGAAAATATCAAGGGGAGATGAGACAGAGGAAGACAAAAGTAAGAAATTTCTGGATGGGTTGTCACTGTGACACATGTAAACTCAAAGAGCATAATAGAACATACCAGTACATGACCATTTGTGTTTTCATTTAGTATTGTGATATGGTCATACATATGAAGTTACCGTGCTTCACCCGTCGTGTGCTTTGTTGTGCCCGGTAAAAACTTTTTTATCGAAAAGTCGATTTGTATGTTTTCATGTGGGCTTGAAATGATTCATAAAATGTCGTTATTCCGTTGTTTTCAATTATTTCCTCACATATTTAGCATGCACGAATTCTCTTCACATATTCAAGTACACACACACACACACACACACACACAGTGTTTTCAAATATCAAACAGAATTTTTCTTAAGCGTTCATTCTCAAACTCCCGCTGGATCTTACTTGTAGCAGGATTATGGTCCTACTAGATTTCCAGCAGGATGTAGTCCAGAGAATGGAAATGATTTGTGTCGTCGTTTTATTTGCGCCAATGGCCAGACACACCCGTCCTCTCCGGATAAACATAGACTCATTCTATTCACATATCCAACATATACACATTCTATTTAAATATCCAAAATATACACATTCTATTCACATATACAACATATACACATTATATTCACATATCCAACATATACACATTCTATTTACATATCCAACATATACACATTCTCCTAGCATAAACACATTCTCCTTGTCTCAACAGTTTTGCGGTAAAGCACACGGAGGGCCTAGCGCAAGCCTGAAATGAGGCCAACGAGGGATATTATTTCAGCTGCCTGATGTAGAAACTCTACCTGATATCGTTAGCCTGTCCCTATTCTTTCCCTCATGTTTTCTGACTTGAAAGTCGTGATAACTCGACTGGGTCGGACTTCAAACCAGCTAGAGAGGCAGTACAATAACGTTTTACTGGGGTTTTCAGAGTGGGGTTTCCTCACTCGCTGGTCTATCACCCAAATATTATGGGTTCAAATACCAAAAATGTCTGTACCAATTGCTTCACGACCGTTGGAGAAGGTAAACACAAGGAAGGATACACTGATCCTTGAAGGAAAATATTATTGGTGGTGGGTAGGAAATTGAAGCTTCTTTATAGTGATGCACGTGAATTTTAACCATGAACACGGCTCCAAATTAGTTATATCACGTATAATTATATAGCTTTTCTATTAAAAAAAAATAATGCAAGCGAAACTCCAATCTAAAACTTGAAAATTAATTATTATCTGAGCCGACGGTTGTACACTCTGAGCATCCACAATAGGAGTTTCATCTCCTTCAGTAGAAGGCGAGGGGTATATTTATTGATAATTTCAATGGTGATTGATTGTATATTTTCCTAGTCCTACCAGTCAATCGTACGACAATCTTTACTATCACTTCGAGCAGTTCCAAACATCCTCAATCTCTTCATTGAAGCTGAAAAATAAAACACTATCACCTGGCGTAGGGAAACAAGAATGACATATAAAGCCATATCACATGACGAAGAAAACAAGAATGACAAATAAAACCTACTCATCTGGTGTAGGAAACAAAAGTGACAAAAAAAACCAAAAAAAAAACACCATCAACTGACGATAGGAATACGAATGATAAATAACACCCCCATCAGCTGACGATAGGAACACCAATGATAAAGAACACCCCCATCACCTGACGATAGGAGCACCAATGATAAATAACACCCCCATCAGCTGACGATAGGAACACCAATGATAAAGAACACCCCCATCACCTGACGATAGGAACACGAATGATAAATAATACCCCCATCACCTAACGATGACAATTGATATCACTCATTATGTCAGGAAAACTGCTAAAACTAGGCACTTAGACCTACCCGCCCTGTGTTCTGAGGATACTGTTCATCCTTCGCAAGCGAAGATGCATATGACATGAAAAACAGTAAATATGCAGAAAAAGACATTGGTCTTTGTCTATTTTGGTTTAGGTCTGTGAATCAGCGTATGTCCGAGGAATCCGATTCGTGCCAGAAAAGATCTGTTGCAATGCGTGCAGAGGGTCCCGAGTTAGAACATTCTTATATCTTTCCTTCAGTTTTTGTCTCTGGTAGATTGCCCGCATTGTTTTTTTCCTGTACAAATTTGTGATGCCAGTGGAGATCTGAGTGTGCCAAGTTGAGCGACGAACCGTAGTCCCCCAGAGGATGGGATCAATGGTACAGTGATTGAGGGAGTTCTTCAAGTAATCCGTGAAGAGCTTCTTCTGTCCTCCGCTTAAACGTTTACCATCGCACAGATCCCCATAGAACAATCTCTTTGGAAGGAGCGTGTCTGGCATACGAACGACGTGGCAGGACCAGCGGAGTTGGGACCTAATCAACAGGGCATGCATGCTTTGAGTCTTACCGCTATATTGTCTATTGTCTATCCCCAGGTGAATGATTGTTGATCGCATTCACACTTGTCTGTCTGTCCCCAGGTGAATGATTGTTGATCGCATTCACACTTGCCGTTAAGCGTAGGGGTGGTATCTTAAGCTGTCGTTTCAAGGCCAGATGTGTTGCCGAGGTTGCATTTAGTCAAGGTTAGGCATGTTTGTTCAAGGTTATCTTAATGTTTTCTATCCACCGTTTTCTTGGTCTTCCTTTGGCGTTATAAGATATATAAGATGCTAATAACGTATAGAGAAGCGAGGTAGCCTAGTTGATAGTGAACTTGCTTTCTATCACTGGGTTACAGCGTACCAGGTTCGAAACCACGCCAGGACAAAAAAAAAATCTGGGTTGAGATTTCTCGCTTGACACGACCACTCCTCCAGTCGACTGAGCTGTAAATGATTACATGACGCATGAGTTAGGGGAGGTAAAAACAGCAAGGAAGAGAACAAGCCACCCCACCTAATAGTTGCTGCGGCTTAGTACATGAAGAGTTATCTTCATCCCCAATGGCAGGTTGCTGCCATGGGACATACCTTTACCTTACCGTATATCCGCTACGGTTTCCAGATATCATTTAACTCTTTATAGCCGATACGGTTTGTAATTATGATTACAAAAAATATGATTATGGCCATGTTCAAAATGTGTCGATAAATTGTCCATAAATTTATTCAGGTGGTATTTTTTTGTGTCCATAAAATACGATCAATTACATCTAATCCACAGATTCAATGTGGGAATTGCACAATGTGCACCTCTGTACATGTGTAACAATTTTGTGTTCGTCTGCTGGAAAGCCGTATCGACATTTTGATTACTGCAGTTTCATACTCTGCCTATGACCGATCGGTAATTATAATGTATAGAGAGAGGAAAAATATATTAATGCAGATCGCTTTTTTATATCTTTATTACGACCTTCGCTGTGGGAAGTTACAGAAAAAAGCCCATATCACCAGGTCGATGTACTACTCTCGGTTCGCTTATCACGCGACGGTTCCCAGCGCGATAGCATTGGGTGAACAGCCTTATGTTGGCTGTTACATCAATGTTATTTTTCTTGGATATTTCAGAAGCAAATCGATAGTCCCTAGTGAGTCGCATTGCGTGATGTGCAGTTTTATTCTTTCTATGAATTAAATCGTGTTGGTAGGATCTGATCGCTATATGCTCTCGCTTCTTGTTAAATCCTGTTGGTAGGATCTGATCGCTATATGCTTTCTGCTTCTTGATAAATCGTGTTGGTAGGATCTGATCGCTATATGCTCTCGCTTCTTGTTAAATCCTGTTGGTAGGATCTGATCGCTATATGCTCTCGCTTCTCTGCTGTTTTGAAAATAAAGACTGCGGTAAAACTGTCTGCCATGTGATAAATATAAATTTTAAACAAATTGGTTATAATTAAGTTTTCAAAAAAATAAATAATAAATAAACATAATCGATGTTTCGACCACAAGATTTTTATCTTTGATGAAGACAAACAAACGCAGAAGAAGAAGAATGATCCCAATAAATTTCTAGCAAGATGTAGTGTAGACAACGGAAATGTGTTCTATCACCAGTTTATTTGCGACATTGGCCAAACACATCAAACATCGACGGTAAAACTGAAAATACAAAGTACAGAACTATATACAACGGCAGTATATAAGCAGCAACTATGTAAGCAAGTAGATACGGTTTTGGGGAACTATAACCCCCCTCCCCATTCAGGAAATCAGAATATAATATTTAGAACTAGGAAGCAAGCCAAAAAAAGGACAACAGCCTTCTCCTTAAAAAAAATAATTTTACACATAACATGTCACCAAAAATCACATGAAAACACATTTCAGGTAAAGCCCACACACCCCCTCACCTCCCTTTTTTTAATTTGAGGCCGTATCTACGATCCTGTATTTATGTTACCATTCAGCAGACTCCGACAGAAGCAAAGTCGGAACACAGCAGAAATAGCATGTTAAGAGAGATTGATTGGGTTGTGTAACCTCTTCTACATTTTCTGGCTTTATTGGAATGAGAAAATTTCCGATCAGATACCATGAAATGCATAAGCGGCTTCTTAGTTTATATCATTGTTCACAACCGTGTAATGGAAGCAAACATGCCATGCATGTTGTAAGAGCCGATTAAGGTGGTTCTGGGATGGGGATGACTGCCGCATCCCATAGAGGGTAGAAGTGACCAAGAAGCCATTGTGAAATCGGATGTGTTAGACAGAAAGACTCATATATCGCAGTCAAGTTGTAAACTATACCACAATGAATTTATTCTCTGGAGTAATCCTACTAACCTGTAGGAGTTTGAGAACTAAATCACAAGAAATTTATCAGTTTTTTAAAATGTAATTTCCACATCTTTGACTTCCACACCACATATACGCGATCTTCATGATCAAACACCTTCAACTAGGTACGGCGAGGCTCTTAGAACGGATTGTGCCATGTCATTCTTTACAGCTTGGCTGCAATGACTGTTCATTTTGGTTCGATACACCGAACTTAAGCAATTTATTACTATGTCACGGATTTTTTTCAGGTGGCCAACTTTACACACAACTGTAGTTCCATCTTATCTGTGCTTCTTTCTTTTTTTTCATTCGCTAGTAATGTCTATATCTCAGATGTTTATTTATTTATAAGTCTTAAGTATCGATTGCAGCACAATTTATCTATTTGTCTCTTAACAGTAAGTCGTAATAGTCGACTGCAGCACAATTTATATCTAACAGCGAGTTGTAAGTGTTGACTGCAGCACAATGTATCAATTTATCTCTAATAGTAAGTTGTGACGACTGCATCACAATTTATCTCTAATAGTAAGTTGTGACGACTGCATCACAATTTATTTCTAATAGTAAGTTGTAAGTGTCGACTGCAGCACAATTAATCTCTAATAGTAAGTTGTAAGTGTCGACTGCAGCACAATGTATCTATTTATCTCTAATAGTAAGTTCTGACGACTGCATCACAATTTATCTCTAACAGCGAGTTGTAAGTGTCGACTGCAGCACAATGTATCTATTTATCTCTAATAGTAAGTTGTGACGACTGCATCACAATTTATCTATTTATCTCTAATAGTAAGTTGTGACGACTGCAGCACAATGTATCTATTTATCTCTAATAGTAAGTTGTGACGACTGCAGCACAATGTATCTATTTATCTCTAATAGTAAGTTGTGACGACTGCATCACAATGTATCTATTTATCTCTAATAGTAAGTTGTGACGACTGCATCACAATTTATTTCTAATAGTAAGTTGTAAGTGTCGACTGCAGCACAATTAATCTCTAATAGTAAGTTGTAAGTGTCGACTGCAGCACAATGTATCTATTTATCTCTAATAGTAAGTTGTGACGACTGCATCACAATTTATCTCTAACAGCGAGTTGTAAGTGTCGACTGCAGCACAATGTATCTATTTATCTCTAATAGTAAGTTGTGACGACTGCATCACAATTTATCTATTTATCTCTAATAGTAAGTTGTGACGACTGCAGCACAATGTATCTATTTATCTCTAATAGTAAGTTGTGACGACTGCATCACAATGTATCTATTTATCTCTAATAGTAAGTTGTGACGACTGCATCACAATTTATTTCTAATAGTAAGTTGTAAGTGTCGACTGCAGCACAATTAATCTCTAATAGTAAGTTGTAAGTGTCGACTGCAGCACAATGTATCTATTTATCTCTAATAGTAAGTTGTGACGACTGCATCACAATTTATCTCTAATAGCGAGTTGTAAGTGTCGACTGCAGCACAATTTATCTATTTATCTCTAATAGTAAGTTGTGACGACTGCATCACAATTTATCTCTAACAGTGAGCTGTAAGAACATAAGATTAGTTGCTCTATCACCCATGTTGTTACTGGGACGCAAGAAGAGAGCAAGGAATAGCAATACTTATACATGTCAAGCATGTCGTAAGAAGCGACTAAGGATGTTTTGACGCGAAGCTGACTTTTCATATAAAGTGTCAAAGTGACACAGAAGACATGATGTAGTCGGATGTCAGACACAAAGTGATACAGAAGACATACTGAAGTCGGATGTGTCCGACCGAAAGGCGAAGATACCGAAACTAAGCTGTAAACAAATAGCAATGCATTCCGTTCACCGGACTACATGCTGCTCATTCGTGGGAGTTTAGGAGCGATCGATGTTGCTCTATGCTGCCGTTTAGCCCTCTTATTCTCCAATTTGCTCTTGCATGTATTAAAAGAAACTTTGGTACTTTCAGTCGATCATAGTTTCCTCAAGTAATGTGTGTCAGCAACGTTGTCGGAGTGACACTGACCCGGCCTGCGTGATTACTATACAGGAAATTTGTTCAATAACCGATAGCATCAAGTCATTTTGAACGCGGAGCCCATCCAGGCTGAATAATTGTCGTGCTTCCATGCGCCAGGACAAATCCAGGAGTCGGAAATACTTTTGAACAATTTGTTGCTAACCTGTAAGTTCATTTTCCTGTGTTTCAATTAGCAGACTCAGTCGTTGTCGGATATGTTGGGCATTTGGCGGAATAAGCAGCGATACAACGCATCTCTACTATCTAGACTTGCTAGAAATCTAGTATGGATGTTCTACTAGCGAAATCTAGTATGGATGTTCTACTAGCGAAATCTAGTATGGATGTTCTACTGGCGAAATCTAGTATGGATGTACTACTAGCGAAATCTAGTATGGATGTTCTACTGGCGAAATCTAGTGGAGCCTTGCTGTTATTAGATCCACAGGGTGTTTGAGAACGAGCACACAAAAATATTACACAATTGCGGTGTCGAGTTCATTACCAGACTAGTACCTAAGTAAGAGTTAATTACCATATTAGTACCTAAGTAAGAGTTAATTACCAGACTAGTACCTAAGTAAGAGTTAATTACCATATTAGTACCTAAGTAAGAGTTAATTACCATATTAGTACCTAAGTAAGAGTTAATTACCAGACTAGTACCTAAGTAAGAGTTAATTACCATATTAGTACCTAAGTAAGAGTTAATTACCAGACTAGTACCTAAGTAAGAGTTAATTATCATATTAGTACTGAAGTAAGAGTTAATTACCAGACTAGTACCTAAGTAAGAGTTAATTACCATATTAGTACCTAAGTAAGAGTTAATTACCATATTAGTACCTAAGTAAGAGTTAATTACCATATTAGTACTGAAGTAAGAGTTAATTACCAGATTAGTACTTAAGTAAGAGTTAATTACCAGATTAGTACTGAAGTAAGAGTTAATTACCAGACTAGTACCTAAGTAAGAGTTAATTACCAGACTAGTACCTAAGTAAGAGTTAATTACCATATTAGTACTGAAGTAAGAGTTAATTACCAGACTAGTACCTAAGAATATCGTGTTAGTAAATTATCTCCAACCCCACCCCCACTCCATCAATGCAAACCTGGTACCATTTTCTATTGCAGGGTTTATTGTCATAACATAACGCAATTTCCATTTCGTGATAATTTAAAAAAATGTTTATTGTAAAGAATGTGTTCCAGTAGTTAATTTAATTGTATCCATTACAACCGCCGAAACGTTGCTTCACCATGCATGCTCTGAGTGTTAACATTTCCAATGTCGTGAGATGACATTTTATCCTGTACATGTGAAGTTTATATACTCGAGTCCCTCGTAGATTATACAATCCTGTGGACTCATCGATAGTCATTATTTAGAGGTAAAACTATTATTCTCTTTGATTTTCATTGGATGTCGAAACAAAATTATACACAAAATGACAAATGAAAATCACTGAAAAGTTAATGTAACATTTGAAGAATTATTCTCGAGAAGTCCATCATAAGATTTTTAATTAACGTGGGACTCTTGAATTTATCAAACATTTGTCTGGGGTGTTATCAACCGTCATAACGTTGTGGCATAAAGTATTTGGTTATTGTGTCGTGACTTGAATAGTGGAAATTATGCTTATGTACACAGTGGCTATAGATACAGTTCTGCTTAACAAGGTGTTAGTTCATTAACAGCTTTTCACTGGTAGTTTTAATCTTTTTTTTGGAGGAGAAGGGGGTGATCATTTTGTTTTATTTGTTTCTAAGTACAAATGTCAGTTCTATTTTCCTAAACTTGGGAGGGGGGGGGGGTGTCCCTAACTTCCATTCTACTTCTTCTAAGTACGTTCTCAAAAACATACATTTAAGGCAGGTGATATTTCAAAATAACCGTGATGTAAAATTAACGGAAACAGTTACAAGAGTGACATATATATATACATATATAAGCGAGACACAGCGACATGACGACATTTTGACTAGAAGCGCGTGACCCGTCCCTTAGCACTATAGAATCTTGCATCTAGCAGTGTTTCTTCTTTACTTCATCTTTGTGTGTCCCAAGGACTTCTGCTTATCTATCAGATAACGTAAATCTGTAGATTACATCATTCATTCATTTTATTGCCTATTCGTGATTACTAGTTGTTTATCCCAAGTCAAATATTCCAATTCTAATAGGTTTTTGTTATTTCTGTCATTCTGTGCATCGCATTTTCTTCTGCTCCACATTCAAGTGTGGTATGTTTTTTATGTGCAATATTGAATTTTATATTATTCTCTGTTTTCTCTCATCTCTCTTGTCTCCATTCTTGTTCTTCTTCTCCGTTCGTTCTCAAACTCCTGCAGATTTGCAGGATGTAATCCGGAGAACGGAATGCATTGTGTCATGGTTTACAGCATTGCTGCGATATCTGCGCCTTTCGGCCTGGCACATCCGACCTCAGCATGGCTTGGGTCACTGACCCTATATGGGATGGGACAGCCAACTCCATCCCATAACCTCCTTAGTCGCCTTTTACGACATGCGTGGAAGGTAAACAGTGTTGCTATTCTTTGCTCCCCTTTCGGGCCCCGGCAACACACGGGCGTTGTCTCTATTAATTCATATTTTACTTCACCTGTGTGTTCCCCTGAAAAGTGGAGCATATAATAGCAATATTTACCTTCCGTGCATACCGTAGGAGGCTACTAAAGAGGTTATGTGGTGGAATTGGCTGTCACATCCCATATTGGGTCAAAGTGACTTAGAAGCCATGCTGAAGTCGGATGTGTCTGGCCAAAAGGCGCAGATATCGAAACACGCTGTATACCGTGACACAACTTATTTTTCTCCGGACTACATCCTGTTAATGTGCAGGAGTTTGAGAACGAAAGAAGTAGATATTTGATTGTTCTAACGCGTGTGGTGCCGGGTTCGACAGGGGAGTAAAAAAATATAAACATTTTTACGTGCAATGAATGTCATACTAAGAGGGTAGGGGTTACAATAGATAAAACACCAGTGTCGGGAAAAGACCAGATGCTGAAAATGGGAGCGGGCCTGTGGTAACGCTGGGCAAAATTAACGATAAACGGAAATATGTATATGTTTCAGAATTATTGATTTAAAAAATATACTCACAACGAGACACAGCGCAGAGGCTATGCTGACATCGAGTGTGTCAGGCCGAAAGGTATAAAGGTCGTAAACCATGACACGTCTCATCCGTTCTCCGAACTCGTATCCTATATTCTCAGTTTTTGCTGTTATACGTCGCAGGATTGAATGACAATATCGTTATTGAAGCTATAATACATTTACGTTCTCTGTAATACATTCTGCTAATCTGTTGGGAGTTGGTAGAACGTACCCAGAAGGAGAAGCTTATTGGGCTTTCATATCACATGTCGCCCTTGTGTTGCGTGGGAATATGAGATGAAAGAGCGGTAGCAATTTGTTGTCAATGCATGTCGCAAGAAGCTATCAGGATGGTTGGAGTCATACTAGTCACCCGATCGCGTTTACGGTCAAAGTGACTCAAAATGTCATGCTAAATTCCGATGTGTTGTTATAACATTTTGAAACTCATTCCGTTCTCGGGACTACGTCCTGATAACTTAAAGGAGTTTGAGAAGGAACGTAGTAGTATCATATGACGGCATATATGTCGTTGATCAATCATGGCTGCAGGCACGTTTTAGGTAGGAGAGAGAGAGAGGTGGGGGTTTACTTTAAAAAATGTAATTTTATTTTTCCTTGACTATTTTCCGTGCTTTAGTCTGATGTTTGTGATCCTCTTTTATGGGGAAAAATCATGGAGGGAAGATTTTCTAACTTTCTGGGGGGGGGGGGGAATCAAACAAACACCCCCCCCCCCCCGTTTGAACTAACACCACCGCCCCAATCTATCGGCTTGTATTCAATGTATGTTATTGTTAATTCTCCCACATGTTTCATGATCTGACTACAGCTGTTGCCTCCAAATGTTATCATCACTTGGTGTTGCAGCTCACGATGTCATGTGCTCAATTATAAGGTCAATTCTATACACCAACGTGATCACTCATTACTCAGTTGTTAGTTATACCGTAACTGGAGTATCATTGTTTGAAAGCTGCAGTTATCTACTGCTATAATTTGACAACAGTGTGCTAGTAATTGACAGACTTTGGCAACAAACATCCGTACGGTATGAATGTTAAACCTAATAAACGTCTACCGGATATAACGGATTAAACGCGCGGATGTTTACTATCACCTGATCCGTTTTCGCTATAGATTATACGTAATGAGTTTTGACGATTATGTGCCAGGAATATTAGTGGGTAGATAGTCAAAATAATATAAACAGTTGATAAAACTTGATAGGGGCATGCTCCAAATACCTACAGTAAACATTGTACAGTGTTTATATAAATATATAAAGTGTCAATGACTTAGAGAGATCAAGAAATGTTAGCAGAAATAACATGTCTACGAATGTAATTATTCAAGACATCTGGCTGTCTATAAACTACTTATTCAAGACGGCTGTCTATAAACTACTTATTCAAGACGGCTGTCTATAAAGTACTTATTCAAGACGGCTGTCTATAAACTACATAAATAATTATTTGCACATTTCTGACCCTCCCTGGTCAACAACTGTCAAAAATTCAGGGATTTCCTCTTGCATAGTTATAGTTTAAAAAACTCATTTTAAAGGAAACACAGGCAAGTTAACGAGCAAGAGAGGAAGTGGAATATCAAGAGAGAAAATGCTTGATAACCTAGGGAGGCATATATCTATTTATATATGTGTGTATAAGACCTATTCCAACATTCTGTATGCATAAATCCAATCTCATTAAAGCTTGACAACATTTGGTGGTGTTAATGTTGGCAATTCCGGACCAAACAGACCACAAAATTACATGTTAATAAAATATATAGTCACACTGCGTCGGTCAATATGTCGCTGAAACACCCCCCCCCCTCCTTCCGCCAACTTCTCTCCTTCTGGATTATATCACTGTTCCCCCATTGAGGCCCGCACCGTGAAGTGGTGATGGGGCTTAGTTCAGCCATCAGGGGCTGGAAACTAAAGACTTGTCGGGCAGTCCCACTCGAGTAGGACCACAGTCCCGCCCAAGTAAGCAATCTGCTGAAGACGGAGGCAACCAGCTAATAGGCGCACAATTAATCAGGATGCCACGCATAAAAAATAATGGGAACATGTGTTATCTATTAGTGAACGAAAGAAGAAGAATAGAACTGTCCATATCTTATCATGGACGACCACAAGCATGAAATAAATCTATGAGATTATGAATAAAGATGTAAAAGCCATGATGATGTTGATAATGTTCCTCCTTCGCAAGCGAAGATGAGCATGGCATGAAAACAATAAAATGCGATGAAAAAATAAAGAATAATAATACATTGATTCTTGATTGGTAATTGTCTAATTTGGTTTGTGAGTTCGTATATGTCCGATTCGTGCACAGAAAGTTCTGTTGCAGTGCATGCAGGAGTGCTGAAGGTTCGGGGTAGGAGAATTTTCGGATTTGTCCTTCCGCTTCTTGCGCTTGTGGATTGCCCGCAGTATTCTTTCTTTTTCAATTTTCGTGATGCCAGCAGTGATCTAGATGTGCCAGGCTGAGCGATCACGTGCTGTGGACACACAAGAGCTAAGATTGATTCTGCAGTGCTTGAGAGAGTTTTTTTAGGTGATCATTGAAGCGCTTTTTCTGCCCTCCGCTTGAACGTTTACCTTCGCACAGCTCTACATAGAATAATCTCTGGAAGGCGCTTGTCTGGCATACGGACGATGCGGCCAGTCCAGCGGAGTTGGGACCTAGTCAGCAGGGCATGGATCCTTTGCATACGGGACTTCTGAAGGATTTCCGTGTCTGGTACTCGATCCTGCCAACGTAGTTCCATGAGGTTTCGTAGGCACCGAAAGTGAAAATAGTTACGCATAAGTTGAAGCCATAAGCACATCGAATCAAGAAGAGTTACCAAGACGAGCATGTGCAAGGAGTGGAACTTAACATTCAACAGCTTGGCAACACCGGTACAAACTCTTCTTATATCCTTTGAGGTGATTGATTGAAAGAGATTGAGAACCTCAGGAATTGCGAGCGATTAGCTCTTACTTCCTATGTGCAGTAGGGTGGGTTTTTTTCTTTCATACCCAGCAGACTTCAGTCTTGAGCTTAGTGCAACGTCTATTGAGGGATCCTTCTACTCAGATGGTGTCTATAATTGTATAGATGACATGCTACAAAGTTTCCATAAAAGAGCTTAAATATAACGGCATGTCATCATCTATTAAGGTTTTCTGTTGCATGGGTGGTTTGTCTAGTGGGCCATTGGTGAGACACAAAAGTGCAACAGCATGCGTTTCTTTTGAGATCTAACTATTTTGATTCACTCATTATACACTTTCTGCCGGAGTTCTTACACTTATGTTGGCTAGCAGGATGTAACCCGGATAACTGAATGCGTTAATTTACAGTTTGTCTGCGATATCTGCGCCTTTTGGGCTGAGAATCCGACTTGACTTCTTCGTCACTTTGACCAGTTCTCAAAACCTACTTAGTCGCCTCTTACGACTTGCATCATAGATAACAGTGTCACTACTCTTTGCTTCCCTTTCGCTTCCCGGCAACACACGAGAGGCGCGCGTGGGAAAGAACTCCGAAACAGAGGGTACGTTTTTTTGCACAAACAACGCCATATATATAATATATGAATATTGAGAATATTAATAGAAAGAATGACGGAAGTTAACACAGATCTGTATTGATGCTTTATTGACTTTACTTGAGGCATTTATCAGATGAAACATGAAGAAATAATTATAATTTTGGAAAATTTAATATTAATGGTAAAGATCTGAGAATAATAAGGAATATATATAGGCAACAATGAGTCATAAGAATCGATAACCAAACAGGAGCATTTCAACACATCAACCAAGGAGTTAGACAAGGTTGTGTGCTGTCACTCGATCTGTTCACTTTATACAGTGAAATGATAATGAGACCGTACAAGATATGCTAGGGATATCACTTGGGGGGGGGGGGCATAGTATAAACAACATACGATAGGCTGATGATACAGTTTTGATAGCCGAAAATAAAATAAAATAAAATAAAACAGTTACAAGAAATAATGATTATCATTGCACAAGAAAGTCAAAACTAAGGACTTAATCTACATAACAAATAACTGAAGTAATGGTAATATGGAATAATAAATGTTCTCCAGAATGGAACATCAAAGTAGATGGGATCAGTCTGAAGAAAGTCAACATATTCAAATATGTGAGTGCATTAATAACATCAGATGGAAGATGTATTAAAGAAGTTGAATGTAGAATTGCCCAGGAAAAGGCATTTCATAAGATGACCATGCTATTTAATATATCTTTGTCAGTTGAGGTGAAGTGCATCTTGGACACTCAGCAGGACAGTGAAATATTATAATGAGGCAGCATAGATGTGACTTTATATAAGAGTGTTGCCAGCACCATGGACAGATAAAAAGATATTTTAAACAAGTTTATTCAAAAAGAGAGTTGCTTATTCGTATCAGAAAGAGAGAGTTCGCATGTTTTGGACACATCATGAGAAGCGGAAAGATGGGACACATTGTAACAACACGCAAGTTAAATAGCAAGAGTGGTAAGGGAAGACCAAGTCAGAAGGTGCTTGACAACCTAGCATTGTGGCATGGGAGAAAATCAGCATAGGAAATGATTGACAGAATACGAAATAGAAGGCTGTGGAAGACATGATAGCCAGCGCCACACGGCATGGACCATAAGTAGAAGAATGTTCAGGAATGATCTCACGAACCTATACTCTCAATTCTGATTCTTGTCTATACTCACTTCGCGCATATCTTCTGCTGGAGGATGTATTCCTTTCTGTCAGCGATCTATCAGGCCCTGTTTACACAACCCAGATACTTGGTGCACTAACAGAAGCAGGAAAACATTCTTCGGGTAGTCTTATACCAAGCAAACATATGGCGTGTGCAACCCTCTTCCTTTATCTACGTCTGCCTGTGGTTTCCTACTCTCCTCTTAGCCTAGAGTTTACTACACCAGCCGTTTCCCATCTGACATGTGTGTTTTGTTCCGTCTCCCAGAATAGATAAAGATTTTCTTTTTTTTTTTTTTTGAACACTGTCTTAATGTGTTTCTTAGGAATTTATTCCGGTAACTAACCAAGACATAACTATCACCATCTTACTCTCACTGATACTTTGAGAAGAAGATAGACAGACAACACTCGTACACAGTTACTTGAATTCTCATCGCAATTTCTGTTTTCTTATTCTTCTGTTTTCGTTCGCATGGACCATACTGATATCTGATGTTTTGTCTCTACTATACGCTTGGCTGTTTTGTAATTCATATTAAGTCCGTATATTTTTTCTTTCACTGTTGTTTCTTTGGGGCCAGTGTATTTGCCTCATCATTTCATATTCCTTGCTTATAGACATATTCCCATAACATGGGTTGGTGGATCCTGATTGCTGTGGTGCACCTCTTGGTTTGTTGCCTTTGTCTTCAGCACCTGTACTCTCTATCTAAAGCAGATTATGGTCTTACTCGATTTTATGAGGGCCTGGCCAGTCTTAGTTTTCAGTCTCTGTTGGCTGAAACTAAACCCCGTCTCCGTAGCATGGATCTGGTCTCGATGGGGAGAACATTTCTGTGTATATGTATGTATGTACATGTGTGTATGTATGTACATGTGTATATGTATGTATGTATATTGATATGTATGTCATTTCAACCTCCTCCCTTCAATCTTTCGATATTTCTATTCTTCCTTTGAGTTCGCTATCAAATGTTTGCAGATAATCGATAAGTGTCCCAGAAAATGAAATGAGGTGTGTCACGATTTACAGTTTTACTGCGATATCTGCGCCTTTCGATCTAATACATCCGATTTCAACATGTATTTTGGGTCACTATGCCCCTTTATCGGATGAGCCAGCCAACTCCATCCCCAAAACCTCCTTATTCGCATCCTAAGTTATGCATAGTAGGTAACAGTGCCACTATTCTGTGCTCCCCTTTCTGACCTGGGAAACACATAAAACGTCTTTATCTCTATATAATTTTTTTCACAAAAACAACTGTATTCAGCTTGATGTATATCTGTTCACACACACACACACACATATACATAATATATATATGTCACTTTATATATATATATATATATATACACACACATATGTATATGAAGTGACATTCTTTCCAGAATGTTCTCTTCATCATGGATACTCTGAATGTCTCTCTGTCCCGGGCAATCAGTCCTGCATTTACCAGGAGTCATGCGCATACTTTACTCCTTGTCGCGGCGCATACTTTACTCCTTGTCGCGGCGCATACTTTATTCCTTGTCGCTGCGCATACTTTATTCCTTGTAGCTGCGCATACTTTATTCCTTGTAGATGCACATACTTTATTCCTTGTCGCTGCGCATACTTTATTCCTTGTAGCTGCACATACTTTACTCCTGGACGCTGCGCATACTATATTCGTTATCGCTGCGCATACTTTATTCCTTGTCGCTGCGCATACTATATTCGTTATCGCTGCGCATACTTTATTCCTTGTCGCTGCGCATACTTTACTCCTTGTAGCTGCGCATACTTTATTCCTTGTAGCTGCACATACTTTATTCCTTGTCGCTGCGCATACTTTATTCCTTGTCGCTGCGCATACTTTATTCCTTGTCGCTGCGCATACTTTACTCCTTGTCGCTGCACATACTTTACTCCTGGACGCTGCGCATACTATATTCGTTATCGCTGGCCCATCGTCTTCTTGGTCCTCATCTTCTCTCGTCTGGCACTCTGCCCTCCAGAATCGGCCTTCTTTAATTTAGTTTCAGTAGTTTCAAATTTTAATGTTCCTTTTCTCTGCCCGTGAATTTATTAGTATGGTATTAGTAGGATCTCTCTGTAGCGCTTCATTTCAAATGAATTTTTCTTGTGGATATTGTCTTGTGTAAAGTGCAAATCTAGCATCCATATGCTGCCACTAGGAAAACACATGATCTTAAAAGAATTACTTTAGTCTTGTTGTTACTACTTTGTCACAGCTTTCTCATTTGTGTTAATTTGAGTGTTGTAATTGCGAGTCTTCTTCTAATCTCAACTGAACAATCTCCAGAACTGTTTATATTAGCTCCCAGATATTTGAATTTGTTTCCACATTCTAGTTCTATATTGTCTATGCTGATTATTGGTTTGATCTTTGTTGTGTCTGTTGTAATAATTTTTGTTTTCTGTGCATTTAGAGATATATTTTGGATCTCGCTGTATTTCTTTGTTGTTGTGATTATTTGTTTCAGTCCCCCAGGATACACATCTAAATTACTGTTAAAAATAAATGCAACTTTTTTGGAGTTACTTTTATAAATAATATTCGCTAATTGAACACAATTCAACCTTTCGCTGACCTGATCACTAACTTCTTGTAGTTACCTGAATTGTACTTACTTCATGATACGCGAGGTCATGAAAGAGGTCACGGACAACATTTTAGGCAATAACTCGTGATAGATTCATGAGAAACCCATGAAACTTAATGAACACACAACTCTGACCATATTATTACATGCCTATAAAAGATTGACGGTCGTCGAATAAATTCAGTTGTAAATTCAGTTGTAAATTCAGTTGTAAATTCAGTTGTAAATTCAGTTGTAAATTCAGTGTGCAATATGACCCATCTCGTTACAGAACAACGAAACATCATCATTGGACGCTCGCAGACTGCACAATCACAAGGTGTAGCGGGGAGATAATTTAATGTTGTTAGAAGCACTATTAGTCCCCTTTAGATGCGATTTCAAGAAGCTGGCTCAGTGGCAGACCGACTGCGCAGTGGAAGACCCAGGTTACAACTCCTGATGAAGTCTGCTTCATACGGCTGCGTCACCTCAGGAATATATATGCATCTACGTCCTTCACAGTCGAGTCAGCTCGTCGATTTTCAAATCAAACGGTCAGGAACCGGGATGTATGACGCTGGTCTTAGGGCTAGAAGACCCTACAGAGCTCATATTCTTACGGATCGGCATCGTCAATGGACCGGTAGGAATGACTAAAGACTGGTTTGGTTTAAAATCTGAAAGTTTCTTTATACCAAGGATGAAACATAAATTTCGAAAAATAAAATTGTGGTACACATTTGAAATAATGTTGCGTTACTTTTTTTAAACAGTATATAATGACTTGTTGTTCTCCTTGTCTCTTCCAGTTGTGCTCAAATAAAATTTTGATGCTAGTTTATAGCTTAGCTGCGATATTTGCTCATTTCGATTTAGCACATTCTTTCGGTTATTTTCGGTTTTGATTTTTCTTAGGACGGTGGATGCGTCTGCGGGTTGACCCATTACAGCGCTATGTATTTTTGCTGATGTGACACATACAGAGTTACTTATACGGGTTGATCACATACAGAGTTACTTATCTGTGCTGATGTGACAGCGGGTTGATCACATACAGAGTTACTTATCTGTGCTGATGTGACAGCGGGTTGATAACATACAGAGTTACTTATCTGTGCTGATGTGACAGCGGGTTGATAACATACAGAGTTACTTATCTGTGCTGATGTGACAGCGGGTTGATAACATAGAGTTACTTATCTGTGCTGATGTGACAGCGGTTTGATCACATACAGAGTTACTTATCTGTGCTGATGTTACAGCGGGTTGATAACATACAGAGTTACTTATCTGTGCTGATGTGACAGCGGGTTGATCACATACAGAGTTACTTATCTGTGCTGATGTGACAGCGGGTTGATAACATACAGAGTTACTCGACATTCTAACAGTTATCATTGAACACCGTAAATCCAATTACCCAGGCTGTAGAAACAACGCAAACCTTGCCCGGCGTACATTTTCTTTAAAAACTTTCAACTTTCCTTAGTGGACCAGACTCCATTTGTAGACATAACTATACAACTGAGAGCAAGAAGAGGAAGGCATCAACTGCTCTGTCAAGTTGTTTCATTCCGTCTCTCTTGCTTTTCCTTCAGTTTATGGCATGAATAGGAAAGATATACTCTCTTTAATTTCATTACTTTATTTGTGTATGTACGGTTTTCAGTTACATTTTATAATCACGATCGGAAGAGATATACTCACGTTAATTTCATTACTTTATTTGTGTATGTACGGTTTTCAGTTACATGTATAATCTCGATCGGAAGAGATATAGTCTAGTTAATTTCGTTGCCGTAGTTGTGTATACATGCTCCATTACCGGAACTGAATGATGCGCTGTTCTTTCACTCTTGGCCTCACCCTCGTTAGTTTGCCATTAATGCAATTTCCTTTGCCAATACACGGTTCTCATAATGAGTTTAACACAATGTTCTTACCAGGAAAAATGAATAAAAACTATAAGCAGGGAAAGTATGTTATTATGATATAATGTTGAATTGTGGAAGCTTTCCGCGCCGATAAATAATTATATGTGTCCATATTTCCATAATATAAATTCATTCAAATTAGTAGAAAAAGTTGCCGTTAACATTTCAAGCATATGATTATTGTTATCTTTTCTTGCAAGTCATAATAAAATTTAAAACGACTTAACACTTCATTACATATACTACATATACTACATTACATATACATTACATGACATATACTACATTATACGCTAAACGTTGTCAATAAAAGATGTATGTGCGCACTAGAGACTTAATACTTCACTACAGATACTATGTTTGTCAGACACTTAAATGTACAGTATCGATTGTGTGTATATATATATATATATTATGTATATTATACAGTATGTATATATGAACTTTTTGTCTTCAATAGGTCCACCCATGTACGGAAATCTTTTGCAACCTGCAAGTTTGATGTTCCATTGATGAAGGACGATGTTCAGACACTTCCGGTGACGAGCTTGACAATCCAGTTTAAAGCTAACAGCTTGCAGGAAGTTATCCTGTCATGTTTATCCCAACTCAGGTGCAGATTTAGCATAAACATTACTACAATGTAACAATCTGAATGTTTTCAAATAACATGAACTTCATGATAATTTTAAAGCCAGAAAGACATAGCTTGCCTTGCAAGTTTATCGTGTCTAAGTTCTGTGAACAGGATTCAGCAAACAAGATCACTCTTTTCTGACCAGCACCTTTCATTAACAGTACGTGTATGTCATGTTGCCATTTTGGACTTCCTGTCATCAGCCAGGATAAGATATTATTTCGAGCTGGTCATATATTTTATTATCAAATCCTTGTTCCAGAATATATGCCCTGCGTACTGATCTCACGCAGTCACTTATCTTAGCTGATCCGACTTGTTCTGTGTTTTTCATTGGTTGATGATACAAGTATGCGCAACGTGACCAATCATCAGTCCCATCAGTCAAATCGAATTTCACTGAACGTATATTTAGGGCATGAATGTCTAGATACAAGGATATACAACAGGTTTTGAAACATCACGATAGCAGTTGGTTACACAACAAACAACACTGCTGGGAATTCCCTTAAATTATCTAGCAGCTCTTGTGAGCCATGACCTGTCACCGGTATAAAGGCCCGTGTACAGATGACCTGAAAGGCCGATTTTTATTATTATTGCATTTGGTTGGTCGGCCGTGGCTATTTTTGGCATGCGACTACAAGTATATAAATATTGGTCAATAAAATTAACAACAGTAATTAAAAAAATGAAATCTAATTAATTCTGTACAAAGGTCTTCAACTGCCGGCGGTCTCGTGTGAGTCTTGTCTAAAAAACTTGACAGTTTGACAAGCTTTCACTAGTAAATCTCACGCGTGTTACCGGGATCCGAAAGGGGAGCAAAGAATAGCTACATTGTTACCCACTATATATGTCGTAAGAGGCGTGTATGGAGGTTGAAGGAGTGGAGTTAGTTATCTCATTCTATATAGGGTCAAAGTGATCCAGTTACCATGCTGCAGTCAGATGTGTCTGGCCGAAAGGCACATATATCGCAGCTAAGCTGTGAACCACGATACAACAAACTCCATTCTCTGGACTATATCCTGCGAGTGTAGGAATTTATGAGCGAACTCAGAAGCAGATAAAGAAGACTAATCTTTAAAACATACAAATCTCTTAAATCACTGTACAGGAACTTCAAACAATGCTTACATCTGTTGTTGTGACGTGTCAAATAAATAGTATATCCTTGCATCTGAGATCCACGGATACATCCATTTAATTATACCCTCATTTGAGGGGGTTGTTTCTTGCATTGAATGATCTAAACTGAATTCAGTGTTTCCTCACAGAACGAGACAACAATAAGACATACGGGTAGTATATGTGATAAGTCTGGGATTAGATATATCAGTTGTGTTCCATAGATCAGAGCACAACAGTCAAACTATCAATTGTCACACAAGACAAACAACAGACTCTTCCCATGCTTTTATTTATGTTGGTAATCTAATGATATTCTGATCACGAATTTCATGACAAAACACGTAGCCTTCCTATTTTACGGGGGAGGGGTGTAACTATGTAATGAAACTAGACTTAGTTAAAGCTAAGTCCTTCTGCAGGACACCCCTGCGAGCAGATCCCAAGCAGAGTAACATATTGGTTAATTCGACTTGACTTTTCGTGATTTATATTGCCTGGTGACATAAAGTATATGTAAAGTGACAAATGAGTTGCATCAGCCAAGACACGTGATGCTGTGTGGGGTCTGCGCTCAGGATTATTCTAAAGAAGGACTTGGTAGGAACCAAAGGTTAGCATTCAGTCAAGGTTTGATATGTCAATAACAAAAAGGAATGTGGACTTATTTTAAATATTGTCTTGTTGCAAAAGTAAAGTGTTTCTCTTCAGTAGATCCTCAAGGCGGGTGATTGAATGCTCTTCTTCTGCATTTGTTCTCAAATTCCTGCAGATTAGCAAGATGTAGTTTAGAGAGCGGATTGAGCTGTGTCATAATTTACACTTTAGCTACGATATCTGCGCCTTTCGGTCTGACACATCCGACTTCAGCATTTGTGTCATGTTGACCTATTTAGACAGGGTGGTCAATTCCACTCGTAATCTTCTTAGTCGTCTTTTGTGACATGCATGGAAAGCAAACATTGTTGCTATTCTTTGCTCCCCAGCACCAACAAGCCACAGGCGATTGAATGCTTTAAATTATGTTACTATAGAACAATGTCAGTAGCATATCCTATTGAGGGCGGTGTTATCAACCCAGCATATTTGTCCCTATAGTGATTTTATAAATATTTACGTTAAGTAGGTTGACATTGCTTTATAGACGGTCCAGCTGCCTATAGCGTCTTCTGATTTCATTCTCAAACTTCTTCAGATTTGTTTGACTACATGTCGAGAATGTAGTACAGATAACGGAATAGGCTGTGTCGTGGTTTACAGCTTAGCTGCGATTTCTGGGCATTTTTTTACCCTTTACACATCCTATTTCAGCGAGACATAGGGGTAACTTCAACCCTTTATGAAATTGGGCAACCAACCCCACCTTCAAAACCTCCTTATTCGCATCTTACGACATGCGTGTCAGGTAACTCACTATTCTTTGCTTCCTTTACAAGCCCCGTAGTACAAGGGAACATATTTAGTATCTGATGCCAGGTGTGATAACGCATGTTGTCATCCAATTTTGGTTCCGGGGACTGGTGCTCTTTTAAGAAAACAAGTTAAAGTACAATCGAAGTTGGATGTGTCCTGCCATTGCTGTAAATAAACGACGACACAACGCATCTCCAATCTCTGGGGTACATCTTGCTGGAAATATAGTAGGCCATTATTCTGCTTCACCGGGAGTTTGAGAATTATATATATATATATGGCCTGTATTGGTTAATAAGTAGACTTACTATGATGACTCGCCGTAGAGTCCAGTGTGTCGGGTCATTACCCTAGATATTTGATGCTAGCTGAGCTATTAGAAACAACTGGTGCTGGCTAACTATATATATTTGCTAGCTTAGTTAGATTACGCCATGATGGACGCCATCGAATAGAAAATAACGGAACGGCCAATACTTCACAGATGAATAGTATCAGCGGTGTGTCTGTCTGTGTTCGATGAATAGTATCAGCGGTGTATCTGTCTGTGTTCGATGAAAAGTATCAGCGGTGTGTCTGTTCGATAAATATTTTTTCTCTCTCTTCTTTTTAGGGTTAAAATTCCGGCTGGAACTCTTGTATTAGATTAATGCTGCTACTAAATTTCAAGCAGATTGTATCCCAGAGAACGATTATGCTTTGAGCCGCTGTTTTATTTCTATAATGGCCCGATATATCCGATTTCGGTAGTGGTATCTAATACATTCAGTGTCTTTACCAATTCCGTCGAATGGTGGACGTACATAGCCATATTGCTAGTAGACCAGCCGTGCGTCGCAACATTTTTACAAGCACTTCTCGCACTGCACGCTGGTCACTAATCTGAATGTTTTCCATAGTCAAACTTGCTTTACCAGCCGCTATCGCCGTGGCATCAGAGGAACACTTTGTTTCTCTCCAACTTTTTACTTATCCTATTTGGTGTGACTTCAACCATTGACGGGACACACTACACACATCTACAGATGACTTCAACCATTGTCGGGACACACTACACACATCTACAGGTTATAAATATGCCTATGTTACTACTTAAATTGTTGCTAACATATTGTAATGTAAAATGACATGACAAATTTACTTAATAATTTTATAGAAACAGGGTTGTAGATACAATTTTGCCTGGAGAAATTGGGAATGTGAGGTTATGTCATAAATAAAAGTACTTTTCGTCTTCTCTTAGACTGGTTTTATCTGTAAAAAGCGAATAGCTCCACGCCATTGAGGCATGTTGTCATGTGACGTTTCTTTCCAGAACGTAAGGAATTTCTTGAAATCTTCCAGTCTCTAACAAGTTGTCCCGCCTCCTTTATTAATATGTATGCATTCCTGAATATCTTGGCAACAAATAGCCAGGGCTACTCCAAATATATACATAGTGACCAACGGAATCACGGCAATAATCAAAATCATAATGAATGAAGTCCAAATTAATTATGTGCAGATGTCTTGTATGCTGCCGATGTCTTGTATGCTGCATATGTCTTCTATACTGCAGATGGACGTGTTTGAGGGACACCGAGTTATCCTATTTTTTCATTGACCTAGGAGACTTTGGTCATACAAAAAATATTTCAATTTAAACTAAGAAATAAACCTCAGATTTCCTTTTTCGGATGCCAGAAACCATTTAGCTGAATATGGTTGCTCACCCACAGTTCGTAAATTATTATTTTTTAACTGGGGGGGGGGGTATTCAAAATCCCCATCCTCCTTAATAAATCCAAACATTACTTTGAGTAATTCAGCGCCAGAGTTTAGCCATACGACAGATAAACGATTCCTATAAAGATTTTCCGAAGAAAACTCCCTAAAAAACCAACACAAATAAGCGATTGACCTTTTTTAAAGTTTCTTCTTCTTCTGCGTTCATTCTCAAACTCCTGCAGATTAGCAGGATGTAGTCCAGAGAACGGAATGCGTTGTGTCATGGTTTACAGTACTACAGCGATATCTGCGCCTTCCGGCCTGACACATCCGACTTCAGCAAGGCTTTGGGCCACTGGCCCTATATGGGATGGGACAGCCAATTCCATCCCATACGCTCCTTAGTCGCCTTTTACGACATGCGTGGAATGTAAACAGTGTTGCTATTCTTTGTTCCCCTTTCGGGCCTCGGCTTGACACGGATGTTTTAATGCTAATTCTCTGTTCCCCCCCCTCCCCAACATAACCCAAGGCGTCTAGTCTACCGCCCTGTCCATCCATAAAATGTGTCCCGGGAACAAATATACTTCTATGCTTTCCTCCCCTTCCCCCTCTAGGTAAATCCCCGTCCCAGCTTCACAGCTGTAGTTACCAGTGTTGCCAGCGGATATGCACAAAAACATGCCACAATTAATTTGAGTTTGAAAACTCTCGACTATTCTCCAAAACCATTGATAAATTATATTGATTGACAGTGTTTCAACCACCTGGATCTGATAAACAAACGATTGATTTAACTAGACTGATATCCATAAATTGGAACGCTGTTATCTGTGGTTGGAAATTGAATCTTTCACAATTTGTTAATAATTAACATTTAAATTCTTGAAGCTTTAAGAGCCCTCCCGTGTTGTCAGTTTTCGAAAGTTGTAAATATTTGTTGGAAATCTATGCCGGCTATTTCAGTGAGAGTTATGAGATTTATCTACCGTTTTTCAAGTGGTATATGTTCAATCCTATCACAAGCACATGTCGGTGTGACTAAGTGATTAATATCATTGTCTTTAGCGGTGATTAATTGGATTAAACCTAGGGCAAGATTCTAGACAGTTAGATCTGTAGGGCCCTTCACAAATAATACTTCGCAATATTATTAAACATTTAAATATGTAATATTGTTGTATTATCTCAGTCACTATTATCTACACACTGCAGCCTATAAGCCCCTGGGCTTAATGGGGGCATATGAACCCTGGGCATATTTGGGGACTAATTGTGTTTATAAACCACGCGACTAATGGGAGCCTGTAAGCCCTGGGCCTAATGGTCATTCTGTTATTGTCCCCTATGACTTTACCCATATTCTCATTATTTCACCTTTCGTACATGCCTTCAGGGTTGTAGATGCGACAGTGGAGAACATGCATTCAAGGCCGTTGATGCAACTCTGGAGATGGAGAAGGCGAGTCATATATTATAAGATTCTCATTTCCCCCCCCCCCCCCTTAGCAAAACAGAACATGCCATTCACTTAGCACTGAACAGTAAATAAACAATTCTCATAACAAATATGAGCCAACACACCCTCCCCCCAAAAAAACAATTGCAAAAAAAAATAATGAAAAGTTATATATATATATTTTTTGATGAAACATTCCCGTCCCCACCCTCTATCAAAGTGGTTATCTATGGTCCTGTCAGAGTGTACATAAAATGTTATATTATTTGTTTGAGAATGCTGTTATCTCATATGTTATTTGTTATTATTTATTATTATTTGCAACGTTTCTACATGAGCATGTTACAAATTTGGTATGACCTCCTTTGTATATCAATTTTCATAGACAAAATATGGGTACAAGGCATGAAATCTATTATCTAATAGTAAACAAACACATAGGGTCCTACACAAGTGACTATCTATACAATCTATTTTCTGATAGTAAACAAACACATACAGATGCGCAAGTGACTGTCCATAAATTACGTCAACAATTTTTGACAGGCATCCCTCCCTTTGACATGTCAAATAATTTACCCCCCCCCCCTCATTCCCCCCCCCCACTAAATATGTTTGAAATGAGAATAGAGTAGGATTTTTTTTGTTATCAGAAACTGCCTGATTTATTTCAGATTGTTTAGATAAACACAATGTTGCTGAGTCACCTTTTGTCAGTATCTCTCCGCCCCAATTGTTGACGTTATTGAACCCAGGCAGCTTATAGTTTAACAGTGGATAGTAGTGCAGACATAACAATAAGCAGGACATGTCCGATTCACAGTCAGTATTGCAGTTAGCATATGTTGAAACAAGAATAACTCATGATACATACAGCCAAATAAGGAAATAAATACTGTGTGAGGACTGACATAGGGTCATACACTGGGTGGTTGTTTTTACTCTGTGTTCATTCTCAAACTCCTGCTATTTAGCTGGATGAGGTCCGGCGAACATAATGCATTGTGTCATGGCTTACGGCTTGGTTGTGATAACTTCACCTTTTGGTCTGACACATCGGAATTCATCACGACTTTTAGCTCACTTTTACCTAAGGGATGTGACAGTGCTCCACCCTAAACCTTATTCCACCACTTACGACATGTATTTAAGATCACATTATTATTCTTTGCTCTACTTTCAGACCCAGGCAGTACATTGTAGTGAGAAACATGAAAATATTAGATTAAGTTGGTGAAGACAGATTATGTTATCACTTAGATTAGAACCCTTTGGTAGAAACTTGTGCTTCTTGTTTTATTGTGCTCCGCAAACATGAAATACTTCAAAAAAATTTTTTCCCACCACATACCTGCCTCACCACCACATACCTGCCTCTAAATCCCTGTCATGTGGGCATTTTTTTAGTGTATCCTTATTTCCCCCGGCTCTGTGGCGTGAACATGTTTGTGACTTCCCAGATGGCCAAGATACCATGATAAATTTCTGTCACGTGCTGTTGTCAATTTGGACCAGTTAGAAAGGGATTACAGTGGCAACCTACTGGTCATAATCATTGCCTAGAAAATGTACGTTTCATTCCTGTCTACTGTCACATGTTGGAACTTCAAGGAACTGAAAGGGGTAGATGATTACCTTCACTGTACTCTGTCCCCATCATCACAGCCGCAGCACACTGCCTGCCTAGACCACTACTGATAGTATTGAACTCTGTAGCACGCCCGCAGATAGAGGGAAGTGCCAACCCCTCCCATCCTTAGGTCATAAAAACATGACATTGAGTATTAAGGAGCAAATACCCCCCCCCTCCCAGCACTATCCTTTTAGTTTTCCCAAAACGAAACACCAAAATAACACGAAGATGAATGAACTACCCGCTAAAGCAGAAAAATGAATTAACTATGAAAGGAGATGATTGAACTTCCCACGGAAAGGAGATGAAGTAATTTTCTTTTTAAGGCTCCCCTTCTCCCATTTACCGAAGACGTATTTAGGACCCTACTCAGGGATTTAAGAAAAAAATACACTTATAAACAAGATGTTAAGTGCAGGTTTTGAACCTGCTACCTCTGAGCATAAAGCTAACGGCATGACCACTACGTAACAACTGCTGTGTTTGTACCTTATTTGATATCGGTAACCTGTCTACACTTAACAATTCTGATTTGTCTCATTCTCATGTTCCATTATTTTGAGTATATTCAATGTTTTAGTCTCATTCATAAGTGTAATGCATTTTGTATTGAGTCAGTGAAATCATGGAAATTGCAAAGACAGTTGATCAATTGTGTTCGTGTTTGTTTTTTTAATCAGCTGTTTGTGGAGTATGTTTTGTTATGGGTTGTCTGACAAAAATTTGATTCTTTAAATTGTAATCACGTTTTATTTAGCTTACTTGATAACCTGCTTACAGATGAAGAGCCGAATTTTAGTACTTTCTTTATTTAGACTATCCTCCCCACCAAGGCCAGCTCCTTAACGAGATGATCATACTTGGTCAAGTAAGCAGAAGATGGAAACGGACTGGTTGGACCCTCTTATATTCGGGCCTAGCATGTAAAGTTTCTGAAGTCAGCGACGTTTGGCCAGAAGGTGCATAGCAACAACCAGAATTGCATTCATGATCGCACATGAAATACCTATATCTGCACTACTCGCATTATGGTGCTAACCCTGTGAATACTCACCAGGCAAGAGTAGCACCGGGTCCTATACCCCAAGGGCCAATTCCCATGCGACTGGAGGTTCTTTTCCATTGGCATATGGATCCAGGAAGAATAGAGAAATATCACTGACCAGCAAATATTACCAATCAATGAGGCACCACTTACAATAATGTGGATGTACATATAAAAATACGGATTTAGCAAGAATTTACAATTAAAGAAACTCTTTAACTAACGGGTCAGCGCTTGCTACAAAGAAGTAGCATTTAAAATTACAGGTTATCAGTGCTTTAGAGCTGATCGAATAGTCAAGAAAAAGAGGTATACTTATACTAGTCAAAAATGATATCAAGCATGTCACACTGAACTAACTAACACTGAGTGTGACAACTTTGGGAGTTAGTGAAAGAGTTCTTAAAACGTATGTCAACAAGTTATTCGACCACACTTAGAATATAGCTCTACAGCATGGAGTTCAGCATCAAACCATATCTTACAGAACCTTGATGAAGCACACAGTCAAGCTTATTCGAATCATCACATGGGCAATGAGATCCTCACCAATCATACAAATGCAGAGTATAGTAGAAGTGCATTCACTGAAAGAACGCAAGGATACTAAAGTTGTGATCCATGGAGAACAGTTCCTTGCCCACCATAGCTACTCAATGAAAGAAACATTAACAGATTTATCACAAGGACGACTTTAAAGAAGTAGCTTTATACACTAGGCAAATCGTTTACTTAGACAGTCATAGGTTTGTTTGTTTTGCGTTCGCTCCATTGTAACCATCACGGATATCCGTGCGATTTCCGCCGGGAGCGTGATTACGTTGTGCCACCGTTATGCGCCTTGTAGGCCTAGCACATCCGATTTCGGCATGCCTTGACAATTCGGGTGGGCTAACCTTAGCCTGTGACAGCCTCTATATCTGTCTCCAGGCACGCGTAGTGGCGACTCTTCGCCCAGACGATTTTTTTTGCTCTCGTCTGACTCGCACGAGGTGTTCCACTGTCTATGAACTTGCCTCGTGTAATTGGACGTGCTGTGCCTGTGCCCATTGGGTACTGAACCGTTTTCTCATCCGTGAGCCTGGTTCCTTAAGGGGAAAAACTCAACAGAGGAGTTGGACCCTGGCTCTTTCGCCCTCTTAGCCAAGGTGTCATTCACCGACATCGTGTACCCCTTGTCCAAGTTCGAGTCTCACACCACGCGTTTGAGAGCAAGGCGTTCTCGAGCTGAGCGTCCTTGTCCCATTAGCGCCTGAGCCCATCAGGTAGTGAACCCTTTCTCTCTTCAAGTGTATTTCCGGTGTAGGAAAACCTGACAGTAGAGTTGGGCCAGGGCTAAATCGTTGTCCCTTTTGTGCCTGAGCCCATCAGGTACGGAACCCTTTCTCTCTGCAAGTGTACTTCCGGTATAGGAAACCTTGACAGTAGAGTTGGGCCAGGACTACCATCGTTGTCCCTTTCTTGCCTAAACCCATCGGGTACAGAACCCTTTCGCGAGCATATTTCCGGTTTAGGAAGGCTCGACATTAGAGTTGGATTAGGTCTTCTTGCTTTACCAGACGCCAATGAATGGGTCTGAGTCTCTGCCTGTAAGGAACACAGGTAACTAGAAGCTCGTCTCGAGCTGACGGAGCTTGTAGTTCCCCTTTACTATAGACTTTTCACTTTCTATTTGCAGTTCGCTCTGCCCTCTAGCGCTGTTCTGCCCTTTCATCATTTCATTGTACTCTGTATGAAATATATTTGTCTCTCGCCATACATCTACCTTTACGTGCATTTTACATTGGCCGCCCCTCCAATGTTCGGACTGGACTGACTAGCTTCACTGTATGTCGACAGTATCTCTATATGTGGTGATGCTGGTGGTGTCGGAGATATTGTCTGTCTCTTGTGCAGTCAAATCTCTTTCCATCTGCTACCTCCACATTCTCGGACACGATCCCCAAAAGATTTGGCCAGAATCCGCTCGAGCTGCTGTATTTCTGTTTCCAGGGTGCACCGCGTGGAGGTACATTTGGGATCTTGGTTATCTGCTAACCCTGGGTCCGCCTAGAGCAATGCGTTCCCATTGCACCCCACAGTCATAGGTAACAGTACCACTGATATCTCAACCAGAACACACCCAATGGGAAAACAGACATACTGACCATCCAAACAGGTGTGTATGGGGATGAGCAATGAAGAACAGTCTACCGAAAGGGGGGGGGGGAGATCTAAGCTTCCTGGATGACGCTTACCCAAGAGATCTATGGACCACAGTGTATACGGATGCAACGGCACATAATTCAGTAATAAATGGAGAAAATCGTGTATACGTGACACTGCTGAAACCACACGTATACCAACGGTGAATTACTGCAATGACTATGAAGACATTAAGACAACCTGGAACAAACATGGACTAAATGTAACCTCGGCGACACATCTGGCCTTGAAACGACAGCTTAAGATACCACCCCATACGCTTAACGGCAAGTGTGAATGCGATCAACAATCATTCACCTGGGGATAGACAATATGAAGTCAAAGCTATTTGTGCTGCTGCATAGAAACATTTAACATCTGACAGGACTTCATACCTTATTCTAACACTTACAAATAATACTTATACAGGTAATGCTTACAGCCGATCTGGAAACACCGACAGTAGCGTAGACCTGGCATTGGTTTCCACCGCCATGGAGCCTCTATGCAGGTAGAATGTGTTAGGACATTACGGCAGCGATCACTTCCTGTGCACCATTCTGATCAAGAATCTAAAGTAATGACATTTTTATAAAGTAATATACAATCAAATCCCATTTATGCCAACTTGGCCTAGATCGATGAAATATGTATGTAACAAATTCGATATGTACAGTCGAGACTATATATATATATATATATACAGTATATATATATATATATATATATATATATAGTGACATATTCTTTCCAGAACGTTGTTTCCGTTGTGGATATTCTGAACGCCTCTCTGTCCCGGACAAGCAGGCCTACATTGGTCAGAGATATGTGCCTAACCCTAATTCTTTTTCAGATGCAGACAGTGGTTTATCTGTGTTGGACTATGGTTTAGATTTACTTACACTGTCGCAAACAATAGGTGGAGAGAGTCTTGGAATTGCTGAGTCTCTCTCGTCTACCTTGTGGAGCTAAGAGACAAATGAGGAAAGTGACTGGCCAACCAGACAGGACGAAAACCTCTCTACACATCATGCACTGAAATGCTGATGAAGTTAACAATAGCAGCAAAAGCAGAACTAGAAAGAACATTGCACGAGAGATTAGTGTTTGATGCATACAAGAAACTCACCTCAATGACAACAACAAAAAAACATTTAAGATATCGAGGGTACCAATGTTTTAGAGATGATAAGAAAGAACGGAGGAAAGGTGGCATATTAACACTGGTCAAGAATAACATAAATGCCACAGAAATCAAAACATACAGAGAAGGGTTGGGGGGGGGGGAGTTTTTTTTACTGTATTATGACATGTGAAATGTATGTACACATAATCCCTTGACAGCAATAAGCTGAAGGAACTCATATGAGAAGTGAGCATCTGAAGAAGGGTTGTACTACGGAAGATACCATCCAACTGTGGTATACCAGGAAATGAACATGCAAATATAATCCAAAAGATGGAGCAACACAGAAACAGAAAGGCCAAGAACTCCCCTACCAAAGAAAGAGGACCTACATCAAAAGTCAACCACCCAAAGGACAACTATCACTATTTCGACACAACTAAGTTATTATCTTCCGTATCATGGACCGGACACACACGGACCTAAACAGCCACTTAAATAGACTAAGACTGGTTCCATCACCTCTGTGTCCATGTGGGCAGGCAACACAGACAGCGGAACATATCCTGCAAGACTGCTTTACACTAAACCAGTTGATGGAGGGGCACTGGTCCACACAGAAAGCTGTTGTGAGTCTTGAGGAACTTTTAAATACAGCAGCATTTATCAAGAAAACAGGACTTGAAGGACACGACTATCTCTTTTCTCTTTATATTATTGCTGATATTTCCCATCGTTGCAGCACGATCCATGACATCCTGTTCCCATGATTCCATATTAATGTCCATATTATGCATATCGCGTTTGCATACGTCTTTGTGCCAAAGTAGATGTGGACCCTGAGTACTTTTCCAACAGTGTACGTTTCAATAAAGTAGATCCTTCGTAATTCTACCATCTTCCATTCTCCCAGTGTGTCATTGTGTCTGCACAGACTGAGCATACATAATACTGTGGTAATACATGTTCTTTCCGATGACTCAGTGTTTGTAGTTCCTGTCCTGCCAACTAAACTCCAAGAATTCTACGTAGACACCACACACGCATATACATACGCACACACAAACACGCGCGTGCATACACACATATATATAGTGTGAAGTGTAGTTCGGTGTTTCGGGATTCTTCATCTGGAATAGGTGGACTCATTCAGTGTTAATTAGAGATCACAGCGTAGCCAGGTGAGGTTTTCTCGATACAACACTCACAGGATTAGCTATCCGACAGTGAGAACTCAAGGCGATCGTAGACAAATGGAGGGTTTTCCGGAGACAGCTAAATCGACAGCTGTGCTATGCTACACAGATATAGCGAAGGCCGACCGCGAAAACGATGGACCACTGAAATAAATGAGACGACAAAGTCCACAATATACTCAGCACACGAAAGGGTCGTCTCCAGAAAACGATTCTACACCTGACGCCGAAAGAAAACAAACGAGTTTTAGCGAATATGTATATATATATATATATATATATATATATATATATATATATATATATATATATACTAAATCAGAAACTTGAACAGTGCTACGATGTTTTTGTACAGCATCAGCGGCAGAAACCTGGCTGTGTCACACAGTGATCAGAACACATGAATACAATTGTAATAGCATGGTTCATAGTTCAACAAGCGGCTGTCATAGACGTCCATATCAGGTAACATCAATTGCCTTGGCACTGGCGTCATCTTGCGGTCATAAATTCAAGTACCGTAGATTTCTGCTACATAGGTCGCATACGGTACGCTGGAGATATGAGCCGTGCTGTGCCATAGTACCTGGCGATTATTTACTGCTTTATGATATTTGAAGTGAGAAGGAGCGTGAAAAGTAATACATGGTTTTATCTACTAGACTAGAGGCAGTCTCACTGCTTTCCTTTGTCTCCGAGTCTCTCCGCCGTTCCCATTTTACTGCTTGGATTTTTAGATATGATCTCTTTTGTTCAGGGCAACAATATGCGTCTATACGTTACAGATACTTTTATTTACGAAGCACACAGGGGCGTTGTTGTTATTTGATAGTAGTTTGAGAGAAGGAAACTAATACAGAAGGATTATATAGAAGTAGGTATAGATAATGCAGACGATGGGGATTTTATAGTGGAGCTAAGGGCGTAGAAAAGATTAGGAAAAGTTGTTCAGCACACTGTTGTGATGCAGATAGGCTATATGAAGAACTTTGAGAGACACAATCAAGAGGTATAACTTTTGGTATGTCTTATGAATTAAAAGAGTTGAATTATTTGTTGAAAAAGTTAATAAATTTATAGAAAAAGTTAATAAATATGTTGAATAATTTCATAAATTTGTTGAAAAAGTTAATAAATTTGTTGAAAAAGTTAATACATTTTTGTGTTTTGCACTTACAAATACACCCATCGAAAGGTCTTCATCACGATAGGAACAAACACACATAGAATTGAACAACAAATACTGAAACTCGGGAAATGAAGCTTACAACTGTAAACAATATTAAACTCCAATCTGGATCCACAGTTTGTAGTATTTCTGACAGATTCAATATCAGTACTCCACGCGCACCAGTCTGAATAACTACCTGTCATACAAACGCTAACTACTGAGTGAAATGTGTAAGCAGCATAAGGTAGTCATGTAGTGGGTACCGCCTCACTGTGAAATACAGGAGAGAGCAGATCAACTAGCTAATGGGGGTGCTACCAACGACTAGTCGGATGCACAAATCCCTTACCATCAGAAAAAGAAATGAATGATAAAATCAATCACAAAACCACTAACACAAGATACTATCACAATGTGAACAGACACCAACACAAGATACTATCACAATGTGAACAAACATAAGATACTATCACAATGTGAACAGACACCAACACAAGATACTATCACAATGTGAACAGACACCAACACAAGATACTATCACAATGTGAACAGACACCAACACAAGATACTATCACAATGTGAACAGACACCAACACAAGATACTATCACAATGTGAACAAACATAAGATACTATCACAATGTGAACAGACACAAGATACTATCACAATGTGAACAAACATAAGATACTATCACAATGTGAACAAACACAAGATACTATCACAATGTGAACAGACACCAACACAAGATACTATCACAATGTGAACAAACATAAGATACTATCACAATATGAACAAACATAAGATACTATCACAATGTGAACAAACATAAGATACTATCACAATATGAACAGACACCAACACAGGATACTATCACAATATGTACAGACACCAACACAAGATACTATCACAATGTGAACAGACATAAGATACTATCACAATGTGAACAGACATAAGATACTATCACAATGTGAACAGACATAAGATACTATCACAATATGAACAGACACCAACACAAGATACTATCACAATATGAACAAACATAAGATACTATCACAATGTGAACAGACACAAGATACTATCACAATGTGAACAGACATAAGATACTATCACAATATGAACAGACACCAACACAAGATACTATCACAATGTGAACAGACATAAGATACTATCACAATGTGAACAAACATAAGATACTATCACAATATGAACAGACACCAACACAGGATACTATCACAATGTGAACAGACACCAACACAATATACTATTACAATATGAACAGACATAAGATACTATCACAATATGAACAGACACCAACACAAGATATTATCACAATGTGAACAAACATAAGATACTATCACAATATGAACAGACACCAACACAAGATACTATCACAATGTGAACAGACATAAGATACTATCACAATATGAACAGACACCAACACAAGATACTATCACAATATGAACAAACATAAGATACTATCACAATGTGAACAAACATAAGATACTATCACAATATGAACAGACACCAACACAGGATACTATCACAATATGAACAGACACCAACACAAGATACTATCACAATATGAACAGACACCAACACAAGATACTATCACAATATGAACAGACATAAGATAATATCACAATGTGAACAGACATAAGATAATATCACAATGTGAACAGATATAAGATACTATCACAATGTGAACAGACACCAACACAAGATACTATCACAATATGAACAAACATAAGATACTATCACAATGTGAACAAACATAAGATACTATCACAATATGAACAGACACCAACACAGGATACTATCACAATATGAACAGACACCAACACAAGATACTATCACAATATGAACAGACACCAACACAAGATACTATCACAATATGAACAGACATAAGATACTATCACAATATGAACAGACACCAACACAAGATACTATCACAATGTGAACAGACACCAACACAAGATACTATCACAATGTGAACAGACACCAACACAATATACTATCACAGTGTGAACAAACAACAACACAAAATACTATCACAATGTGAACAAACATAAGATACTATCACAATGTGAACAGACACCAACACAGGATACTATCACAATATGAACAGACACCAACACAAGATACTATCACAATATGAACAGACACCAACACAAGATACTATCACAATATGAACAGACATAAGATACTATCACAATATGAACAGACACCAACACAAGATACTATCACAATGTGAACAGACACCAACACAAGATACTATCACAATGTGAACAGACACCAACACAGGATACTATCACAATGTGAACAGACATAAGATACTATCACAATATGAACAAACATAAGATACTATCACAATATGAACAGACATAAGATACTATCACAATATGAACAGACACCAACACAAGATACTATCACAATATGAACAGACACCAACACAAGATACTATCACAATGTGAACAGACACCAACACAAGATACTATCACAATGTGAACAGACACCAACACAATATACTATCACAGTGTGAACAAACAACAACACAAAATACTATCACAATGTGAACAAACATAAGATACTATCACAATGTGAACAGACACCAACACAAGATACTATCACAATGTGAACAGACACCAACACAAGATATTATCACACTGTCAACAGACACCAACACAAGATACTATCACAATGTGAACAGACACCAACACAAGATACTATCACAATGTGAACAGACACCAACACAAGATACTATCACAATGTGAACAGACACCAACACAAGATACTATCACAATGTGAACAGACACCAACACAAGATACTATCACAATGTGAACAGACACCAACACAAGATACTATCACAATGTGAACAGACACCAACACAAGATACGAGACTATCACAATGTGAACAGACACCAACACAAGATACTATCACAATGTGAACAGACCAGAACGAGTTGGAATACTACGTCTCATAACAGGTCACAACCGATTCTGAAGTCACAATTCAGATTTGCAAAACATTCACGGTAGACCTGGATAAGCAACACAGACTGCATAACATGTACTTCAAGAATGTTCTGACTATGAGATGCTGCAATAAACATACTGACCCATAGAAACAACATTACAATCACTGCTATATGTATCCATGTATGAGCTGCAGAAGACGTGGAAGAAGGAGACAAAATTACAGATATAGACATATTTTAATTGGAAAAAAACCGAAGGACAACAAAGTCGATTGAAGGCTACATGTGAGGTATGTCATAGAAACTGATCGGTCAGAAAATAAGACATAGAGAAGAAAATAGTGGAAATGTAGGAGATTACATAGCTAGAAACCACAGCTTACAAGCATACTGCAAAATAAGAGCAAAGATTTTCTTTCTTCATTTTCAAATTTCTGCAGATACAGATATTTCTGTGGGATATAGTGCGCAGATTGATTTAGGTTTCGTTTTAGGCTTATTGATTTATCGCCCTCGCACACTAGAATATTCATAGGTGCTCATGTCTACGTTTCAGTAAATCTCTCAGTGTATAGCTGCTGATGGTTCTTGTTCTGTGTTGGTTGAGTTATCGTTTTAAAATTTTCGTGTTCTGGGGTGTTCTCCCCGTGCTACGACGACCCTCACTCTCCATTCGTACATTCTCGATAACGTTTCATGCTCATTTATCCCAAAATTATAAATCTTGCATTATTAATACATTATTTTCTCTATCCCTCTCCTCCTTCTACCCTCGACTGTTCTTTGCAAAATAATGTTAGAACATGGGTTGTGTCTCGTTACATGTCCAAGACAAACAAGTTCACGTCGTTTCACCACTGCCAATACAAGACCTGCAAGCAGAATCAAAGAAAGCCTTCTTACGTCATCCTTTCGAGTACATCAGTGGATTTAGTTAATCATCGTTAGCAGACGACACAAAGTCTATACATGATGATGATGGTGTCCCTCCTTCGCAAGCGAAGATGAGCATTGCATGAAAGAACAATAAATGTGATGAAAAAAAAAAATACATAACCACTAATGAAGACTATATAAATAATCAAAACCATCAAGTATGAAGGCTTATCCTTCATAACCACTAATGAAGACTATATAAATAATCAAAACCATCAAGTATGAAGGCTTGTTTTGATCCTTCATAACCACTAATGAAGACTATATAAATAATCAAAACCATCAAGCATGAAGGCTTGTTTTGATCCTTCATAACCACTAATGAAGACTATATAAATAATCAAAACCATCAAGTATGAAGGCTTGTTTTGATCCTTCATAACCACTAATGAAGACTATATAAATAATCAAAACCATCAAGTATGAAGGCTTGTTTTGATCCTTCATAACCACTAATGAAGACTATATAAATAATCAAAACCATCAAGTATGAAGGCTTGTTTTGATCCTTCATAACCACTAATGAAGACTATATAAATAATCAAAACCATCAAGCATGAAGGCTTGTTTTGATCCTTCATAACCACTAATGAAGACTATATAAATAATCAAAACCATCAAGTATGAAGGCTTGTTTTGATCCTTCATAACCACTAATGAAGACTATATAAATAATCAAAACCATCAAGTATGAAGGCTTGTTTTGATCCTTCATAACCACTAATGAAGACTATATAAATAATCAAAACCATCATGTATGAAGGCTTGTTTTGATCCTTCTGCTCATATTACTTCTATAAGCGAGAAACACGGCTCTGCTCGCTAGTTGATAACCTTATATATATATATATATATATATATATATATATATATATATATATATATATATATATATATATACATACACACAGTGACCTTGTCAGTTGTAAACTGAACTCCTAGTCAGGCTTGAGAATCACTGCATATTTGAGGATCACAACTGAGGATATATTTTTCTGCATTCGTTCTCAAACTTCTGCAGATTAGCAGGGCGTAGCCCGGAGAATGCAATGCGATGTGTCATGGTTAACATCATTGTTGCGATTTCTGTGGCTTTCAGCCTGAAACATCCGACTTCAGCATGGTTTTAGGTCATTGACCCTATATGAAATGGGATAGCCAATTCAAACCCATAACTTCCTTAGTCGCCTCTTACTACATGCATGGAATGTAAACAGTTTTGCTATTCTTTGCTCTCCTCTCGGGCCCCGGCAGTACACGGGCGTAACTGAGAATATGTGAGAATTATAATTCTCAAGTATGAGAATGTGGTGACAATTTTATTTGAGCTTCGACACTCACCAATATTAAGGTATGTATTATTGTTCGTCTTGATGGCATACTCTCTCGTCCAGGATTGAAAGAGCGTGTCTCACCAACAATATGAACCCGTAACCCTTCAGGGTCGTAGGGGTACAACATTGGATGCCTCAGTACACAGAGTCCTCCAGCGATTCTATCCTCAGCGATGCGGATGAGTGTGGAAATATCTTGCCAAGTCCATTCCTTGATGTTATCTGTCCATGCCTTTATTTGTCCTCCTCTGCTTCTTCTACCCTCGACAGTTCCCTGCAGTATTGTTTTTGACAAGGAATCGTGCCTGCATACATGTCCGAACCATGCTAGTTATCGTCGATTCACTATTGAAAGCAATGGCTCCTGAACACCTCTACTGTATTTCTTACGTACACATTGGTCTATGTTCCCTATAGGAAATTCGTAGAAAGACCATAATCATTTGTAGACAATATGATCTACAATGCAGATCCTAGACCATGGAGACCAAAACAATACCACTGGGTTTGTACAAGGTGTCAATCATGTGCTTGTCAATCCCTTCAATAAGAGGGATTTTCTGACATTACTCGTACTTTATGAACGTCTTCCGGATCAGGAAAACGAGAATGAGGAAACATCAAGGCTGAGAATTCTGGAATTCTATATTAAATGGGGAATTAAACTGGGCGACTGAGCGGATCAACACGTGATGGTCACGTGATCAACATGGCGGTGGACGACAGTGAAAATTTCTTCACCCGCTAACTTGCGAATGTTTAAGCACGAAAATGTTATCTGAAGCTGTTTTTCCTGTGCTATTGTGATATCCGTCGCTGACATAATGGAAATTGTCAAGTTCGACTTACAATAGCGTGTTAACTTTTGTTTATGTGCGATTTGTGCGTGTGGACTGTGAAATGACCCTGTTTGTTAGTGTGACACAATAGTTCGAAAGATGCCGACCGGCGATGATTTTCATTGTGCATTCCGGATAGTTGGAGTTCGTTAGTTTCGGGAGGACAATTCATCTAAAAGAAGGCCACTCTAAAATCAAACCACTACTGTCTTGTAGGTCAGACTATTTAGTCAAAGGCTCGTGGAGAACACCATAAATAACCCAGTAGAAAGCCAGAGGAAACTACTACTGTAAATATCCCTAGATTACGTTATGTTTCGACACGACTTAGATAATATGCTAGTTCCAATTAGCAAGTCCATCAAATACGAGTCAATCAAGATTGCAACCTGGAACATTCGGACACTGACAGACTTAGGAAAATTAGATAACATAAAACAGGAAATGAGCAGAATGAATATCAACATGCTAGGTCTATGTGAGATGAGATGGCTGGGAGCAGGTAGTATAGTATCAAAAGATCTTAGAATAATATATTCAGGAGGAGAACAACATAGGAACGGCATGGGAGTAATATTGGACAAGCAGAGTGCGAGATCTGTTATAGGATTCTGGAATATATCAGACATAGTTATATTAGTAAAACTAAAGGGGCAGCCTATTAATATAAATATCATCCAAGTTTATGCACCAACATCAGAGAGTACAGAAGAAGAGATACAACAATTCTACAAGGACTTGAACACAGCTATGAAACAATGCAAACAACACGAAGTAAATATTGTCATGGGCGATATGAATGCTAAGGTAGGAACAGCCAAGACGAGGATGTTACTGGCAGATTTGGATTAGGCACTAGAAACGAAAGAGGTGAGGTCCTGGTAGACTAGGCCAGACATAATAATATGGTGATATGAAATACATTCTTTTCTCATCACCCAAGATGGCTATGGACATGGAAAAGTCCAGATAATAAGACACACAATCAAATAGATTACATCATAATAAATAAAAGATTCCGAAATTCACTGAAGTCAGTTAAGACACGTCCAAGTGCTGACTGCAACAGTGATCATGTTCCAGTTGTGAGAAAGATTAATATTAGGTTAAAGAGATTAAAAACTACAAGGGCAGATAACAAACCTAATGTGAATATGCTGACAAAGAATACAGAATTACAAGAACAGTATAACATAATAATTCAAAATAGGTACAATGCGATAGAAAAAATAGAAACCATTGATGAACAGTGGACGATGTTAAAAGAATCATTGCAGCAAACATCTAAAGATATCCTGCCACCTAAGAAACATCTCAATAAGAAAGACTGGATGACAGAAGTTATTTTGAATATGATGAAGAAAAGAAGTCAGATGAAGAATAACATCGAAGAATACAATAAGATGAACAAAGAAATTAAACACAAGTGCACCAAGGCTAAAGAGGACTGGTTAATCGTAAAGTGCAGTGAAATAGAAAAACATTATCATAGAAATACAAGTGATACACATTTACAAATAAAGGAATTAACAGGCAGAGGGCAGGCTCACAAGACTGGGTGTCTGAAATCTAAGCAGGGACACATACTAATAGGAGAAAATGAAGTCATGCACAGATGAGAAGAATATATTAAAGAATTGTATGAGGATAAAAGAAATGATATTAACTTAAATTACAACAATGAAGGTCCAAGTATTTTAAAAGCAGAAGTAAAGGAAGCCATACAACACTTAAAAAACAACAAATTATCGGGTCCAGACAAGATTACAAAAGAAGAATTAGAAGCCCTGGGAGATTATGGTCTTGAAATTATCACCGAAATGTTAAATGACATCTACAACAGTGGCTATATTCCATCAGATTTGCTACAATCAATTTTCATAGCCCTACCAAAGAAACCTGGTGCAGTAGATTGCGAAGACCACAGAACAATCAGCCTTATGAGTCAGATGACCAAGATTCTACTGCGCATAATAATGAGGCGTATAATAGGAAAAATAAAACCAGAGATAGCAGACGAACAATGTCGATTTGTAGAATGAAAAGGCACAAGAAATGCCCTATATACAGTAAGAACATTAATGGAGAGGGCCATAGAAGTACAGCAAAACCTTTATCTGTGTAATCATAGATTACATCAAAGCATTTGCAGAGGTTCTCATTGATGCTGGTGTAAAAAGATCAATCATGGCAAACATTAGAGGCAGACAGTCAAGGTTTCTAGGGCATGTGCTGAGAAGAACACAGCTTGAACACTTAATAACCACTGGAAAGATCAAAGGGAGAAGAGATAGAGGTCGACAAAGAGAAAAGTTACTAGATGGGCTTGTATCGTGGCACGGTAGAAGCTCACCAATCGAGCTTATTGACAACACAAGAGACAGAGTCGTGGAGAAACATGATCGCCTACGCCAGTCGGCATGGCACTTGATTGATTAATTGATTGAATGAGCGGAAAATCGAGAACGTGGTCAACAAGCGAGCAACGGGAACTGTCAGTATGACTACTCTTCGTCATCTGCTGGGTGAAACTAAGCATCAATGTGTCTGCCCAGAGTGCAATAATGTCCAGTCAGAACGAATAACCAATCAATGGGTACACCTTAAACATTACAGAACTGACAACATCAGTGATAGGTTTGAACAGTTTGTGATAACTTCAGTTACATGCTTGGACAGTTTGTGATAACTTCAGTGACAGATATGAACAGTTTAAAACAGTCGTATTTCTCAAATTCGTAGTAGTTTAAATATTTGCTGCGATATCTGCGCCTCTCGACCTATGACATTCGACTTCAACATGGCTTTGTGAATAATTTAGCTACTTCATTTTGACCCAACCCCTTTTTAGTCGCCTCTAACGATATAATAGTAGGTCCCAGTGCTGCTGTTCTTCAACTTTCGGGCCCCGGCGCCACATTGGCGACACTTATATTGATTACATCTGCACTTATCGTAAATTTTAAATCGTTTTCTTTTATTTTTGGTGCCTACTAGATGATTTAATTAACGTGGCTATGCCGCTGGTATCGAACCAATCGAGACTAAGGATCGATCTCAGATATAAACAGTTTTTAGTTCACACAACTGTCAGGAAATATCGACTCCATGAATTAAGCACACAGGTCAAGATATAGTATAAGCCAATCTCGTATTTATTCTCTTATTTTGTTCGCTTAAAATTTACTTTTCTTTGTATTTGTCTCCGGAATAAACGTGCGTGATTGTGAGCCTTCACTCTTTCTTCCCTATGTCTGGTGGTGGTAGGTGCATGTCTTCTTTAGCTGTGTTATGTCTGTATAAATGGTGTTAGTGATGGAGGAGTGTGGTGGTAATAGTTGTTATCGTAGGTCTAATGTTGGGGTTATTATTCTAGAACTTGCTTTCAGATCTACAGGGCTGGTCCAACAAAGTAGGCCCTGGGACCAGGAACACCATTTCCAACTGGTACGATGCTGATTTGATTTGACTCTTCCCAGACTTCCATCTATGGGTAGTGGATCTGAGGCCTGCTTGATAATTCTCTAATCCCCGTCTCCCACAGTCTGCCGACAAGAGACGTATAAGTCTGCCAAATTTGGAAAGACATGTAGGATCGTTACATCCTGGATTGGATGGTTTTACCTCAGGTTTCCCCATCTTCCAGTTGGTTTCTGGTTGTCAGTTCCACATACAACAACAAGCCAATGAGATTTTGACAATCTGGTTAACAGAACCTAGTTTCTATGACGGAGTGTCATGCCACAAGTTGGACAGCCCTCTACTCCGGGGAGAGGAGGGTTCTCGACAACAGGACAGTACGACATAAAAACATACAACTGAAAAGATAGAATGCTGGAGGGGTTTTACATTTTAAAAAGCCTCATTATACAGTCATATCATCATCTTCTATAATGTAGTATGGTGGTTGGTCTGGTGGCCACTAGTGTTTTCACCCGACCTTCCGCATGCTGGTAGGAAGGCCTGGCCAGTCTTATTTTCCAGCCTCTGTTGACTGCACTAAGCCCCTATCTCCACGACAAGGAGCTGGCCTTGATTGGGTCTCAGCATCTTATATTCAGGACCGCCCGTGTGTTGCCGGGACCTGAAAGGGAAGCAAAGAATAGCAACACTGTTTACCTTCCACGCATGTTGTAAAAGGCGACTAAGGAGGTTATAGGGTGGAGTTGGCTGTCCCATCCAATATAGGGTAAGTGACCCAAAGCCATGCTGAAGTCGGATTGTCAGGATGAAAGGCGCAGATATCGCAGCAATGCTGTAAACCATGACACAACGTATTCCGTTGTCCAGACTACATCCTGCTAATCTGCAGGAGTTTGAGAACGAACGCAGAAAAAGAAGAAGAATATTCAGGACATTCTTGAAGTGTATGTTCTGCAGTCTGGGGTGTCTTACATGTACACATTGTTGTTAACAATTTTGACTTTTTGTGTACCCGTGACTTCGGAGTAGATTGCGTCTTGTTCTTCCTCTTCTTCTTCAGAGTTCAAACTCCCGCTGGATCTCTCTCTTGTAGCAGAGTCGTGGTACTACTAGATTTCTAGTAAGATGTATACCAGAAAATGGAATACCTTGTGTTGTCGTTTTATTTACACACATGGTCCGACACATCTGTCTTCGACGGAGAGTTCTTTTTTATGCAAAGAAATCCAATTCATCCTTATCTGTTCACAAAATGATAATTCTCTTGTGTTGGTGTTTGTGTATTCCTGATTTGATCGTGTGTTTCTTTTCTCATAGTAAGTGATCAATGCACCGTCTTTCTCATGTACATTAATGATCTAGTCAAACATATCAAAGCTGAAATAAGCCCTCTATGCTGATGACCTAACAATATGGCAGAGACATGAGAATAATGCTGTGCGCATTGTTGAGAAGAGTGACCCATTCAGTTATTCAGTTCTGATCATACACTTTTATATCATAGGATCCAGTAAGTTTTATGAAAGCAACATGGAAAACAATAAACACCTACCCAGAACAATGGATTCATGTCTATACAGATGGGTCTGCTTTCTAAGTCACGGTTTCAAAGCAGGTTATGGTGTCTAAATATAATATCCAGACAAAACATCTGATGAGTTGTTTGATGCCTGTGGGGAGATATGTTCTAACTATGAAGACGAAATAACAGCACTAGAAGTTGCGTTGTACCACCTGAAGACCATATTTGATGCCATTCCATCAAAAGTTCAAAACATTGTTATTTTTACAGACTATGTTCACTCTTCAAGCATTGGAATGTGATGGGCATTGTAGGCCAGACCTATTTGAAATATATCCCCATGCCAACCAGTTGTTTTCATTGTTATGCAGTTGATTCCAGGCCCCTCAAACACACCTGACAATGACAAGGCAGACATACTAGCAAAGAAGGGAGCACAACAAGAACAGCCATATACACAAACAACCAGTCTGTGCCGGTGCTGCTTAGCATAAGTACTGCTGCTGAGACATCCCTGTATTAGAAAGAGATTGACAGTATTGTTTGAAAGTATAGTGAAAATTGAGGTCTTGCAAATATATTTCCTGATCGCTTATCTCACACAGAGTCATCTATATTGGCTTATCCGACATTTGTTCCTTTTCATTGGCTGACGATAGAATGTATACACAAAGTTACGAATAATCACAAGCATAGACCAATATTGGTGACATCATAGGGCAGGTCTTAAGGAAAAAGTCTTGAATGAATTAGCCCAACATAGAGAATTGATTGGTATACTAATGACTGCTTTCTGCTTCATTATGATATTGAATTTGATTGTGGTACGGTGATTAGAACAGCAGCTCCCACCAGATAACGGTAATGACTATCGGTCATGGTGATCTATACAGGGTCAAAGCGACCTAGAAAAAATACTAGAGTCTGTCAGGCCAAAATACGTGTATATCGCAGCTAATCTGAGGTGCAAAGGGAACGCATTGCTCTAGGCGGACCCAGGGTTAGCAGATAACTAAGATCCCAAATGTACCTCCACGCGGTGCACCCTCGAAACAGAAATACAGCAGCTCGAGCTGGTTCTGGCCAAATCATTTGGGGATCGTGTCCGAGAATGTGGAGGTAGCAGATGGAAAGAGATTTGACTGCATAAGAGATAGACAACATCTCCGACACCATTTGCATCACCACATACAGTGACACTGTCGACATACAGTGACGCTGAACATTGGAGGGGCGGCCAATGTAAAATGTACGTGGAGATTGATGGCATGTCGAAAGATTAATAGATGTCATACTGAGTACAATGACACAATGAAAGGCAGAACAGCGCCAGAGAGCAGCGCGAACTGCAAATAGAACGGAAAAAGTTCCCAGGAAAGGGGAACTACAACCTCTGTTAGCTCGAGACGAGCTTCTAGTTACCTGTGCTCCTTATAGGCAGAAGCCCATACCCAATCATGGGCGTTCGGAAAAGCAAGAAGACCTAACCCAACTCTAACGTCGAGTTTTCCTAAATCGGAAATAAGCTCGCGAAGAGAAAGGGATCCGTACCCGATGGGCTCAGGCACAAAAGGGACAACGATGCAGCCCTGGCCCAACTCTACTGTCAAGCTTTCCTATACCGGAAACACACTTGCAGAGTGAAAGGGTTCAGTACCTGATGGGCTCAGGCGCTATTGGGTCAATGTTGCTCATCTCTAGAACGCCTTGCTCTCAAACGCGTGGTGTGACTCGAATTTGGACGAGGGTTCACGATGTCTGTGAACGACGCCTCGGGTAGGAGGGCGATCGAGCCAGGGTCCAACTCATCAGACGAGTTCTTCCTCATACGGAACCAGGCTCGCGGATGAGAAACGGTTCAGTACCCGATGGACACAGGCAGAGTACGTCTAATTGCACGAGATGGGTTCATAGACGGTGGAACACCTCGTACCAGATAGACGCGCTCGACAAGCGTCTTTGCAAAGAGGCACTACACACCAGCGTGCCCGGCGACAGATAAACAGGCTGTCACGGACTAGGGACCAAACCCGAAATAAAGGAATGACGAAAACGGATGTGCTGGACCTCGGACGTCCTGATCACAAGTGGCCAACCGGGGTGCAAATAATCACAGTTTTACTGTGGAACTTGCAGCACAACGTACTTCACGCTTCCCGGCGGAAATCACACGAAATATTCGTTGTGGTTATTTGAGAGCGAGCGCTGAAGAAGAAGAAGCTAATCTTTAAAACATGACACACATCGCGTTCCTTTAACCGGATTACATGCTGCTAATCTGCAGGGGGTTTAAAAAGAATGTAGAAGAATAAGTAAACTAGACACGCTGCTTACATATGTTAAACTATATGGAGGCCTGGAAGAATTGTCAAATACAACACGTACAATATCAAGACAACTATACTTGCTATATAGAGTTTCATATAAAAAATGGGCGAACAAGGAAAATAAGACATTCAAGCAAGCCAGTAGATTTGGGAGGTTGCAACCATCCCCTTTAGGAAATAATAACGTGGCTGTTAGTACTAAGCCAAAAGGTATGCCACTTTCCCCCTTAGAAACATTTCACAGAAAGACCAACAAATTTTCTTCAATACAAAGAATTGATACACGAAAATTCACGCAACATTTTTTTTTTTACACACATCCTTCTCCCTCACCCTTTGAGGGAAACATATCTACGGCCCTGCATTCACGGCAGGTGGCACAAGTTCGTTCTCAAACTCCTCCAAAGAGGCAGGATATAGTCTGCAGGCAGGAATTCGCTTTGGTTTATAGCGTGGCTGCGATATCTGCGCCTTTCCGCTTGACACATACTACTTCCGCATGGTCTATGGGTCACTGGCTCTCTGTAGGATAGTTTAGTCAACTCCACCCCTAAACCTTTTTAGTCGTCTCTTACGATGTGATTGGCAGGTATCAGTGTCACGTATTTTCTCCCAGTGTGTATCCCTGCAACACACATAGCGAATAAACAACAGCATTGTTTCTAATGAAAATTGAATAATGTCACGGTGAACTGAATAAACGGCTCAGAAACTGCCGAATGTACTGTCCTCTGTTACCAGATCCGTACATATTAACTGCACGTAACATCTGCGCGCAAATTGATCATGCTTGTAATTTACACATCATAATATTAGTTAAGAATGTAGTAAGTAAACACATGTTACAAAAACCTACTGTTAGTAATAAATAGATGAAATAAACAAGAATAATAAAAATAACAAGGACGAAAGCAGTTAACGTTTCGATCACAGATCTTCGTCGAATTCAATATATATATTCATATTCTGCAGTTGTTGCCCCCACCAGTGAATGTTGTGGCGGCGTGGTACGGAGAGCATCTGTGGCTGTGGCGGCCAAGGCACACATATTCCATCGAATGCAATTATGCATTCGAACCGTTCAGAAAGCAGTGAAAAACTACTGAGGGTATTTATCATCATCATCAAGTGCCGTCTCGGCAACGAAGCTTGCTGCATTGGATCTCCAACATCCCCTGTCTTTTGTCTTGGTAGTGCACTCTGCTAGACTGTAACCTGTCCATCGTGTGATATTACTCTCCCACTTGCCGTTACTATCTAAAACATGTTGGATTGATGGCTACATAATGAATAGGATACGTTATAGTTTTGTTTTAAAAAAAATGAACGTAAGTGTCTTACGAAGACAGCTTAGGTGGAAATAGTTGAGTCTTCTAGCGTTTCTAGCGTATACTGTCCATGTTTCATAGGCATACAGAAATGACGGTATAACTGATACATGGTAAACTATAAGTTTGGTGGTTGTCGTTATTCTCCTTATGTCCTATACATTATCTTTTTGAGTCGCCTCCCAAATGTGGCACTAGATTTCGTTATTCTGTAATGTACCTCAGTTTCTATGTTTACAGCTTGTGAGAGAGTTCTGCTTAGGCAAATGAAACTATTGACCGTTTGAAATTCTTCTTCTGTGATTTGTATACCAGTATTGAAATATGGATAATTTGGTGCTGTTTGATATATGACTTCAGTTTTCTTTGGGATGATCGTACAGCCAAAGTTGTGGCAAATTTCCTCAAATTGGTTTAGGGTGCCTATATAATATCTGCAGAATCAAAATACAGTTAAGTCATCTACATAGAGAAGTTCTCTGACCACTATTTCTCGCACCTTAGATTTGGCTTGCAAACGGCGAAGATTGAAGAGTTTGCCGCCTCTTCTGTATTTTATTTACATTCCTGTTAGTCATTTGATCGAGTTTAGTATGTCAGTATGTCAGAAAACATCAGGCTGAACAACTTGGAGCAAGAACACATCCTTGTTTGTCCTCCTTTATCACAGGAAATACTGGTGATCATACTTCATCACAGCTAACAGCAGCTATCATGGAGCTATAGTTAGACTGGTGATCATACTTCATCACAGCTAACAGCAGCTATCATGGAGCTATAGTTAGACAGGTGATCATACTTCATCACAGCTAACAGCAGCTATCATGGAGCTATAGTTAGACAGGTGATCATACTTCATCACAGCTAACAGCAGCTATCATGGAGCTATAGTTAGACAGGTGATCATACTTCATCACAGCTAACAGCAGCTATCATGGAGCTATAGTTAGACAGGTGATCATACTTCATCACAGCTAACAGCAGCTATCATGGAGCTATAGTTAGACAGGTGATCATACTTCATCACAGTTAACAGCAGCTATCATGGAGCTATAGTTAGACATGTGATCATACTTCATCACAGCTAACAGCAGCTATCATGGAGCTATAGTTAAACTGGTGATCATACTTCTACTCTGATGCGCTTGTGATTTCGTTTTTTCCTGTGGACCCCGAAGTCGTAACCTTCAATAACAGTTACCATGTTGTTCCGACAGGCCGACGTTGTGCTTGAACTAAAGAGTTTAATGAGGAAGGCGATCAGCGACAAACGCAAGATGAAATTTGTCAACAATACAACTGTGACAACGTTTGTATGCAGTGAAAATGGCTGATCGCCAGCTCATGCTGTCAACAATACTCCTAATATACCCATTGCCGAGGAGCGGTATGCTATATGGATAGAGATTGCGGTTGTCTTGTGCGGTGTTTTCTTTGACTGGAAAGGCGAAAATTATGTGTGCAAAAGCCCATCTAATGAAGGTCGGTATAATTTACGATTTTTACAATTCATTATAAGAATTATCAAGAAATTCCCGCCTAGCGCACATACCAACAACTTTTCCCCGTCGAACGGAAATTCCCGCAAGGGTGAACGACAACTCACTGTCCAGTATATTCGGAAATATCTGTTATAAAATCTTCAGCCCTCACAGTTCGTGGTCGGGCACGGCGTGGTCGGCCGGAACAACAAAGAACCATATCGCAAGGACCAGAGATGCGTCCTGTTGTCGATTTCTGTTTCAGCAGCATATCGCTTACAGAAATGGCGTGAAGTTGGCTGAGAAATCTTCAGCATATTCTACTGTCACATCGAGCATGAGAATGGAGATAGAGGGAGTTACAGCAGCTCTTAATTGGTTGATAACTGATACATCAACACACGCGGTAATACTCACAGACTATCAAAGCATGTTGCGCAAGATAGAAAAGTTCATGCTAAGAAAAGAATAGTGGGACTTATTGAACAACTCAGTTGTCCAGAGCATTACATGGATATTCTGCCCTGGTCATGCTGGGGTCAGAGGAAACGAGAGAGCCGACTTACTGGCAGGCAATGCGGCGATAGACGGCACATTGCTGAGAAGAGATAAAGCAGATTTAATAAAGGCAGTAATAAATTCATTTCAATATGCAGATGATGTCAATGAGGTTGAGAACGTACACATACAGAGAATGTTAGAAATGGGAGTATTCAGAGGTGAGGGGAGGAAAAGTAATTTTTTTGGAAAGTCGCGAAGATCACACAATCAACACCTGACCGGAACTATGAGTCTACATACACTGGGATGGCTGCTGGAGCGGAGGACGGAGCACTTATGGGAAAGTCCCGCGTGCTGTGAAGCCAGTTTCTAATCAAGAATCATACTTCATCACAGATAACAGCAGCTATCATGGAGCTGTAGCTAGACTGTTGATACTTCATCACAGATAACATTTATCATGGAGCTGTAGCTAGACTAGTGATGATACTTCATCACAGATAACAACAGGTATCATGGAGCTGTAGCTAGACTGGTGATGATACTTCATCACAGATAACAACAGGTATCATGGAGCTGTAGCTAGACTGTTGATACTTCATCACAGATAACAACATGTATCATGGAGCTGTAGCTAGACTGTTGATGATACTTCATCACAGATAACAACATGTATCATGGAGCTGTAGCTAGACTGTTGATGATACTTCATCACAGATAACAACAGGTATCATGGAGCTGTAGCTAGACTAGTGATGATACTTCATCACAGATAACAACAGGTATCATGGAGCTGTAGCTAGACTGTTGATACTTCATCACAGATAACAACATGTATCATGGAGCTGTAGCTAGACTGTTGATGATACTTCATCACAGATAACAACATGTATCATGGAGCTGTAGCTAGACTGTTGATACTTCATCACAGATAACAACATGTATCATGGAGCTGTAGCTAGACTGTTGATGATACTTCATCACAGATAACAACAGGTATCATGGAGCTGTAGCTAGACTGTTGATGATACTTCATCACAGATAACAACATGTATCATAGAGCTGTAGCTAGACTGTTGATACTTCATCACAGATAACAACATGTATCATGGAGCTGTAGCTAGACTGTTGATGATACTTCATCACAGATAACAACATGTATCATGGAGCTGTAGCTAGACTGGTGATACTTCATCACAGATAACAACATGTATCATGGAGCTGTAGCTAGACTGTTGATGATACTTCATCACAGATAACAACAGGTATCATGGAGCTGTAGCTAGACTGGTGATGATACTTCATCACAGATAACAACAGGTATCATGGAGCTGTAGCTAGACTGTTGATACTTCATCACAGATAACAACATGTATCATGGAGCTGTAGCTAGACTGTTGATGATACTTCATCACAGATAACAACATGTATCATGGAGCTGTAGCTAGACTGTTGATGATACTTCATCACAGATAACAACATGTATCATGGAGCTGTAGCTAGACTGTTGATGATACTTCATCACAGATAACAACAGGTATCATGGAGCTGTAGCTAGACTGTTGATGATACTTCATCACAGATAACAACATGTATCATAGAGCTGTAGCACGACGTTGATAATTTTTGGGGAAAGCCAAATTTAGCGATCACTTTCCACAGTTCTGTCACTTACAGTTATGTCACATGCCTTACTGAGGCCTAACAATGTGAAACGTTCCCTTTTGGTGTTTTTGGACATTTTGTTGGAGTTTGGCACTTCTACTAGACCACAAACTGCAGGAAGTACACACTTTCAGACAGAAGACGTGCATGCCAGGTAGCAGTGTCGCTATTCTTTGCCTCCCCCCCCCCGTCCCACTCTCCAGCAACACATATGCGATTGTGGCCGTCTTATATCTGTTGGGTCATCAACTCGGCTCAATTCTTCGTTGTGTATTCTATTCACAATGGGAGTTACTTCCTCCTGCGTCCTTTCGACCTATGACATTCACCCCATTTATTGTATGACCTTTCTACCATGAATTTATACCATAACCGCCTACAATATACTTAGACTGTCCACGGTTTATACCTGTAGTATATATCTCTTATCTGGAAGTACCCTCCAACAAAACGTGGGTCAGCTCAATAACCCTTGACCAATCTCCACAGGACAGAATAAGTACATAATAACCATTCACGCGTACTGTGTAATACGATTTATGTTGATTTGATTGGCTGAGCGTCAGACTCCTGCTGATTTGATTAGTTCAATGTAGTTGATAATGTCTGAACTGATTTAGATCAACACTGAAACCTCTTAATTATAACTGTTATTTATGTGTGTGTATATATATAAGCCACAGGGAAACAAGGACGACGAACAGGGCGTATTCAATCGGAGTTATATGGTCCATCAGCTGACCACTTCTTATTGCTGGGGTCTCAGTGAGGAATTAAATTGGAAAAGGAAAACGGGGATCGTGGATATGTCTGAGTGGACCACAGAAACGTCACTAAAGCATTTTCCATGTGTAAGCACTTTCGTTCCTGCATGTTTTCCATGTGTAAGCACTTTCGTTACTGCATGTTTTCCATGTGTAAGCACTTTCGTTACTTCGTGTTTTCCATGTGTAAGCACTTTCGTTACTGCATGTTTTTCATGTGTAAGCACTTTCGTTACTGCATGTTTTCCATGTGTAAGCACTTTAGTTACTGCGTGTTTTCCATGTGTAAGCACTTTTGTTACTGCATGTTTTCCATGTGTAAGCACTTTCGTTACTGCATGTTTTCCATGTGTAAGCACTTTAGTTACTGCGTGTTTTCCATGTGTAAGCACTTTCGTTACTGCATGTTTTCCATGTGTAAGCACTTTCGTTACTGCATGTTTTCCATGTGTAAGCACTTTAGTTACTGCGTGTTTTCCATGTGTAAGCACTTTAGTTACTGCGTGTTTTCCATGTGTAAGCACTTTTGTTACTGCATATTTTCCATGTGTAAGCACTTTCGTTACTGCATGTTTTCCATGTGTAAGCACTTTAGTTACTGCGTGTTTTCCATGTGTAAGCACTTTAGTTACTGCATGTTTTCCATGTGTAAGCACTTTAGTTACTGCATGTTTTCCATGTGTAAGCACTTTCTTTACTGCGTGTTTTCCATGTGTAAGCACTTTCGTTACTGCATGTTTTCCATGTGTAAGCACTTTCGTTACTTCGTGTTTTCCATGTGTAAGCACTTTCGTTACTGCATGTTTTCCATGTGTAAGCACTTTCGTTACTGCATGTTTTCCATGTGTAAGCACTTTCGTTACTGCATGTTTTCCATGTGTAAGCACTTTAGTTACTGCGTGTTTTCCATGTGTAAGCACTTTTGTTACTGCATGTTTTCCATGTGTAAGCACTTTCGTTACTGCATGTTTTCCATGTGTAAGCACTTTAGTTACTGCGTGTTTTCCATGTGTAAGCACTTTAGTTACTGCATGTTTTCCATGTGTAAGCACTTTAGTTACTGCATGTTTTCCATGTGTAAGCACTTTCTTTACTGCGTGTTTTCCATGTGTAAGCACTTTCGTTACTGCATGTTTTCCATGTGTAAGCACTTTCGTTACTGCGTGTTTTCCATGTGTAAGCACTTTCGTTACTGCGTGTTTTCCATGTGTAAGCACTTTCGTTACTGTATGTTTTCCATGTGTAAGCACTTTCGTTACTGCATGTTTTCCATGTGTAAGCACTTTCGTTTCTGCATGTTATCCATGTGTAAGCACTTTCGTTACTGCGTGTTTTCCATGTGTAAGCACTTTCGTTACAGCGTGTTTTCCATGTGTAAGCACTTTCGTTACTGCATGTTTTCCATGAGTAAGCACTTTCGTTACTGCGTGTTTTCCATGTGTAAGCACTTTCGTTACTGCATGTTTTCCATGTGTAAGCACTTTCGTTACTGCATGTTTTCCATGTGTAAGCACTTTCGTTACTGCATGTTTTCCATGTGGAAGCACTTTCGTTTCTGCATGTTTTCCATGTGTACGCACTTTCGTTATTGCATCTTTTCCATGTGTAAGCACCTTCGTTTCTGCATGTTTTCCATGTGTAAGCACTTTCGTTACTGCATGTTTCCATGTGTAAGCACTTTAGTTAATGTATGTTTTCCATGTGTAAGCACGATTTAATAAAATAATAAACGCGGTGATGTTAGCAAGAAGGTCATCAGATACATTTGATAAACTTTTTAATGTTTATGTCCTTGTTTTATGGCGTAAACTTTGCACAAAAAAGGGGCGCAGGAGAAAGATATGTTACGAACCACTGTTGTAATAAAATGAGGTGTGACAGGACGGAACAATAGAACAGTAAATGAGTATCTAATGTCTGGATTCATGAAATCAATATCTAATGTCTAGATTCATGAAATCAATATCTAATGTCTAGATTCATGAAATCAATATCTAATGTCTGGATTCATGAAATCAATATCTAATGTCTGGATTCATGAAATCAATATCTAATGTCTAGATTCATTAAATCAATATCTAATGTCTAGATTCATTAAATCAATATCTAATGTCTAGATTCATGAAATCAATATCTAATGTCTAGATTCATGAAATCAATATCTAATGTCTGGATTCATGAAATCAATATCTAATGTCTAGATTCATTAAATCAATATCTAATGTCTAGATTCATTAAATCAATATCTAATGTCTAGATTCATGAAATCAATATCTAATGTCTAGATTCATGAAATCAATATCTAATGTCTGGATTCATGAAATCAATATCTAATGTCTAGATTCATTAAATCAATATCTAATGTCTGGATTCATGAAATCAATATCTAATGTCTAGATTAATGAAATCAATATCTAATGTCTAGATTCATTAAATCAATATCTAATGTCTGGATTCATGAAATCAATATCTAATGTCTAGATTCATGAAATCAATATCTAATGTCTGGATTCCTACCACGAAACGTTGTTTTTTTAATCTCTAAAAGATCTAAAGTCACCCTAGCCTCGGATCATGGATATCATAACAAATATGGAAATGTCAAGGTCATCGTCTTACGCTTCTACATCCAGGATCGTAGATATGAGTAACTTTAGGGAGCGGGTTTTCCTTACTTTAAGGAGGGGTTTACCTTACCTTCAGGAGGGGGTTTTCAGTACCGTAAGGAGGCGGTTTTCTTTACCTTAAGGAGGGGGGTTTTCTTTACCTTAAGGAGGGGGGTTTTCTTTACCTTAAGGAGGGGGGTTTTCTTTACCTTAAGGAGGGGGGTTTCTTTACCTTAAGGAGGGGGGTTTTCTTTACCTTAAGGAGGGGGTTTTCTTTACCTTAAGGAGGGGGGGTTTTCTTTACCTTAAGGAGGGGGGTTTTCTTTACCTTAAGGAGGGGGTTTTCTTTACCTTAAGGAGGGGGGTTTTCTTTACCTTAAGGAGGGGGGTTTTCTTTACCTTAAGGAGGGGGTTTTTCCATACAAATTATTTTTTGAATATGCCATTCATCCGTTTTCTTGTGTAAATTTCAGTATTTGACAAATAATTTGAAGACGTTTTTGTGCGAAAAATCGCTACGGAAAGGGTTTTTTATAGACATTTTGGTCAAGTTCCTAGTGTTAAAAGTTATCTTAGAATGCTAAGGGATGGGGTTGTACCCCCCTCCCCTTGTCTATGGGCCAGCCTACATCCCTCCTAGTGAGCTGATTATGACAGAAAATACAAGTCAATTATAGTATTTCCCACAGAAATCAATGGTTGGTAATGGACTATCACAATCGCTAATACAGTGAGCGGTTAACTGATGTTTCTAATGGAGCGTAACGATGAATGTATTCACTGGTCGACATTTGAAGCATCACAGCTGCTCTAGTGATTGACTAGTTTAGGCGTCATATAGACATATCGCAGGAGCGGATCAATCAATCGATACATGCACTTCAGTTTCCTCGTGTGTGTAAACTGGAGTGTGTAAGATATACACACTGTGCGTGTGTATTGTGTTTGTCTCGGTTGACAGTCTTTCAAGCTTGTTTACTTGTGACGTAATTTTAACTTCTTCTTCTTCAGCGTTCATTCTCAAACTCCCGCTGCCTCTCCCTTGTAGCAAGATCATCGTCCTACTAGAATTCCAGCAGGATGTAGTCCAGAGAATGGAAATGCGATGTGTCGCCGTTTTATTTGCGCCAATGGCCCTACACATCCGTCTTCGTCGGTGACGTAGTTGTTATCATCTCTCTTCTCTCTCTCTCTCTCTCTCTCTCGCTTTCCCTCTCGTTGTGATTTCTTTTTCCTCGTTTGCTCTCAAACTCCTGCACATTAGAAGGATGTAGATCAAAGAAATAAATTAATTCCTCCATGGTTTTCAGCTTAGATGTGATATCTGATCCAACGCATACGATTAACTATTTCTCCAACTTTAACTATTTCTGTGTCATGCTATGGGATGTGGTATTCAGCCCTTATAACCAACACTCCGCAGTCGGCTTTTATTACATGCTTGGCAGTTTACAGTGTCAATATTCTTTTATCCCTTTTTCGAGTCCCGGCAGTACCCGATGATTGAGTGCTTCTAAATGTAGTTTATATATTTAACATATACATACATGTCAGATGCGATCGCCTCTTGTAGCTGTGAACTTTTATTGTAGCTTAGTGAACATTTATTGTAACTTAGTGAACTTTTATTGTAACTTAGTGAACTTTTATTGTAGCTTAGTGAACTTTTATTGTAGCTTAGTGAACTTTTATTGTAGCTTAGTGAACTTTTATTCTTTTGTAGAAGAAGCTAAAGTCATAGCCAAAGTTGACCACTTTTCCTCTCATTCGTTCTCAAACTCCCGCTGGATCTCTCTTGTAGCAGGGCAATGGTCATATTAGATTTCCAGCAGGATGTAGTTCATAGAACGGAAATGTGTCATCGTTTATATTTGCACAAATGGCCCGACACACTTGTTGGTGGTACGACACAATTGTTGGTGGTCCAACACACTTGTTGGTGGTCCGACACACTTGTTGGTGGTCCGACACACTTGTTGGTGATCCGACACACTTGTTGGTGGTCCGACACACTTGTTGGTGGTCCGACACACCTGTTGGTGGTCCGACACACTTGTTGGTGGTCCGACACACTTGTTGGTGGTCCGACACACCTGTTGCTGGTCCGACACACCTGTTGGTGGTCCGACACACTTGTTGGTGGTCCGACACACTCGTTTGTGGTCCGACACACTTGTTGGTGGTCATGAATACGTTCAGTAGTTTACCACTTGCAATGAACGGTGGACGTCTGTAACCATATCGCTGGTATGCCAATCATACAAGAGAACTGGGTCCTATGTGTCACTTGTACCCGAAAAGGAAGCACATGTTAATACTGTTACCGTCCATGCATGTGGAAAGGACAATGGAGGTTTTCTTGTGCAGTTGGCTGTCCTATCCCGTATAAGGACTACGTCCATAAGCCATTCTGAAGTCGGATGTGTCAGGCTAAAAGTAGAGATATCAAATTTAAGCTGTAAATCATGACACACCACATTCCGTTCTCCGGATAACATCATGCTAATCTGTGGGATTTTGAGAGTGAACGAAGAAGGTGAACCGCTGAAACGGTTAACTGTGGTAAATCAGACCGTAATAACATGGGCAGATTTAGGGCATATCCAAGTTCAGACGGATTTGTTATAACGAAATTCTACTTCTTTTTTCTAAGTTGATTCTCAAACACGTGAAGATTGGCAAGATGTAGTCCAGAGAATGGAATGTGTTGTATCGTGGTATACCGTATACAGCTTCATTTAGGCATAGATCTATGGTTAAAAGTTTGAGAATCACTGGTCTAATGAGATGTCTAGAAATTACGCCAACAATATCCATATTGTCTGCCAATTTCTTTGACCCACCACCTTGTCAACAAATGTCAACAATTCAAGGAAACCCCCTACCCCAAACAATTTCTTAATTATGTCAAAAACATCCCCACCATCTGCCTGTGTGTTGCCGGGGCCCGAAAGGGGATCAAAGAATAGCAATACTGTTTACCTTCCATGCATGTCGTAAAAGGCGACTAAGGAGGTTATGGGATGGAGTTGGCTTTCCATCCCATATAGGGTAAGTGACCCAAAGCCATGCTGAAGTCGGATGTGTCAGGCCGAAAGGCGCAGATATCGCAGCAATGCTGTAAACCATGACACAACGCAATCCGTTCTCCGGACTACATCCTGCTAATCTGCAGGATTTTGAGAACGAACGCAGAAGAAGAAGAATCCTCACCACAATTTAAAAAAAAAGATTTTGCAGAAAAAGTACGAAAAAAACCTACATAAATAAAGCATCCCCAGTTGTTGACCTAATATATGGACATGCATAAAGCTAGTCGACAGTGCATTCCGCTGAGATGTCGTGTTACTTAATAATGTTATTTACTTGTAGAAATTATTCATAGATTTTAGAATTCACGGCCAACAAAGAGTTCTGGTGTTATATTTGGGCGCTAATGTGAATACGGACATTGGGTAACCAGGTGTGTGGAGTAAGGTGCATTACGGAAATGGGTGTCTCAATTCAACGGCGTGGCATACAGGAATGAAATAGAAGGAGACTTATGCACACCTGGTGTATTTGATATTCAAAGTATTGTTGGTCTTTGATATGCAGTGACTGTGTATGTACACATGTGTGTGTTTTTGTGTATGAGTGTGTGTGAGGAATAGGTAATAGAGGTACGGGCAACGTTTCAAACAACATTGGTAAAGAGGGAGGACAAGAGTAATTTCCCGGTAAAATGGAATTCCACAGAATTGCCTCATAGATACAAGGGTAGGATGTTTGATTATTGAAAATATACCGGTAGTAAAATCCTGATTCTTGAGAACAAATGTAAAATCTTGATTCTTGAGAACAAATGTAAAATCTTGATTTTTTTAGAACAAATGTAAAATCTTGATTCTTGAGAACAAATGTAAATTTTCTGTATTGCTGAGAGCACATATAAAATCGTGATTTTTTAGAACAAATGTAAAATCTTGATTTGTTTAGAACAAATGTAAAATCTTCATTCTTGAGAACAAATGTAAAATCTTGATTCGTGAGAACAAATGTAAAATCATGACTCTTAAGAACAACTGTAAAATCCTGATTTTTGAGAACTAATATAAAATCTTGATTCTTGAGAACAAATGTAAAATCTTGATTCTTGAGAACAAATGTAAAATCTTGATTCTTGAGAACAAATGTAAAATCTTGATTCTTGAGAACAAATGTAAAATCTTGATTCTTGAGAACAAATGTAAAATCTTGATTCTTGAGAACAAATGTAAAATCTATATTGATGTACGGTGCTGAGTTTTTCCTCTTTCTCGTTCTACAGTCAGCTACAGCGCCAATACCAGGCTACATCGCCAATACCAGGCTACAGCGCCAATACCAGGTTACAGCGCCAATACCAGGCTACAGCGCCAATACCAGGTTACAGCGCCAATACCAGGCTACAGCGGAAATACCTTTATGATACGTTGCTGATCCAGCCGTCCATGGGCTCAAGTCCTTTGATCAAATGTCATCGTGTGATATATGCATGTGTTTGTGAGCTGTTGTTTTGTTCCATATAAGATGTTCCATTATTCTGGCACTGGAGGGAGAAGCATTTTCCTTATATCATCCAATGCTGGACATTCGAAAAGGTGGTGGTGAACGGTTTCATATGGATAAGTGCACAGCCGACACCCTGTAGTGTGTTGTGGTTGTATTCTGTTCAGAAGATTGTTACGCTGTACATGTGTGAAAAGTCAGATGATGATTAGGTATTAGGTATGTTGATTGTCCTCTTCGCACACCGGATACGTCCATAGGTGCTCAGATCTCCGCTTCAGTAAATCTCTCAGGGTATAACGGCTGATGGTTCCGGTTCTATGTTAGTTCACTGTTCTTTTTGAAATCTTTGTCAGGGGTTCTCTACGGGCCACGCCCATCCGCACTCCAAATTCGCGCATTTATCTCCGGTCTGATCTACGAAGAAACCAGATGTGTCCTCAATGTATACCTAGAGAACGTGATCCGTGAGGCCATCATTTACACCGAGCATGATGATACTATGGTCTTTCCTTCCCAGAAAGCTGATGTTGTCTTCAGGATTTGGGCTGGTCATATATTTATAGATTTCCCTCCCAGTGTTTCCCATGGCCCATCTATTCATCCAGCTTTGTTTATTCCTAGATCTCAACATAATTTTCACTGTGTGCATGGTTGTTTGTGTATATGGCTGTTCTTGTTGTGCTCCCATCTTTGCTTAGCCTTGTCATTTCCAGGTGTGTTTGCGTAGGCTAGGAATCCACTGAATAACAATAGTGACTTCATAAGATGTAAACATCTGGTTGGCATAGTGATATAATTCACTTAGCTGATGTTTACGATTACCATCACATACTAGTGCTTGAAGAGTGGACATAGATTTTGCAAAAATCACAATCTTCTAGACATTTGATGGAAAGGCATCAAATTTGGTCTTCGGGTGATACACAATAATTCCTAGTGCTGTTATTTCAGCTTCATAGTTCGAACATGTATATAAACAAACATATATATTAGGTAGGTAAATAGACGGACAGAGAGGACGGACAGACATATATAAATAGTAGACAGACAGACAAATATATATACAGATAGATAGATAGATAGATATATAGATAGATAGATAGATGGATAGATAGATAGGATAGGATAGGATAGGATAGGAAGATAGATAGATAGATAGATAGATAGATAGATAGATAGATAGATAGATAGATAGATAGATAGATAGATAGATAGATAGATAGATAGATAGATAGATAGATAGATAGATAGATAGATAGATAGATAGATAGATAGATAGATAGATAGATAGATAGATAGATAGATAGATAGATAGATAGATAGATAGATAGATAGATAGATAGATAGATAGATAGATAGATAGATAGATAGATAGATAGATAGATAGATAGATAGATAGATAGATAGATAGATAGATAGATAGATAGATAGATAGATAGATAGATAGATAGATAGATAGATAGATAGATAGATAGATAGATAGATAGATAGATAGATAGATAGATAGATAGATAGATAGATAGATAGATAGATAGATAGATAGATAGATAGATAGATAGATAGATAGATAGATAGATAGATAGATAGATAGATAGATAGATAGATAGATAGATAGATAGATAGATAGATAGATAGATAGATAGATAGATAGATAGATAGATAGATAGATAGATAGATAGATAGATAGGATAGGATAGGATAGGATAGGAAGATAGATAGATAGATAGATAGGATAGGATAGGATAGGAAGATAGATAGATAGATAGATAGATAGATAGATAGATAGATAGATAGATAGATAGATAGATAGATAGATAGATAGATAGATAGATAGATAGATAGATAGATAGATAGATAGATAGATAGATAGATAGATAGATAGATAGATAGATAGATAGATAGATAGATAGATAGATAGATAGATAGATAGATAGATAGATAGATAGATAGATAGATAGATAGATAGATAGATAGATAGATAGATAGATAGATAGATAGATAGATAGATAGATAGATAGATAGATAGATAGATAGATAGATAGATAGATAGATAGATAGATAGATAGATAGATAGATAGATAGATAGATAGATAGATAGATAGATAGATAGATAGATAGATAGATAGATAGATAGATAGATAGATAGATAGATAGATAGATAGATAGATAGATAGATAGATAGATAGATAGATAGATAGATAGATAGATAGATAGATAGATAGATAGATAGATAGATAGATAGATAGATAGATAGATAGATAGATAGATAGATAGATAGATAGATAGATAGATAGATAGATAGATAGATAGATAGATAGATAGATAGATAGATAGATAGATAGATAGATAGATAGATTTCTATCCCCAAAAATGGCCTCGGTGGAATCGGGACTGGATTTCTAATTCAGGATGGAAATAAATAGGGTCATATTCTTCTTTCTAGCCATATCCATACAGTAATGTCATCAGCTATGTAGTAATGTCATCAACCATTATAGTAATATCATCAACCATTATAGTAATATCATCAGCCATATACTAATATTAGCAACCATGCAGTAATAGCATCAACTATTATAGCAATATTATCAACTATGCAGTAATATAAAATAATTCATGCAGTAATATAAAAAACCATGCAGTAATGTCATAATCCATTCAGTAATATCATCAACCATACAGTAATATCATCAACCATACAGTAATGTCATCATCCATGCAGTAATATCATCAACTATGCAGTAATATCAACAGCTATGCAGAATTGATAGTTCCTTTCTTGGGTGTTTTCCATGATCCCCGGAGATTATGTGTTGAAAGCTATGGTGCTATATGCTATTAGTGCTACTCTCTGCAGACAGCGCGACGTTTCGCTTTAGGAGCTGGGAACATATGGGGAAACCCGTCTACAATGAAGTCATTCCTCTACACTTTCTTTCTCTCTCACTGTCGCATAATATGTATTGTAAAGATAAAGGTAATACATGTTATGAACCAGCGTCTTAGTACATGGCTTCCCATAAGTGCTCAACTGTCTAGTCAGTGGTTGACCATAAACTGCCTGACTAGCGTCGCACACCGTACTCGCTCAGCAGCGATGGCGACATTCCTCAACATTCTCAGAGCATGGACACTGGTACCATACTTCCTTGTGATTAGATGTACAGCGGGAGTAATAATGTTTATTCAAAACCATGAATAACGAGTTATTTCTTAACCCAGATCTGCTGGTCAGTGGACGAATGACTTAACTTTACACTACGGCACTCACCACATCCCCCCCACACACACACATATATGCACGCGTACACATACATATGAGAACGCACACACACCTACACACTTGCAAACTTACATAAAGCACAGTCACACATAAACACAACCACTCGTCCACACTCAAAAACAAACATACATACACATATATATAAATACAGAAGCTTTTACGAACGACAAATTAAAACAAACGCACACACGCACACACACATACACACCGGTGAATGATAATTATAAGCATAAAAAATCAAATCTAATAATTCTTCTTCATTTTCCTGCCAATTGCATTTTTCTGCTTGAGCAGCTCGCTCGCGCAGATAATAATCCGTTGGGTGGAATTGTGGGTCAGCACGTGCACACATGATAACTCGGGTACGGTTGAGAGGAGACTGTTAGTGAATATTGTTGAGGATATAGTTGGAACCGCGATTCTTCATTCTTCTAGGGGTATTGATTACACCTTCCCCGTCACTAGAATTTCTGTCAAACACCATCTGAAACATCAAGTTTACATATATAGTCAAACACTATCTGAAACACCAAGTTTACATATATAGTCAAACACTATCTGAAACACCAAGTTTACATATATAGTCAAACACTATCTGAAACATCAAGTTTACATATATAGTCAAACACTATCTGAAACACCAAGTTTACATATATAGTCAAACACTATCTGAAACACCAAGTTTACATATATAGTCAAACACTATCTGAAACACCAAGTTTACATATATAGTCAAACACTATCTGAACATTTTTACCAGGTTTACATATATAGTCAAAGCACATCTGAAACATTAGGTGTATAGGCAAATCCCATAACCGCCTGTGTGTTGTAAAAAAATGGGAGCAAACAATGACAACACTATCTACCTTCCATGCATCTCCCACGAAGGTGCGTAGTTTTTTTTTTGGGGGGGTGAAGTCTGCTGCCCCATCCTATATAAGGTTAAACTGTCTACGCTGAGACCTGCTGAAGTTGGATATGTCATGTCGAAATGTACAAATATAGTTTGTACATTTTGTACAAACTAAATTGTAATCAATGATATGAATTTCGTTCTCCGGACTACATCTTACTAACCTGCAGGAGTTTGAGAACGAAAACAGAAGAAGGTATTAATTTGAAACTAGATAGAAAACTCTTAAACATTGGCTGGGAAGAGTTCAAGGTAAAAAAAAAATAAGTAAGAGAAGATATCAAACAGCAATATGTTTCTACAAAATAAAATGGTGGACTTATATCGGACATTAGTTTGAATGAATGAAAATAGACTTGCGATATGAATATTTAAATGAGTACCAGATGGCAAAAGAAAGAAAGACCAATACAAACTCAGAACAACCATCACAGTTGGTATGACTTGATTCTTGATTAGAAACTGGCCTCACAGCACGTGGAACAATCCCATAAGTGTTCGCCTTCTGTTCTAGCAGCCATCCAACTAGATGGTGTTTCGAGTCTAATGCCGCCGAAACAGACGTCGACATCAGGGCACAACTCTGACCCTTGCGACATGTTTCTTTGTTGTTACGTCCACCCAAGCCGTGCTCGTAACCAGTTCACGCACAACGTCGGCCTATCGGAACAACATGGTAACTGTTATCGAAGGTTACGACTACAGGATTGTATAGATGACGTGCCATGCAGCTTCTATAAGAAGATAACCTCAATATAAGGCATGTCATCTAAGGTTTTCTGTTGCAATGTTGGTTTGTCTAGTGAGCCATTGGTGAGACCCACAGACGCAACCGCATGCACGACTATGGTCTCAACAACATGCAAGAACTACACACAGCAGCATCATGTTGCTGGATCTAGAGAGTGCTGGTTGCTTCCCAATGCATCATATTCGACGCTGAAGGAACAGAACCACACACACACACACACACACACATAGGTAGGTGGCTGGGAATATCAGTTGTAATAGATAGGTTAACAACACGGACGTATCAGGTGGCTGGGAATATCAGGTGTAATAGATAGGTTAACAACACGAACGGGACTATTTGACACAGTAGTATGTGCTACATGGCTATCAGGTGGCTATCAGGATATCCTCGTATACTACTGCACTGGAATGCCTCCACTCGGGGACTAGACATGCATTAATAACCCTTCCTCCAATACAATCCTACCTTTGAGGTAACAAAGCATAGAAGCGCTCCGGTGTCGCCTCGTTTGTTCAACTGAGGAGGACATGTATTTTTGTCAGCAAGGTTATGACCTGTCAAAACTTAGTTGCTCACATTTAAAGGAATTACTTCATTATCTGATCATATATCTATCCACCCATCAACACACAAGATCATCATTTATCTATCCACCCACCAAAACACAACATCATCATTTATCTATCCACACATCAACACACAATTTTGAAACAATCTCGCTCACACGTCTCTTTCCACTTTGAGGTCCAAGTTTGCATTATCTTGATGCCCTGAGGTGAAGGAACAACAACAACTTCAGATAAAAATAAACTTACCTGGCGGTTTTGTGTTACTGTTTACACATCATTCTTTACACTCTATTTACACTTTATTTACACAAAAAGACTTACCCTCTGAGCAAACAGTTGTACTTAACTGGTTTTTCTATAAAACACACAAAATACATTGTTTTTCACGTATGTGGTCGGTTATACCGAATACGGACATTGTTTATCACGTACGTGGTCGGTTATACCGAATACGGAATCCCTCAACCATAAAGCCATATGGACTCATTACGGCATCTCTCTAAAGTTACGCATTTTGACTTTCCCTGTAATTTTCTTATGTCGTCGATACAGTGTGATAAATGGCAATCACAAGAAAGGTCAAATTTCGTCATTTTAGAACAGGTGTTGGTAGTCTATGCCCTCGGGGCGTAAATAGCTCGCATTCCCAAATTGCACGGCCAGCCATTCCTCAAACAAAGAAAATAAATAATATTGTACCTACGCAACTCGCAACGTGAGTATTCACGTTTTCCATCTTCGAGTACACCGTATACCTGATGCATTACCAGGATGAGGTGTGGTCAAAGATCAAAGACTTGTTGACTCAAGTTCCGAGGCGAGTATGTGCCATCTTAACTGACCTGGTACAAATACAGTTCTCTTCATTACTATTTTATTTTAAATAATAAACCATCGACGTTTTTAAACAATATTATTCATTTTCTCCTCAAACAAAAATCTTGTCTGCTGACCCGTGGTGCTTTGTAAAAACAAACAATATACCCGATATGTGCTTATTATGAGCCAGGCCTAGACCACATAGCTTTCATAAATTGTATCAAGTAAAAAAACCCATCAATTAATACTTAATAATATTAATACAGTTCTGGAAACTACCAGATTTCGTTCCTTGCGGTTTAGGGTGAGACTTTTTATTACTAGTTCTTTCTGTAATCCAGTGCACATTCGCATATAAATATACATTCAATTTCTTTTAGCGTTGAAGTTAGTGTATAGTGCAGAGGTCAGATCTCTCCAATTATATCTGTTGAAAGCCATAGGGCCTACTGTGCAGTTCTTGAATAGTATGAATATTGTTTTAATTTCTCTAAGTATTGTTCTTCTGAATGTTTCCTTTGGTCTACCCACCCCTGGCTCTTCTGCCTGTTGGTATCCATGCAAGAGATTGGTGGTGTATTCTGTTATTGTCTGAGCGTAGGACATGTCCGATGTAGGACCAACGGCGTTTTCTAATAACATCTGTGATGTAGTTTTGATGTGTCTCTTTTCTGATGTTTTCGTTCGATTTGAATTCGCTCCAGTGGGTGTTAGTTCTACAAAGACATTTGTTTTCGAAACTCAATAGTTTCTTTTCTGAAGATACATAACTTTTCCAGCTCTCACATTTATATGACAACTCTGGAATGACCATTGAATTAAATAAGTGAATTTTCGCGAGTTATATAAATATTACCAACCTATAAATATAACACGTAGCAAATAAATATATCATATAAATATAACATATAACTTATAAATATAACAGATAACATAAATATAACAGATAACATATAAATATAACGGATAATAAATATAACAGTTAATATATAAATATAACACTTAGTATATAAATATAACAGATAACATAAATGTAACAGATAACATAAAAATATAACAGATAACATGTGTACTTCAACTTTCTGGTAAGCTTATTTTCAGCTGTCCGCGACCAGCTGTGGATTTGTGCATCCTTCCCTCGGACCATACGAGGTGTCCGACTTCTGCTATAGAAGAATGATTCTCAATGATTCCACGTGACTGTATTGTCGCAAAACTGACAACAAACATTAGTTACTCAATGGATAGTTAGAATGCTAAATTGTTTAGTTGAAATTTAAACTTAATTACCAGGGGTTGGGAGTTTACTGATCCCATCCCATAGAAAAGAAGGTCAGAGTGGTCCAATAGTCATATTGCAGTAGGGTGTATCGATCAGAAAAGCGCCTATATCGCAGACAAGCTGCAAACCATGCCACAACGACTTCCATTCTCTGGACTACATCCTGCTAAACTGCATAGTCTGAGAACGAATTCCGAGGATTAAGATCTTAGCTGACAGACTCCGATCTATATTAATTCATTGTATGGTATTATACAAGAGATAGGCAGAGGTACAAGTTAAGTGGGAGAGTAACGTCGCGAGATGGATAGGTTATATTCTAGCAGAGTGCACCACCAAGACCAGAGACGAGGGATATCGGAGGTCCGTTGCAGTGAACCTAATTTGCAGAGACGGCACTTAATGATCATGAGGATGACATTGGATACTGCACGGTATGTTATTTAGCCATGGATGATATTGGATACTGCACGGTATTTTTATTTAGCCATGGATGATATTGGATACTGCACGGTATTTTTATTTAGCCATGGATGACATTGGATACTGCACGGTATTTTTATTTAGCCATGGATGATATTGGATACTGCACGGTATTTTTATTTAGCCATGGATGACATTGGAGATTGCACGGTATGTTATTTAGCCATGGATGACATTGGATACTGCACGATATTTTTATTTAGCCATGGATGACATTGGATACTGCACGGTATTTTTATTTAGCCATGGATGATATTGGATACTGCACGGTATTTTTATTTAGCCATGGATGATATTGGATACTGCACGGTATTTTTATTTAGCCATGGATGACATTGGAGATTGCACGGTATGTTATTTAGCCATGGATGACATTAGATACTGCACGATATTTTTATTTAGCCATGGATGACATTGGAGATTGCACGGTATGTTATTTAGCCATGGACGACATTGGATACTGCACGGTATGTTATTTAGCCATGGATGATATTGGAGATTGCACGGTATGTTATTTAGCCATGGATGATATTGGATACTGCACGGTATGTTATTTAGCCATGGATGATATTGGATACTGCACGGTATTTTTATTTAGCCATGGATTTGGATACTGCACGGTATTTTTATTTAGCCATGGATGATATTGGATACTGCACGGTATTTTTATTTAGCCATGGATGACATTGGATACTACACCGTATGTTATTTAGCCATGGCTTACTCTTTGGCTTAAAAATAATAAACTTGATCTGAAGAGATCATGTTCAAATCTGGTCTGCTATCTTCTAAAAGTAGAATTTGTTGCTAAAAAGGAACATTTCTAACCACTAAGCCACCCAAGCGTATCAACAAGATACAGAACAAGAAACGTGTAATTATACGAAGCCGGCCGAGTGGACAATAGTACGGAGGTGAAGAGAACAGTGAAAACATTTGCATCCCACGTTTGAATGAGATATGGAAAAAGGTGGAGAAATGTAATACCAGAGCAGAATGACGAATGAAGGCAGGAAGAAAGTGTCACCACTCAATCAAAGACGCACTCGAATTGTAATTATAAATTGATTTAGATATCCTTTGTGCAGGAAATAATTGAGTTGTTGGATATATTCATGAATACATAGTGGGTAGTTTTAGTCGAGGGGGGAGGCGAGCAAGAGGTAGGAAGAGATACAAGTGGGAGAGTAGCATCACGTGATGGACAGGATACAGGCTAGCAAAGTGCACAACCAAAACAAGAGACATGCGATGTTGGAGGTAGGTTGCAGCTCGTTGCGGAGACGGCACTTAATGATGATGAGTTTTAGTAATTTCGAATAAGTGGCTTTAGGTTTCTCTTTATTATGAGCGCCGGTGTTGCGGACGGGGTCTGTGCTTCTAGTTCAAGATGACAATAATATAGCCATGTCTTCTTTCCACGCATAGGAATAAAACAAGTAGGGGGGGGGGGATACGCTGACAACCTGTCCCTATGAACATACGTGCATCAAGTGATCACGTGTATTTATAAAGAATGAAAGAAATGAGGGCGACCAGCGGTGAGGGGACAAAGTGCATCCTTCCTGGAAAGATCCGAAGATCCCTTAAACAACATCTGACTGGACCTTTGAGTCTGAATATTCTTGGCTGGCTGCTGGACAAGGGGCGGATCATTTAAGGGAATGTCCCGCGTGACGTGAGCCTGTGCTTATAATAGAGATTACTACCCCCTTTTATCATATCAATTCTACAATACATAAAAAAACCAACAGATACAATGGTTTGGTCATCTGGAAAGAATGCCGTGTGATTCATTAGTTTATAAAGCATATATGAAGAGAGGAGCAGAAATATGAGCCAGGGGCAGACCTAGAGTACGCTGGATCGACAACATCAAAGAGACATTACACGAACACCAAATAACATTATCTGAAGCTGCCAGAAAAGCGAGAACAAGAATATTGTATCGTCCTCGACACCCGTAAAGGGTAAAAGAGGAAGGAAAGAAGAAAGCCCCCTTGTTTGTTTATTTTTGTTTGTTACATGGGGGATTAAATCCTCTGGTCGAGCCACGATGCTTTCAACCTAAGACAGAAGTCTATGCTGGTTATATCAGACCTTGTTAGCTTTTATCTACGTGTTACACTACGGTCTGGGGAGATCGAGAACGGTGCGTGCAATTATTGCCAAAGATAGTCCATAGTGCTAGCTGTACCCTGTGGTGTGCATTCCTCTGTACGAGTGGCTAAAAACGCTATGGATGGAACACTGAAAAAAGGAGTTGGGATTCTGGAAAAAGCTTGGAAGGAACCCCCTCTGAGTAGAAGGCTTGTTTATAGACATTGCACTAAGCCGAAAGCTGAAGTCTCATGGGTATGAAAGAAATCTCTGAGAACCCACTCTACTGCACATAGAAGAGCAAATTACGAAGGAAAACCACAATAACCAAGATTACATGCACAGTCAGTGCACTAACTAGTTCACTATTCACATGCACAGTCAGTGCACTAACTAGTTCACTATTCACATGCACAGTCAATGCACTAACTAGTTCACTATTCATCGCATTTACTTCTTCGTTCGCTAATAATGTCTATATCTGCAGTGTTGCTACTATGTTCATCTTTCGTTCGCTAATAATGTCTATATCTGCAGTGTTGTTACTTTGTTCATCTTTCGTTCGCTAATAATCTCTATATCTGCAGTGTTGTTACTTTGCGCACAAACATCATCTCATTTTCATTAATTGGAGACACATTCCCGCGATAAATAAGTTTAAACACCATGGTCCTTATTTATATATTGATACAAAAACTGCGATACATATTTTTGTTGTGGCAGGCAGCGGGGTGCGGTGATTTTTCCTAATGGGGACTACATTATTTTCATTATGAACTATATGATTTAAAATGAATGTTCGAAGTTATTGTAATCTGAACTGTAGCCACCAGTATTTGTGCTGGTCCTGATTAATATAAACAACTGGACATTGCGACATGAAAGTGAACTATATCATCAAAAGAGTCGTGATTTTGTATCATTTTCTTCAGCGTCCATTTTTGTTAAAACTCCCGAAGGATCTCTCTTGCAGCAGGACAATGCATCTATTAGATTTCGAGCAGGATGTAGTCCAGAGAATGGAATTGTGGTGTGTCGCCGTTTTATTTGTGCCAATTGTCCGTCTATATCCATCTTCGGCGTCAAGTGATTTTGTTCCATTTAAAAGACTGTTTAATCAAGAAAACAACAAGATTCTACAACATTATTTCCACGAGAAAATCGCTTACAGTCGAATAAGCTTAAGCTCTACACCACCCAATATTTTATTTCTATGTATCTATTTTAAGGTAATGGAAAACATGTGTCTTAAAATACCGTATAAACCTGTTGCTTATTTAGCATTCTTTCTTTGGAGTTGCTCGATCACTTATTATTGCTTGCTGTTTTCCTTCAAAACAGAGTGTTACAAATTCTCGGTTTAGAACACAGCCATCCTGTATCACTTCATCTTGTCGTTATCATAATTTAAACAAATTAATATTTCTGCATTGTGCAAACTAGGCTGCCAACCCTAGTCCTCTTCCATATCTCACACTTTAAAATAACAAATTATATTGACAATGGAATACACAATTTTTCAATATCTTTTTCAATATTTCGAACAGTTTCATTATCATAATAATCACAACGTTACCACATATAAATACATGTAAATATATTTACTTATGAAGGACCGCCTCTAGTTAACAAGTGTTATATGATCTATATGGTCTAGTTGGTATATGTTTATTTAGTTTCTGAAACTTCTTTTAATGAGGAACACGTCATTATACAATATTTTCGGGCTATATTTTCTGTTATTATATCGTTTGAAAAGTTAAACTCAAAACACTTTAGATATTATTAACTGGCAGATGCACATACTATTCCAATGACTACACACGGGTCATAGCAGAATTACCTGAACCACAATCGCCATTGTTTCTGATCTTCAGATGCTCTGTTATAACCAAGTTTGACTCGCTTGAAAAATGTGCTCTTTGTTATAAGAAGTAATCGTTATTTATTTTACAGAAAACTATCGATATCGTTATATTGATGACGATTCCGTACCCAGTCCGTACGCAGTGCTACATTTCAATCTCTTGGTGTGAAAAATACATAACCCACATATTTCCATTGCCAGGATAATTATGTATAAATATATATCTAGTCAGTCCACTGTCTGCTTTTGTCTTTCCAATGTGGTACTTACCCCTTGATAATTACGTGTTTCGGTACAGTAACCTTCATACGTACTTATCATCGCGCATTTGTGTTGTAAGCCTCGTGCTACGGTCCAGATTACAGCGCATGTATACCAAACAGTTATTTGATTAATTCTTTTTTTAAACCACCATAAAATATGTGTAATTATGTATGTCTGCGAGAATTCCTGTAATGTAAGCTGTATTGATATTTGTTCCTGCAAAAATATGTAGAATCTCGATGTATATTTTTCATAAACATAGCCAAGAAATCTAGTCATATTTATTTATGTGTGTCGCACAATCTATTCGTTATGTGTTCATTCTTAATAAACTTCTGCCAGAAAGAAGGGTCGTCGATACATCGTCGGTAACAGGGTGGGGGGAGGGGAATAGAAAGAGAGTTTATCTAAATATCAAAACAGTTGTCCATGTTTCCCTGTTGTTGTTTTTTATTACCTTTTTAGGACAACCATAAATGGGGAGGGATGGGTAAAGTACCAGCATTTTTTTGACTTGCTTCTTCAAATGTACTAAATATCTTCTTTTTTTTCTGGACTTTCAAAATGGTGGAGGAAAGGAGGTTGAGCTCTTCATCCCAAGTCTCCTCCACCCCCACTTCCGGGTTTGTCGGGTAGTCAAATGTAAGAGATGAGAATTTTTCTTCCTTTTCAATCTTTCTTCTTCTCCCGCGTTCGTTCTGAAACTCCTGCAGATAAACAGGTTGTAGTCGTTCGTCGTTAACAAACTCCTGCAGATAAACAGGTTGTAGTCGTTCGTCGTTAACAAACTCCTGCAGATAAACAGGTTGTAGTCGGTCGTCGTTAACAAACTCCTGCAGATAAACAGGTTGTAGTCGTTCGTCGTTAACAAACTCCTGCAGATAAACAGGTTGTAGTCGGTCGTCGTTAACAAACTCCTGCAGATAAACATGATGTAGTCTGGAGACATTCTCAAACTCCTGCAATTAAGCAGGATGTAATCAGGAGTCGTTAACAAACTACTGCAGATAAGCATGATGTAGTCAGGAGAACGAAACACGTTGTACCATTATTTACAGGTTTTCTGCTATATATGCGAATTTTGGTTCGAAACATCCGACTTCAGCATGTCTTCTATGTAACTTTGATCCTATATGGGTTGGAAAAGCGAAATTATTCGCCTCACGATATACATGGAACATAAGCAGTGCTGCCATTCATTGCACCCCTTTCGGGCAGTCACGCTGAGTCGTGTGATTTAACAGCTCTTGGACTTTTACCTTTTAGTCACATGCGATATGTTCAGGTGTTTGTCAGTTGTTGCTTTGTTCCATTAAGTTTATCCCATGACAAGATTACAGGAGAATAGAATGTGTTACGTCGGTACTTGTAGTATAGCTTCCATATCTGAACCTCGGTACTTGTAGTATAGTTTCCATATCTGAACCTTTCAGAAGGAATACGTGATGGGTTTTACAGCTTAGCTTCAATATATGCGCCTTTCTGTCTCATAATCCAACAACGCTCGTGTGTTTTGCTAGGACTCGAAAGAGGAACAAAGAATAGAAACACTGTTACCTGACTTTTGTCGTGCAGGCTTAGTTTGGTGATGATGTTGGCTGTCCCATCCTATTACAGGTCAAAGCGACCCAGAATTCGTGCTAAAATAGGATGTCAGGCCAAAACGTGCAGATATCGTAGCCAAGCTGTTAAGCATACACAATACATTTTCTTTTTCTGGAGCATGCCATGAAATCTGCAGGAGTTTTATAACAAACTAATAACAAGAGAGTTACAAGCGTTAATTACAATCATGCATTGTATTTTTTTTAAAGCTTTCGTTCTCAAACTCCCACAAGAGCTTGCAGCGAAACAATGGTCCTACTAGATTTCTGCAGGATGTAGTCCCGACAAAGAAGATGCATTGTTTCGTATTTTTCTGTGCGTTAATTGCTTGATACATACGACTTCAGCGGTCTTGCGTCGTGAAATATTTCATGCTATTGTCTTGATCGAACAACGAAATTAGCTTCAGATCAAATCATATACCTCCGCCGAAGACGGATGTGTCAGGCCATTGGTGCAAATAAAACGACGACACAACGCATTCCATTCTCTGGACTACATCCTGCTGGAAATCTAATAGGACCATGGTCCTTCTACAAGAGAGATCAAGCGGGAGTTTGAGAATGAACGCTGAAGAAGAAGAAGAAATCATAGACCCGTATTTATAGAAATCACCAGATGTGGCTGTAGCCAACACTAACTTCACAATCATGGCAGCTAGAGGGTAATCCCCCTCTCTAGGAAACAAATGGAAGTCCGATTCGTTAATTGTCTACACTAAAAGTCATTCCGACTACCTCATCGAGTCACTGTATGAGGCATCTCACGTGTGTTCAGCCAATGAAAAAAATGCACCACAACCTGCTGGGAGTCTAGTAGGGGCATTGTTCAGCTGCAAGAGAGATACAGTGAGAAGAAGAGAGAAATTAATACTAAGACACATTTCAACCTGAGACTAATAGATCAAGTCGATAAATCAAGTAAACAATATGGATTGGATATAAACATCTAAAATTTAAAAAAACCGTCATAATCAGCAAAGCCATAGAAGAACAAATGCTAAATATAAAAATTCATGGAGAGAAACTACAAGTAGAACACTATCAACATCTTGAACACATAATCACAAATGATGACAGATGTGAAGCAGAAGTTGAAAGAAGAATATGAATGATTAAAAGTACCTTCAATGACATGAGAAAAATTGTAACATTTAAACAAATTACAAACATGTTAAAAAATGAGAACAAAATAAAATGTTACAACTATTCTATATTAATGTATAACTTAAAAACATGGACAATAAACAAACAATTAAAAGACATAATTGTTGCATTTGAGATGTAGATATATAGAAGAATGGGGAGAATATCATGGAAAGAGAAAAAAAACAAAGAGGTTCTAACAACACTTAGATGGAGAAAGAATTATTAAGAGAAATAATGATCAGGCAAATAAAATATTTTGGACACTTTAAAATACATGACACATTGTTGAAGACCTTACTTGAGGTTACAGTCAAAGAGAGGCGAGCAAGATGTAGGCAGAGTTGCGAGTCGGAGAGTAACATCACACGATTGACAGGTTACAGTCTAGCAAATTGCACCACCAGAACAAGAGACAGGGGATGTTGGAGGTCTGTTGCAGCCAACCTGTTACGGAGATGGCACTTGATGATGGTGAGGTATACATTGACGACATATTAATGTCGACACTCCACTACAACTCAGATTTCAACATCGAGATAAATCAATTGCGTGTCATGTCCAACAGAAATGACTGTCTCAGAGTTCCCTTCCAACCAGGTGCGTGACATGTGTGGCATATTTCACTTTTCTGAGTCAGTAGTCCAGGGTTTTACGTTCGCATGACATCCTCTTACAAGCTTAATACACGTCAGCATTTCTGTCACATAGTGACAAGCTGTTTAAAGGGCATGAAAGATCCATAACGCGCTGCTTCAGTTACGCTTGGCTCGTACTTAATAGAAAAATAACAAAGTCCAGTCTGTTAACAAGCTAACTGTTCATACCAACAGGAGACATTATTCAGAAGCACGTTTTCGTTGGAGAAGATTGTATTATTCAGACTTTGTCCTTGCTAGGGAGGAGACAAAAGTCACTGCGCGAAGTGTCAGTCTAGGTGAAAGGAGACGTAATTTGATCCGGTCAGCTAAAGATCGGGACGGAGATTCACTGCTTTTTTAACGGGAAACATGGGGTCCTGATCTTAAAGACAACACTAAAAAAGCAGTCTTTTCTACGACTTGTCATTTTTGTGGTAAAATGTGACTACAGAAATGTTTGGGTACAACTGGTTACTCCTTCTCATAGGTGACATAATGGGCAGGTTGAAGTCCGATGTTCTGGGTCGAAAAACATATATAGACAAGCTGTAAGCTGTGCAACCTGTCAATAACAAAGTCCAACCTAAGAATTCCCCAGCAATCACTATATTGGGTGCCACCTGGAGTAAGAAGAAGAGGGAGACCTAGAGAAACTCTACGAAGAACCAAGAATAGAGAAGGCATGTCAATGAACCTAAACAACACGCAACATTTGAAAGACCTGGCAACACAAAGACAGAAATGAAAGGCTATGGTTTCTGCCCTATGCGCCGCCTATGGCTCTGGAGGAACATAACAAACATGTAAGCTGTGACACAGCACATGCGGACTTCATCACTACATCCTGCTAACAAGCTGGAGTTTGAGAAAGCTCACAGAAACAGGAATAGAAGCAATGCTACTTTGATGATAGAACACATTCAGATACAAGATTCCACTGTCCTTGACAGAACTGATGATGATGTTCGTCCGTCGTGATCGACGATGACCAAAAACTGAACCAAAGACAGAACTGATATTAGCAGTGACACTATTCCGGTGCAGGTTTAGAGACATGAGGCAGGCAGGTTTAGAGAACATAATCACAACAGGCAAGATTGAAGGCACCAGAGACAGAGGGCGACAACGTGAGATAATATTAGACAGTTTGACAACCTGGCACGGCAAAGAAACAACAACGACGTTGATACATAATACTGTGGACAGAGAGCTGTGGAGAGCCATGACTGCCTACGCCACCCGGCATGGCACCTGATGATGATGATGATGATTCCGGTGCAGACACACATTCACTCCCTTTAACAAGGGAAGCAAAAAAAGGAAGATGTTAGAGGTTTAGCGTGCGGAAACTATAACATCATCACTGAATTCAAGGCTTGGGGGGGGGGGGGGTTCTTATGCTCCCCAGGGAAATGGTAAAGTCTGTTTGTGGCTTGTGTTAGAGAGCGTGAATCTGTGAAAGGCACATTGTTGAAAAATTCTATTATCCGTGTCCACCATCGGTTTACTGAACGATGGTAAATCTGCATATTTCAACACTTGCCGTCATGGTTCATCTACTTTCGTTGAGTGCATTAAATTATCATTCATTGACATTGACTTGACTTGAATCATTTCTTCTAATTGTTCAGTGGGTCCTCACGTGTGGCATTTTTAATACACAGGGCACGGTGTGTAGCAACGGTTGCAGTGATCAAGTGTTGATGAGAGTTTTTTTATCTTGGGAGGGTAAGAAAAGTTATCATCTTCCCCACCACGGCAGGATAAAACGGACTAAACAGTTACTTCCCGCCGAAGACGGACGTATTCGGCCAATGCCACAAATAAAACGGCGAAACACCGTAGTTCCATTCTCTGAACTACATCCTGCTGGAAGTATAGGAGGACCATTGTTTTTTTACAAGAGAGATCCAGCGGGAGTTTGAGAATGAACACTGAGGAAGAAACAATCACTTATCTATTTGTGTGTGTGTTGTTCGTTCCTCACAATTGATGTCCATTTGTGTGTGTGCTGTTCGTTCCTCACAAGTGATGTCCATTTGCGTGTGTGTTGTTCGTTCCTCACAAGTGACGTCCATTTTGTTAACAACCACATTATGAAGCTCAGTTAAATATATGTCCTTGACCATGAGTTCTTCAATGGTTAATAAGTCCTATTTTGTGACAGCAAAGGTCAATGGACACACGCATGCTATGATTATTTTAGATGGCGTATGATTTGTCTGTATCTGTGTTACAAGTCTTCGTTATTGAGCTGCTGCATTTATTTCTTTATTTTGCACTAGATGCTGCACTATTTTTAACTGCAGAGCACTATGCAGCTCTGTTTTGTGCAGGGTCTTCCATGTATCATCGATATGTCAAAGGTTCTCAATGTGATGATTTGTGAGTCCATGTAGTGCTTCGTTTGTCCACTTTGAGAGTGTATGCCTTTATGTAACTCGCTATAGACGAGTATCATTGGTAGACGATGATCGGGCATACGTACCACGTGAACTGTGCGACAAATTTGTGTCTGCATCAGAATAGTGTCAATGCTAAGAATATCAGTTTTGTCAAGGACAGTGGTATCCGGTGATACTTGACGTGTAGTCTATATATATATATATATATATATATATATATATATATATATATAAAGGCAAGCAGTACTTTCGGCAGATTGTACGCAAATGTTTGGCGTAGAAATGGCATTAACATACAGACTAAGCTGAAAGTCTACAGAGCAGTGGTACTTCCAGTGCTGCTATACGCTAGCGATACATGGATTGTGTATAGACGTCGTGTGAGGAAACTCAATCATTTTCATACAACTTGTCTCAGAAAAGTTATAAACATCAGATGGCAAGACAAGATTCCAGATACCACTGTCCTTTATAGAGTTGGTCTCCCCAGCATTGAAACTATTCTTGTGCAGACACAGATTCGGTGGTCAGGTCATTTGGTGCGTATGCCAGACCATCGTCTGTCAAAGATACTTCTCTATGGTGAACTGGAGAAGGGTACACGATCTCAAGGTGGCCAAAAGAAGCGCTACTAGGACTCGTTAAAGAATGCACTGAAAACCTTTGAAATAGACCACGATACATGGGAAGAACTTGCACAAAGTAGACCTACATGGCGTTCTACAATCAAAAAGAGCGCATCATCTTGTGAAAAGAGGAGAAATGCAGCAGCTCAACAGTGGAGAGCAGCTAGAAAGTCACGGATATACCAAGATCCGTCTACAGTGATAATTCCATGTCCGAACTGTCCAAGGACATTTACAGCTCGAATAGGGCTCATTAGCCATCTACGAACCCATAATCAAGGACATAACTCTAATTGAATTTTCACAAGGGGATGTAACAAATGGTCATCATCACTTGTGATGGACGAACAACATATATATATATATATATATACTTTATATTTTGTCCATATTTCACCAGCGTATACCAGTACTGAAAGTACCACGTGTCTCTAGACAATTAGCTTAGTCTGCAGGTTAATGCCATTTCTACGACACACATTCGTGGATGGTCTACCGAAAGTACTATTTGCTTTGAAGATCGTGGATACACACCATGATTGGCAGTAGCATTTTGTGATTGTGTAATACCTATGTATATGTGAATATATTTTGTGATTGTGTAATACCATGTATATGTGAATCTATTCATCCCTTTCTGTGCTATGCCATTTACTTTAATGCAGAGCTTGTGATAAATTGTGTCAAGTTGCTGTTAGTTTACATATTCTGTCCAGAACGTTGTTTTTGCAATTGATGTCCTGAACCCGACTCTATCCTGTGCCAATCTGTCTGCCTCATCCAATGATAATTTCATACATTATTTTATGTTATCTATCCATATCCTTCCAGGTCTACTTCTTCTTCTACTTCCAGGAATTCTGCCCTCTACGATACCTCTTTCTATGCCGTTTCGTATTTTTATATGTCGGAAATATTTCAGTTTTATATGTAAAATTGTATTTATCAGTCATCCTTCCTCTATATTCAACCTACTCAGAACCTCACTGTTCCTCATCTTTTCTGTCCAAGAAATTCTTAATATTGTCCTTCAGTTAGACTGCAGCGGATTGACCCGGTTGAGGACGTAACACTATCCCATAGAGACATACATCCGCGGAAGGAAGTATGGAAGTCTTGAAAACTTTTTTTTGTGAATATTTATTTGTAAAATCCGGACTTGGAGTGCAGACATGTTCAACTGCGAACGAGAAAAAGAAGAATATGCTGAATAATGTCGGTGATCGTGTCTTCTAGCAAAATGGCAGATGTGTTACCAAAATAAAACATAAAACAATATAACATCGAGATCAGTCCCTGTATCTCGTTGTTAGGTTGTTTTATGTTTTATTTTGGTCACACATCTGCCTATTTTTGTATATCTTGACATTTGCCCAGTGTTACCCCAGCCACCTACTTCCTGTTTAGGGTTGTTGCCATACACTGGAACATTTATCCCTCTTCTAGCAAAAACCAAGGTCAAATCACGTATACAAATTATTCACTTATTTGCTAATGAATATGTCCTAAATTCCTACTCCGAGGCTGATCCACAAATGAACGGAGACAGATTCTCCAAAGTCTGTCCCAACTTCGAGTTTATTATCAATACAGAGAAAACAGAAGCCATGTTCCATCTAGCACCTGAGAAAATCTATCACGGACACTGCATAAAAGTGAAAGGCGTAGGACAGAAACTGGTGAATAGACGTATATACCTCGCTAGTACATGACTGCTTCGTCTTCTTCATACTCTAAACGTATACGAGATCGTCCGTGCATTGTCTTGACCAGAAAGATAAGTAACAAAGAGTGCCAGTGTAATCCATCATGCATATCGTAAGATGCAACTAAGAAAGGTTGAATAGTAGAAAAACTGACATAATGGTAATGACAGAGAACAGATGTCCTCCGAAAAGCAACAACGCAGTATTAAGTTCATTTAATCAAATATTTGGCTACGGTAACAATAACAGATGGAAAATGTATTAAAGAAGTCAAAAGTAGAATAACGCAGATAGAGGCAATTTCTTTCATGTAACTTTTCCAGGCTGCAATCCTACCATTATTTGATTTCCTTTTGGGTCCCAGCACCGCTGGGGGGGGGGGGGGTTGTAGCTGTGACTACAGCCAGCAAACATTATCTATCCAAACGAGAAGATATTCTGTAATTCTAGACATTACTGATGGTACAGATATGCTCAGATTTCACGATCTGTGCCATAAATTTTCTACCCAGACACTCCCACTCGCTGATACTAGCTTCCCAATCTGCGGGTAAGGATTACACCTTGCCACCTTCTTAGGTCGAAACTGGATCCACAAGTGTTATTTTAACTACGATAATCCGCTGCGTACCGGAATAAAATGTGCCAGTGGTTGTTTTATGATTTTCCTGACAGTGTAGGGTGTCACCAGTGGTTCATCCCTTACCTCTCTGTCACTTCATGTCTCCCTAGGGTGTAATATCTCCCATAGAAAATATTTTTGGCATTTTTAGACTCCCACTGAATCGCTCCTGTAGCAGGACATCCCCACTATATTTCCAGCAGGATGTAGGCCCTATATCAACGGTTTTTAAAGTTTATTTTTATCATTTCCCCATCCCTCTTTTTAAATGGTGGCCAGGGATTACGTCAATAATTAGGTGGCGGGGGTCCTTAAAACTTTGACAGATGCTGAAATGGGTGTGGGGGATAGAGGTATTCAAGAAAAGTTGATGTCAACAAAACACTTTCGTACACCAATCAAATTATTTTAGTATATATTTGTTTTGTTAAATAGGGATAATATACTACTTTTTCTACTTTTTTAGCAAAATATTGGGCATGGGGAGATGTTAATTTAGTGAAATAATAAAGCAGAATGGGGTAAGGGCTATATTCTTGACAGTTTCGTGACAAGGAAGAACGGGGTATAAATTTCCCCAAAAAGTGTTGACTTAGAAGACTGGTTACTATATATGTCACAGTGTCATTCATATAAAAAAATTTCTTTGGGGCCCCTCGAATGATCCCTGTATGATCCTCCTCACAATTTAAAACGATTTCTCCGGTATTATCACGTGGGCAGCGATATAGCTTACAAAAAGGTGGGGGGGGGCATATAGTCAACTTTGAGAACAACAGCTCTAGAGAAGGGAGATAAATTGTGTCGCTGTTTAATTCGCGACAATGATCCGACACATTAGACTTCGGCCATGCAATTTAGTCTCAGAAACCTATTATTTATCTTACTTCATCTTCTTCTTCTTTGCTGATTCTCAAACTCCTGCAGTTGCCTGTGGTATCTGCGCTTTTCGACCTGACACATCAGACTTCAGCGTAGTATCTAGGTCACTCAAGGTAAACAGTGTTGCTATTATTTACTCTTCTTTCGGGATCACTACACTCTCCTCCTTAACTCCATCGTTTTTCGTATGCGGAAGATCTGATGCTCTAATCGATGTCCCACCAAACCAAGGATCATGCAACACATAACCCCTAGCATATACCTTATATAGAGAGGCCTCTTGCCGAAGCCCTACAATACCATCTATACAATTCTCTTACTGAAGCCCCACAATACTATCTATACAATTCTCTTACTGAAGCCCCACAATACTATCTATACAATTCTCATACTGAAGCCCCACAATACTATCTATACAATTCTCTTACTGAAGCCCCACAATACTATCTATACAATCCTCTGAGTAGTCCGTTTTTTCAATACATTACACCCCCGTGTGTTACCGAGACTTGAAAGTGGATCAAATAATAGCAACAATATAGCTTGACAAGCATCTCGTAGGAAGTGACTAAGGAGGTTTGGGGATGAGGGTTGGCTGTTTCATCCTGAGATCAAAGTGACCCAAGTAGTATGTTTCAAACTGAAAGACGCAGATATCGCCGCCACGCTGTGACACAATGCATTCCATTCTGTGAAGTACATCCTGCTAAACAGAATGACTTTAAGAACGAACATAGAAGGCACAGATGAAGTCACGTGATTGAAAGTTGAAGTTTTCTCGGTGTGAAACAGAATAGCTGGTTAAATAAACAGATGAAATCACATGATTGAAAGCTGAAGTTTTCTCTGTGTGAAACAGAATCCCTGGTTAAATAAACAGATGAAATCACGTGATTGAAAGCTGAAGTTTTCTCGGTGTGAAACAGAATCCCTGGCTAAATAACAGATGAAATCACGTGATTGAAAGTTGAAGTTTTCTCGGTGTGAAACAGAATCCCTGGTTAAATAAACAGATGAAATCACGTGATAGAAAGTTGGAGTTTTCTCGGTGTGAAAAGAATTACTGGTGAATGAACAGATGAGATAACAAGGTCAGTCATGAAATAATAGCCAGTCACAAGGACGAAACTCCTATCTTCTCTAGGTCAGAGCTGCAGCTCCAAAGATTTTGCCTGTCAATCCAGTGTGGCCATGTCTTGCTCCACAGTTCTTTCTATTCTGGACAATCTTAGGGTATGCGTTCAGTGGTCTGTATGCCTGTTCCACATGGTCATATTCATTTGTGTGTACCTCACTGATACGATACGTCTGTAGCCTGCAGTGGCAAGTTCTAAGTCGAAAGATGACAGTTTGTTGTTGCCTACGAAGGGATAGGAATGATGGATATTAACCCCCAATATCTGTGTTGCACGAAATTGGAGGACATACCGGTTCTCAGGATCATGTCGTCTAGTCATCTGACTAGCTGGATTTCACTAATATTGATCAAGTACTAAACATCATGTTCTGTTTTCCTAAAAGGAGGGAAGTTGGTTGAATGCTACAAATAGCCCCCTCTCCTTATCTTCAGACTTGCAAGAGATCTATTGATCGTAATTCCTGAAGATACAAAGACGCAACTTCCCCCTCTCTGTATTCCTTAAGGCAGTTGCATTCAGTTCGCAAACAAATCTACTAAACTTAACGGAATCCACATCATCAGTTCGTGACAGACTACAACAGCGCTGGAATCAATATTTACCATCGTTTATACATTTGTGTAATTTTCATGTTTTGAAAAGTCAAGGCTGTGTTTTTATTCTGCGCTGTAATATAAATCATATTATCTTATGCTAACAAATTACAATAATTATCTTAGTCATTTCGTTGCTGGGTTTATCTATTGATTGTTCCGTTTGTTGATTTTGTAGTGTAGTGCTGCACTAATCAGATGTATCCAGTTACATTATGTTCTTATTAGTTCTCTGCGTTCGTTCTCGCAATCCTGCAGATTAGCAGGATATAGTTCGGTAATGAGTTGTGTCATGATTTATATCTTTGCTGCGATATCTGCACCTTTCTCCCTGATACACCTGATACCATCATTTTTTTTTAAGTCATAACTATATATGTGATGGGACAACTAACTCCACCCTATAACCTCATTAGTCGCCTATTACTAAGAGACATGGAAGTTAAACAATGTTGCTATTCTTTGCTTCCCTTTCAGGCCAAGGTAGCACACGGGCGGACTAGTTACATTAGATTTTCTTTTCGTCACCTCTTAATGTCTTTTCTGTCTTCCTTACCTCTGCGATCAATCATCATACATTCAGTCTGATATTTGTTATGTATAGAACGATTTATGTTAGGTCGCGGTGGGTTCCCCACAATTTGGGTTGCATTCCAAAAACGTTGTTCTGCTGTCTGTGTTATTGCTCAGCAGATGCAGGTCACAGATTCCCTGATACCGTTTCTTTGTAAATATCCTTTTAGTGTTTGTAGTGACCATGAGGAGTGCGGTAGTCTAGTGGATAGTGAGCTTGCTTGCTATCATCAGGCTACAGCGTGCCAGGTTCGAAACCACGTCCGGACATTTTTAAAAAACTCACTTGACACGACCACTCCTCCAGTCGACTCAGCTGTAAATGAGTACCTGACACATGAGTTAGGGGAGGTAAAAAACAGCAAGGAAGGGAACTGCCACCCCACCTAATAGTTGCTGCGGTACATGAAGAGTTAACTTCATCCCCAACGGCAGATACCATGGGACCTACCTTTAGTGACCATGTGCGGTATGTATAGCATTACAGTTTTATTATTCTATGTAAATATCGATTAGCTAGCGACCCGTGTTACAGCACTCTGGGTCGCAAGCTAGCAACCCGTGTTACAGCACTCTGGGTCGCAAGCTAGCAACCCGTGTTACAGCACTCTGGGTCGCAAGCTAGCAACCCGTGTTACAGCACTCTGGGTCGCAAGCTAGCAACCCGTGTTACAGCACTCTGGGTCGCAAGCTAGCAACCCGTGTTACAGCACTCTGGGTCGCAAGCTAGCAACCCGTGTTACAGACCACCTAGGAGATGGAAAACTCTACACAAAGCCTGGACAGATGGTGCTCATGATCCCGGGAGGGTAGACCATCTAAAGAAAGCAAACCTAAAAAAAATAGCTGGCGGAAATCGGATGCACTTGGCCATATGGCGCATAACAAAGTGCAACGTACCTCATATAAACTCATGAAGATTAATGTCTGTCTATGAATTTCTTTGTTTATCGTTATCGACGTTTTTCTGCAAGATCGTTTTTGACAGTGAAACATTTCGGTTTATGTATCCGAACCATGTAAGTTGTGGTCATTGCACTGATGAAAGTAATATTTCTTGTCCATATGTGGTCATTGCACTGATGAAAGTAATATTTCTTGTCCATATGTGGTCATTGCACTGATGAAAGTAATATTTCTTGTCCATATGTGGTCATTGCACTAATGAAAGTAAAATTTCTTGTCCATATGTGGTCATTGCACTGATGAAAGTAATATTTCTTGTCCATATGTGGTCATTGCACTGATGAAAGTAAAATTTCTTGTCCATATGTCGTCATTGCACTAATGAAAGTAAAATTTCTTGTCCATATGTGGTCATTGCACTGATGAAAGTAATATTTCTTGTCCATATGTGGTCATTGCACTGATGAAAGTAATATTTCTTGTCCATATGTGGTCATTGCACTAATGAAAGTAAAATTTCTTGTCCATATGTGGTCATTGCACTAATGAAAGTAAAATTTCTTGTCCATATGTGCACGGTCTGAAAGTTTCACTATGTGGAAAGTCTATTTGAAATTTAGATCAGTGCTCAAGCCCTGACCATAATCCAAGCTGCCAACGTGTATGTGGTACTTCGGCTATGAACCAGTAGCACATAAGAGGGGAAAGGGGGGAGGGGAGGCGACTAGAGATTATGTGTAGGAAGGTCAATTCCATAGGAGAGCCCATAGTCAGAAAAACATGTTAGCCGTGTTAAAGTGGAAAGTCAGAAAAACATGTTAGCCCCGCATACGTGGAAAGCTCCATTGGATGGCGGAAATGCATAGCTAGCTGCGCCATCCATCCCAGTGACCATGGCCCAGAGCTGCGTTGCTATGGACACTGCTAATAGACATGGATGCTTGGCAGGAAAGCTGAAGCTGATGGTTCCAACTCTGCATATTGTGGAAAGAATAGAAAACTCACAAAACTAGAATTGATCTCCTCTGAGTAGAAGACCTTTTTCTCAAAATATTGTGTACCGTTTCAGTTGGAGTCTACTGGGTATGAAGTTAATATCAGGAGAAACCATCCCATTACATACAGGACCCTAAAAGCTAATAGCTCTAACTTTCTAGGGATTGAAACGACAACAATAATTCTTGTGGACCTATAAGCATGTCTATTTTATTTCTTACATACACGTTTGTCTAATGTTTCTTGATTCCTCTTTATTCTTCTTGATTCTTGATTAGAAACGATCATTACAACACGTGTAACACTTCCATAAGTGCTTCGCTCTACGTTCCAGCAGTCATCCCAGTGTATGTAGACTCAGAGTCACTGTCAGGTGTAGATTACGCGATCTTCTGGTCTTTCCAAAACGGCTACTTTTCCTTCCCTCCCCTCTGTCTCATGCTTTCAATAGAAAATGCATATAATTCATCTGCACCGCTTGTATTTTAAGACATGTACTAGGCACACAAACATTTATTGTCTTCATCTTGTGGAATATCCTCAGCAGATTGTAGCATACATCACTATTCTAAACGCCATCCGATATTCATCTATTCTTCGCGGTTCTTCGAGTTGCATTTCCAAGTGTTATTTGATGTCTTTTGCCCATTTTCTTGATGTACCACTGTATTTGTTTTCTCCCATGATGTCTTGTGACATAGTTACATTCAGTTGTGTAGCTGGTTTTTAATTCTGAACTGTTTTTTGGCCGCGCATCAACTTATTCCTTATTTATTAAATTTACTTCATGACTTGACTAGCTCTTTATACACGTTAACTGCTGGAATAATTTCTGACATATAAGTGTTAGAATACATTTATAATTATCAGAGCAATTACTAGCATGCAGGCATTAAAAATACTGCCTAAACTAGTCATACGAATATGAATACAGACTGACTTGCATATTGTCACAGCGCGTATATTTTGCGAGCGCAAACTCGGCTATAATGATGATTGAAACACGAAGAAGTACCTGTTTGTCATTACATTGGCTGTCATCTACTGGGAGTTTTCTGTTGTATAATAGTTGATATGATAGAGCAAATAGCGAGGGCTTCAGGCCTTCCACGTGTGGACAAGAAGCATACGCGTGTTCCCTATACCAGACAGTGCAGTTTTACTTTCAGTTCCAGAGTAGTGTTTCGGTAAATTTCGTTTTTGTAGAGAGGTTTTAAAGAAGTTTTGACAATTTCATACATACAAATTGAATGTACGGTTCAATGACAACAGCTGGGAAGTTGTTTTTTTTTTTCTCGGAAGGGGACTTTAGCGTGACTTTCTTGCAATTTGGAGTCACGATGTATATGTTTGATTGGTTGCTGATTTATACTCTGTGACCAAATGCCATTATGTGATATTTACATGTGTTTGTGAGCTGTTATTTTGTTCCATATAATGTGTTACATTTATCTAGCTCTGTGTGTGTGTGTGTGCGTGCGTGTGCGCGTGTGCGTGTGCGCGCGTGCGTGTGTGTGGGAGGGGGGGGGTGCATTTTTACTAATGTCATCCAGCACTAGATACTCAAAAAAAAGGAGGTTATCAATAGTTTCCCAAAGATGAGTGCACAGCCTGAAGTGGAGTGTTTTGGGGTTGTAATCTGTTTAGGTGATTTTTAAGCTCTACATAGCGTGTGCAAAGTCGAAAAATTATATTCTGAACTTTGCTGCACAGGAGGTTGTCCTTGGGATTTAAGCGGGACATATATTTGTAAATTTCTCTTCCAGTGTTTCACATAATCCATCTGTTGAGCCAAGTCTCTTTGTTAGACAGATTTCAAAATATTTTTAACTGTGTGCGTGGTCGAAGTGTGTATGGCTGTTCTTGTCTTGCTCCCTTCTTTGATAATCTGCCATCCCTTTCATTGCTATATTTGTTTGAATGGTCAGGAATCCACTGCATAACAATACTGACTTCATGAGATTAAGCAGATTGTTGGCATGGTGATATATTTGAATTAGTTGACTGATTCATTTCCAGTATTCCAAACTTGAGTCATCAGCAGGTTTCATTATAGTGGAGATCATGAGGTGGGGCAGTAAACCAATCTCCTTAGTCACCTCTTACGATTTGTATGGTATGCGATAGTGCACTATCCTTTACGGGTCCAGGCAAAGTAGGCAGTATATTCTCCAATAGTGCATTGAAGACTACACGCTCGTTGACACATGTACTCAGGAAGAACACTCACGAAAATTCATGAACTCGCTCTAGCTCAGCACTTGCACAACTGGAGACACGAGTACAGATTCCAAAGATTTCTGTCATCGAACACTATCACGAGGAATCTAATTTGTGTGACCTCTGGGAATATTTAAACCGACTCTTGTGGTGACATAGGGAATATTTGCACTTAAAGAGATACGGCATTGGGTGCAGTCAGTTCATGGAATGTTCGGAGCACAGTGGATATATCCTCTCACCTGAATATTACCTGACGTTTCCTAGATGCCAACGCTGTTTCCACACATAATGGCATGTGACACATGTACAAGAGAGATTAGTTCGCTATAAGCTTTACACAAAGATTTTTATCTGTTTTCTTGTTTTTATAGTGTACAATTAAGTTATTTATCTTTTCACTTTCAACTTCCTGCGGAACACATGTACTCAACCAGGGACATCTAGATACATTAGCTACAACGTCACAGTTAGGGGCGATTGTCAATTAACATTACAGTAGTTCTTTCGGGATTTCCCGTCTTGGGCAAACTCTCACTGGTACAGCTAAGGATGTCTTTTCCCGTGATATTTATGAGACCTGAACTTACGAAAAACAATAAATCTGTACCTTCACTTCAAGAATACACGCGAAGTGCCATGTCTTTTCGGCAAGTTCATTAGTGTCACTTACCTTGATATATCTTAAATTTCCCTTATTTTTCATTGGCTGGCGACACAAATGGACAAATGATCAGTCGCAACATTAGTGAATATGTGAAATCAGCCCGTAGGGCTATTATTGAGAAAAAAGGGGAAGTAAGGCTTGCCTTCATCACATCAATGAGGCGTATTGGGGAATAGATTTTTAGACCCGTATTTTTCATGGATCAACGGCTATCCAGCAATGATGTGGTCAACATCCCAACCACTAGTCTACTTTCCAAGAAGATCAGGTACCAATTTTCTTAGAAGCCTCTGGTGATGTTAAAATATTTTGTGTGTAACTGAATGTGAATCTTTAATCAACCGACTAGGAAACTAGTTCACTAACAATATAGCTACCGTGGTAGACATTCCGGCAATGTTTGTTGACAACCGCCACTTATTGTGACGACCGTAATTAGTCCTTTTGTATATCTAGATGTCTTTGTGACTGGACAGACATTGTTCATTTTGTTCTAGATGTCTGTGACTCGACAGACATATCTATGTCTATACCTGCATTATCCTGTTATGGTGCTAGCCCTATGACGACTCATCAACCAGGAGTAGCACTGACCACTATATCTCGAAAGGGGCCACCCCCTGCGGCTGAAGGTTCTCTTCGATTGCCTCTTATGAAGCCAGGAGGCGCAAGAGTAATATCACTTACTCATATTCATCACCAAGTTACACGGCCGGGTAGCTTGGACCATAATGTTTCTATATACGATTGGACAGAGAACTGAACCCTTAAACTTCTTCACCTGAAAAACCTATGATGACGTGTAATGAAAGTAAACAATGTTACTGTTCGCTACCCCCCTTTCGGGAAGAGAACACACTAATGGATTCTGTTATAATTCATATTTGTTTTGCCAGGGTCTGAAAAGGGAGCAAAGAAGAGCAACACTGTGATCTGCCATTCATGTAGCAGGGGGCGATTTATAAGATATTTGGGGTGGAGTTGGCTGTTCCATCCTATAGATGGTCAGTCAATCGAAGCCACACTAAAGTGTCAGACTGAAAGGTACAGATATCGCATCCAAGCTGTAAATACTGGCACAACTCATTCTGTTCCAGATAACTATTTCAGGTTAAGATGCAGAAGTTTGAGACTAGAAGAAAGAGTTTAAGAAGCTGGAGTTTGAGAACCGCAAGAAAGAGTTTACAGGCTAAAAAAACATTATGTAAATAAGCTTACTTTTTGTTTAGGGAAATCATGTTAGCCCCCAACAATATTCTAAGGTGACCCTCCTCAGCGTTTGTGAGATTAAGACCGCTGACTCCAACTACGCAGAAACATTCACGTAGCGATAAGGGTAACTGTATTCAAGCTTTGGGAGACGTCTTGCGTACCCAGCAACCAGATCTAGCAGTAGCTATGTTAGAGCTCAGTACCACAATGTGATATTGTCCTGTTAGAGTTCAGTACCACAATGTGATATTGTCCTGTTAGAGCTCAGGCTACCACAATGTGATATTGTCCTGTTAGAGCTCAGGCTACCACAATGTGATATTGTCCTGTTAGAGCTCAGGCTACCACAATGTGATATTGTCCTGTTAGAGCTCAGGCTACCACAATGTGATATTGTCCTGTTAGAGCTCAGGCTACCACAATGTGATATTGTCCTGTTAGAAGTAGGTTCCACAATGTGATATTGTCCTGTTAGAAGTAGGTACCACAATGTGATATTGTCCTGTTAGAAGTAGGTACCACAATGTGATATTGTCCTGTAATAGTTCAGTACCACAATGTGATATTGTCCTGTTAGAGCTCAGGCTACCACAATGTGATATTGTCCTGTTAGAGCTCAGGCTACCACAATGTGATATTGTCCTGTTAGAGCTCAGTACCACAATGTGATATTGTCCTGTTAGAGTTCAGTACCACAATGTGATATTGTCCTGTTAGAGCTCAGGCTACCACAATGTGATATTGTCCTGTTAGAGCTGAGGCTACCACAATGTGATATTGTCCTGTTAGAGTTCAGTACCACAATGTGATATTGTCCTGTTAGAGTTCAGTACCACAATGTGATATTGTCCTGTTAGAGTTCAGTACCACAATATGATATTTTCCTGTTAGAGCTGAGGCTACCAGAATTTGACATTGTCCGGTTAGAGCTCAGGCTACCACAATGTGATATTGTCCTGTTAGAAGTAGGTACCACAATGTGATATTGTCCTGTTAGAAGTAGGTACCACAATGTGATATTGTCCTGTTAGAAGTAGGTACCACAATGTGATATTGTCCTGTTAGAAGTAGGTACCACAATGTGATATTGTTCAGTTAGAAGTAGGTACCACAATGTGATATTGTCCTGTTAGAAGTAGGTACCACAATGTGATATTGTCCTGTTAGAAGTAGGTACCACAATGTGATATTGTCCTGTTAGAGCTCAGGCTACCACAATGTGATATTGTCCTGTTAGAAGTAGGTACCACAATGTGATATTGTCCTGTTAGAAGTAGGTACCACAATGTGATATTGTCCTGTTAGAAGTAGGTACCACAATGTGATATTGTTCAGTTAGAAGTAGGTACCACAATGTGATATTGTCCTGTTAGAAGTAGGTACCACAATGTGATATTGTCCTGTTAGAAGTAGGTACCACAATGTGATATTGTCCTGTTAGAAGTAGGTACCACAATGTGATATTGTCCTGTTAGAAGTAGGTACCACAATGTGATATTGTCCTGTTAGAAGTAGGTACCACAATGTGATATTGTCCTGTTAGAAGTAGGTACCACAATGTGATATTGTCCTGTTAGAAGTAGGTACCACAATGTGATATTGTCCTGTTAGAAGTAGGTACCACAATGTGATATTGTCATGTTAGAAGTAGGTACCACAATGTGATATTGTCCTGTTAGAAGTAGGTACCACAATGTGATATTGTCCTGTTAGAAGTAGGTACCACAATGTGATATTGTCCTGTTAGAAGTAGGTACCACAATGTGATATTGTCCTGTTAGAAGTAGGTACCACAATGTGATATTGTCCTGTTAGAAGTAGGTACCACAATGTGATATTGTCCTGTTAGAAGTAGGTACCACAATGTGATATTGTCCTGTTAGAAGTAGGTACCACAATGTGATATTGTCCTGTTAGAAGTAGGTACCACAATGTGATATTGTCCTGTTAGAAGTAGGTACCACAATGTGATATTGTCATGTTAGAAGTAGGTACCACAATGTGATATTGTCCTGTTAGAGCTCAGGCTACCACAATGTGATATTGTTCAGTTAGAGCTCAGGCTACCACAATGTGATATTGTTCAGTTAGAGCTCAGGCTACCACAATGTGATATTGTTCAGTTAGATCTCAGGCTACCACAATTTGACATTGTCCGGTTAGAGCTCAGGCTACCACAATGTGATATTGTTCAGTTAGAGCTCAGGCTACCACAATGTGATATTGTTCAGTTAGAGCTCAGGCTACCACAATGTGATATTGTCCTGTTAGAGCTCAGGCTACCACAATGTGATATTGTCCTGTTAGAGCTCAGGCTACCACAATGTGATATTGTCCTGTTAGAAGTAGGTACCACAATGTGATATTGTCCTGTTAGAGCTCAGGCTACCACAATGTGATATTGTCCTGTTAGAGTTCAGTACCACAATGTGATATTGTCCTGTTAGAAGTAGGTACCACAATGTGATATTGTCCTGTTAGAAGTAGGTACCACAATGTGATATTGTCCTGTTAGAAGTAGGTACCACAATGTGATATTGTCCTGTTAGAGTTCAGTACCACAATGTGACATTGTCCGGTTAGAGCTCAGGCTACCACAATGTGATATTGTCCTGTTAGAGTTCAGTACCACAATGTGACATTGTCCGGTTAGAGCTCAGGCTACCACAATGTGATATTGTTCAGTTAGAGCTCAGGCTACCACAATGTGATATTGTTCAGTTAGAGCTCAGGCTACCACAATTTGACATTGTCCGGTTAGAGCTCAGGCTACCACAATGTGATATTGTCCGGTTAGAGCTCAGGCTACCACAATGTGATATTGTCCGGTTAGAGCTCAGGCTACCACAATGTGATATTGTCCGGTTAGAGCTCAGGCTACCACAATGTGATATTGTTCAGTTAGAGCTCAGTACCACAATGTGATATTGTCCTGTTAGAGCTCAGGCTACCACAATGTGATATTGTTCAGTTAGAGCTCAGGCTACCACAATGTGATATTGTCCGGTTAGAGCTCAGGCTACCACAATGTGATATTGTCCGGTTAGAGCTCAGGCTACCACAATGTGATATTGTTCAGTTAGAGCTCAGTACCACAATGTGATATTGTCCTGTTAGAGCTCAGGCTACCACAATGTGATATTGTTCAGTTAGAGCTCAGGCTACCACAATGTGATATTGTCCGGTTAGAGCTCAGGCTACCACAATGTGATATTGTCCGGTTAGAGCTCAGGCTACCACAATGTGATATTGTTCTGTTAGAGCTCAGGCTACCACAATGTGATATTGTTCTGTTAGAGCTCAGGCTACCACAATGTGATATTGTTCTGTTAGAGCTCAGGCTACCACAATGTGATATTGTTCAGTTAGAGCTCAGGCTACCACAATGTGATATTGTTCAGTTAGAGCTCAGGCTACCACAATGTGATATTGTTCAGTTAGAGCTCAGGCTACCACAATGTGATATTGTCCGGTTAGAGCTCAGGCTACCACAATGTGATATTGTCCGGTTAGAGCTCAGGCTACCACAATGTGATATTGTCCGGTTAGAGCTCAGGCTACCACAATGTGATATTGTTCAGTTAGAGCTCAGGCTACCACAATGTGATATTGTTCAGTTAGAGCTCAGGCTACCACAATGTGATATTGTCCTGTTAGAGCTCAGGCTACCACAATGTGATATTGTCCTGTTAGAGCTCAGGCTACCACAATGTGATATTGTCCTGTTAGAAGTAGGTACCACAATGTGATATTGTCCTGTTAGAGCTCAGGCTACCACAATGTGATATTGTCCTGTTAGAGTTCAGTACCACAATGTGATATTGTCCTGTTAGAAGTAGGTACCACAATGTGATATTGTCCTGTTAGAAGTAGGTACCACAATGTGATATTGTCCTGTTAGAAGTAGGTACCACAATGTGATATTGTCCTGTTAGAGTTCAGTACCACAATGTGACATTGTCCGGTTAGAGCTCAGGCTACCACAATGTGATATTGTCCTGTTAGAGTTCAGTACCACAATGTGACATTGTCCGGTTAGAGCTCAGGCGACCACAATGTGATATTGTTCAGTTAGAGCTCAGGCTACCACAATGTGATATTGTTCAGTTAGAGCTCAGGCTACCACAATTTGACATTGTCCGGTTAGAGCTCAGGCTACCACAATGTGATATTGTTCAGTTAGAGCTCAGGCTACCACAATGTGATATTGTTCAGTTAGAGCTCAGGCTACCACAATTTGACATTGTCCGGTTAGAGCTCAGGCTACCACAATGTGATATTGTCCGGTTAGAGCTCAGGCTACCACAATGTGATATTGTCCGGTTAGAGCTCAGGCTACCACAATGTGATATTGTCCGGTTAGAGCTCAGGCTACCACAATGTGATATTGTTCAGTTAGAGCTCAGTACCACAATGTGATATTGTCCGGTTAGAGCTCAGGCTACCACAATGTGATATTGTTCAGTTAGAGCTCAGGCTACCACAATGTGATATTGTCCGGTTAGAGCTCAGGCTACCACAATGTGATATTGTCCGGTTAGAGCTCAGGCTACCACAATGTGATATTGTTCAGTTAGAGCTCAGTACCACAATGTGATATTGTCCTGTTAGAGCTCAGGCTACCACAATGTGATATTGTTCAGTTAGAGCTCAGGCTACCACAATGTGATATTGTCCGGTTAGAGCTCAGGCTACCACAATGTGATATTGTCCGGTTAGAGCTCAGGCTACCACAATGTGATATTGTTCTGTTAGAGCTCAGGCTACCACAATGTGATATTGTTCAGTTAGAGCTCAGGCTACCACAATGTGATATTGTTCAGTTAGAGCTCAGGCTACCACAATGTGATATTGTCCGGTTAGAGCTCAGGCTACCACAATGTGATATTGTCCGGTTAGAGCTCAGGCTACCACAATGTGATATTGTCCGGTTAGAGCTCAGGCTACCACAATGTGATATTGTTCAGTTAGATCTCATTAGTGATATCTCAGTAGTGAGGTTGGGGTGAGGGGTCTACTACATTCGATTAAGAATGCTTACTTCTGTGTTTGTTCTCAAACTCCTATCAGGGTGTAGTCTGCAGAACGGAGTCCTTTGTATTATGATTTACAATAGGTCTGCTATCAGGGTCGTAGATACGTACTCGGTAGGGGCGGGGATGAGGGAAATTGCCTAAAAAACGTTTTTCATCTATTTTCCTATGTAATTCCTTATTAATCATTAAATTATTTAATGACCATTTTGCAGAAAATATAAATAGTTGGAGAGGGGTTCGGGAGAGGGAGTTGTTATGTGCAGTTCTTGAATAGTATGAATATTGTTTGATTTAATTTCTCTAAGTATTGTTCTTCTGAGTGTTTCCGTTGGTCTACCCGTGGCTCTTTTGCCTGTTGGTATCCATGCAAGAGATTAGTTGCGTATTCTGTTATTGTCTGAGCGTAGGACATGTCCGATGTAGGCCCAACAGTGTTTTCCAATAACATCTGTGATGTAGTTTTGATGTGTCTCTTCTCTGATTTTTCGTTTGATTTGAATTCGCTCCAGTGGATGTTAGTTATCCTGCGAAGATATTTGTTTTAGAAACATAATAGTTTCTTTTCTGAAGATAAATAACTTTTCCAGTTCTCACATCCTTATCTATGGGCTGTGCTTTTACATATACTTCTTCGACATATTCGACTTCAGCATGTATTTCTGGACCATGAACTGTTGGTCACTAGCCCATTGCCCATTCCTTCTTAGCCAATCCTTAGGACGTGCAGGACAGGACAGTCTTATTGTTCGTTGCTCCCTGTTCGGTTCCAGTTACATGGGCTGTAAGGAGTGTGAAACTATTGGTTACCTAGTTAAAATTATTAACAATCGATGATGATGCCATTTTAATTCTTCACATGCGATCTTTAACCACTTAGATTATATCTTTATGCTTCTCCTGGTCGGCTATTCAAGAGACCGCTCTGTGCCGTCACCACAATAACCCGGATATTGGTTTCCAAAAGTGGAACTTGCTGAAACCACTGAAAACTAGTAGAATCGGAAATTTCCAGATAAGTAATAGTTGATGCCATGAAAATAATGCGCATCCCATCAGAAGTTAATACTATGAACCTCACTTGCTGCATATTCACGAATAATGTACCACTGCAGACGTAGAAATGAATTGGAAAATGTTTGAAAGCGCATAGTTCTCGAACGTGAATACAGAAAGCTTCAGTCATGTCTTCTTACCACAAGTGCTCATTTTCTATATCAGAAAATTTCTAATATGATGTATGTAATTTAGATAGATGGGCTATTGAGTGAAGTGAAAATATAACGCATAATGATTGAAGTGAAAATAGAATGCGCAATGATTGAAGTGAAAATATTAGCAGTGATTGAAGTAAAAAAAAAGAACAATGATTGAAGTGAAAATAGCAGTGATTGAAGTAAAAAAAAAGAACAATGATTGAAGTGAAAATATTAGCAGTGATTGAAGTAAAAATATAGTACAATGATTGAGGTAAAAATATAATAAACAATGATTGAAGTCAATATGATTGAAATGAATTGATTGAAATGACAAGAGAATTAGTGAAAGACATGAAAATATAGTTGGGGTGGGAACTTCTTCTTCTGCGTTGATATCAGACCAACCACTGAAGATTGTGCATAAATTTCTTTGGTGCTTATAGATTCTCTCTCTCTCTCTCTCTCTATATATATATATATATATATATAAAACATCATCTAGTGTCGTCTCCGCAACGAAGGTTGGCTGAACAGACCTCCAACATTCCCTTTGCACTCTGCTAGGCCGTAACCTATCCTTGCAGAGCATAGGTCCTCAACAAATCTCGTCCATCTTACCATATCTTTAACTTGTCATATTACATTCCGGAGTGCAGAGGGAACGCATTGCTCTAGGCGGACCCAGGGTTAGTAGATAACCAAGATCCCAAATGTACCTCCTCCCGGTGCACCCTGGTAACAGAAAACAGCAGTTCGAGCTGATTCTGGCCAAATCATTTGGGGATCGTGTCCGAGAATGTGGAGGAAGCAGATGGAAAGAGATTTGACTGCAAAAGAGACAGACAATATCTCCGACATCATTTGTATCACCATATACAGCGACACTGTCGACATACTGTTAGTCCAGTCAGAACATTGGAAGGGCGGCCAATATAAAAGACACGTAAAGGTGGTTGCATGGAGAGAAACAAATATATGTCATAATGAGTACAATGACATAATGAAAGCGCAGAACAGAGCCAGAGGGCAGCGCGAACTGCAAATGAAAAGTGAAAAGTTTCTAGGAAAGTGGAACTATAAGCTCTGTTAGCTCGAGACGAGCTTCTAGTTAACTGTGATCCTTATAAGCAGAGACCCAGACCCAATCGTGGGTGCTCGGAAAAGCAAAAAGACCTAAACCAACTCTAATCGAGCCTTCTTATACCGGAAATATGCTCGCGAAGAGAAAGGGTTCCGAACCCGATGGGCTTAGGCAAGAAAGGGACAAAGATGGCAGTCCTGGCCCAACTCTACTGTCAAATTTTCCTATACCGGAAATACACTTGCAGAGAGAAAGGGTTCAGTACCTGATGGGTTCAGGCAGAAAAGGGACAAGGATTTTAGCCCTGGCCCAACTCTACTGTCAAGCTTTCCTATATCGGAAATACACTTGCAGAGACAAAAGGGTTCAATACCTGATGGGCTCAGGCGCTATTGGGACAAGGTCGCTCAGCTCAAGAACGCCTTGCTCTCAAACGCGTGGTGTGATACTCAAACTTGTGCGAGGGGTTAACGATGTCTATGAATGACGCCTCGGGTAGGAGGGCCAGGGTCCAACTCTTCTGGCGAGTTCTTCCTCATACAGAACCAGGCTCGTGGATGAGAAACGGTTCAGTACCCGATGGACACAGGCAGAGTTTGTCCAATTGCACGAGATGGATTCATGGACGGTGGAGCACCTCGTGCAAGATAGACGCGCTCGACAAGCGTCTTGGCGAAGAGGCACTACACACCAGCGTGCCCGGCGACAGATAGACAGGCAGTCACTGACTAGGGACCAAACCCGAAATAAAGGAATGACGAAAACGGATGTGCTGGACTTCGGACGTCCTGACCACAAGTGGCCAACCTGGGTGCAAATAATCACAGTTCTACTGTGGCACTTGCAGCACAACGTACTTCACGCTCCCTGGCGGAAATCACACGAAATATTCGTTGTGGTTATATGAGAGCGAACGCAGAAGAAGAAGAAGATATCACATTCCATGTCCCACGAAGCCTTTGTATCTCTGCATCTAATTCACAGAACGTCTGCTCGGTCCATTGCGTGTCCGTTCCCCATGATAGCCGTACCAGCAAGCATGTCTGTGCGTTCATTCCTTCGGACACTGGTAGATCCCAGCACAAAGGTGAAGCTGATGTTTGTCAGAAGATGACGCTGCTTCACCGACCTCATCCAATTTCCGAGTGGTCATCGACTTAATCTTTTTGAACATGCTCATTTGAGTTGCTGAGAAAGCATTCTTGATTAGAAACTGGCCTCACAGCACGTGGGACATTCCCATTAGTGCTCCGCCTTCTGTTCAGCAGCCCTCCAACTCGATGGTATTTCGAGTCTAATGCCGCCGAAACAAACGTCGACATCATGGCACAACTCTGGCCCTTGCGACAGGTGTCTTTGTTGTTCCGTCTACCCACGCCGTGCCCGTAACTAGTTCAAGCACAACTTGAGCCCGTCGGAACAACATAGTAACTCTTATCGAAGGTTACGACTACGCTGAGAAAACATACATGTGTATAGATCTGAGATTATAACCACTCCATTGCCCTGGATTAAGACGTATATTTTACCCACATTTAGACTTATTGCGCCCGTGTGTTGTCGGGACCCGAGAGGGGACCACATAATAGCAAAGCTGTTTATGTCGTAAGAAGCGACTAAGGAGGTTATGGGATGGAGTTGCTGTCCCATCCCATATTTGATCAGTGACCCAAAGTCATACTGAAGTAGGATGTGTCAGGCGCAAATGCACAAATATCGCAGCAATGGTGTAAACCATGACAACACATTTCGTTGTCTGGACACATCCTATTTATCTGCAGGAGTTTGAGAACGAACGCAGAATAAGACGAAGACTTATTGGCCTTTTAAATTGTATGTCATTTTAGTAGATTTATTGTCCCATCATGTATATTTTAGTAGATGTATTGTCCCATCATGTATATTTTAGTAGATGTATTGTCCCATCATGTATATTTTAGTAGATTTAATGTCCAATCATGTATATTTTAGTGGCCTAAGATACTATGCTGATATTACATATGCCAGATTGAAAAGTTCATTCTACGAACTCTGTTCTACAGAAAAGTACATTCTTCTTCTTCTTCTTCTGCGTTTGTTCTCAAACTCATGCAGATCCTGTTGGATCTCTCTTGTAGCAGGACAATGGTTCTAATAGACTTCCAGAACGATATAGTTCAGAAAATGAAATGCGTTTTGTTGTCGTTTTATTTGCACCATTTGCCCAACAAAATCCGTCGTACGTGGCAGTGCACTCCGTCTTCTGGAAAGTGCATCCGCTTTCTCAATTCCCATGATCCACTATGTCAGAATATCAGTTCAAGGTAATTGTTAGTAATTTTTAGTCTTCTTCTTCTTCTGCGTTCGTTCTCAAACTCCTGCAGATTAGCAGGATGTAGTCCGGAGAACGGAATGCGTTGTGTCATGGTTTACATCTTTGCTGTGTTATCTGCGCTTTGGCCCTGACACATCCGACTTCAGCATAACTTTGGGTCACTGACCCTATATGGGATGGGACAGCCAACTCCATCCCATAACCTCCTTAGTCGCCTTTTACGACATGCGTGGAAGGTAAATAGTGTTGCTATTCTTTGCTCCCCTTTCGGGCCACGGCAAAACAAGGGTGAAAAGTACATTCTACTAACTCTGTTCTACGAACTCTGTTCTGCGAGGGGCGTGAATATGTAAAAACTATACTGAGACTTAGACTTGTTTAGCACGTGAGATTCCGTGACAATTTCTGGTTTCACTTTGTAGGAACCAGTTGCCCAGCCCCCCCCCCCCCCCAATCGCTATCTCCCGATCGGAACAGGATTTTGTTATATCGGTTTGGTTGACTTTGCTGTTCTTAGCGCTGCTCAAAAGTAAACTTCTCGCCCACAGAAACACGGAAAGAAAATAAATTTGACAATCTACTGATAACTTTTGGCGGTTGAAACGGGGACATTTTGAAGTAAAAAAAAAACACACAAAAACAACTATCAAATACTGTATTTTCCCCATTAAGGAGTTGCAGGGAGGGATTTTGTGGCTGTGTGATAAAGGCTGCATGCTCTTGCTGTCGTCACGTCATGTACAGGGTAAGTTTTTTAATTTACCCCCCCCCCCCCCCCGACAGAAAAATAGACTTTACCGGGGAGCGAACTTTAGACCTCAGTAGTGTGAGACCACCGCTCTAACCCAGTGTGTCCCAACCTTTTTTATAACCATGTCCCCACATAAGTCTTTCTTAAATTCTGACGCCCCCCCCCTCCTTATGTAACATATAGGACTATATTTTTAAATACTTTTATTTTTTTTAATATTAAACAATTTAACTATTTCCTAAAGGAAGTATAATTACAACTCTCAAATGTCCCACCTGAACAATCAAATTGCCTTCCTGTTGCAAAAAACGTTGCAAAAAACCATGAACAGTGGCAGAGATTAGCGGCGCTGTAATCTGTCATGCACGTCGTAAGAGGCGACTAAGGAGGGTTTCTGTTTAATCTCATAGGTTAAAATAACCCAAAAGCCATGATATAATGAGATATATAGGGATGAAATTTTCAGAACTCACAATCGAATAGCGAATGTGTGTTATAGGGGAACGAAATTCCAGTAACGCATGTGCGTTATAGGGGAACGAAATTCCAGTAGCGCATGTGTGTTATAGGGGAACGAAATTCCAGTAGCGCCCGTGTGTTGTAGATGCCCGAAATTCCAGTAGCGCCCGTGTGGTGTAGTGGCCTGAAATAGGAGAAAGAAAAACAAACACCATTTACTTTTCATGTATATTGTAATATGCGACTAACGCAGTTATGGGGTTGTGGTCAATCTCATACAGAGTCAAAGTTACCAAAAAACCATGATGAAGTTGAGTGTGTCGCAGATATCGCTGCTATACTGTAAACCATGACTGTGCATTCCGTTCCCTGGACTACATCCTGCCAATCTGCAGGAGTTTGAGAACAAACAAGCATTATTTATTGAACTAAGTGCATAGACTTAAAACAAGAGTTTTCCTTTTCTTCAGTTGTCTGTGTTGAAAACGTTCTGAAATTCTGAGCTCATGCTTTGTTTACTTGAGCAAAAAACTAATTGACTACTGCCAAGATTGAGCGTTTTCAACCAAGATCTATTTTGAGTTTTTAGAATCAAATTACCTAAACATCATTTCTCACTTACAGAATTCCGATTCAGTCAAATCTCGGGAGCCAGTTCTGCGTTAAGAATGTGTCAAGTTTGCCCGCACCAAAACGGAACGAGATTTTGACATGCAAGCGAAATGTCTAGATAGGTTGTCAGAGGATTTAGACCAAGCCATGGTAGTTTCTTCATATCGGGTACAGAAGATGCTTTTGCTTCGTTGATGGGGAACTGACGGGAATGTTTCAGTTCCACTTTTTTGTGGATTAAGTGGCGTCTATGGTAAATTAGTTTTTTGGATTGAGCGGTATCAGATTGGTCAATAATAATTTTTGGGGATGGGGGAATGAGAAAGAAAGAGGATAAGGGGTAGGGGGTTGATAAGGTAAGAATACGATTATTTACCCTGTATGTTTCTTTTCTGGCTGATAGATAAATGATTTCGTTATGAATTTAGAGGAAAATATTCAATGTTTATGAATCTAGAGAAAATAGATTCGATGTTTAGGAATCTAGATAAAAATAGATTGGTGCTTATGAATCTAGAGAAAAATAAATTATATGTTATGAATCTAGAGAAAAATAAATTACATGTTATGAATCTAGAGAAAATTAGATTTCATGTTATGAATCTGGAGAAACCGAACTTAATGAACTGAGTGCAGTTCTAGTTCAGTTGCACAATAATTTCCAGAGAGTACTGATCCAGTGGATACCGTCACACTGTAACATTGAAGGGAATGAAGTTGCAGATAGACTGGACAAAGAAGGAGGGGATTTTCCTCAAGAAGACTATCTGGTCAGTTATGAAGAAGTGAGACTATCATTAGAGGCAACTATAACAAAAAGTAGAAAGAAGATCCCCCCCCGCCCCAATATACTACAGTACAGATGGTGGGTATTACCAACTATCTAGAAGGGGTCAGGTTATCCTGCTGCGTCTCAGAACTGGTCACAACAAAATGAGACATCACCTGTACACCAAATTAAAAATAAGTGCAATTGATATTTGCCGTTGTAGCCTTGTGAATATGACAGCAGAACATATTTTACAAGAATGTCCCCAGCATGCAGACCTGAGAAACAAGACATGGCCCATCCCAATCGGCGTCGAAGAGAAACTGTATGGCACAGTGGAAACTCTAAAACAGACAGCAGCCTATATCATAGAATCCAGAGTTCAAACCTGAGTGATGATCGTCGAAGAAGAAGAATAATCTAGAGAATAATAGATTCCATGTTTATGAATCTAGAGAATAATAGATTCCATGTTTATGAATCTAGAGAATAATAGATTCCATGTTTATGAATCTAGAGAATAATAGATTCCATGTTTATGAATCTAGAGAATAATATTTTTGCTGTTTATAAAATTGGATCGTCATATATGATGTGTTCGTGGGATTAGATTTTCATCTGAAATATCATTTCTTATTGTTCTTTTTATGCGTTCGTTGTCAAACTCCTGCTGGTTAGCAGGATTTAGTCTGGAGAGAGAAATACGTTTTTTCATAGTTTACAGTTTTTATAGTTTAGATATTGTAAGCCAGAGGAAGACCACGGAAAAGATAGAAAACGTCAGGGACATTCTGAACTGACACGGTGATAGCACAGCCAAGGCCACACATCTGGCTTTAGAACGCAAGTTCGAGTTCCAATCACTCTTACGCTTTAGGTTAAAATAACCCAAATGCCATGATATAATGAGATATATAGGGATGAAATTTTCAGAACTCACAATCGAGTAGCGCATGTGTGTTATAGGGGAACGAAATTCCAGTAGAGCATGTGTGTTATAGGGGAACGAAATTCCAGTAGCGCATGTGTGTTATAGGGGAACGAAATTCCAGTAGCGCATGTGTGTTATAGGGGAACGAAATTCCAGTAGCGCATGTGTGTTATAGGGGAACGAAATTCCAGTAGCGCATAGCGCAAACCACCCGGGGAAAGATAATAAACAATAGACATAATTAAGTAAAGATGGGTTCTTGAATTCTTGACAGTTGTTGAAATGGGGGAGGTGATTTTAAAATATGGGCGACGAATTGTTGAAGTAATTTATGAATAGCTCATTAAAAGAACGAAATATGTGTCAGACGACAGGAAACTAGTTAAGTTTTGACAGAAAGTAGGAAACCCATTTAGTTCTCCGGACTACATCCTGCTAATCTGCAGGAGTTTGAGAATGAAACTTATGGAGACGGGAATGTCTCAGATTCCTGCAGGCTAGCAGGTTGTAGTCATAGGAATGTCCCAGACTCCTGCAGATTAGCAGGTTGTAGTCTGGAGACAGAAATGTCTCAGACTTCTGCAAATTAGTAGGTTCTAGTCTGGAGACAGGAATGTCCTAGGCTCCTGCATATTAGCAGGTTGTAGTCTGGAGACAGGAATGTCTCAGGCTTCTGCAAATTAGCAGGGTGTAGTCTGGAAACAGAAATTCCTAGGCTCCTGCAGATTAGCAGGTTGTAGTCACAGGACTGTCTCAGATTCCTGCAGCTTAGCAGGTTGTGGTCACAGGAATGTCCCAGGCTTCTGCAAATTAGCAGGTTGTAGTCTGGAGACAGGAATGTCTCAGACTCTTGCAGATTAGCAGGTTGTAGCCTGGAGACAGAAATGCGTTATATCAGAGATTATAGTTTGCGGTGTCTGCTCATTTTGTAACATCTAACTTCAATCGAAAACCTGCTTAGTCGTCCTTTGCGGCGTGCATGGCAAGTAAAAGTGTTAATATTCTTTGCTCTTCGTTTGGGCTCAGCAACACACGGACGAGTGCCCCCAATAATAATTAATTAAGACTCTTGAACTCCCCCCCCCCCACAGTAATTTACAAAAATACCCGGAGTAGCAGCTTATCCGCTGAGAAAATGTAATTTTTAAACATAGACAAAAAAATTCAAGAACATAATTGACAATTATTGTAAACATTTGTGAAGAACTATAACCGCCTACTCCAGGTGTTCAGTTATAACCGCCTACTCCAGGTGTTAAGTTACGTGAAGAAAAATAATAAGCCTACCGTCTTCATTTCTGTTTACTTACAGCTGAAACAACCTGTGTCATATCAATAACACGTCATTGTTCATCTCCAGGATTTCTCATACGCTCAGCAGACGTCGTTCCTGATTAGAACAGAACCAACTGGCAACAATCATGAAAGTGTAAGAAGATTTAGCATCCAGTTTTATCCTATATCGCTCAGTGACTTATCTATCTCGACTCTGAACAAAACAAGAGACCCTCCTGTCTGTTTAAACCTTGAATCAGGTTCAAGCTTGCGCCAATGTGGCGCTGCTGTCATTGCTGCCGAATTCTTCCATCTTGCTTTCTGACGGATGATAGTAATCTCAAACATTTTGGACTGACAAACGAGTCACCAGATTTAGCACGCGAGAATTTGTGCTTCATTCTTGCGATCAGTTGTGTGGTATTACCTCCATCTTGTTACATGCACGAATACAAGATGCTTTATTTCGTTTTCAAATTCCCGCAGTCAGATTGTTATATATCACAGGCAAGCCCGTAGGTAAATGAGGTGTGGGGTGTCCACCTCCCTTTAGGAAATCAGAACATAAAGGGGTGTGGGGGTGTCCATCCTTACCTTAGAAAATCAGAAAGAGGATGTGGGGGTGTCCATCCTTACATTAGAAAATCAGAAAGAGGATGTGGGGGTGTCCATCCTTACCTTAGGAAATCAGAAAGAGGATGTGGGGGTGTCCATCCTTACCTTAGAAAATCAGAAAGAGGATGTGGGGGTGTCCATTCTTCCCTTAGGCAATCAGAAAGAGGATGTGGGGGTGTCCATCCTTACCTTAGAAAATCAGAAAGAGGATGTGGGGGTGTCCATCCTTCCCTTAGGAATTCAGAAAGAGGATGTGGGGGTGTCCATCCTTACCTTAGGAAATCAGAACATGACTTTTAGTAGTAGAAATTTAGCTAAAAGGTGGGTAAACCCTTACCCTCTCCCCCTTGATAATTTTTCTAAAAAATATCAACTTTCTCCAGAAAAAAAGGGGAATCACACACGAATATTGGCGAATGATTTATTTTTAAACCCGCCCTTATTGAAGAAGAATCTGCGGACCTGACTCTGCGAGATGTTTGTTTTTTTGTTTTTCGTTCGCTCTATTGTAACCATCACGGATATCCGTGCGATTTCCGCCGGGAGCGTGATTACGTTGTGCCACCGTTATGCGCCTTGTAGGCCTAGCACATCCGATTTCGGCATGCCTTGACAATTCGGGTGGGCTACCTTTAGCCTGTGACAGCCTCTATATCTGTCTCCAGGCACGCGTAGTGGAGACTCTTCGCCCAGACGATTTTTTTTGTTCTCGTCTGACTAGAACGAGGTGTTCCACTGTCTATGAACTTGCCTCGTGTAATTGGACGTGCTGTGCCTGTGCCCATTGGGTACTGAACCGTTTCTCATCCGTGAGCCTGGTTCCTTAAGGGGAAGAACTCAACAGAGGAGTTGGACCCTGGCTCTTTCGCCCTGTTAGCCGAGGTGTCATTCACCGACATCGTGTACCCCTTGTCCAAGTTCGAGTCTACCACCACGTGTTTGAGAGCAAGGCGTTCTCGAGCTGAGCGTCCTTGTCCCAATAGCGCCTGAGCCCATCAGGTACTGAACCCTTTCTCTCTTCAAGTGTATTTCCGGTGTAGGAAAACCTGACAGTAAAGTTGGGCCAGGGCTAAATCGTTGTCCCTTTTGTGCTTGAGCGCATCGAGTACGGAACCCTTTCTCTTCGCGAGCATATTTCCGGTTTAGGAAGGCTCGACATTAGAGTTGGATTAGGTCTTCTTGCTTTACCAAACGCCAATGAATGGGTCTGGGTCTCTGCCTGTAAGAAACACAGGTAACTAGAAGCTCGTCTCGAGCTGACGGAGCTTGTAGTTCCCCTTTCCTAGGGACTGTTCACTTTCTATTTGCAGTTCGCGCTGCCCTCTAGAGCTGTTCTGCCCTTTCATTGTTTCATTCTACTCGGTATGAAATCTATGTCTCTCGCCATGCATCTACCTTTTCGTGCATTTTACATTGGCCGCCCCTTCAATGTTCGGACTGGACTGACTAGCTTCACTGTATGTCGACAGTGTCGCTATATGTGGTGATGCTGGTGGTGTCGGAGATATTGTCTGTCTCTTGTGCAGGCAAATCTCTTTCCATCTGCTACCTCCACATTCTCGGACACGATCCCCAAATGATTTGGCCAGAATCAGCTCGAGCTGCTGTATTTCTGTTTCCAGGGTGCACCGCGTGGAGGTACATTTGGGATCTTGGTTATCTGCTAACCCTGGGTCCGCCAAGAGCAATGCGTTCCCTTTGCACCTCACTCTGCGAGATGAACGCGGTGGCCTAGTGGGTAGTGAACTTGCTTGCTATCACCGGGTTTACAGCGTGTCATGTTCAAAATAATGTCCGGGCAAAAAAGTCCATGTTGTGAACTCTTACTTGGCACGACCACATCTCCAGTCGACTCAGCTGTAAATGAGTACTTTATGCATGAGTTAGGGGCAGTAAAGACAGCAAGGAAGGGAACTGGCCACCCTACCTAATACCTGCTGCGGATTAGTACATGAAGTGTTATCTTCATCCCCGACGGCAGGTTGCTGCCATGAAACCTACTTTTATTTTTATATTTGCTGAAGTAGAACCTACTAACCTGACTCTGGGATAGTAATAGACATACAACAATTCAAATGTGGTCTTATATTTCCAATTCAGTTAAAATTGTAGAATTCATTATTTTGAAGGCATTGCCAGGTTTTAATAGCTAGCAAGTATCTTTGATTTGTGTCAGCGAAATAACTAAAAAGTACATGCCCGTGTGTTGCCGGGGCCCGAAAAGGGAGCAAAGAATAGCAAAACTGTTTACCTTCCACGCATGTCGTAAAAAGGCGACTAAGTAGGTTATGGGATGGGGTTGGCTGTCCCATCCCATATAGGGCACACTGTATGTACATTAATAATGGTTGCTGGTAGAAGGTCGCCCAAAAACGACGGTTGATAGAAACATCTCAGATTCTTTAAACATGTCCTTGGTAGCGGCACGTCAACTCGCCCAGAACCATGAGAAGTTCAGAACGTCCACAAAGACTAGGATTTGGAAATAATATGTCACCTGAAGAATCTTGAATGCGACAAGCTTTAAGATACTGCACCACTGACATAAATTTGCATATTATTACCCCGATCATATTTAATTATTCTAGGATCTGTATTTTTCAAAGTAAAAATAATGTAAACTAGACTTCCTACAGTGAATGAATTTCACAACTTACACGTCAGATCACAATCAACTTTTTGTTTATTAAAAAAAAAATTCCATACCCGTCTTGTGATTAAATATACACACGGGCTGGATATTTGTGCCGCTGATGCTTTGTTGCTGATCCCGTCAGATTTCGGTCCAGGGTACGGCACTTTCATCGTGTAGCTTAGCTTTGTTATCGAATTCCTGGTTACAGATTAGCAGTTTGCTCTTACCGCATTGTCAATCCTACCCTAGTCAGTGTATAATAAAAACGTAATCCTTAAGCCGGTATGACGGCAAAGCTAACCTTATGCTGTGAAAACCGATTGCTACTTTTCCAGAAGCTTTGTATAACCCCTTCGCTTCGTTGCTTCAAGTGTTCTATTATTTTATTCTTTGTCATAAAAAATTTGCTTCTTCAGCAGTGGTTCCCAGATTGTGTGTATCAGTCGTATGATCGATTGCTCTATCAGTGGTTCCCAGATTGTGTGTATCAGTCGTATGATCGATTGCTCTATCAGTGGTTCCCAGATTGTGTGTATCAGTCGTATGATCGATTGCTCTATCTCGTGGAGTACAACAAATAATTAGGTGACATATCTCTTGGAATACCATTGTAAAGAAAGAGCATACAGTTGAAATCTGATACCTCGACGAAAGGTCCGGACGTCGCAGTGTAGCCGTAAACAACTACAACACATATTCCGTTCTCTAGATGACACCGATAGGAGTGTTAGAAACATCACAGAAGTTAGGAGTGTTAGAAACATCACAGAAGTTAGGAGTGTTAGAAACATCACAGAAGTTAGGAGTGTTAGAAACATCACAGAAGTTAGGAGTGTTAGAAAGATCACAGAAGTTAGGAGTGTTAGAAAGATCACAGAAGTTAGGAGTGTTAGAAACATCACAGAAGTTAGGAGTGTTAGAAACATCACAGAAGTTAGGAGTGTTAGAAACATCACAGAAGTTAGGAGTGTTAGAAACATCACAGAAGTTAGGAGTGTTAGAAACATCACATAAGTTAGGAGTGTTAGAAACATCACAGAAGTTAGGAGTGTTAGAAACATCACATAAGTTAGGAGTGTTAGAAACATCACAGAAGTTAGGAGTGTTAGAAACATCACAGAAGTTAGGAGTGTTAGAAACATCACATAAGTTAGGAGTGTTAGAAACATCACAGAAGTTAGGAGTGTTAGAAACATCACAGAAGTTAGGAGTGTTAGAAACATCACAGAAGTTAGGAGTGTTAGAAACATCACAGAAGTTAGGAGTGTTAGAAACATCACAGAAGTTAGGAGTGTTAGAAACATCACATAAGTTAGGAGTGTTAGAAACATCACAGAAATTAGGAGTGTTAGAAACATCACATAAGTTAGGAGTGTTAGAAACATCACAGAAGTTAGGAGTGTTAGAAACATCACATAAGTTAGGAGTGTTAGAAACATCACATAAGTTAGGAGTGTTAGAAACATCACATAAGTTAGGAGTGTTAGAAACATCACAGAAGTTAGGAGTGTTAGAAACATCACAGAAGTTAGGAGTGTTAGAAACATCACAGAAGTTAGGAGTGTTAGAAACATCACATAAGTTAGGAGTGTTAGAAACATCACAGAAGTTAGGAGTGTTAGAAACATCACAGAAGTTAGGAGTGTTAGAAACATCACATAAGTTAGGAGTGTTAGAAACATCACAGAAGTTAGGAGTGTTAGAAACATCACAGAAGTTAGGAGTGTTAGAAACATCACAGAAGTTAGGAGTGTTAGAAACATCACAGAAGTTAGGAGTGTTAGAAACATCACAGAAGTTAGGAGTGTTAGAAACATCACAGAAGTTAGGAGTGTTAGAAACATCACAGAAGTTAGGAGTGTTAGAAACATCACATAAGTTAGGAGTGTTAGAAACATCACAGAAGTTAGGAGTGTTAGAAACATCACATAAGTTAGGAGTGTTAGAAACATCACAGAAGTTAGGAGTGTTAGAAACATCACAGAAGTTAGGAGTGTTAGAAACATCACAGAAGTTAGGAGTGTTAGAAACATCACATAAGTTAGGAGTGTTAGAAACATCACAGAAGTTAGGAGTGTTAGAAACATCACAGAAAAAGAATGTAACTCGTCAATGAGTTTTCAGGACCCAAAGGGGAAGTAAATAATATCAACACTGTTTACTGACATGCATGTCATACGAGGCGACTAAGGAGATGTGATGGTGGGGTTGGTTATCCTATTTCATCAAACAATTCCTCTCATTTATCCTAACAATATCAAACAACTGCTCCCATTTATGGGTTTACTGCTGTAGTTTTGAGATATGTCATGAGCCCTGTCCTAGGTTTGAGATGTGCCATGAGCCCTGTCCTAGGTTTGAGATGTGTCATGAGGCCTGTCCTAGAATGCACCAGTTATAGTGTAATTGTGCCTCATAGATCCATCGCTAGCACTAGAGTTTATGTCTGAAAAATGCAAATGATTAACTCCTAAACAAACAGAAAATCTAGCTACCCGAATGTAGGTGCCGGGTGGAATTGCTGATTAGCAATTTTGAGAGCTCAGTAAATATTGTGCAAAATCAGATATGCCGTTTTTTGGTCATCGACCTACAGTTAGGTCCTGGTCAAAATTAGCACATATTTTAATCGAATGTTTAATTTGCACCTACAGATGAACACTATTACGTGTCAAAATCTGACAAGAGCACTTTACGATAGCAATCATTCCTTTGTATTTGCAAATATTCGGATAATTTGAGAAGGTTGAACATATTTTAAAGTAAAATATAGTCGGTTGGTTGGTTAATTGCTGATTCAGCTGTCCAAGGGCTCATGCCTTTTTCCCCAATGCCATTGTGTAATATATGCATGTGTTTGTGAGCTGTTGTTTTGTTCCATATGTGTTCCATTTATCTGGCCCTGGAGGGAGAAGCATTTTCCTGATGTCATCCAGCGCTGGACATTCAAAAAGATGGTGATCAACAGTTTCATTGGGATGAGTGCACAGCCGGCACCCTGGAGTGTGTTGTGGCTGTATCTGTTCAGGCGATTGTTAAGATGTACATGTTGTGTGCGCAGACGGAAGATGATACTCTGGTCTTTTCTTTCCAGGAGGTTGATATTGTCTTTAGGATTTCGGCTGGTCATATATTTATAGATTTCACTCCCAGTGTGTTCATTCAATTTTCTTTGTTCACAGATTTCAATATCATTTTAGCTGTGAGAATGGTTGTGGTTTTTCTTATTGTGCTCCCTTCTTTGCTAGTCTGTCTTCCTTGTCATTGTCAGGTGTGTTTGAATGGTTAAGAAACCACTGCATAACAATGCTGACTTTATAAGATGTACACAGCTCGTTGGTATTGTGATATATTTCAACTTGCTCAGGCTTACAATTTCCATCACATTCTAGTGCTTGAAGAGCGGACATAGTGTGAAAATCACAATGTTTTGGAATTTTGATGGAAAGGCATCAAGTATGGTTTTCAGGTGGTACAGTGCAGCTTCTAGTGCTGTTATTTCGTCTTCATAGTTAGAACATATCTCTCCATAGGCATCAAACAACTCATCAAATGTTTTGTCTGGATATTCTATAGACATTATATTCTGCTTTTTAAAACCTGCGTGTGGTGGTAAATATTTTTCTACTCTTTGCAGTTTTTGTCTCTTGTCTGGGAGGTGATAGCTGTCTTTTATTTCATTGACATGGCTCAGGACTGACTTTTGTTTTATTCTGTGGTTCGGTTACCAGTTTTCTACAAGTTGTTTATTTGAGTTGTCTTTATTCATTCTGTTGCTGCTGTCATAAGCCTCCATTGCAGCCATATCTCTCCGCATCTCAAGGGGTTCTACATCTTTATGTATTTCACATGCATCCGTTGGTGCAGATCTCATTGCTCCACTAATAAGGTGTAGGTCATTGTTCTGCACTCTGACTAGAGATTCTACATTTGTCTTGGAACATGTTGTCAGGAGTACACTGTTCTATTCTAAATCAGAACGTATGTAACCAAGATATAGTCCTCTGAGGGTATCCTTGTCTGATCCCCAAGATGTGCCAGTGAATATTTTCAGTAATTGTAATAGTTTAAGTGCTTTATTTATTACATTTCCTATATGTTTCTTGACGGTGAGCTGCCGATCACGTGTGATTCCAAGATATGTGGGATGTGCTTCTCTTACCATTTCTGTGTATTCAACTATAGACTGATATTTTCTTTGGCTACTGTATGATTTTGGTAAAGATGGTATAGACAGTTTTCTCACAGTTTATTTTCAGCTTCCATGTTTGACAGTACTCGTGTAGTCTTCTTAAATCTCCATTTAGTCTTTTGGCTGCACTTTCAACATTCTCATGGCTCTGCCCTGTTAATGGGTCATCAGCATAGAGGGGTTTTTCAGCTTTGATATGTTTGGCAAGGTTATTAATGTAAATGAGATAGAAAGTGCAGCTCAGAGCAGAACCTTATGGTAAGCCTTCCTATAGAACTTCTTTAGATGAGATTGCATTATTTATCTTTGAATTTTTCTGTCAATGAAGAAATATTTTATCTAAAGAGACCCTTTCTCTATACTCGATCATAAGCCTGTTGTAAGTCAAAGAAGTTGGCTACAGTGTAATTGTTTTCCTGGAATCCATCGTGAATTTTCTATGAATTTTATAAATAGTTGGTCTTCCGTGCAACTCCCTTTTCTGAAGCCAGTCTGTTCATGGCAGATGATGTTTGAGATCTCGAGGAATCAGTAAAGTCGTGAGTTAACCATTCTTTCTGCTAATTTCCCAAGACATGTTAGATTTTCAATCTGCCTGGTCAAAATTGCAGCGAGTTTTCTGTTTTTAATATACTTTGTTGGGGATAGTTATGGGGGTGAGAGTTTCGTCTATGGTCACCTCCGATGCCTTCAAGGATTTCTAGAGAGCAAGAGTTTATTATATCAGATGAAGAGATAGTTAACTCAGGTCGACTGAGAGATAGATGGCTCCTATAAGGGTCCTGCTATAAGGGAGATCCAGCGGGAGTTTGAGAATGAACGCTGAAGAAAAGGAAGAAGAAGATTTGGGAAAACCATTAAGGGGTTGTGGGGGGAGATTCTTTATGACTTTCTTCCTAGTACTAAATGCGATGCTCTAAATCTCATAGTACTAAATGCCATACTTTAACTTCCTAGAATGGTTTTTAATCTCCCCAAATAATATCCTCATGTTCACGGGGCTTCTTCTTCTTCTGCGTTCGTTCTCAAACTCCTGCAGATTAGCAGGATGTTGTCTGGAGAACGGAATGAGTTGTGTCATGGTTTACAGCATTGCTGCAATATCTGGTCTTTTCGGCCTGAACAATTCCGGCTTCAACATGTCCTTGGGTCACTGATCCTATTTAAGATGGGACAGCCAGCTCCATCCCATAATCTCCTTAGTCGCCTCTTGTGACATACATTGAAGATAAACAGTGTTGTTATTCTTTGCTCCCATCACAGCAACACACAGTCGTCACGGGCCTGCCTATATAAACACACATTCACAGAATATTATGTCTTGAAGAGCTCTCGCATACACATTCTTACAGAGAACCGAACTTGTTGTGTAGACATACCTAAACAATTGCCAACGAACAAAAATGTGTTCCTTGGCCCAATACATCCGATTTCAGAAGGGTATTTTGCTATTCACATTGAATGTTAACGCGCAACAGAGACTTAAAGAAGAAAACATAGACTTCTTGTATGACTGCATGCCAGTTCTCCGGCCCATCCAAAATGAACCAAAAGATCTCCTAACAAAAAAATTGTAGAACGTTGGAATAAACTGCTTACTAACAATAAAGTTGTGATGTAGTGGATCCCTGCGCGCTTCGAAATTGCAGGAACAGAGGCTGCTAACAGATTGGCAAAAGCAGGTGCAAAAGAAGGAACAATTCCATCACTAACTGAAGTAAATACTTTCACCAAAATAAAATATAAACAAACATGGAGTCAGAGAACAAGCAACAGGTTTTAACAGGACCCCTTCCTAAATCTGAACAGATCACAGCAAACTATCATTTTAGATTCCGCACCGCCCTTGTGTTGCCGGGGCCCGAAAGGGGAGCAAAGAATAGTAACACTGGTTACCTTCCATGCATGTCGTAAGCGGCGACTAAGGATGTTGTGGGATGGAGATGGCTGTCCCATTCCATATAGGGTCAGTGACCCAAAGTCATGCTGAAGTCGGATGTGTCAGGCCGAAAGGCGCAGATATCGCAGCAAGGCTGTAAACCATGACACACCGCATTCCGTTCTCCGGACTACATCCTGCTAATCTGCAGGAGGTTGAGAACGAACGCAGAAGAAGAAGAAGACGAAGAAGAAGGCTCCGCACAGAGTCTCGTAGACTACAAGCACATCTCCACAAAATAAAGGCTCTCTAAGCTGAACAATGTCAATGTCAAAAAGATCCCCAGATCCCAGAACACATTCTGCAGACATGTCCAGTCTTAGACGACTTAAGCACTAAAATATGGCTCCAAGAGACAGATCTGGAGGTGAAGATGTGGCGCAACCGTGAGAACCTCGAGAAGATAACTGAATTCATGAAGACGGCCCACCTGCCTGTATAGAAGCAGAATATTAAGGTAATAGTGCAGAACACTACACGTCTAACCCTTCTTAGTCCATTCTAGCGAAATGATTTGCAAGTATAAGTTTTACTAATTTCAGCATAGCTATTGCGTGACAATTTAAAATCAAAAGACATGTGGGTTATTTAGAAAAACGGCCTTCTAAAGTGACTCGTATGATTTTTCCCATTATTTTCATTGGCGGTCAACATGAAGTATACATAATTAACTAATCAAAATCATGGTACAAGTCAAATGAGTCACTTTGCAAGGTTATTTTTCCAATGAGTCATCAGGTCTTATGTTGAATATTGGGACGGTTTTTGGGTCCCAGTAACCAAGGTAGATTCTCCTACATAAGTTTCAATCATCAAATATTTACTAAATGTCAAAAATATATATTTAAATAAGGTTGTCAACTCAAAGCCAGGCAAGTATCGTTACGTGTAGAACAAGTCTTCTTGTCAAATATTGGTACATCATAGTTGCCCGCCCTCACGGCATACATGAACTAGCGTGGACATAGCTGTTTCTACTCGTACATCCAGGGGGGAGGTGCGGGGTGGTGACTTGCGTACGTTGTAATTTTTGTGGGACAAAATAACTGGAGAACTGTTGTGTGGGAGGATTTCTTCCGTTTAAAGTGAAGAAAATAATCTTTAATTACATGTGAGAGAAAGGTGAGAGAAATAAAAAAAAAAGAGTATCTATAGTTTACATTTTTACATTGAAGACAATAATCTAAAGTTACAGGTAAGAGATAGATAGACAGACAGACAGACATACAGACAGACAGACAGACAGACAGACAGACAGACAGATAGATAGATAGATAGATAGATAGATAGATAGATAGATAGATAGAGAGAGAGAGAGAGAGAGAAAGGTACCTGCCGTTTACATTGAAGACAATAATCTTAAGTTACAGGTAAGAGAGAAAGAGAGAGGTACCTGCCGTTGACATTGAAGACAATAATCTTAGGTTATAGTTCAGTACAAAAAGAATACCTAGTTTACCATCTACTTAACAGAAAAGAACAGGTCATCATATTTCGACTCAGAACTGGACACAATAGACTAAACAGCCATATGTATAAAAAAAAGTTTTCATTGGCACATCAACAAAGTGTACATGTGGGGAAGTCAACCATACTTCAGAGAACATTCTTCAAGTGTACATGTGGGCAAGTCAACCATACTTCAGAGCACATCCTTCAAATGTACATGTGGGCAAGTCAACCAAACTTCAGAACACATCCTTCAAGTGTACATGTGGGCAAGTCAACCACACTTCAGAACACATCCTTCAAGAATGTGCAAACTATGACACAATACGATGTACATATTGACCGTCTAATACGCTTATGAATGTTAAACTATATGGTACAAAACAAACAAAAACACTGTATAGTTTATACAAGAAACAACACTGTAGATATAGACATTATTAGCGAATGAAAGAAGACGAAGAAGAAGAAGAATTTACATACCCAATATTCTGATAGTCACTGTAAAACCGATAGACCTAGTGTTTTACGTCTGTAGCAGAATAAAGAGAAACGGTATCAGGAACGTCGGCCTCTCAAAAGAAAACTATCACTATCTTAGCAGAGCTGAGCAGGCTATGATCGTCCGCATCAGGGCAGGACACAGCGGACTAAACAGCCACTTAAATAGTTTAAGGCTGATTTCATCGGCATCTATCATTGTTAGATATGGGCAGGCAGCACTGACCGCGGAATATATCTTGCAAGACCGCACTGCACTAAACCAGATAGGGGAGGAGCACTGGCACACAGAGACAGATATACACATAAAACTATCAGGCAGAAAGACGTAAATATTGCAGTCAAGCTGTAAACCATGACACAACGCATTACGTTCTCCAGACTACACCCTAATAATCTGCAGGATCTTGAAAACAAACGAAGAAGAAGAAGCTGCAGTTAAACAAACAAACATTAAGAGAATGCAGGTAGATAGACATTCAGGTAAAAGTAATACATGTAGATGGAGGTCATACATGAGGATAATACAGGTTGAGGTAGATGCAGGTAGACAGGCATACAGAAAGATAATAAAGGTAGACAAACATTACAGACAGGCAGATGCAGGTAGATATATATAGAACGATAATACACGAACATACTGATAGACAGACAAATGTGAATCTATCACAACTCGTAATATAATTTTCAGAACTTGGAGAATCAAGAGAAAAAGGATTTGGGGGGGGGGGATCAGAGAAAATGTATTTCCATTCAAGAATTCAGACGCTGCTCAATGCCCCACACTTCCAATATGTGATCTCAACTCAGGGGCGGTCAAACAGGAGAGCGGATATTGGGCGGATGATGACGGAACCTATGTTTATTTCTCCGCAGACGCCACGAATAAAGCATAAAGCAAAATGGCGCTCTCCAAACTTCACACCCAAACGACAAAATGGCCTGAGGCAGAAACCGGCACAGCTAATGATTTTCCATTTATATTCCCCTTATAGAGTACCGGATAACCCCTGCCGGTGCAGTGTATTACAGTGCTTCGATCCGTTAGCGGCATAATTGAAAGATGTGCTCAAGAAATGTTCAGTAACAACCGAGTAGTCTTATATAGCAGGTGCAGTCCTGGAAAAAATGGCGCAGATTTGTGCGTTTATCATTACAGGGAACAATTTATCAATGTCGCTGACACGTGGATGAGCAGTGGTGCCAAACTAATGGTAGGCGCAAAAGTGGGTGCATTGTTAAGAATTGTAGAAAGATAGTTGATGAAGTACTTTTGATGATGGCAGACTGTAAGAAAGTACGAGATGTCACTCGTGTACGCGATGCAAGTTGGTAGAGTTTTACTTTCAACGTCATTTCAACGTCATTACTGTCGTAGAATGGCCACATACTTTATAGGACCCACTGGCTAATGGGAGATCACGCTTAGTTAATGACTAATATGATTGTTCTCGTGATTTTCATTGGTGGCGATGATTTTGCTTTGTGGAACAGAAAATGACAATGGAAATAGTCAAAATAGTTAAATTAGAATGCTGATTTTCAAGCACCCCCTATCCTCCTATTTAAGGACATCTGAAGCTAATCATAAGCAATGGTGAAATCAGATGTGTTGGACCACAAGCAACAGATATCGTAGTGAAGCTGTCAATTATGACAAATGGCATTTCGTTACTCGGACTACATCATGCTAACTATCAGGAGTTTGAGATTACACGCAGGATTTCCACGCAAGACTGTGTTGTCGGTCCCAAAATAAGAGCAATTAATATTATTACTGCGACCTGACATGCATGTCATAAGAGGAGATTATGGTTTAGTGTTTGGCTGTATCATTACCATAGGTCAAAGTGATCATTCTTCATCTTCTTCTTCATTCATTCATTCATTTTCAGACTCACGCAAGGACTACCAGGACGTAATGCGTTGTGTCATGGTTTACAGCTTTGCTGCGATATCTGCGCCATTCGGCCTGACAAATCCGACTTCAGCATGGCTTTGGATCATTAACCCTATAAGAATGGGACAGCCAACTCCATCCCATAATCACCTTAGTCGCCTCTTGCAACATGTATGGAAGGTAGATAGTGTTGCTATTCTTTGCTCCCCTCTCGAGCACCGGAAACACACGGGCGGGTCAAAGTGATCCAAAAATCATGCTATATTCTGATGTATTTTTGTCTTCTGTGATGGTTCTCAAACTCCCGCATATTAGCAGGATGTAGTTCTCTATTCTAGTGAATGGAATGCGTTGTAGTACGATTTATAAAATGGCTGCGATATGTGTAGCTTTATACCGACACATCGTACTTCAGCATGGCTTCTGGATCACTTTCATTACCTATGGGATGGGACAACCAACATGGGACAGTAAGCTCCGACCCCGAGAACTTGATGAATCGTATCTAATGACATGTGTGACGGTAATAGTGGTACTGTTCTTTATTCCTCTTTCGAAACCATCAATGCACGCGCTAAGTCGTATGTATGAGACAGAAAGGCAAAATTATTTCAGCCAAGCTGTAAAATACGCCACAGCGTGATCGGTTCTCCATTAGACTATATCCTGCTAACTGAAGGACGTTTGACAACGAACACAGAAGAACAAAGTACTTCAGCTATTGATCGGTGTCATATCACGCGTTTTAACCCATACTCACTCAGCTGCATGGTGGCTGATTGACTAGAAACTGCATGTCTCCTTCATAACCTACTCGTTATCGACGATGCAGTAGATGTTGCACTAAGCCGAGAGGTGAAGTCTCCTGGATATGAAAGAAAGCTTCAAGAAACTACATGACTTCACAAAGGAATAGCAAGTTGCTCGCAATTCATGGGGATAGCAAACAAATATCCATGATGTCAGTCCTTGATCTTTCCAAACTTAAGCCCTGGTACCCATTTCCGATTGCTAAGTCAATCACTAGTTTGTATTCTTACAAGGCATGAGTGACAAGTTAACTTGAAACCGGATAGTTTGGCAGGCTTTAGCTACTACGCCGTGATAATGGATAGACAATGTTGAATATTCACAACAGCAAATCTACCACGTGAAGACGGCACTTTATCTCATTCATTAATTGTAGTGTTGACTTTATCCACGCTAAAATGCGCAGCAGCACGTCAGCTTTAAATTACAACACTGACATGAGTACACAGAACGATAAGGTCACAAACTTGTTCAAACCAGAGCAACCTCGCTGACGACTCTTAATGTTTGCATCTCAGCATTTTGTTTTCCTTTCCCTAGCAACCGACGTGGATGGCCAGGTTTTTTACAATCTTTCACGTACTGAAAATCGTTCCGATTTTGGAGGCCAATATCGAAAAGTCAATTAGAAATACTGTGACATTAAACTTGGAAGAATGAAATCGTGATGTTTCCTGGCCAATGCGGGAAATGATTCTTTGCTTCTCCCGGATATTGTCAACCATGCATTGAGTTTTACCAAATGTTGGAACAATTGATCGAATAGTATTTGATTTTCTCCAAGTTTAGTGTAAATTGGCTTCACTTACCAAAACGGTCTGTACGTTTGAGTGAAGTTTACTTATAGCTAAACAATTATTGCGGGCAATCTTCTTAAATAACATTGTGTTTTTGACCTTCAGTGATGACAGAACAGTTGATGAGACAACAGCGCCGCTTACTAACACATGCAGTTTATCATCATCAAGTGCCGTCTCCGCAACGAAGGTTGGCTACAACGGATCTCCAACATCCCCTGTCTCTTGTCTTGGTGGTGCATTCTGCTAGACTGTAACCTGTCCATCGTGTGATGTTACTCTCCCACTTGTATCTCTGCCTACCTCTTGCTCGCCTCCCTTTGACTTTGCCCTCAAGTAAAGTCTTCAATAAGATGTCATGTCTTTTAATGTGACCGAAATATTTTATTTGCCTGATCTTTATTTCTCTTAGTAGTTCTTTCTTCGTATTAAGTGTCTTTAGCACCTCTTTATTTGTTTTCTTTATTTCCAGATGTTCTCCATGATACAATTTATATAGATCATTTTAAAAAAAAATATATATTTTCGAGTTAAAAAAACCCAAACAAACAGGACATACGTCTCTCAATTAAACCTCTTCCCAGCAATATAATGCCATTTAATGGCATTGGGTCAAAGGGCATGAGCCCATAGACCGCTGGATCAGCAACCAACCAACCTCAATTAAATCATGACCGACTTTAGTTTCAGGCGTTGCTATCTACAGAGTACTACAGGCCTTCAAACATAATTAATGAGACTTTCATTTGTTACTTTTCTTGATGTGTTTGTTTTGATTCGCTCCATAATAATTAGTAGAGATATTAGTGCGATTTCCGCCAGGAGCGCAGTTACGTTGTGCCACCGTTATGCGCCTTGTAGGTCCAGCACAGGCGATTTCGGCATGCATTGACATTTTGGGTGGACTACCCTAGTCTGTGACAGCATTCCTGTCTGCCGCCAAGCAGCGAATGTGTACTGACTCTATGCCGAGACGGTTTGTCTTTCACGTCTGCTTCACTTCTGTGTTCCACTGCTAGTGAACTTGTCTCGTGTAATTAGAAGTATTGTTCCTGTGCCCATCGGGTACTGAACTTCGTCTCATCCTCGAGTCTGGTTCCGAATTAGAAATAACTCCTGAACTAGCTTCGGTACGAACATTTTGTTCTCGAGCCGAACATAGCTTGTCTTCTTGGACGGTTGTGCTTGTGTCCATCGGGTACTGAACCTTTTCTCTTCGCGAGTATGATTCCGGTATAGGAAAAACTCGACAAAAGAGAAGAGACCAGGCTGGGATCACCGATAACTACCCCATCGAGACCAGCACCGTGCAGGGGTGATGGGGCTTAGTCCAGCCGACAGGGGCTGAAAACTAAGACTGGTTGGGCAGTCCCACTCGAGCAGGACCATAGTCCTGCCCAAGTAAGCAGAGTGCTGAAGACGGAGGCATCCAGCCATAAGGCGCACAGATAATCAGGATGCCACGCACAAAACACAATGGAAACATGTCTACATCTATAAATAGTTATGGTGTCTGCCCTGTGGCGGACGATCAGGCAGGGACGGTGTCGGGCACTATTCCTCGAAAGGGCCCAACCTCAGTTACTGGAAGTCTTTCTCAATTGCCCCGAGGAGCCAGGAGGCAAAGGAATAGAGCTACTCGCCAAAAAAACAAACGACCAATAAAAATAATGCACTGGAATGCTGAGGGTGTCAACAGTAAAACAGATGGATACAGCAAAAAATTGGAACTTGAAAATGTCCTCAGTGAAGAACAAGTTAGTATATGCTGTATCCAAGAAACACACCTCAGCAGTGACATAGCATTCAAAATCAGAGGCTACCAGTGCTACCGATCTGACAGAAAGGACAGGCGAAAGGGTGGAATTCTGACACTTGTTAAAAACAATATCAGCGCATGTCAGCTGGAAGTATATATGGAAGGGGCAGAATACCAGATGCTCCACCTAAAAACAGACAGTGCAGAATTCCATCTCCTGAACTACTACTGCCCAAATGATAAACCATTGTCACTAGACACAATTCCAGACAAAGAGAGACTTATGGTGTGTGGTGACTTCAACAGCCACTCTCAGAGCTGGGGCTACGATCATATCGACAAGAGAGGTGAGGAACTTGAGAGCTGGCAGGATGAAAATAATCTCATCCTTATTAACCAGCCAGCAGACTCACCAACCTTCTACTCGAGAGCATGGCACACCATCTCAACACCAGACCTGGCTTTCCACTCACCAGGCTTGGAATGGAACATCACACGTGTCGTTGGAAAGCAGCTTGGAGGTATTGACCATAGACCAGTATTTCTGGCAATCCACAATGAATTTACCAAGGACAGCAGCACGCTCATTAGGTGGAACTATAAAAGGGCAGACTGGAAAATGTACCAGCATTTTTAAATGTAATATCGATGGGGTCTTTGTTACCTCTAATATTTTATGGTAGTGTGTCCTGATATAACCTAATTGGACTTTGTCCGCTGGTTGAAAGGGGCACGCCTCTCCAAAAGAGAGGCAAACTCATTTACTACCTGTACCAGCATTTAACCAGTGTTCTAGCTAAGGACATGGACTTGGACAAAGACATCAATAGAGCAGTGAGTGAATTAATAGATGTATACTACATGCTGCTAGTAAAACCATACCCAGGGGGGCACGCAAAAACTACAAACCCTACTGGAATGATAAACTTGAAAAGCTGCAAAATGAGATGGAAACATCTAGGCAGCAGGCTGAGAACAGACCTAGCCAAGAACATCACAACAAATATCAGCAAATAAAGTCTAAATTTCAAAGAGCCAAGTTACAAGCCAGACGGAGCAGCTGGAAAGAAAAAACAGAGTCGCTGAACCTAGAAAGAGATACTAGGAAATTATGGAAACTTGTAAAACAACTAAATGATGAAGGTACAGGGAGAAATACCAGGATCACACTTTATAAAGATAGAATCATTTTAACAGGTAAACATGCAGCTGATTGCTTTGCAGATTCCTTTGCAGAAGACAATAACGTCAAAGTCAGCCCAGACAAACAACAGGAGGTTCGAGAGAACCAGCAAAACATTGGACAAGGCGAACCTGTACCTGAAGTCATGGAGGCACCAATCACAATGAGAGAACTGGAGCATGCAATATCCAAATTAAAAATGAAAAAGTCCCCTGGAGCTGATGGAGTGTCATGGATAGACCTCAGAAAAGCATTTGATAAGGTCTGGAAAGAAGGGCTCCTAAAGAAATTGCGAAATTACAGGGTTAGCTCAAGAATGTACCAATGGGTAAAAGCATACCTGCATAATAGAAGAGCCAGGGTACAATTAGATAGTCGCAAGAGCAAGAAAGTTCTACTGCGTCATGGAGTTCCCCAAGGAGGAGTCCTGTCACCCACACTTTTCTTGGTTTACATCAATGACCTAGATACTGAACTACCACACGGGATCAAAGTGGCAATGTATGCTGACGACCTGGTGATCTGGTGCACGGAAGAACATGCACCAGTGGCCACTAAACAAATACAAAGAGCTATCGATGCCCTAACCTTATGGGCAAATAGATGGTGCGTCAGCATTAACACAGATAAGTGCAGCACTACACTATTTACCCTCTCACCAAAACAAAAAGCTGGTCATATCAAGATAGATGGCGAGCTCTTGAAAGAAGACAAACAACCCACATACCTCGGAGTTACTTTTGATGATAAGCTGACATGGAAGCAGCACATAAACAAAGCAACAACAAAAAGTGGAACCACATGGGGAGCCAGTGGAAATATACTTAGTAAAGTTTACCAGCAAGGCATAAGACCACACCTGGAATATGGTTCAGCTGCGTGGTGTCCTGCATCAAACACCACATTACAAGATCTATATAAAGTGCAAAACCAGGCATTTAGAATAATGTTGGGAGCAATGAAATCAACACCCATAGCAGAGCTGCAGAAAATGGGAAGAATGCAAACACTTGGCAAACGCAGAGACACAAAAGTACTAATTCAAGCAGAAAAGTTCCAGTGTATGCCAAGTCATCCAATGAAGGAAAGATTCCAAAATCTAGCAATGGAGCGACTGAAAAGAAGCAGCTTTATCCATCAAGCTAAACGACTCCGTAGACAACTTACAGACGTACCTGAAGTTGATAGCCCCTTGAGGTCTGTACCAGAACAAACCCCGTGGAGTGAAAGCCATGGAATGGCAATATACATTCAGACCCATGTGAAAGAAATACTAAGCGAGGACGAACATAACAGTGTGCAGCGAATAACAGTCACCCTCAGTTTCCTGGATGAGGAATATCCACAAGATATATGGGTCAGAGTGTACACAGATGGGTCAGCACAGAATGCTGTGAGAAATGGAGGTGCAGGTGTATATATAGAATATCCACACAAACCTAGAGATACAATCAGAACATCGACAGGAAAATTCTGCAATAATTATGATGCAGAAATCCAGGCAATTAGTGTGGCAGCTAAAAAACTGCTGAACTCCAACTCTGGCCTACAGCCTGTGGTATTCCTGACAGATGCAAGATCAGTGCTTCAAGCTCTCCAGTCTGGAAAACTAACAGACTTGAAAAAACTACTTAGCGAATTGTCTTACCAGTATAGGGTAACCATGCAGTGGATACCCTCTCACTGTGGAATATCAGGAAATGAAAAAGTAGACCAACTGGCTAAGGAAGGTGCTGCCGAAGACCAACCAGATATACCAATCACCTACCATCAGAAAAAAAACAGATGCTCAAGTCAATAAGAAAGCCACAAACGCCAACACAAGATGACTCACACTATGAACAGATCAGAGCAAGTTATAATTCTACGTCTCAGAACAGGACACAACCGACTCCGCAGCCACATGTATACAAAGTTCAAGATTGGCAACACGGCCATGTGTACATGTGGACAGGCAGCACAGAGTGCCAAACATATATTTCAAGAGTGTTCTGAGCATGAAACGCTGAGGCATACATATTGGCCAGAGGAAACAACACTGGAATCAAAGCTCTATGGGACACTGTATGAACTACAAAAGACAGTGAGTTTTATTAAGGAGACAGAATTACAGATATAGACATGTTTCAAGTGAACGAAAGAAGAAGAAGAAGAACCGATAACTAGAAGCTTGTCTCGAGCTAACAATAATTTAGTCCCAATATCTAGGACATGTTTTCTGTTCTCTTTGCACATGACGCTGCCCGCTTACTCTGTGCTGCCCTCTCAGTATACTTATTATGCTATCCTTATAGTGACTGACACAGGGATTCTTAATATTTCTCATAACCTCTGTCCATTTCGTAACATCTGCATTAACCGCCCCTCCAATGCTTCCGCCGTACTGAATAGCTTCACTGTGTGTCGATAGTATTGATGCAAATGTTGGCATGCCTTTTTTTTTGCTGTCAAATTGCTTTCCATATGCTACCTCCACATTCACAGACACGATCCCCGGAAGTTTTAGCCAGAAAAAAACACGAGCAGCTGTATTTCTGTTGCCATGGTGCACCACGTGGAGATACTTTTGAAATCTTGGTTATCTGCTAATCCTGGGTCCGCCGAGAGTACCATTTGCACCTTTGTGGAGTCGACTTGGCTATTTTTGGCATGTGATTCCAAGCTTGTATATAGCGAGATCGTTGACGATATAGAAAATCTTTCAATAGAATTAATTAGGACCCCTTTCGTGACGTTTTTGATTATTGTTTAGATTCTGTTGATGACAATTTATATACTTGTAGCCGCCTTGGGTATGTTTGGCATGCTATTCAAAGTATATAAATAGTGACCAACCGAAAGCAAACAATACTCAGAAGCATGACGGGGTCCTAATTAATATTATATTGAAAGGTCTTTATTAGAGACGGTCATGGTAAATAGTGACCAACAGAAATCCAACAATAATAAAAATAGCGTAACGAATGGGGTCCTAATTAATTAATTTGTAAATGTCTTAACTGATGACAATCGTTACCACACGCTCCAAAATATTGAGGAACTCCCTAGCCAGGTGGTTAAGCTGTTCGCCCTGTGTTCAAGAGGTCATGAGTTTGAATCCGGCTATTGTTGTCTATTTACAAGGTGGATTCGTTCGGAGATCTCTGTGTCCACTTGATCACATGATCACTTGAAGCTATGGAGTTACGTGCTATGAGTGGTACTCTCGGCAGGCGACGTGCCTCGTTGAGAGGGACGGAGTACATATGGGAACCTAGTACAGTGAACCTAGTACAGTGAAGTCAGATCCTGTACTTTTGAACTTTGAACTCTCAAATAGTGGATACCAATATGAAGGGAGATGAAGTGCGTCAGGAAACCCAAGATTTCATGAAGGTTGCTGATCCTTTGTCTATCTGACATATCTGTCTCGTTCACAGCTGTCGCCGCTGTTCGTTCCCAATTATCAGCAGGGTTATTTTCCTCCCAACCGTTAACAAAACGGCAACCGACAAGGTTCAACCGGCCAGGCAAGTGTCATTGAGTATATTTGCTTAACCGGGAAAGGCACAGATCACGTACGAGGTGGAGGGGGACAGTGGTATGCCAGGAGCTCTTGTTTGACACAATGGTAGGCAAACTGCCCTCACGGGAAGGTTGGACCCGGAGGTGAAAAATACAATTATTTGTTCTTCCCCGTCTACATTTGCTTACTCCTTCAAGATGTGTGCTCCTGGATGTTTCCTTTACTGTTCACATCATTCTGTCATACATCGCTATTCCCTTGTACATTGTTTCAGCAGTTTGTCTTGGTAGTTTACCTTGGCGTGTTGTCTTGGTAGTTCCCCATAGAACTTTGTCATTGCATTTTATTATAGTAATTTGACTTGGTTTCTTGTCATGGTATTTTGTTGTAGTAATTTGACTTGGTTTCTTGTCCTGGTATTTTATTATAGTATTTTGATTTGGTTTTTTTTTGTCATGGTATTTTGTTATAGTACTTTGACTTGGTTTCTTGTCATGGTATTTTGTTATAGTTATTTGATAGCTAAAATGGCGCGCTTACGCAGAATCCTTGGAATATTGTCAAGAGACGGAGTAAGGAATGAGGACATTCGACAAAAAACCGGCACCATCCCAATCTTAGAATACACCAAGAGACAACAGGTCAAATAGTTTGCACACATCAGCAGACTACCATCAAACGGCATACCACAGCAAGTTATACTACACAGATACAGCGAAGGCAGACCTAGAGGGAGACGACGAAAACGATGGACCACCGAAATAAAAGAGGCGACAAATTCCACAATATACTCAGCACATAAGGGGGCTGTCTCCAGAAAACTCTTCAACCTCTGACGCCGAAAGGCAACTTGGGGTTTCAGCGAATTTGACTTGATTTCTTGTCATGGTGTTTTACTATAGGCTAGGACTTTGACTTGGTTCTTTGTGATGTGCACTGCATTGAAGTACAATTTCACTCTTTTCTGCTTGCTGTGTTGTTTAATTTGTCTCATAATATGTTGTAATTTACCACCATTGCAAGCTTGCAGAACAGAAAGTGCATATCTGATGACCACTTGTTGACATTCAGAGACAGTGTCAAGTATTATGAGGGCAACTTGTTCTATTGCCTGAACTTCAGCATTGTTTGTATGTTTGAGAACCCCATGAACGATTAGTTCTTACTTCCTATGTGCAGTGAGGTGGTTTTTCTGAGCTTTCTTTCATACTCAGGAGACTTCGACTTAGTGCAATGCCTATTGAAGGAACCTTCTACTCGTGGGAGGAAGGGGGGTTTCCTCAGTATTGGGAGGGGAGGTTCTCCTCAGTATTGTAGTTTGAGCAGAATATTCCAGTGGGGATTGATTTTGTTTCAGGGCAATGCAGTTGGAGCAGAACTTTCCAGTTGGGATTGATTTTGTTTCAGGGCAATGTAGTTGGAGCAGAACTTTCCAGTGGGGATTGATTTTGTTTCAGGGCAATGTAGTTGGAGCAGAACTTTCCAGTGGGGATTGATTTTGTTTCAGGGCAATGTAGTTGGAGCAGAACTTTCCAGTGGGGATTGATTTTGTTTCAGGGCAATGTAGTTGGAGCAGAACTTTCCAGTGGGGGTTGATTTTGTTTCAGGACAATGGTCAGGATATGTTATACAAATGTCATATCTTCCAGTTTTGATTGACTTTGTAGCCTATCCACCAATTTATGCATGTATACACAATTGTTCTGGTAATTCTTCGTGGGTCATGTTCACTGTGGCAGTTAGCAGTTGAAGATAATGCGTTTCGTTTTCTTTGAGACTACTAATTGATGTGTTTATTTGTAGGGAATCCTTAGTTTGCTCCCATGTTACAGAGTATCCTGTAGGTAGCTGGGGTGATGATTTTATGGGTTGATCAGTTTGATTGTCTTCTTACCATTTTTTATGCAGGACAAAATTGCTGCATTGTAATCGTCCCAGTGTTAGGTCATTCTGTCATGTATTTCCTGCATGGGATGTGTGATCTTGCTAATAGACTTATCTATCTGAATTATGTTAGTATCTCTTCTGTATGTTAGTCGTTGCTACTATGTAACTTTTTGCATTTTCAGTATTGGCGTTGTTTTCATAGTTTCTGTGATGATGAGTGCGAGCGCTTGATTTTGCACTTTATTCATATTCTGGAGATGGGAGTTTGCAGCCGATGACGAAGCTATTGAGGCAAATTCTAAACGGAGTCTTACTACACTTACTACACTTACTACAATTACTACACTTACTACACTTACTACAATTACTACAATTACTACAATTACTACAATTACTACACTTACTACAATTACTACAATTACTACAATTACTACACTTACTACAATTACTACACTTACTAAAATTACTACAATTACTACAATTACTACACTTACTACAATTACTACAATTACTACACTTACTACAATTACTACAATTACTACAATTACTACACTTACTACACTTACTACAATTACTACACTTACTACACTTACTACAATTACTACAATTACTACACTTACTACACTTACTACAATTACTACAATTACTACACTTACTACAATTACTACACTTACTACAATTACTACACTTGCTACACTTACTACACTTACTACACCTTGTAAATCTTTGTTAAAGTTATGTTCATTTGCACCCCAGCTAGTGCCTGCTAGTTTTCTAAGTATTCCTAATCGTCTGCGAGCTTTTCCGTCTGCATTTTCAATGTGCTTCTTGCAAGAGAGCATGTTATTCTTCTTCTTTCTTCTTCGTTTGTTCTCAAACTCCTGCAGATTAGCAGGATGTAGTCCAGAGAACAGAATGCGTTGTGTCATGGTTTACAGTATTGCTGCGATATCTGCACCTTTCGGCCTGACACATCCGACTTCAGCATGGCTTTGGGTCACTGACCCTATATGGGATGGGACAGCCAACTCCATCCCATAACCTCCTTAGTCGCCTTTTACGACATGCGTGGAAGGTAAACAGTGTTGCTATTCTTTGCTCCCCTTTCGGGCCCTGGCAACACAAGGGCGAGCATGTTATTGAATGTGACACCAATATATGTGGGGCAACCTTCTTGCAAGAGAGAATGTTATCGAATGTGACATCAAGATATGTGGGGTAACCTTCTTCCTTAATGATAGTAGTTCCTAAAAGTATTCTGTTTTTTTTTCCTATCGAGAAAGGAGCATATTGAGGTATATTATGACCTGCCATTTTTCACACCAGGCCCTGAGTTTTTTGACTGCCTATTGACTGATTCTATTGTATGTTGCTTTAGTGTGTTCATCACTGCACCACAGTTTGTCATGATAATATTTATGGTAATTGGTCTTATTAGTTTGTCTTAGAACTTTGTCTTATAAATGTCGTTTGTGTGTTCTTAAAGTCCGAAAAGGGAGCAAAGAATAGCAAAGATTTATTCAACTTTCGGACCCCCGGAAGATATGGGCAAATATTGAAGAGCTGGGCATCTACCCATACCGCTGCGTCATTTTGTTTCACAGTGCAGTATCCTCATCTTTATCTGAAATAAATGTAGATCGTTCAACTTCAACACATGCATTATTCGGAAACATGAAGACCGCGAAAATTGATCACGAAACATCCTTTCTGTTTTGTTGTTTCAGTTGTTTCCGGTTCCGTCCAAGGCCTGCAAATCTGAACACCTTCACTGTCGATGTTTGCTACCTTTGTTTATAGAACATGACAGACCAAATACACATGAGAAACAGGCGGACAGTGTACAAATATTTTGCCACTAAATATTATTTAGTCAAAGTTGGGGCTGACGTGATGATAGAGGCGAACAAGGCTCCAGGCAAGGCCACCTTTCTTTACCGTTCACGTCCACATGATATAAATATTTCAAAATTCTTAAAATGCGATTGCACGTCGCATAGGTGGTCTTGTTCGCTGTTGGATCTATGAAGATCTACGTTTGAAGATCTTTGTCTGAAGATCTTTCTCTGAAGGTATAATTCTGATATTGGGAAAATGTGTGTTAAAATGTGGAGCCAAGCCTACCGCTGAAGTACGAAATTGGTTTCCATAACGTTCTTGTGTTGCCGGGGCCTGGAGGAGGAACAAAGAATAGCACAGTATTTACCTTCCATACATGTTGTAAGAAGTGACTAAGGAGGTCTTTGGGTAAGTTTGGCAGCGCCATCTTATACAGGGTCAAAGTGACTCAGAAGCCATGCTGAAGTCATGTGAAATGTGCAAATATTGCATCTAAGCTGTAAACCATCGCACATCGTATTCCGAATAGTAGGGCTTAAGTTCTTCTTCGGCGATCATCGTAGGCATGTTCGAGTTACATGTGAGGTGATTCAGGAGCAAAACACGTATGTAACGGGTCTCCTAAAGAGAGCAAGCAGAGTAGCGACACTGTTACTTGGCATGCATGTTGCAATAGACGACTAAGGAGAGCGCAAGCAACGAGTAGCGACACTGTTACGGTATATGCATGTTGCGATATACGACTAAAATAGTTTTGGGAATAAGGTTGGCTATAAAACCCCATATACAGTCAGACTGAAATATCGCAACCAAGCTATAAACCATGCCACAGTGTATTTTATTCATCTTGATAACCGAGACGAATTTGAGAAAGAACACAGAAGAAAAAGACAAAGAAAAAGCTGACGTGGCACATATGTTAGTGTATTGTCTTTGTGACCACTAGTTCGGTTTGCAGTAAACCTACAATGTAATGTATCATAAACCAGACAAGAGTTGAGCTAGCCAGGAGAATCTGGTGCTAAAACAAATCTTGGAACGTAAAGACAGCAGTCGTGATACTGAAAGCATCACTCTTGCGGGTTGTCAGTGGAGGGAAATACGAACCTATCAGCGCCGAAACTAGACAGGGGCGACACAGGGCAGTTTGAGCGCCAAGATTAATAAGGAAAGTAACTTGTGTGTTGCTGAGTTCCGAGAGGGGAGAAAATAAAAGCAACGCTGTTTACCTTCTATGCATTTCGTGGGAGGCGACTAAGGAGTTGACTGTTCCATCCCATATAGGGTTAGTGACCCAAAGACATTCTAAAGTCGGAAGTGTCAGTCAGAAATGCGCAGATATTGCAGCAATGATGTAAAATAATGACACAACGCATTCTGTTCTCCGGAATACATCCTGCTAATCTGCAGGAGTTTGAGAATGAACGCAGAAAAAAAGAAGACGAAGAAGCAGAAGTAAAATAACAAATACAATTTGTTAATTTTAATATACTAAAAAACGGGGTGCACAGGGTACCGAACTATTCTCGTCGGACCGAGGATAAGCAGTTAACCAAGATATCAAAAGTACCTCCTCGTGGTGCACCCTGGAAACAGAAATATAGTTGCTCGTGATGATTCTGGTTAAACCTTTTGGGGATCGTGTCCGTGAATGTGAAGGCAGCAGATGGAAAGAGAACTGAAAAAGAGACAGACAATATCGTCGACACCACTGCACCAACACATGCAGTGGCATTGTCGACACACAGTGACGCTAGTCAGTCCGGGTCGAGCATTGGAGGGGGTGGCTAATGAAAACGACACGAAAAGGTAGATGAATGGCGAGAGACGAAAAGACAACATGCTGAGTACAATGAAAGGACAGCTCAGCGCCAGAGGTCGGCGACAAGTGCATATAGAAAGGGAAAACGTTTCAAGGAAATCGGAACTACAAGCTCTGTTAGCTCGAGGCAAGCTTCTAGTAATCAGTGCTCCTTACGGGCAGAGACCCATACCCAATCGTCGGCGCACGGCAAGGAAAGCAGCACTGGCTCAACTCTAATGTCGAGCTTTCCTATACCGGAAACATGCTCACAGAGAGAAATGGTTCAGTACCTGATGGGATCAGGCACAAAAGGGTCGTTCAGTTTGAGAACACGCCTCGCTCCCAAACACGTGGTGATACTCGGACTTGGAGTTAACGATGTTGGAGAACGACACCTCGGCTAAGAAGGCGAAAGAGCCCGGGTCCAACTCTTCTGTCGAGTTCTTCCTTAACAGTAACCCGGCTCGCGGATGAGAAAAGTTTCAGAATCCGATGGGCACAGGCACAGAACATCTAATTGCGCGAGGCACGTTCACTAACTGTGGAACACCTCTTGCGATATAAATGTGAACGACAATCGTCTCGGCGAAGAGTCATTATACACCCGCACCCCCGTCAACAGATAGGCAGGCTGTCACAGACTAGGGAAGCCTACTACTCGAGTTAAAGGCATGACGAAAACGAATGTGCTGGGCCTCTGATATCCGGGCCACAAGTGAGCCAACGGAGGTGTAAACAATACAGTTCAACTGTGGAACTACCAGTATAACGTACCCGGTGAAAATCAAACGATTTATTCGTTGTGGTTATAAGAGAGCGAGTGCAGAAGAAGAAGAAGAATACTGCATGCCATCAATACGGCCAGAGTTACAAGTTTATATCTGAATCTAATGAAACCGTCAATAGTAATTTTTTTAAAATTTGTATCCGTGAGTGTAGACATACGTGCGTGTGAGTGTGTATGTGTGTGTTGTTTCTTAGCCAGGAGCGAAGAATAAATGATTTCCAGAACTTAAGTAATCTAAATCATACAAGTAGTGCAACCTGGCAACCCAGTGCAGGTTTTGTTTCCCAGAAGCAATGCACCGACAATTTATCTTCCGCAATGTAGCTATTTTTCGGTTACTATTTTATTTTAAATTTAGTTTATTCGTATCAGAATTAAACTTTAATAGCACTTTTATTCGTGGAAGATTTCTTTGTTTGTTCGCGGTTATGATGTGGGATTAATCGGTTGAAAGTATGTGTCTCCTTAGCGACGCTGAAAGTTGGTGCAGTCAAGTGCTAAGTTAGTCGTTAGTGTGTTGGTGGAAGTTGATGCGGTCTAGTGCTAAGTTAGTCATTAGTGTGTTGGTGAGAGTTGGTGCAGTCAAGTGCAAAGTCAGTCGTTAGTGTGTTGGTGAGAGTTGGTGCAGTCAAGTGCAAAGTTAGTCATTAGTGTGTTGGTGAGAGTTGGTGCAGTCAAGTGCAAAGTTAGTCGTTAGTGTGTTGGTGAGAGTTGGTGCAGTCAAGTTCTTCTTCTTCTTCTTCTTCTGCGTTCGTTCTCAAACTCCTGCAGATTAGCAGGATGTAGTCCGGAGAACGGTATGCGTAGTGTCATGGTTTACAGCATTGCTGCGAAATCTGCGCCTTTCGGCCTGACACATCCGACTTCAGCATAGCTTTGGGTCGCTGACCCTATATGGGATGGGACAGCCAACTCCATCCATAACCTCCTTAGTCGTCTTTTACGACATGCGTGGAAGGTAAACAGTGTTGCTATTCTTTGCTCCCCTTTCGGGCCCCGGCAACACACGGGCGAGTCAAGTTCTAAGTTAGTCGTTAGTGAGTTTGTGAAAGTTTGTGCTGTCAAGTGCTAAGTTTGTCGTTAGTGTGTTGGTGTAGGCAAATTGTTTGAGTGTTGGTGTAGTCAATTAGACATCTTGTTGTTCGTTGTCAGGTCGTGGGTTCAAAGCCCAATCGCGTCGTCCTGTTTGTTTAGAAAGTGGATTTATTCGGAGTTCCCTGGGGATTATCACTTGAAACAACATATTTACGTGCGCTATGAGTGGTACTCTTGGCAGGACGCTTCGTTGAGAGAGGCAGATCACATATGACGTATCCCACATACAATGAAATCAATCTTCTTTGCTCTTTGATTCCCTAATATATCATTAGAGTCTCGATGTATTCAAGTGGTTGGACCGATGATGTAATCAAAGTGGTTGAACCGATGATGTTATCAAAGTGGTTGGACCAATGATGTAGTTAAATGGTTAGATCGATGATGTAGTCAAGTAATGTTGGTATAGTCAAAAGTAATGTTGGTATAGTCAAGGTGTTGTAATGTTGGTATAGTCCAGGAGTTGGAGTCACAAGTATTTGTATGACACAAAAATTCCCGTGAAGATCGAAAAATGAAAAACAAACAATAGGATTATGCTGCATAACAATAGGTCAGCACATAGATCCCTACTGGTAAATCAGTACATCGCAGAGCAGAAGTAATTACCTTGGGACGGCCTCCATATTCCCTTGACCTTGTATAGTGATAGTAATTTGTTTCTTATACCCTAGACTGAAATCGACACTGAAAGGAAAGCAATTCAAGGATGCGGCAGACGTTTCTTCAATGCGAAAAGACAGATGAGAGACCTGTCAAGGAATGGATTCTACGAATGTTTCCAGTAACTGTATGTACGCCGGCAAAAGTGTGTAGTTGGCGAAGGGATGTGAAGAAAGTTTAGTGTAGGTAATTCTATTGTTGCGTATTTCTATATAATCCAATAATTCTATTGTTGCGTATTTATATATAATCCAATAATTCTATTGTTGCGTATTTATATATAATCCAATAATTCTATTGTTGCGTATTTCTACATAATCCAATAATTCTATTGTTGCGTAATTCTACATAATCCAATAATTCTATTGTTGTGTATTTCTATATAATCCAATAATTCTATTATTGCGTATTTCTATATAATCCAATAATTCCTGGAACTATATGAAGATATCTCGTAGTAACGCAAATGGAGAACAAACTGAGGAAATGAGATACTGAGAAAAGAAATGGAGGAAAGGCATACTCACATGAAAGTATTTCACAAATGAGCAGAAATGCGAGTGGTCTCATTGGCATCCAATAGTAGCAGAATGTACTTGACGATCTCCTGCTCAAAGGTAAAGGTATTGGTAGGCCCCATGGCAGTAACCTGCTGTCGGGGAGGAAGATAACTCTTCATGTACTATGCCGCAGCAACTATTAGGTGGGATGGAAATTCCCTTCCTTGCTGTCTTTACCTTCCCTAACTCATGCGTCTTGTACTCATTTGCGCCCGTGTGTTGCCGGGCCCGAAAGAAGAGCAAAGAATAGCAATACTGTTTACCTTCCATGCATGTCGTAAGAGGCGACTGAGGAGGTTATGGGATGGAGTTGGCTGTCCCATCCCGTTTAGGGTCAGTGACCAAAGCCATGCTGAAGTTGGATGTGTCCGGCCGAAAGGCGCGGATATCGCAGCAATGCTGTAAACCACGACACAACGCATTCCGTTCTCCGGACTACATCCTGCCAATCTGCAGGAGTTTGTGAACGAACGCAGAAGAAGAAGAAGAAGTACTCATTTACAGCTGAGTCGACTGGAGGCGTCAAAGGATACTTGGTAAACCACAAGTATACGCGAGCTGATTATATAAGAGTGGACGTAGAAGCAGAAGAAGAAAAATAAGAAGAGGCAACCAAGATGCTCATAAATTGCGTATAGAACAATAACAACAGGTAATATAGAACCATAACATCAGGTAGTAGATAAACATAACATCAGGTAGTATAGAACAATAACATCAGGTAGTAGAGAAACATAACATCAGGTAGTAGAGAAACATAACATCAGGTAGTATAGAACCATAACGTCAGGTAGTAGAGAAACATAACATCAGGTAGTATAGAACAATAACATCAGGTAGTATAGAACAATAACATCAGGTAGTATAGAACAATAACATCAGGTAGTAGAGAAACATAACATCAGGTAGTATAGAACAATAACATCAGGTAGTAGAGAAACATAACATCAGGTAGTATAGAACAATAACATCAGGTAGTGTAGAAACATAACATCAGGTAGTATAGAACAATAACATCAGGTAGTATAGAACAATAACATCAGGTAGTGTAGAAACATAACATCAGGTAGTATAGAACAATAACATCAGGTAGTATAGAACAATAACATCAGGTAGTGTAGAAACATAACATCAGGTAGTATAGAACAATAACATCAGGTAGTATAAAACAATAACATCAGGTAGTGTAGAAACATAACATCAGGTAGTATAGAACAATAACATCAGGTAGTTTAGAACAATAACATCAGGTAGTATAGGTAACGGATACACGTAACTGCTACAATTCTTCTTCTTTTTCTGTTCTCATGTACCTTTCGGTGTTGAGGTAAGAGTGAGTGGACGGTCTTTTGGCCGTCTATTTGCCTCTTCTGCTGTTATATTTCCGAGTGTCTCTAATACACTATATATCCACCTTTTACGAGGGCGTCCAATAGGCCGACTGTTTTCGTATCGTTTGTTAAGTGTTTTTTTTTTAATGATACTTTGCTATTTCTGTCTGGTTATGTGGCCGAACCATTTAACTTGTTGTTTCTGGATGTATTCTATTGTTGACTTGATCCCTAATTATTTCCTTAGTGCTTCATTCCTGATTTTGTCTCTCAAGCTAACTCCAATCATACGTCTCACACATTTCATTTCAGTGGTGTTAGTCTGATGAATTGTTCTAGAATCTAATGTCCAAGTTTGACACTGTTAACTTGATTACAATGTTCCCCATCGAGGCCAGAACCTTGAAGTGGTGATGGGGCTTAGTTCAGCCATCAGAGGCTGGAAACTAAGACTGGTCGGGCACTCCCACTCGAGCAGGACCATAGTCCGGCCCAAGTAAGCAGAGTGCTGAAGACGGAGGCAACCAGCCAAAAGGCGCACAGATAATCAGGTTGCCACGCATAAAACACAATGGAAACATGTCTTCATCTAATAAATGTTATGGTGCCTGCCCTGTGGCGGACGTTCAGGCAGGGACGGTGCCGGGCCCTATACCTCGAAAGGGCCCAACCTCAGTTACTGGAAGTCCTTCTCAATTGCCCCGAGGAGCCAGGAGGCAAGGGAATAGAGCTACTGGCCAAACAAACAAACGACCAATAAAAATAATGCACTGGAATGCTGAGGGTGTCAACAGTAAAAGAGATGGATACAGCAAAAAATTGGAACTTGAAAATGTCCTCAGTGAAGAACAAGTTAATATTTGCTGTATCCAAGAAACACACCTCAGCAGCGACATAGCCTTCAAAATCAGAGGCTACCAGTGCTACCGATCTGACCGAAAAGACAGGCGAAAGGGTGGAATTCTGACACTAGTTAAAAACAATATCAGCGCATGTCAGCTGGATGTATACATGGACGGGGCAGAATACCAGATGCTCCACCTAAAAACAGACAGTGCAGAATTCCATCTCCTGAACTACTACTGCCCAAATGATAAACCATTGGCACTAGACACAATTCCAGATAAAGAAAGGCTTATGGTGTGTGGTGACTTCAGCCACTCTCAGAGCTGGGGCTACGATCATATCGACAAGAGAGGTGAGGAACTTGAGAGCTGGCAGGATGAAAATAATCTCATTCTTATTAACCAGCCAGCTGACTCACCAACCTTCTACTCGAGAGCATGGCACACCACCTCTACACCAGACCTGGCATTCTACTCACCAGGCCTGGAATGGAACATCACACGTGTCGTTGGAAAGCAGCTTGGGGGTAGTGACCACAGACCAGTATTTCTGGAAATTCACAATGAATATACCAAGGACAACAGCACGCTCACTAGGTGGAACTATAAGAGGGCAGACTGGAAAATGTACCAGCATTTAACCAGTGTTCTAGCTAAGGACATGAACTTGGACAAAGACATCAATAGAGCAGTGAGTGAATTTAATAGATGTATACTACATGCTGCTAGTAAAACCATACCCAGGGGGGCACGCAAAAACTACAAACCCTACTGGAATGATGAACTGGAAAAGCTGCAAAATGAGATGGAAACATCTAGAAAGCAGGCTGAGAACAGACCTAGCCAAGAACATCACAACAAATATCAGCAAACAAAGGCTAAATTTCAAAGAGCCAAGTTACAAGCCAGACGGAACAGCTGGAAAGAAAAAACAGAGTCGCTGAACCTAGAAAGAGATACTAGGAAATTATGGAAACTTGTAAAACAACTAAATGATGAAGGTACAGGGAGAAATACCAGGATCACGCTTTATAAAGATAGAAACATTTTAACAGGTAAACATGCAGCTGATTACTTTGCAGATTCCTTTGCAGAAGACAATAACGTCAAAGTCAGCCCAGACAAACAACAGGAGGTTCGAGCGAACCAGCAAAACATTGGACAAGACGAACCTATACCTGAAGTCATGGAGGCACCAATCACAATGAGAGAACTGGAGCATGCAATATCCAAATTGAAAATGAAAAAGTCCCCTGGAGCTGATGGAGTGTCCAATGAAATGATTAGAAACCTGGGAATTGCAGCAAGAGCAAAGCTGCTGCAAATCTTTAACACAAGCTGGTCCACAGGTAATGTACCACAGGCATGGAGAGAAGCAATAATGATACCTCTCCTCAAATCAGGAAAAGATGGCAACACAGTCTCCAACTACAGGCCCATCAGCCTCACAAGCTGTCTATGCAAAACAATGGAACGCATTATCAATCTTAGGATGCAGTGGTACCTTGAAAGTGAAAACCTTCTGGTATCACAGCAAGCAGGTTTCAGACAGTGCTACTCTACTGAAGATCAGGCAACCTACCTCTCCCAAGAGATTGAGGATGCCTTCCAAGATATGAAACTGGTACTAGCAGCATGGATAGACCTTAGGAAAGCATTTGATAAGGTCTGGAAAGAAGGGCTCCTAAAGAAATTGCGAAATTGCAGGGTTAGCTCAAGAATGTACAAATGGGTAAAAGCATACCTGCATAATAGAAGAGCCAGGGTACAATTAGATGGTCGCACAAGCAAGAAAGTCCTACTGCGTCATGGAGTCCCCCAGGGAGGAGTCCTGTCACCCACACTTTTCTTGGTTTACATCAATGACCTAGTTGCTGAACTACCACACGGGATCAAAGTGGCAATGTATGCTGACGACCTGGTGATCTGGTGCACGGAAGAACATGCAACAGTGGCCACTAAACAAATACAAAGAGCTATCGATGCCCTAACCTTATGGGCTAATAGATGGTGTGTCAGCATTAACACAGATAAGTGCAGCACTACACTCTTTACCCTCTCACCAAAACAAAAATCCGGTCATATCAAGATAGACGGAGAGCTCTTGAAAGAAGACAAACAACCAACATACCTCGGAGTTACTTTTGATGATAAGCTGACATGGAAGTAGCACATAAACAAAGCAACAACAAAAGCCAGGAGGAAGTTAGCTATCCTGAGAAAACGAAGTGGAACCACATGGGGAGCCAGTGGGAATATACTCAGTAAAGTTTACCAGCAAGGCATAAGACCACACCTGGAATATGGTTCAGCTGCGTGGTGTCCTGCATCAAACACCACATTACAAGATCTAGATAAAGTGCAAAACCAGGCACTTAGAATAATGTTGGGAGCAATGAAATCAACACCCATAGCAGAGATGCAGAAAATGGGAAGAATGCAAACACTTGGCGAACGCAGAGACACAAAAGTACTAATTCAAGCGGAAAAGTTTCAGTGTATGCCAAGTCATCCAATGAAGGAAAGATTCCAAAACCTAGCAATGGGGCGACTGAAAAGAAGCAGCTTTATCCATCAAGCTAAACGACTCCGTAGACAACTTACAGACCTACCTGAAGTTGACAGCCCCTTAAGGTCTGTACCAGAACAAACCCCATGGAGTGAAAGGCATGGAATGCCAATATACATTCAGACCCATGTGAAAGGAATACTAAGCGAGGACGAACAGAACAGTGTGCAGCGGAGGACAGTCACCCTCAGTTTCCTGGACGAGGAATATCCACAAGATATATGGGTCAGAGTATACACAGATGGGTCAGCACATAATGCTGTGAGGAATGGAGGTGCAGGTGTATATATAGAATATCCACACACGCCTAGAGATACAATCAGAACACCGACAGGAAAATTCTGCAATAATTATGATGCAGAAATCCAGGCAATTACTGTGGCAGCTAAAAAACTGCTGAACTCCAACTCTGACCTACAGCCTGTGGTATTCCTGACAGATGCAAGGTCAGTGCTTCAAGCTCTCCAGTCTGGAAAACTAACAGACTTAAAAAAACTACTTAGCGAATTGTCTTACCAGTATAGGGTAACCATGCAGTGGATACCCTCTCACTGTGGAATACCAGGAAATGAAAAAGCAGACCAACTGGCTAAGGAAGGTGCTGCCGAAGATCAACCAGATATACCAATCACCTACCATCAGAAAAAACAGATGATCAAGTCAATAAGAAAGCCACAAACACCAACACAAGATGACTATCACATTATGAACAGATCAGAACAAGTTATAATTCTACGTCTCAGAACAGGACACAACCGACTCCGCAGTCACATGTATACAAAGTTCAAGATTGGCAACACGGCCATGTGTACATGTGGACAGGCAGTACAGAGTGCGAAACATATACTTCAAGAGTGTTCTGAGCATGAAACGCTGAGGCAGACATATTGGCCAGAGGAAACAACACTGGAATCAAAACTCTATGGGACACTGTATGAACTACAAAAGACAGTGAGTTTTATTAAGGAGACAGAATTGCAGATATAGACATGTTTCAAGTGAACGAAAGAAGAAGAAGAAGAAGAATTACAATGTTGGTAAGAAAATGGTGTTGAAAAGCGCTTTCTTTGTTTGTTTCTAGTGTAATATATTTGTTTCTTAGTAAAGGTGTTAATTGATCAATGACCTGACAGGCCTTATTACATATTGCGTTTATTTCTCTGTTTGGTTGTTACTGTATGGAGAGTAAATTTGTATGTAAGTTGTTATTATGTTGTTTTCTAGTACTGTGATACTCATTATTCTCTCTGAAGTATAGCTTATTTCTAAAATGTTTTTGACTGTTTTTTTCTTCCACTATGAACCCTACACCATGTTTCGTAATGTCATTCTCGTTTACCCCTGAATATGTAATAAGTTGTTGTGTGCCCTCTTCGCACCTCTACCTTTTGTTCTTGTATCTGCAATTCTTAAAACTTTTATTTTCCTTTTAATCATTTCTTCTATGAGTTGTTCTTCCTTGTCTTTACTGCCACAGTTGTTGATAATTGCTATTTTGCTACAGTAACTGCTTAATTTTGAAGCAGCACTCCCTACACATCTGTTGTCTCCCCCTCATTACTCTGTGTTGCACCATCCCTCACTTCTTCTGTACTCTAGGCTGTACCCTAACGCCAAGAATTCATCCTTAGCTTCTACAGACATTGAAAAACCCAAAGAACGCAAGAATGAATTAACTCATGTCCCACTTACTACTTCTCTGTACTACCAAAAGAACATATACATCCAAAGAACGCAAGAATGAATTAACTCATGTCCCACTTACTACTTCTCTGTACTACCAAAAGAACATATACATCCAAAGAAACTAAACTGTAGTGGATGCATATAGCAAACTTGGAAATGAAAAGACTAATCTCCTAGAAAGGGAAGGAGGGTCACTAGAACAATAGAAAGTGATATCTCATATAATGAATGTAATTAATCAGTCAAGTATCGTGCCTAGTGGCGAGACTGTCATGTTTCTCCACAACTCTCTGTCTCTTGTGATAAGTTCAGTTGGTGACTTTTTTATGTACCACAGTGACAACCAATCCATAAATTTCTCTCTTTGTCTTCCTCTGTCTCTTCTCCCCTTGATCTTTCCGATGGTTACTAAATATTCAAGTTTTGCATTTCTCATAACGTGTCCTAAAAATCTCGACTGCTTCTAATTTTTGCTATAATGTGTCTTTTTGCCGGATAGATGAGAAGTCATTAACTCGGAAGAGTACCTCATCTAACAGAAGAGTACTCTATAAATTCATATCGCTACTGCCTTGTAAGCTAGGCTCTGTGTATAAACTACTAAAATTAAACTAAAATAAAACTCTCCAATTCTGTCTGTTCAAAGCTATTCTGTGCAGTTCTTGGATAGTGTGGATATTGACTGTTTTCTTTCTCTAAGTATTGTTCTTGTGAATGTTTCTTTTGGTCTACCGTGGCTCTTGTGCCTGTAAGTATCCATTCAAGAGATTGGTGGTATAAACGTGTATTTCTTCTCTCACATTATAAATGTTCATTCATTTCACATTGGGAAACTATGATATTCCTAACTTTATTTTAGTTCTTTTCATGTAATTTTAAGAGTCTAAGCTTTAAATGTTGTGTGCATAGTAAAATTATATATCTTAATGTAGCAATTACACATTTACAGTTAAATTGTTGCCTCAAATATCATCTAGTGCTTTTTTTGCTAGCACAAAAATATCTGTTTTTATTAATTACTCTATCGGGTTTCACTATAGTAACAAAGCCTCCACATATCATCGGGATTAAAGTATGATAAAATGCCTGTTTGTAACATGTATTATTTATTTATACATGAGTAGAATAGACAATGTTTATAAATTAGTTAGTATCCACATACAAAAAACGTGACACACAGTTTGTACTCGGACTTAAATAAGAAGATATGGAAAATAGATAGGTTTTTTAAAAAAAGGCCAAAAAATAGACCAAAATTTCTTTAGCACATTAGTCCGAACTTACAACTTTATAAGTAGAAATCAAATTATGCTAGAATATCGACGATAACAGTTTTATGAAATCAAGTTTACATGAGTTGCAAGGCGATTTGGTGCCACTAGGACGGACCTGATTCATTCCCGTCAGCTGTAAGAATTATTTTCATTTATCTTCATGCTTCCTGCTTGAATTTACTTGTATAAGATATTATTTGAAGCAACGTATTCTGTCTCTATGTTATTTATGTTTACAAAAAGGTCTTTAGGTCCTTGTAGCACGAATATGGATGTTCTATGTTTGTTTTTATGAGAATACTTCAATACTTACTTGTACAGGATGTTCATTACTGTTGTAATAGTCATTGTCTCGATTGGTCTGTTCTCAGTGACTTGAGTATATAGGTTGAAGGTCCTGACGAGATCACATCTTTTCTTGAGGATGTAGTTGGTGAAATGCGAAAAACTTGTTTACTTTAGTTGCAAGGCGATTCGGTGTCGCTAGAACGGATATGGTTCAATTGGCGCCAGCTGTAAGAATATTTTCATTTAACCTCATGTTTCCTACTTGAATTTGTTTATGGAAACTTCTACAAAATTCTCACCGACCTAAACAAGTGTTTATGCGGTATTTAGTAGTTACAAGTGTACATCATCATCATCATCATCAAGTGACATATTCTTTCCAGAGAGTAGTCTTTCCTATGGATCTCTTGAATTCTCCGCGGTCTTGAGCAAGTTGCCCTACATCTTTCAGTGACATGCGCAGGCATTCTTGAATGTCTTTTGTCCAACGGCGTCTTGGTCGGCCTTTGCCCCTGTTGCCTTCTATCGTCCCCTCCAGTAACACTCTCTCCATGCCGTCGTGTCTCTTAATATAACCAAAAAAAACTAGCTTTTTCTTTAATATGGTATTCAGAAACCAACTTTCCTGGACGTTAATTGTTCGTAACAACTCCTGGTTTGTTTTCTTCGCTGCCCATGGTATTCTCAAAACTCTTCTATAACACTTTAATTCAAATGATGTTGTTCTCTTGGCCACTGTTTTATTTAGTGTCCATGCTTCGCATCCATATGTCGCCACAGGAAATACACATGTTCGTAGTAAACACAATTTGGTTCTTATATTAGTACCTTGTCATAGTTCTTTATCTGTTTAATTTTGCCAGCGCCATTTCCAATACGAATTATTCACCACATCCATGGACAATTTCTTGGCACAATACTCTTGTAGTTTGCCGTTGCTTTCAGGAGGAACATCCGATTTAAATAAGTGTACATGGTTAATGATAATAGTAGAAAACCATTGTCATATTTAGGGAAATGGATTGAGTGGATTGTGTCTGCTTACGCTAGAATATGTCTAGAACATCATGGAAAGAGAAGAAAACAAACAAAGAGGTTCTAACAACACTTAAGGTGAAGAAATAAATATTAAAGGAAATAAAGATCAAGCAAATAAAATAATTTGTACACATTAAAAGACATGAAACCTTGGTGAAGACCTTACTTGAGGGTAAAGTCGAAGAAAGGCGAGCAAGAGGTAGACAGAGATACAAATGGGAGAGTAACATCACAAGATGGACAGTTTACAGTCTAGCAGAGTGCACCAAAAAAACAAGAGACAGGGGATGTTGGAGGTCTGTTGCAGGCAACCTTCATTGCGGAGACGACATTTGATGACGATGATGTCTGCTTACGCAGCGGTAACGAAAGGTAGCAGTTTGTTAAAAAAGGGTGACATTGTCACGGAACGAGTAAAGGTACCATGACTGGGCGTACCATCAGAAATGCTCGTCCTATCTTTCAATCAATCAATAAACCCGTAACCCTTGAGGGTCGTAGGGGTACCACATTGGATGCCTCAGCACACATTAATCCAGCACCGAGTCCTCCAGCGAATTATATCCTCAGCGATGTGGATGAGTGTGGAATAGTGCTTATACAATAGATAGAAATGATGCCGGTGTAGTACATATTTACGGAATGTGGGTGCAACGATTTTGAGGTGAAGTATAAGGACATGTACCCAGATATTCCCATGACAAAGAAAATTTATTATGAAGGTAATTGCAATTCAGAAAGCGATTGTAGTTTTGAAGGATTGTAGTAATTTGTATGTAGAATTATGATTTTCTTCTTCTTCTTCTGCGTTCGTTCTCAAACTCCTGCAGATTAGCAGGATGTAGTCCGGAGAACGGAATGCGTAATTATGATTTTGATTAGATACGCTGCTGGAGTGTACATGTATGTTCATTGATTCTAGATATAGACGGGAGGAACAGGTTTGGGGTGTATAATCCCCTCACCTCTTTAGCAAATCAAAACAGGATTATTTGTACTAGAACTTGAGTCAGACAAAATGTGGGTAAAACCACCTACTCCTTGAACGATGTTTAACAAAAAAGTTATGCCATTTCTCAATTTCTCATTAAAAAGAGAGAATGACTTAAGAAAACTGGCGGATGACTTTTTCAGGTAAAACATCCCGCTCTTTTGAATATATCTCTACGGCCCTGATATCTTTTATGCCCACCCCCTCCTTACTGAAAACGTCTCTAAGGCCCTGATATCCTTTATAAATCTTCCCGCATTACTGAAAACGTCTTTACGGTCCTGATTACCTTTTTTAAACTTCCACCTTACTGAAAACGTCTTTACGGTCCTTATTTCCTTTTTTAAACTTCCACCTTACGGAAAACGTCTCTAATGCCCTTATATTATAAATCCCACCACCTTACTGAAAACGCCTCTAAGACCCTTATATTATAAATCCCACTACCTTACTGAAAACGTCTCTAAGGCCCTTATATTATAAATCCCACCATCTTACTGAAAACGTCTCTAAGGCCCTTATATTATAAATCCCACCATCTTACTGAAAACGTCTCTACAGTCCTGATATCATTTATAAAACTCCCCACCTCACTTAAAACGTCTCTTCGACCCTGATATTATTTAGTGCTTTTTTTTTCTCTCTGCGTATATCCTTCTTTTAAGCAGACTCAGTAACTTTGTTACTGTTACGTGAAACGATACAATCAGGTTCACGCGAGTTGGGACTGTGAGACTGTCCTAACCTCTCCGCCACTAAAACCTGCTATTTATTTCCCTGCTTGTAAAATTATCCGTAACATCCATGCATAAACAATTACAGCTAACGACATGGCATATGAGAATCTGTGATTAGTCATAAAACGAAGTTTGGGAACGTGGAACGGTCTTGTTCATTGCACTTAGAAATATCTCAGCGTGTTTAAAAATTAATCATTTACTGAAAATACATAAGCCACACTGATTTCATTCATCAGTACTAGAGGACGAAGCGACGGGAGCTTGCTAATTAGATACCCTCCGGGCTACTATTGGGAATGACACTGAACAGTGAGCAGAGATGGGGAAAAAATGGGAATAATATAATTAAAAGTCCAGGTTTATATAGCGCATCTAATGTTAATAATACTGAACATTCAAATGTATTTTAGATTAGATTTTTGTCTTTTTCTATAATGCTATTGAAATTGAACCTCTGGTCCAACTGTCAGGATAATTTCAGATGCTATCAAATATCAGACTGGACTGATATCAAGATTTCACGCTGGTTTGATCTCATTTCTTTGCTCTGTCAAATTAAGGATCGTGGGATCGTAATGATCCATACAGGCAGGTAAGGGGTTAGTACACCTGGCGGCAGTTGGAGACTGATTGTGGTTGGTTTTCTTCAGCACAAGTGATCTAGTACAACTGTTAGATGAGAATTATTCGGAAGCAGGTAGTTGTCTTTGACTATGTGGTGTAGTGATTAAGCAGTTGTTGTGTTGTAGAGGTCTATCTATCTATCTATTCGCTAAACCATTTTTTGCCTTTCAGCGTCAGGGGTAGAAGAGTTCTCTGCAGATGGCAGTCGTGTGTGCTGAGAATATTGGGAAGTGTGTCACCTATTTTATTTCGGTGGTGCATCGTTTTTGTTGTCGCCCTCTAGGTCTGCCTTCACTGTACCTGTGTAGCATAGCTTGCTGTGGTATGCTGTCTGATGGTAGTCTGCTGATGTGTGCAAACCATTTTGTCTGTTGTCTCTTAATATAGGCCCTATTCCAAGATTTGAGTGGTACCGGTTCTTGTCTAATGTCCTCATTTCTCACTGTCTCTTAACGATATTCCTACGATTCTGCGCAAGCATGCCATTTCAGCTGACACAGGTGTGCGTTTCTCTTGTGCTGTCGTTGTCCATGCTTGGCAATGGTATCACAGAGTTGATAGTGTTGGATCGAAAGACTCAGATATCACAGCCAATCAGTAATATATGACACTACTCATTCAGTTCTCCAGGCTACCATCTTGCTAATTTGCAGAAGCTTCAGAACAAAATCAGAGAAAGAGTAATTACTTATAAAACATCCTGGAGAAAACATGAAAGTAGCCTGCCGGGCCGGATTTGATCCGTCTTCTGCTCATCCCTATTAAAAATAATCAAATATACAATTTCCAAGCTAATCCCATTGGCTAATTTTGATTAAATGAATATCCTCTGATCTTTGACAAATTCTACATCTGCTTAGAGAAGCGTTTCTGCAGCTTCCTAATGGGAGTCACATTATATAGCTAATGTTTGTAATGTATTACAACTAGAAAAACAGTTATAATTTCTTCAGTTTTATTTGAAATCTGACTTAAGCATCTGACTCGGAAAGAAATAACTGTAAAAGTAACTTTAAGGGGTAAAAAAAATTATAGTTACGTGATTTATTTTTAAAGCTTGGAACAATTTTTACATATGCAAGGTACATCAGAAATAAGCAATTTAAGATAAGTTCCATCTCCAGAATGGTCCCGTGATACATCTCAAACAGTGACACTTATTTTGGCTGATGTCACTGATTATATTATTGATAAGATAACACTTATCTTGGCTGATGCCATAATAATTGACAAGATGACTCATATCTTGGCTGATGCCATAATAATTGACAAGATGACTCATATCTTGGCTGATGCCATAATAATTGACAAGATGACTCTTATCTTGGCTGATGCCATTGATTATTGACAAGATGACACTTATCTTGGCTGATGCCATTGATTATTGACAATATGACACTTATCTTGGCTGATGCCATTGATTATTGACAAGATGACACTTATCTTGTCTGATGTCATTGATTATTGACAACTTTACGTATACATTATGTCGCCAGCCAATAAAAATCACGAAAAATAGTCGAATGCGCCAAGTGGTTCGGGACGGAAAACTCACCATAAAATCTCCTTATTTACCTCATGCGACATTCATGAAAGTCAAACAATGTCGCTATTCTTTGCTCCCCTTGCATATCCCGGTAACACAAGGACATGAATATAGTTTCACCCTGTTGAAACCATCTAAAAATGATCTGTAATTTCTCCAGTTTACTATTGGCTGTTACTTATCAGACGGACTGTGCCGTGATATGATGCAGGGAGGAGGCTGCATGATGCGGCACCAATCAAAATACATTTAAGGGGCGACATTTCGAAGAGAAACCTTTTAAGGCGGCGCCATTTCGAAGACTTACATCATACAGAGAAAATATACCCCACTGCCTTGCCAATCATAACCAATTGTTGAATATAAAGATATCATCAGATAATGTTAAGGTACTAACTGGACTCATTACTTGAAAGTTTGCCACTTTCCTTGTATAAATATTGAATATTGCAGACGATAATGGCGAGCCTTGCGGAAGTCCCAGGCATTTTCGCTGAGGTTCTGATGTCTATGAGCCCAATCGGAGAGCCACTTTGCTTTCTGTCAATGTAGAGGCTTTCCATTTTCTAATCCAGAAGTTGACGCTTGTCTGCATCATGCAATACATAACTGTAGATGGGTCTACACTGTTGTATGCGTCCACCAGATCAATGGCAACTGCAACTGTTTTTCTTGTCCATCTTCCTCTTCTTTTCCGTTCGTTCCCAAACTCCTGCAAATTAGCATGAAGTAGTCCGTAGAAAGGAATGCGCTGTGTCATGGTTTACAGCATTGCTGCGATCTATGCGCCTTTCGGCGGACACACTCGACTTCGGCATACTTCAGCATTTGACTTCACTGACCCTATATTGGATGGGACAGCCAACTCCATCCTATAACCCCTTAGTCGCCTCCTAAGACATGCATGGAAGGTAAACATCAATGCTATTCTTTGCTCCCGTCTCGGGCAACGGCAACACAAGGGCGAGACATCACTAACTAGTTATGAATAGACACAAGAAAACCACATAACTGGCTATGAACAGACAGAAGAAGTCTAGTTATCGAACTTTTCAAGCAGACAGTCGCAAATCATCCTAACACAACAACCACTTTACAATTTCAATTTCCTGAACTTCATATCGCCGGAAAGATCCGCTTCTTCTTCTTCTTCCTTCGTTCACAAACTCTTGCGTGGTAGCAGAATGTAGTTCACAGAACGGAATGTGTTTGTACCTGAATTTATGTCTTTTCTGAAAACTCTCTGTGTTTTGTAACGCGTACAGAAGGCCATAGATGTTTTATTTCAGTGGTGTGTCTGTGTATCAGTGTGTTTGCCTTATACTTAGATATTCGAGCTTCGGTATATGTGACGTTCGGCCTGATGGTTTCCTAATAACTTTTAGGTCTCTTGAACCTATGGGATGCGACGATCAGTACCATCCTAGAATCACCATAGTCTACTCTTACGATAAGCATGGCAGGTCAAAGTTGATATTCTATGTTTCCCTTTTAGGTACCGGCAATACAAGTACGTTTTGGGAAGATAAATCTGCAAGCTCAGCAGCACATCTCAACAACAGCACATCCACCACACACGCAATTATTGATTTATGCAGGATTATTGATTATGCAGGATTGTTGATTTATGCATGATTATTGATTTATTCAGGATTATTGATTTCTGCATGATTATTAACTTATGCATGATTATTGATTATGCTGGATTATTGATTATGCAGGATTAATGATTTATGCAGGATTCGACTTGACCGTCATAAAACAGGAAAAAATTCAGGTAAATCGCCAGACCCATGTGTCCATAAGTCATTTTAGATTTACAATAAAATTTTTATTTTAAATTTTTTAGACGCGCGAATTTTAGACGCTATTTTTCCTATCACCCGCTTGATTGTTTGAAGCTCTTCTTCTTTGATCCTTATGTCGGAATGTGAGTGTGGTTTGTTTAGTGTGGGTATGTATGTATATATATATATATATATATGTATGTATGTATGTATGTATACTCATCTCACTTTCTCTATCAATTTTACTGTCTTCTCTAGAAATGCTTCCTGGATATTTAAATCCTGATGTCTGTTTTTGTTTTATTCCATTATTCTCCATAAAATGCATCATTTCGTTTACCTTGTCCCCTAGACCTCTCACATTCAACGTAGCTGTATTAAATCGCTGTCATCTCAACTCCATTTGCAGAATGTAGTGATGTAGAATGACAATTTTATTTTAGAAATGACTTCAGTTGGTTGTAATAATGTTCTTGAAACTACTTCTAAGTACAGAAAGTCCATAAAAACTTCCACTTCAGATTACACCAGCTTGCCTTCAGTGTTTCACCTTCCATGTCAACAGTCCATCTTGGAATCGACGCATCCATCATGCGTGCAAAGATAGAGAATCCGGGACATTAGGAACTGAAAAATGATTCATTGAGGCGGAAGAGAGCAAGAAATTGCCCGACGAGCCGAATTATTATTAGCTTGGTTCTTTCTGAAAAATCGAATGATCTTTTTTTCTGTGTTGTGACATGTATTATTGTCCATGTCGTTCCGTAGTCGAGTTAGATAGACTATCATAGATAGATTCACTATCATCCGCGGGACACTTACAACTTGACTGCTAGTCATCTTTAGATTTTGCACGGACTGGAGGTTGGGAAAATAACGGCAAAATAGCTCTACTTACATCAAGTTATACTGTAGTACAACCCGGGTACCAATAATTGATTTACATCAAGTTATACTGTAGTACAACCCGGGTACCAATAATTGATTTCCATCAAGTTATACTGTAGTACAACCCGGGTACCAATAATTGATTTACATCAAGTGATACTGTAGTACAACCCGGGTACCAATAATTGATTTACATCAAGTTATACTGTAGTACAACCCGGGTACCAATAATTGATTTACATCAAGTGATACTGTAGTACAACCCGGGTACCAATAATTGATTTCCATCAAGTTATACTGTAGTACAACACGGGTACCAATAATTGATTTACATCAAGTGATACTGTAGTACAACCCGGGTACCAATAATTGATTTACATCAAGTTATACTGTAGTACAACCCGGGTACCAATAATTGATTTACATCAAGTGATACTGTAGTACAACCCGGGTACCAATAATTGATTTACATCAAGTGATACTGTAGTACAACCCGGGTACCAATAATTGATTTACATCAAGTGATACTGTAGTACAACCCGGGTACCAATAATTGATTTACATCAAGTGATACTGTAGTACAACCAGGTACCAATAATTGATTTCCATCAAGTGATACTGTAGTACAACCCGGGTACCAATAATTGATTTACATCAAGTTATACTGTAGTACAACCCGGTACCAATAATTGATTTACATCAAGTGATACTGTAGTACAACCCGGGTACCAATAATTGATTTACATCAAGTTATACTGTAGTACAACCCGGGTACCAATAATTGATTTACATCAAGTGATACTGTAGTACAACCCGGGTACCAATAATTGATTTACATCAAGTGATACTGTAGTACAACCCGGGTACCAATAATTGATTTACATCAAGTGATACTGTAGTACAACCCGGGTACCAATAATTGATTTACATCAAGTTATACTGTAGTACAACCCGGGTACCAATAATTTGACTTCTTTTAGCGTTCGTTCTCGAACTCCCACTAAATCTCTGTAAACCAGAGAACAGAAATATATATTTGTCGACATTTTATTTGTGTCAATAGACCAATAAATTATAATGCAATTAAAACATATAGTATTGCATTATAATGCAATTAAAAACATATAGTATTGCATTATAATGAAATTAAAAACATATAGTATTGCATTATAATGCAATTTAAAACATATAGTATTGCAGTATAATGCATGGTAAAACATAAAGTATTGCATTATAATACAATTTAAAACATATAGTATTGCATTATAATGCAATTTAAAACGTATAGTATTTATTGCATTGTAATAAAATTTAAAACATAGTATTGCTTTATAATGCAATTTAAAACATAAGTAAATGAGTAGACATTCCCTCCTTCCGTGTTTTTGTTTTCGAACTCCTGCTTAGTAACAGCCTGTAGTCCGGATAAGGGAATCCACTGAGTCATGCTGTAAATGATAGCTACGATATCGTCCTTCTTGTCCACTTCTTACGACATGCATGACAGTTCACGTGTTCTTCTCTTCCCCCAAGAAATCACTTTCTCACCACAAAATCATTGAAAAACGCAAATAGAATATTCTTCATCTTGCGAAATACTGTATTTTCTGAGACTATTCAATGTTAAACTTATTCAGTACATCGTATATATGCTGCTATACAAGTATCCACATACTTGAATATGTTGACTTGCTTCAGATTAATCCCATGTACTTTTATGTTGCATTCTGACGGAATGTGGAGGAACATTCATTCTTTGATATTACCATTACTTCAGTTTATTTCTGTTATTCATACTAAGCCATTTATTTCAACTTTCTGTCACAGTTTATATCAATCACGTCTGGTCACTTTGTAATACAGTGATTATCTGTCACCTCTTATGCATGTGGTTGCGTCTGTGGGTCTCACCAATGGATCACTAGACAAATCACGCATGCAACAGAAAATCTTAGTAGATGACATGCCGCTATTATGAGGCTCTCTTATGGAAGTTTTGTATAATTTTTTCTATACAATTATAGACCCCATCTGAGTAAATGGCTCCTTCAATAGGCATTGTACTAACCCGAAAGTTGAAGTCTCCTGGGAATGAAAGAAAGCTCAGAAAAACCACCCCACAGCACAGAAATCGATCGCAATTATTGGAGCTCTCAATCAATCAATTAATCCGTCACCCCTGATAACTTTGTAATATTGTTATTTTTCAGTAATTTCTTTCTGAAATGTCCGGATATACAGTTGCCTGCGGTGGGATTCGAACCCGGTTCCTTGGTCGCCCGTCACAGACGAGCACTGTACCACATCGCCATAGGGCCGAATGAATAAATAGATATATTAGACAGACAGAGAGACAGACAGGTAAACAGACAGACAGACAGACAGGCAGTCATGCAGACAGACAGACAGACAGACAGACAGACAGACAGACAGACAGACAGACAGACAGATAGATAGATAGATAGATAGATAGATAGATAGATAGATAGATAGATAGATAGATAGATAGATAGATAGATAGATAGATAGATAGATAGATAGATGGATGGATGGATGGATGGATGGATGGATGGATGGATGGATGGATGGATGGATGGATGGATGGATGGATGGATGGATGGATGGATGGATAAATGTATGGATAATGGATGGATGGATGGATGGATAGATAGATAGATTAGACAGACAGACACTACAGACAGAGAGATAGACAGATAATTAGGCGTGTAGGTAGATAGATAGAAATTGGACTTGCGTCACTCTACTAAGAACAAGTGTACTAACCACCTAGCTCCAGCGGCTGAAGCTCTTATAATTCCTCCACAAATTATGTGTAAATAATCAGAAATATTTAACATTATTTTGATAGATTTCAACACACACAAAATATTATCTTTGGCTGTCAAAACTATTTTTAAACATTAAAAAATAAACCCCCCCAAAAAAGGCCAAAATTAAAACTGTAAATTTCATCAGAGAGACGATGTCTGATCTCCGAAACGTTCAATAAATTAAACGTTAAATGGCAGTGTGCAGACACTCGGTGGAGGTCCAGGCCATAACAAGCTGGCTTGGTCAATATTTCCTAGCACACAACAGACTCATTATTGACATCTGCATGCAAAATTTAATCTCCGGGGTGTCATTATGAGGAGTCTTGATAGCGCCTATAAAAAACTGTAATGAGAAACTACGAGATCTCTGCCAGGCTGTTATTGAATGCGTTTGACTGGTAAGCATGATCTATTCAGGACCTTTAAGCAGACAAATTCACATGAATCATTAAAAATAAATAAGTAAAGGCGCAATCATCAGAAGCCACTCGAACGAGACAGTACATAACAATGTATAGATACTTCCTGGATAATCAAAACGTGTTTCTTTTGTCTTGTCCTTCTTCCTTCGATTCAGTTAGCATTACCACTCAGTTTTATATATATATATATATATATATATTTATTTATTTATATTTATCAACGCCTTCCATTGTTTTTCTGTTTAATCCAACCTATATTCCTAATACTGTCAACTATTGCTCCCCCCCCTACCCATTCAAACACCCCATTTTCCAATTATCTACTTTGATTATTGGTAGCCCTTGCTCTGTGTATGTCCTCATGTGACTTTCACACACACACATACGTACATTATTCGGAGTGCTTGTGTGTTGTATGTTTTCAGGTATCATCCGCGCAATTTGTATTTTTCCTACGCTGATGACGAATGAATTGGGCCATTGGTGTAAATAAAACGGCAGAACAACGCATTTCCATTCTCTGGACTACATTAAACTGGAAATCTTGTAGGACCAGTGTCCTGTTACAAGAGAAATCCAGCGGGGATTGGAGAATCAACGCTGAAGAAGAAGTGGGTCCTGAATCCTGATATGATTTAACACTTATAATTTATTCTTCCCCTTTTGACATCTATTTATATATCGCTTATTGTACTTTTATGACTATTTCTTGCCCTTCGCCTCTACCCTCTTCGTTCCTCGGCTCTACCCTTTTCTCCCCTCGAATCTACCCTCTCCGTCCCTCGGCTCTAGCCTCAAGTAAGATCTTTAAAAATTAATTTTTCATAATGATTGTTGCCAGAACGTCTTTGTTTTCCTATCTGTCCATGAACTTCTCTCTATTATTCTATGTATATCCACATCTCAAAGACATCAATTCTGTATTATATGTGCTTGTTCATTATCCATGCTTCTGAGCCATTCATTAGTACAAATATATGTCGCATTTTATCATTCTAATTTTTAGTTTGTTATTTATGTCGAAGTCAATTTCCCTCGAGTCATTGACAGTTCTCTCATTGACAGTTCTGTTAGCCATTTATATTCTCCTTTTAACTTCTGTTTCACATTTGTTTATTTATGTCGAAGTCAATTTCCCTCGAGTCATTGACAGATGCAGAATAGGACAGGCAAAAACAACATTCAGAAAAATGAAAAATATACTGTGTAATATGACCTTGTCATTAGAGGTGAGAAAGAGAGTTCTTCAGTGCTATATAACCCCTATACTAACATATGGGTGCGAGTCTTCATATTTTTGTCTTCTCATTGACAGTTCTCTCATTGACAGTACTGTTAGCCATTTATATTCTCCTTTTAACTTCTTTTTCACATTTGTTTATTTATGATTACGTGTACAAAATACAGTTACTATAGTCTTTCTGTTGCAGTATATATTCATATATTTTTATGTGTTTGTTCCACTTGATTTTGTTGATTATCATGGTTTATGTTTTTTATGGATGTTAATATCTAATCCATAATCTTTGCTTAATTTGTCTACTTGCTCTAGTAATTTTTGTAGCCCCTGTTCATATTTTGTCATGAAAAGGACTGTGTCATCTGCATATCTTAGTCTTAGATTATGTATTATTTTCCAATTCATCTTGAGCCCTGAAATTTCTTCTCTCTACTTACAAAATTATTCTGTGTATATTGTTGTTTGTTGACTGGTCGATTCTTCTTGGCAGTCCACAGCGCGACCTTTTAATAAAAGGAATTATTCCAAAAGGGCGTTTTGGAATATTATCCAATACGTATTATCAGGGCGTATAGCGTGGACTAGAGACCTAGGGTTATCATGTATGGGACTAGTTAATCTTACCCGGGGTCTGGTCTGAAGTTCCTGAAAATGACCAACAATTATATTTTTGTGGTATGTTTTCGTTAAAATGACTTTTTACATGATTGTTTCACCGACTGTGTGCCGGGTGGGTTCTGGGATTTCTATCCAGTAGAGCGTCCCGGTTGTGTTACCACATTGTGTGGTTTGTCTTGCGGCGTACACGGGGAGGGATTTTGAATATAATTGTACAAATATATTTATTTATTAATGTATTCTTTGTGGGGAGGGGAGGTGTGAAATTTTGTTCTCTACTCATTTCTTTTATACGCCCGTGTGTGTTTCCGGGGCCCGAAAAGGAAGTAAAGAATAGCAACACTGTTTACCTTCCACGCAGGTTGTAAAAGGCGACTAAGGAGGTTATGGGATGGAGCTGGCTGTCCCATCCCATATAGGGCAGTGACCCAAAGCCATGCTTAAGTCGGATGTGTCCGGCCAAAAGGCGCATATATCGCTTCAATGCTGTAAACCTCTATCATATTGAGCTGCAACCATAATTTTCATCGCCGTAAGACCTTTATAAGCCTTTACAATGATGTGGTCCACATGTTCTTTGAAACTCAGACTGCTGAAAGAACTTCATTGTGCTGATTCTCTCGAGAACATCCCCTCTCAAAGTAACCGATGGCGTGGGAGTGTGTACTATGTGATTGTTTAAAGAAAATCATGTTATCGATGTCTTTGATGGATTAACAAAAGCTCCAGAATTACTGCACCAATCCCTTATACGATCAAGCTCCCTCTGCAAATTCCTGGCAATCGTTTTTCTATCTCTGCCCTGCCTATATACCAAGATGTCATCAGCATAGGACATAGTTCTCCCCGGTCCTGAAATCTGACAGCTTGTAATTTGAACTGTATACAGATTAAATAATACTGGGGACAGATGTGACCCTTGTGGTAGTCCCGGGTTTATGACTATTAGTACCAAAGACCAATTCCCACACTTAAGTACAACCTGTCTCTGAAAAAGTGCCGAGATAATCCACCTGACAATGAAAGGACTAACTTGGAGTTGCAGCATTATGGTCGTCAAGAAATCCAAGGAAACTCTGTTATAAACATCTTCCAGGTTTATTGCACCCGCGAATGTCTTTATTTTAATGACCAGTATAAAGTAAACTCCGATAATCTTCTATAAATTCCTTCAAACATTATACTCTATAGCCATGCAAACCTACATATATAAATATATTGATGTTTCTCTACCAGGCAGCAGCAATTTCAATGTTATATGTTCGAGTTCTTCTTCTCCAGATCTGTTTACTTCTAATGCATGTATTGATGATTTTACAAATGTCAGTATACTTCCTTTGACTCTTGTGGATCGTTCTTGACGGAAGGACCCATAACCCCGATTGAAGAATCTCTGCGTGTTCTTTAGGTGAGTTTCTTATATACACATGTGAATCTGGTTTTTTTCCTCAGGAATTCCTGTAGCTCAGGCTTTCTGTTTCACACTCCTTCCGTATTCAACTAAGCAACTCTGAGACATTTGGTTTGGTCAGTAGCACTATTCTAGTTTTCCCCTGACCTCTTTGTTAGCAGAGGCACCGGTCGCTTGGGTGGGCCCATACAAGGCAAGGGGCGGGGCTCCGGTTTTAGCCATTATGACGCCATGATGACAGGGTTGATTGTCGCATGACCACATTTCTGTAATGGTGTGTGTGCCCTAATTTATCCCAGTATCAGCGCCATCGCTGGCTAACACACTCCGTCTTTGGCAGGCTAGGTTGTGTTTTCATATCTGGGATGTCTCCCATAGCCTTTCCATTTAGAGTGTTCTCTCTTAGAAAAGCGATCTTACCGGATTTATAAGCCTTTCCTGCACAAGTGTTTCCCCCTAACCCTACTCTACCCCTGGTGCAAATCCCTACCCTATTGGCACGTTCCTGATGTGGTGTCAGTGACCCCACTCCAGCAATTTAAGCTTATAGCGGCGTATACTCGCTTGATGCTGTCAGTCACTGGACACATGGAATATTTCAGTGGGGATATCATCGCCGCCTGATATCCCGCCCCATCTTCGTAGTCAGCAACACCGGTTTGGTCGTTGGCTGCTTATTCACCCAGAGGCGTATTTGCAGCTGGCCTCTATATTTAGAGGCTTTTCCAATATCCGTCACCTGTGGACGCATCTGCTAGTATTCGGTAACCCCCCCTCCCCGGTCAATAATAGTGTTTTTATGATGCAACAATTACATTATTTGAATGTATTTTCTTCGGAAAACGTGAAATATATCATGCATTTTTTCTTCAATAAATATAACACAAACCATATATTGTTTCTGCACATATAATTTTTAACAGGGGAAGAATACATTAATTTTATACATAATTAATCAGGAAAGGGTGGGGACCTTTTCTTGATTTCTTGACAGTTGTTGAAATGGGGGGGGGGTCGGGGGGAATTATTGACGTATTGTATGGACAGCCCTATTGCCCAACCTTTTATCCAAATTAAAAAAAAATATTTATGATTTGTTTGACAGTGTGGTGAGTTGTGGATGTGTGGTCAGAGAGACAGACAGACAGACAGACAGACCGACAGACAGACAGACCGACAGACAGACAGGCAGGCAGGCAGGCAGGCAGACAGGCAGGCAGACAGACAGACAGACAGACAGACAGACAGACAGACAGACAGACAGACAGACAGACAGATAGACAGATAGATAGATAGATAGATAGATAGATAGATAGATAGATAGATAGATAGATAGATAGATAGATAGATAGATAGATAGATAGATAGATAGATAGATAGATAGATAGATAGATAGATAGATAGATAGATAGATAGATAGATAGATATGCAATACTCTGGCTTACATCTAGTAAATCAGGCAGAATTTTATTGAGCAAACGCAAAAGAGGAAGAAGAAGCTGACCCAGGTTACAAAATTCATTAAAGACACGTGAATCCTGCAATCTCCCAAAACAACTTTCAATTTCTGTCCATATAGGAGACTCCAAATGTAATTTAGTATGTGCTAAATAGAATGGTATCTACAACAATACATTCGCTTAAAATCAATAACACAACAATGCTATATTCAATCTATTCTTGCTTGTTATTATACATGATTCACTGCACGCATTCATCAAATTGAAAGTGATTCGTTTTGACAATTTAAACGCAAAAATAATTACGTTTCAGACATGCTGTATTCTTGTTGAAGTCCCTGATGGCTTAACTCGCATGCAGTTGCCAGTATTAATCATTTAAACGTTCTCCTACAATAATTTTTAAATTAACATCACCATCAGGTGCCGCATGCGTGGTATGGGATACATATGGAATTTTCTCAAAATACCAATAATCAAGGGGAATGCCTCGAGGACGACTTGGTAACCGACGATGTCGTGTGTTTTAATGATGGCACAGTAACTAGGACTGCCAGGCGATCTGGAGACACTGACAATAGCTTAAACCTGACTTTGGTTTCCACCTTATTGGACCCTCTATACAGGCGGAATGTGTTAGGGCATCACGCCAGCGATCACTACCCGTGCACCATCCTTATCCAGAAGTACAGCCACGGGAAGGGTATCAACGTTCCGCATACCTTCCAGTATGACAACTCGGGCCTTGACACAATAAGCAAAATTAGGTGCAGCAGGTTACAGGTCAAGCGTCCAAGGCGCAGTAAGCTGAACCAGCCACCATGATGGAATGACGACATCGAGAAAGCATGGAGGAAACAGCAGGCCGTCAAGGCGTGGCAGAAAGCACGCAACTCTGACAGCGCACCAACCAACAACGTAACGACATTGAAGCAGACGGTAGATAACACCATGTTACTCTTCAAGACATGCGCTCAGCAAGCCAAAGAAGAAAGGTGGAATTTATTTTGCAAAGAAGATCAGTTCAGAAAAATCTCTTAAGACGATCTGGAGTTTTCAGTGGAGCATGAACGGAAATGTTTAAAGAGTCGACATGCCTGATTTTCAATCCACTGATCTGACATATTTAAATGTATAACAGAGTACTGTGGAGAGACATGATCGCCTACGCCAGAAGGCATGGTACCAATGAATGAATGAATGATCTGACATTGCAGAAATAAGACGAAGATAAGGGAACGGCCTTCCTTGAGCATTACGTTCATCAGACGGACAAATTTTTTAAGTTCACTACGCTGTCTGGTTTATGCACACAGGCTGAGTAGAATGAGAGCATACATATCACTGCAGGGACCACCCAGAACACTCTTGAATGGTCGCGGAACACTTCCCCGGGCTTTGACGGCATGCGATATGTGGACTTCACCATCCTTAAAAATATAAACAACCTAGTTCATGAGTTTAACGGAGGCATCAAGAACGGTACTATCAAGGAAGACTGGCTGCACAGTTACCTATTGCCATTTAAGAAGCCCAATAAAAACAACGCTCAAATCAACTGCTACTGAATCATAACGCTGCAGAACACCACGGGCAAACGGTTAAGAAGATTGTAGCACAGCATCTCGTGCGAGACCTGGAAAGGAGCCACATTTTCCCGGGAATGCTCGCAAGCTACAGACGTCAGAAACAAACATGGCGTAATGCCGCTGTTTTCGCCTAAGACGTATTCGAGGTTTTCCATGCAGGTCTGAAAACGTGTGCTGTCGCGATTGACTTGGAGGACGCGTACAACAGCGTTCTATTTATTTATCTCATTAACAGGTTCTTGCTCTTTAATGTTGGCGCTTTTGTCGTCAGATCAGCGGTGTTGCTCGAGAGGAAGGTGGCTCTCAGGCGCGGTTGTTAGACATCTAAACCCATAACAACCCGCCCAGGCTTTCCCTGACATATAGACATGGAATGGATCGAACAGAAACGGTTGGACCACTGCAGAATGAGCTAGACCGTATCGCCTTCTGTTGTGATGATTTAGGGGTACTGATCAACCAAGAGACGACTGCGGGGACAAAGTTCTCTCTTAACAATCACATCGTAAAGTCTGCGACACCAGCGGTGGAGATGGGAGGGTACGATATAATCAGGACCTCATCCTTATAATACCTGGGCGTGCGGTTAGATCGTTGTCTGTGTTTCCGGGAACACGTTGATCATGTTATCGAAAAGGCTAGCAAAGGACTTTCAGCTCTGAGAGTGATGGCAGAAGCTGACACTAAATAATCACAGCTCGTAATCTTATGTGAGGCTCTTATCCTCCCTGTCATTGAATATGCAGGTGTCACTATTACCGCCCAGTCACACGCAGATTGAGAGACTGAAGAAAATTCAAAATGAGACGATACGGATCATCCTTGGTTGCCCAAGGGACACATCCTGTGTGGCTATGAGATTTCTCCTTGATCTTCCAAGCTTATCTCATAGAATTTATATGTGGCGTGCCTATTCATACCTCAGAATGAGTTCTGACATAGACCACCCACTACACAGTCCCGTGTGAAGGGAAGCAGGACCAATGGAAGCAAATTGTGGATGGGTCGTGCCGATGATACCGTTAAAGATGCTGCGCCCAAGAAGACACAACCCCTGGCGAGGAATGGATAGATATGCCTACGGTCTTTCAAGAGACAGTCAAAACTTTAATTACACTCAATAGAGAGTGCAGGAAACACAGCCCCGTGAGCGTGGATGCTGAGGTCAAGGCAACTCATCTGCGAGCATACCGATGACACAGATGTGATTTACAAGGACGGGTCGGTCATCCATCACCACCGAAGCGCATGGACATTTGCTGCCAGATCACAAGGAAGAACATTACACGAAGCTAGTGGTGCCTTTACAGCAACAACAGGAAGTATAACAATTGAAGTATTCGCCGTAACGCAGATACGTAACTGGTTGGAATCGCAAGCTTATTCCCATGTGTGCACACTAAATGACTCAATGAATATGATTCAGAAAGTCAAAACAGGTGATGTACGCAGGGGATGGGTGGAGTCATTAGAGAGAGCTAAAATGCGGGCATCATTACGAACACTCACTCTTAGGAGGAAAGCGAACGGACAGTCAAATTAGCTTGCCTCGCCATCACAATAGATGGTTAGCCTATGGGCCGAGCAGACATACTCATTGCTCTTCGTGAGTCCTCACGACCAGATGATTTTGAGATGAATGACCATAAGTCAATATCTAGAATACACGAACTGGGAGTGAGGATGGGTATGGCCCGTAGAGAGCAGCTGCCAAAGATTTAAAAAATAACAATGAACCAACACAGAACCGGAACCATCGGCCGTTATACCCTGAGAGATTTACTGAAACGGAGATTTGAATACCTATTGATGTATCTGGTGTGCGAAGAGGATAATCAGCATACCTAATACCTAATAATTTCCTCAAACTCCAGCGAAATGGCAAAGTGTAATCCAAAGAATATAACACGCAATGACATGGTTTGCAGATTGGCTGTAATATCTGAGTTTTTGTGTGTGTGTGTGTGTGGGTCTGACTTAAAGCATCACCCGTGTGTTGACGGCGCCCGAAAGGGGAGCAAAGAATAGCAACACTGTTTACCTTCCAGAAATATCGTAAAAGGCGACTAAGGACGTTATGGGATGGAGTTGGCTGTTCCATTCCATATAGGGTCAGTGACCCAAAGCCATGCTGAAGTTGGATGTGCCAGGCCGAAAGGCGTAGATATCGCAGCAATGCTGTAAACCATGACACAACTCATTCCGTTCTTTGGACTACATCCTGATAATCTGCAGGAGTTTGAGAACGAACGCAGAAGAAGAAGAAGACTTAAAGCATATCATTTTATGGTTATTTTCGCCTTAGTGTTGACTGTCAGGCTCGATAGAAGAGAAAACAATAATAATCATGTGGCTGTACCAGCTCGAAGAAGCTCAATGTAACCCAGAGATTATGCTGAAGTGAAGACATGTTCACTAATTGGGTTGCACGATGCCATAGTTCCTGCATGGTGCCCATCTCGGCTCGGTATGTCTTAATTTCAGCATAATTATGGTTGCTTGGACAGGACTGTAGGGCGTAGTTAGTCATACAGCCATCATATGCTAGGCTGCTGTAAGAGTAGCCGACCCAACAAGGCCAAGGAGAACAAGCCATACAGTAGCTTATATTGATAGTATGGCGAAACTGATATTGTGGCAAGGATATTATTGTTCGCATAATTATTTACCCCTTTTATTCTCCTTCCTTCTCTCAGGTCCCTCCCCCATCTCTTCTTATCTCTTGCTGTCTGTCTCTATGGGTCGTTTGGTTTGAGTCATGGATACTGATACCTTCTCTTTAGCTTCTACATCCCTGCCTTACGCTTAGTTTCTTGCTTACTGCGCGTTTTCTCAACTCCTTTTGTCTATTCGACCGTGTGTGCGATTTTATTACCCCTAATTTTCCGAGGATGTCTTTCCCGTATTTTTACCGGTGTGAACTGGCCTGGCTCTACTATATAATCTGGTATATTGGTTTAATTCTTCCTCTTTTCAAACTACAACTTTTGGAGATAAGTAATTTAAATTGTTAAAATCTCACCGAAGACGGATGTGTCGGACCATTGGCGCAAATAAAACGGCGACACATCGAATTCCCATTCTCTGGATCACATCCTTCTGGAAATCTTATAGGACCATGGTCCTGATACAGGAGATATCCAGTGGGTGTTTGAGAATGAACGCCGAAGAAGAAGAAGAAAATGTTTAAAATTTTCTAATTTATCTCATTTTACTTGCATTATATCTTATTTATTTTCACTTGTTTCTGTGCACTTTTCCCTCCTTACTTACACTATCTTCTACTCACACATCTTCTTCCCTGTCATGCTGCCCTATCTTTGCTTCCTCTGCCATCCATTCTCTATTGTTCTTCGGTCCTTCTCTTTCCTTTCTATCACAATCATGTTTGTCTCTATATAAGATTTGTGTACTGTGGTCTTTGTTTGTCCTGATGAAGGCTTTTTAGTCGAAACGTCGTCTGTCACTATGTCTCTTTGCTAGGTTGTTTTATTCATTGTTTGGTAACACTTATACCTATTTTTGTTCATTTTAATATTTGCCTTGTGTTACCCCAGCACATATTTCCTGTTTAGAGTTGTTACGCGACACTCTAACTGTTATCCCTATGTGTGACATACATGCATAGGTGTAGGTAGCATTTTCCATGTCTGAAGCTGATGGTGCCAAAATGCGTGAACATCCGTCTTGGGATGACTATGGACCATGATATCCCTGTGATTCTTGGCATAGTCAACTCATACTCACAACATTCTTTATCGCCGGATACGACATTGATGACAAGCAGGACCGTAGGCAGATATGATCCACTCAAAGGCGCTCTTACCTGAACAAAACCTATATGTTTACCTAAAATATTCATACACTTTCGGGTGTCAGATTTTCCTTGTGATGAAAATTTGAGGATCTTTTTTGTGAAAATTTGCCAAGAGAAGTTTTTTTTAGGTTTGTACCAAGTTCCTAGTGCCGAAAGTCGTGTTCCCATTTACTGGGAAATGAGGTGGGGATATTTGAACACCCTAACTCCCGCTATCTACAGGCTTGATGACACGCTACAGTGTTGCTATTCTTTGCTTCCATTTCGGACATGACAATACACTGGCGTTTCTAGAATGAGTATATTTGTTATGTTGTTTAGAAGTCTTTTTTTAATTTAAAAAAAACCCCACTTTTATGGTGCGATACACTTTCTTCAACAGCGGACGTTGTTCCAGTTTCGTTATATTTGTGCTATTTACCACAAAAAATAGATAACTGATTTGCGATAGAAGTACATATATGTTGTCTAGACAGATAACTTGTTACAAATAAATTGGTAAGCGGGCAAAGTACGAAACTATTCTACAGTATTCACAGTTTGCAAGCTTGTGATTGGCAGAAATTCTATTCTGTGCAGAACAGCAATATGGCCATCTTCAGTAAACCTTTAGTAGTGTATCCCACTTGTTATGAACTTGGACATTGCTGGACACCTTATTGTCACAAAGCCTCAACAGATATTGCAACTCATGTGTTTAAAGAATCACTGAAAATCTATGGAACGTTATATTTGGTAAGAATATGCACAGCCTAGATTTCCAATACTACCTGTGTAAATTAGTCAAAAGTTAAGAGTTCACTAGTTAGAGAACTTTCTTCGTTTCCCCTTTCCAACAGATCATTGGCTTAGTGATTGGCAATTGAATGAATGAATACAAGAAAAATATACTTTAAACTACAATTTGCTAGGTAGTTAAGTAGTAAATTCATGTACGACAATACGAGCATTTGTAAGGCATAGTATAAAGTTAAATTTTCATTAAAATACTCAGTGTATAGTATTACTATACTATTTTACGAGTCGTCTGCAGGTCGAAGTTCGTGACACTTCAAACTTTACATGCCAATGGCGACAGCTTTGGGTCTAGTTCTTGCAAATTCATTCATTTCAATTGTACGTGATCCCTTGACTAAGTGGGAGCTATCAAACAGTATCACTATCCGTACACGGCAATGGTCTTCTTCTATGGGTGACTCAGTTGAAATTGTGCTGACTTTTAAGTGTAGTCTGCAGATTGATGTTAGTGAAGATGATTATTGAGTCTATGTCATCCTGATATTAGTGAAGATGAATGATGATTATTGAGTCTATCTCATCCACGCCCCCATGTTCTTCCACTTTGAGGTATAGGCCTATAAAATTTTGGGTGAAAGTAAAGAATAGTTCTCCGCTGTGCTATAAATAGGACGAAGTTTACATTTTTAACTAGCTGACGTCATAGATCTCCCTAACACATCAACAATTATCTGTAGGGTTGAGAAACTGTAACAATGTGAATAAAACCAGATACTTACCTTAGTCAGCATTCTCTGCGGGATACACTTTTGTAATTACAGAAACGAACTCCATGAATATTCCCGCTATTCTATATAATAATAATCTACCCTAATTCTAAAAACTGAACACTTATTCTACTCCTTAACACTAACTCTAATGCAAGCGTTTTCAATTAATAATATATCATTCGACTTCACACGCTTTCTTCTCCATATTTGAATTTATAATGAATGTAAGATCACATGTAACAACACGGATGCCATAATTGTTCGATTCCGTCTGCTAATGTATACCACTGCGCAGGTCCCTTAAATTATATCTTCCCGCTATTGTACATAATAATAATTTACTTTAATTCTAACAAGAGGTTAGAATTAACACTAGAAACTGATCCTTAACCGCTAACCCCAGGCTGAATACTAACTCTAATGTAATCGTTTTAAATAAATATTAATTTTAAATACTACTTATATTCAAAACTAAATCATACAACAATACTAGGACTCTTCAAGGCAATCACAACACAAAGGTTAGAAAACACCTCGAAGCTAGAGCAAAGGTCACAGCGGAGAACTATACTTTACTTCAGCCAAATTGTGTTAATTTTATACATTTTTGGGGCCAAAGCTTCTGTGCAGTTCTCACAACAAAGACAAAGAAACATTCACACAGTTGGAAACTTTTGCTATTTGGACAGAAAAATTGCACAATTTGCTGCTTACAGTGCTTTTAGTGCATTCAACTACCTAAATGGAAGAAAGTAATTATGTCTGTTGAACTCCAATATAATATGTTGTTTACATGTGATTGTTAAAACTGGAAAAGGACAAAGACACAAGAAAAATTTAATTCATTGAAAAGTAAATATCTTAGCTCTGAGCATGCTGCATTTAAAATATATAATTTTTCCCTACGCTGCATTATTTTTAGTCTGTGTTCATTATTTTTGGAGGGTATTTGGAATAGGCCTATGCAATAAATTTCATTTTTGAAGAGTTTTTGCATCCTTTTTTTTATTTATATAAAGGAATTGTAATGATGTAAGTTTTGTTGGTGTATATGTGACAAGTGACAAAATGGTGAAGATGAAAAATTTAACCAAAGAAAAACCCAAGTGACTCACTTTCACTTTTTCTTGTCTGATATATTCAAGCCAGCTATATGCCTAAACATATTCTTTTCTGATGTTATTTCATTATAAAACTAATGTCTATCTATCTTTTCGCTAAACCCTTTGTTGCCTTTCAGCATCAGGAGTAGAAGAGCGTTCTGGAGATGGCCATTGTTTGTGCTGAATATATTGTGGAGTTTGTTGCCTCTTTTATTTCGGTGGTCCATCGTTTTCGAGGTCGACCTCTAGGTCTGCTATCTGTGTAGCTAGCTTGCTGTGGTCTGCTGTCTGATGGTAGTCAGCTGATGTGTACAAACCATTTTATCTGTTGTCTCTTAATATATTCCAAGATTGGAGTGGTACTGGTTCTTTGTCTAATGTCCTCATTTCTCACTGTCTCTTAGCGATATTCCTAGGATTCTGCACAAGCATGCCATTTCAGCCGTCACAAGTTTACGTTTATCTTGTGCTGTCGTTATCCATGTTTGGCATTGGTAACATAGCGTTGGTATAATAATTGTTTTGAATAGTGTTATTTTGGTATTTAAATCTACATTTTTTGTTTCTGAATATTGGTATCATTTGTCCTAGAGCTTGGTATGCTTTCCTACCTACATGTGTTGTGTATTTTTATGCTGCTCCTGCCGTCAGTTGTTATATTGCTTCCTATGTATGTGAATTCTGTCACTTGTTTAAGTCTGTTGTTTCCAATACATGTATTGGCGTTTCTTTCTGTTCTTCCTATCTTCATTATTTCGGTCTTTTCTGTATTTATCTTCATGTTAAAGATTTCGTATGTTTGATGTAATCTACTATATTATATTAGTCTATTTGTCTTTGTAGTTGCTCTTCTGATGATTCTACTAGTACTTGGTCGCCTGCAAATAGCATTTTGTTTAAGTTATCCTTCAAATTGTTTTCTGCCGTTGTCTTTACTACTTTGCAAATGTGATCTTTGTATGTTATGAACAATAGGGGGGGTAGTACACATCCCTGTCTCATTCCTGAGTGAATTTGGAAATTATCCGATATACTTGTGCTTGTTCTTAACTGCGCATTGACTTTTGGCGTATATGCTCTGACATAGGCTTATCAGATGTTGGGGGACTCCGTATATCTGTAGTGTTATAAAAATAATATATTTATATAATGTCGTCTGTGAAACAAATGAAACATGTTGATCTAACATCAGCTATGCAGATTGGAAAAAAAATTGTTCAAATATTTCTAAAACATCGCTGCCATTTGAAATGATTTTGATGGATTACATCAGCTCAAAAAACATCATCACTACCTATCTATATCTCATCCAATTGAGTTGAACACGGGATATCCACAGAAAGATGTATGGGAGCACTGAGGAGCTTTCAAATACTGCAGCATTTATTAAGAAAACAGGACTTGCTGTGTAGACATGTCAAACTGCGAACGAGAAGAAGTTGAACACTAGCGAAAATGGAAGATAATCATATCTAATTTCATTTTCTCTGTTTCCCAGATGAATGTTATATAACAATTATGATTTCCTTGTTGAAGAGGTGCATAGCAATGGGTGATTGTAGTCGCGAACAGCTACTGAAAATACATTGTGTCTTTAAGCTATAGTCGCTGCTGTGTGGTGATGGTTAATATAAATTTAAATGCCTTAACAATAATAATAAATCCTATAACCAGTTAGGGTCATAGTCTTCATTGCATCAAATGGACAAAGATGATATGAAACACTGAACTGTTGAAGAGAAACACCAGTGCCAATAACTAACATTAACAAGATTACTCCTACAATTAATTAGTACACCTTCTGCATGGGTTTCCCTAACATAATAGTAAGCCATTTACCTTGTGTAGTAGAAGTCGCTGATTCGATCCCAGTTTGTGACATCTTGTTTACAAATTTACAAATACACTTTTCATGAGATCTCTTTTAATATTCTGCTACCTGGTAGTTTGAAGTAAAGTTGTGATAATTTTACCTAGCACCTTTATTATTTAGTGATATGTTTGTTTTGTTCACCAGGAATTACGAGCAATAGAACCCTTGTATACTTTTGTACAACAGGGAAGTTTTTCCAGAGCTTTATTTCATACCCAGAGGACTCTCAGCAGTGTGCAATGCTATGAGAAGAAGCTTCCTACTCAAAGATAGAACATAATTATATAGATAAAGTAATGTGAGGAGCATCAAAATACTAGGACTAGCAGATACAAGGATTAAAGACAGGGCTGTAAGAAACGATATCAAAATTACACCTTCCTATACAGTGGAGTTGACCCAGTTTCAAGAGCAAGGCACGGGGTGTGCTTTTTCGTAGACCCGATATTCGCTAAGAACATAGTTCAAGTTACATATCAGAATGAACGATCAATGTTGGTCACAATTAGAATATGCTATGTAAACACAACATTTATACACTCCTGCGCCCCATGTAACACACCAAACAACGAAAACGAAAGGGAGGAATTTTTTGAGGATGTAAACAGATTAATAAATAACAGCAACAATAAAGATGACTTATATATTTTGGGAGATTATAGCGCACATCATGGCGCAAATAGAAAAAGAATAGAGGAATGTAAAGGACCTTTCGACGACACAAGAAACAAGATTAACGACAATGGTTATAAACTAATAGATACATGTATCCAGCACAACCTCTTTATAATTAACACCTTCTTTAAACATAGATACACAAGTGTACACATGGTATAAATAGAACAGCTTGGAATGCAAGAGCCAGATAGACTTTATAACCACAAAAATAAACAATAGATGAAAAATAACAGACACATGAGTAATACCGTATTCTTCTGCGTTCGTTCTCAAACTCCTGCAGATTAGCAGGATGCAGTCCGGAGAACGGAATGAGTTGTGTCATGGTTTATAGCATTGCTGCGATATCTGCACCTTTCAGCCTGACACATCTGACTTCAGCATGGCTTTGGGTCACTGACCCTATATGGGATGGGACAGCCAACTCCATCCCATAACCTCCTTTGTCGCCTTTTACGACATGCGTGGAAGGTAAACAGTGTTGCTATTCTTTGCTCCCCTTGCGGGCCTGGCAACACGCGGGCGAGTAATACTTAACATGTGTGCAGACACTGACCATAAGCCAGTAATAATAACAGACACATGAGTAATACCTAACGTGTGTGCAGACACTGACCATAAGGCAGTAATAATAACAGTTAAATCAAACCTTCAGGTCCAGAGAAAGGAAATACTTCTGTCATGGTTTACATCTTAGCTGCGATATTTGTGCCTTTTGACCTGAGACATCCAACTTCAGTGTGGCTTCTGTGTCACTTTAATCCTGTATGGGATGGGACAGCCAACTCCACTCCCCCCTCCCCCCAAGGCTCCTTACCTTCCTCTAATAACATGCCTAGCAGGTAACAGTATCACTATTTTTTCTCTAATTTCTGGCCCTGTCAAGAAACAGCAGATGTATAATTTTAATACCAAAATTATTGATACGTAATTTGTTATTTCAGGTGGCTGGTATTCTTCGAAAACGAGGATTCAATTACTACGTGAAGAAATTTGTTCCAGAGACTATTCGCTCTTCACTCTTCCTTACCATCAATGGCACACTCTTTATCACCATGTTTTGTGTATGGAGGTACGTAAATATTTTTATCATTTCGATCAGTGGTTCTCAATCCCCAATTCAACGAGTTTTTTCCATGGCTTCCCTGAAAGTCTCTGTGTCACCCAGGGAAGTTATATGGTCCACATTGACAACCACTGATTTAGATTGTTTTATAATTTGTGTTTATTGTACAGTTTATCTGTATTATAGTTGGAGCGATTAAATTTTTAAGGCATCTGATGGGCTTATGTGGTTAGATCTAAGCTTTTAAATCATATGATGGGCTTATGTGTTTAGATCTAAGTTATTAAGGCATGTGATGGGTTTATATGGTTAGATCTAAGCTATTAAGGCATCTGATGGGCTTATGTGGTTAGATCTAAGCTATTAAATTATATGATGGGCTTATGTGTTTAGATCTAAGTTATTAAGGCATGTGATGGGTTTATATGGTTAGATCTAAGCTATTAAGGCATCTGATGGGCTTATGTGGTTAGATCTAAACTATTAAATCATATGATGGGTTTATATGGTTAGATCTAAGCTATTAAGGCATCTGATGGGCTTATGTGGTTAGAGCTAAGTTATTATAACATTGTATTGGCGTATGTAATGAAAGCTAAGTTATTAAAGCTTCTTGTGGGCTCATGTGTTTAGATCTAAGCTATTAAGGCAGCTGATGGGCTTATGTGGTTAGAGCTAAGTTATTATAACATTGTATTGGCGTATGTAATGAAAGCTAAGTTATTAAAGCTTCTTGTGGGCTCATGTGCTTATAAATAATATGGGTTATATGCCATAAATCAAGGGTTTATGGGGTTATAACAATATAATTAGATGGGTTTATGGGGCTATAGCAATATAATTAGATGGGTTTATAGCAATATAATTAAATGGGTTTATGGGATTATAGCAATATAATTAAATGGGTTTATGGGGGTTATAGTAATATAATTAAATGGGTTTATGGGGGTTATAGTAATATAATTAAATGGGTTTATGGGTTATAACAATATAATTAGATGAGTTTCTTCTTCCTCATTCTCTAGCTAAAGTCAGAAACTGAAATGGATATCATCAATGAACTGTACTGTGGTCACCAGCCCTGAAACAGGACCATGGAGTTTGTCCATCAGAGCTGTTTCACGTAGCCATAGTTTCCTTCTTGTGATGTGGGACAGTGGGCAGTTCTGCAAAATATTTTCTGTTATTTCTGGAGACTGTCCACAGGAGCACATATTGGTGTCGCCATTTCCAAATTTTCTGTACATGTGTTGTTTGAGTTTGCTGTGTCCTATGATGTGTCTATAATTTATTGCTCCAAGTTTGGGGATATCATTATCTTCTTGGCTGCATGGATGAGTTGAGTTCCATTATATATTTATGGAGCTTTTGATGATGGACATTTCTGGAAATGATACGGAATAATAAGAATCTAAGTTATCTTCTTCTCGTAAGCAGTTATATTTCTACACAGCAAGTGAACCTAAGTTATCTTCTCGTTAGCAGTTATATTTCTACACAGCAAGTGAACCTAAGTTATCTTCTTCTCGTTAGCAGTTATATTTCTACACAGCAAGTGAACCTAAGTTATCTTCTCGTTAGCAGTTATATTTCTACACAGCAAGTGAACCTAAGTTATCTTCTTCTCGTTAGCAGTTATATTTCTACACAGCAAGTGAACCTAAGTTATCTTCTCGTTAGCAGTTATATTTCTACACAGCAAGTGAACCTAAGTTATCAGACTGGTTTATATGATGTCAAAATTCTGAATACCCATTGTTTTCAGGGCCTGAAAGGGAGCAAAGAATAGCAACACTGTTTACCTTCCATGCATGTCATAAGAGGTGACTAAGAAGGTTAATGTGTGAAGTCAAAGTGACCCATAAGTAATGCTAAAGTCGGATGTGTCAGGCTGAAAGGTGCAGATGTCTCAGCATAGCTGTAAACCATGACACTGCACATTCCGTTGTCCAGACTATATCCTGCTAGTTTACATGAATTTCAAAATGAATACAGAAGAAACAGCTGTATTCTGAATAGGGACATGAACAATGTATATGATCAGGATTAAGTTAAATGGATTACAATATATGGGTCACTAAAATAAGAGAAGGGGTGACTAGGCCTGTTAAGAACAGTACAGAGATAAGTAAACAAAAGCTTGTTATTAGAGGAAATTGCAGTGAAGAAAAGTGTTTATTGCAAATAATCCTCTCTTTCTCTACATCATTCATCATGTACATCATATAACCTGCTTCATTCGTTCTCAAATTCCTGTGGATTGGCAGAATGTAATCGAGAGAATGAAATATATTGTCATGGTTTACAGCATGGCTGCGATATCTGCACCTTTTTGGACTGACACTTCCGATTTCATAATTGCTTCTGGGTCTCCTTGACTTCTATAGATGGGATAGCCAACTACCCCCCCCCACCACCACCTTCGTAGTCATCTCTTACGATGTGCATGGAAGGTAATATCACTATTCTTTGTTTCCCCTGTGGACCCTGGAAACACACAGGCAGTGGTTGGACTAATTCATAGAAAAAAAATTTGACAGACACCAGTAGAGAGAGATTACTCAAACAATGGCAATGAGGGTGGACATATATTAAGAAGACCACCAAAAAGCATTTCAGGATAGACATTGTTCTGAAATCTGCAGGTAAAAAGAGAAAGAGGAATAATGATTAAGACCTGCAGGAAACAGCTAGAAACAGATACAAGATATACATATGTTTTGCCATAGTCCAGAAGGGGAAGAGTATCAACACTATGACCTGTCATGCATAGTGTAAAAACTGACTATAAAGGTTTTGGGTGTGAAGATGACTGTCCACAAAGTGACCAATAGTCCGATGTTACACTGAAAATGCAGATATTGCAAATCTGTAAAGCACCACACAATCGCACTGCATTCTCTGTACTACATCCTGCTAACCAGCAGGAGTTTGAGAGTGATTACAGAAGAGGAAGACGATATAAGAGATGGGTTATTGGGGTTATAGCAATATAGTTAGATGGATTATTGGGGTTATAGCAATATAATTAGATGGATTATTGGGGTTATAGCAATATAATTAGATGGATTATTGGGGTTATAGCAATATAATTAGATGGATTATTGGGGTTATAGCCCAAGCCATAAGAAGAAATGGATGTAATAGCTGAAGACAGGACAAAATGGAAGAGGTTTGTTGAGAACCTGTACTCGACCTGGAGTTAAAGTGCAAATAGATATCTAACAATGGACCAGCTTCTTATAATATGCATCACAGTTAATGAAGACTTGTTTTGTTTCAGATACTTATGTGGATGTTACCTATTTTACAATGCTTACATCTGTGGCATTCCCGCATGTATAGTATCTATTCTTGTTGAGCAGAAGCGAAGGTAGAAGTATATAAGAATGTTACTCTCCCTGTAGTTTTTTTTTACAGCTCCTATTCTTTTGACTGGCATCAGTTGTTCTGTTAGCTATCTTGTGTTCTGTTTGAATGATTCAGTGATTTCCACATTAACACCCATACTATGTGGGTGTACCATTTCCACATTAACACCCATACGATGTGGGTGTACCATTTATTGGGGCATTAAGTGTTGATATGAAACACTTCTGTTTTTAAACTAACCTCACTGATCTGACAAAATGGCACTCATCACACATGTACTAGTTAGAAATGTGCAAATTAATGTGTTGACAATCTGTCACAGTTTAACAGTGACCTACATTTAATTTAACACCCATCTAAAAGGTCATCGGTGTTAATGTGGAAAGCACCAGTGATTTAGTTTTGATATTTTTCACTCCTTTATGATTTTTGTCATTTCTGCTTGCAATTTAAAAGGAAACTGTGGTAGAACTTGAAAATTTGAAAATCAATTTGTTCGAATTTTGAAATTATATTAATTATTTTATAAAGGTTAACTATTTATGGTTAATTATGTTAAATAATTTCTCAATGGTACAAAAAAATTATTGGAATTAAGGTCATAAACATTTTCAAAAATGATTCTAAACTTATAGATCCAATAATAACATATTTTTTTCTGCTTTGTTCAAACTCCTGCAGATTATCAGGGTGTTGGAGAATGAAAAACATTGTTTATAGAAACTATTATATAATTTCTTATCTGTTTCCGGTTGACATCGTAGTACATTATCTAAAGAATTAGAAAGGTCGAAAGTTTTTATCTAAGTTTTATTTTCCTAATTCTCAATTACGGTAGTAATGTCATGTCTGCCTGCAATACTAATACAGTGAATGACTGCATGAAGCTAGAGATATGTCCACAAATTATTCATTATATCCTCAATATTTTTGTGTTCATTCATTGTGAACATTGTTGTGTGTTATGCTGTGTTGTAGTTTACAGCATGGCTGTAAAATCAAACATGTCTGTCTGATATCTCAGTGTTTACTACATTGCACAGTATTTTTGGAACATTGTTTGCCTTTTATTTTTGTCCCTGCCACTGCAGTTATGTAACCTGTTAGCAGGGCTACGGCACTCCACAGCCATATTGAGTCAAACAGTAATCTGATACTTGCAAAAGTTCTTGAAAACCTCTCCATAAAAAAAAAGAATGCCAGAGAAATACCATTCTGGAGCTGAAAGTAAAACTCCACTGCCTGGCACAGGAACAAAAGTGACACACTCACACTCTTTTACGATTTTATCATAATACTGAATTGTCACACAGTATTATCTGTCACTATTCATTAGCGTAGGTCATCCAATATTGTGGCTTGTTATCCAGTACTGTGATTCGTCACCTTGTAATATGACTTGTTACCCTGTACTCTGAGTCGTCGCCCAGTAGTGTGACTTGTTATGCTGTACTGTGAGTCATTGTCCAGACTGTCCAAGGACAATTACAGCTCGAATAGGGCTCATTAGCCATCTACGAACTCATAATCAAGGACATAACTAAAATTAAATTTTCAAAAGAGGATATAACATATGGTCAGCATCACTTGTGATGGACGAACAACAACAACAAAAAAAAGTCATTGTCCAGTAGTGTGATCTGTTATCCAGTAATGTGAGTTGTCACCCAGTAGTATGACATGCTACCAGTCTATAAGTCATCGCCTGGTAGCGTGACTTGTTACACTGTACTGATAGTTGTCATCCAGTACTGCAAGTCATCCCAAAGTATGTACTTTGAGTCATTCATCCCAGAGTACTTTGAGCCATTCATCACACAGTACCTCCGATATCTGATACTTCACTCAGTACGGTTTCTTAAGCCACTGTGCAGTGGAGCGTATCATCCAGTAATGTAATTTGTATAGCCAGTACCCTAAGTAATGAAATATTACTGTGAGTTGTTGTCTGGTACTATACACTGTCAAGTTAGTAGTTTCTTCTTCTTCTGCGTTCGTTTTCAAACTCCTGCAGAATGTAGTCCGTAGAACGGAATGCGTTGTGTCATGGTTTACAGCATTACTGCGATATTTGCGCCTTTCAGCCCGACACATTCGACTTCAGCATGGCTTTGGGTCACTGACCCTATATGGGATGGGGCAGCCAACTCCATCCCATAACCTCCTTAGTCGCCTTTTATGACATGCATGGAAGGTAAACTGTTGCTATTCTTTGCTCCCCTTTCGGGCCCCGCAACACACGGGTGAAGTTAGTAGTTTGAGTTGTCAGAGTTCAATGTTATGAGTATTCATGCCATGTTTACAATTTTTGAAGAAGATGAGTTAGACATGAATGACAACCCCCTTCTTAAAATCGAAAAGCAAAAATTTGTGAAACTGAATGTGATGTGCTAAAAAACTGCACATTTTAAATCTTTACTGTAAACTAGCAACACAGTGTATTTACACTAAAATCATAAAGAGAATGCTAGAGCAAACTTAGAATAAATGTTTCTGCAGGAGTTGAATACTTAAATATAAAAGAGAAATTTACCAATTACTTAATCAGAAATTGTTGTCCATTCACTGTGATTAGCTGTACACAGATCCAGAGTTCATTCATATTGAAATGAGATGGGCATTAAAATTTCTTAGTTTGTTGGATTGGAAACTATGCCATTTAATTTATTTTGTAAACTATCTTTAACTTATAAGATGGGTAAAATTTGAAAGGTAACTTATGAGTGGTGTATTCAGAACCTCAAGAAGGCATCTGTTGTTTACTTATTAAAACAGGATACAGGTAGTGATTATCAGCTGCCACATTTTGAAATGTTATTATTTTTATATAACTAATTAAACAAATATGATGCACCTTTTGCCAGGGATATAACTATTGCTACAAAGTGTATGATTATAAAAATTACATACTTAATAAGGTAAAATGCACAGAACGACATCAGATAAGAAACATCTGTAAATAAGTAACATAAAATATGTTGAACTACAATCAAATTATTTTGCTCTGTCAGAATTATCAACTATCTAAAGCAGGGTTGCCAGGTAGTAGAAATTAATTTTTGGTAAAATATTGCCAAAATTGGCCAAACTTCTAAGGTTAATAAATTTTGAAATTGACCAAAAAATAAAAAGATCAAAACATACATTCCATGACCAGTGACATTTAAAAGTGGTGAAGTTTCATGGCCATATTCTGTAACCCTGATCTAAAGCAGGACTTATTTTTACTGGAGAGATGAAAAATATCCATCTTATCTCTTTCAAAATGAAAAAAACACATTTTTCAAGTTAGAATACCCAGTATTATTTGTTTTATTATTTTTTTTTACATTTGTTTCTGTTTGTATGGGTTTGTGTGCCTGCCTCTTTGTTAGTATAGCTGCTTCCTAGCACTGCTCAGTATGATCTAAATTCTGCCACACCCAATAACTTATTTACATTTTCTGACAGCTTGCTTCCAGGAGATCTTGTCCAGCATTGTGACACCCCAACCTTGGATGTCTTAATGACTATTGGTCTTGCTGATATATGTAATAGTTAATCTGCTTGAGTGTACTATTTTGTTTTGTTTCTGGTTGGCAGGCACATGCTTGGCTGTTTGTTTTTCTTCACTGCATCCTTTATTCCGGCTTATATTGCTGCATTCACTGCTGTTCTCTTCGAGAGAAAATCAAGGTATGGCATTAACTCTGTGACACGCAACCACAGAGTCTATATTGACTTTGGGATGCAGTATCACAAGAGTCAGTAGTTTATCAGAGTTTGTTTCAAGATAGCATTTCATATTAGCACAAATTTGGTCCGGATAAGGAATTGCATTATTATTGATTTAATAGATGATATTATAAAAAATAGATGACATTTACTGTGTTAAGATGATGTTTGAACTTATTATTGATAAGTAAGTGGATGATATTATTAAAAATGGTGTAATGTGTTACTGAAACCCAAGAGAACAAATAATAGTAAAACTTCCACTTGCCATGCCTGTTATAGGAAGTGACTAAGGAAGAAGGGTGTGGGGTTGACTTTACCACCCCATCATCTCCACTGTGACGAAGCCTGATGAAGACCCATCCCTGGAATTCTGGGAGGGAATCAACTCTTTCTTCTTCTTATTCTCATGTTTACACAGCAAGTATTTTGTTATGTAAACATGTTATCTTAGCGGGTTGTTGCTTTTGCACCTCTTGTCTTGACCTCTGACTTCAGCATCTGTTCTTGATGTAAGAACGGCCCAACGAGTCGTAGTATCAGCATCATTTGGCTGGACTAAGCCTCATCTCCACACCAAGGAGCTGTAATGGAATCAACCTTTTTATCTGCAGAATAACTTAAGAAAGCCACAAGTTTCCTCTGGAATAGAAGAGACAACCCAACTTGTAGCCTTGTACCTTAAAGCCACAATGGTCAAATAATGTGGAATTTTTGAGATTTCTGGAAAACCTCTACATAAAAAAAGATTGTCAGAGAAAGATCAATCTTGAGCTGAAAGTAAAGCTCTACCACCTGACATAGGGAGTAACCTAGCATGGGTTGTCATCATGGCATGGGCTGTCATCATGGCATGGGTTGTCATCATGGCATGGGTTGTCATTATGGCATGGGTTGTCTTCATGGTATGGGTTGTCATCATGGCAAGGGCTGTCATCATGGGTGTGACAGTCTCACACTTTGAGCTTTCTGTACTTGTGACTTCTCAACATCTTTATTCACCTGATAATATATGACCACCATTGTGTAATTATGGCCCAAAAGGGGAGCAAGTAATAACATAACTATTACCTACCATGCATGTTGAAAGATGCAATTAAGAAGTTTTGGGACAGAGTAGGCTGTCCTATCCTATAGGACAAGGTGATTGAAAAACCACTTACTAAAGGCAGATGTATCATGCAGAAAGGCACATATATCACAGCCAATCCATAAACCATAATGCAACACATTTCTATCTCTGGACTACATTCTGTTAACTGGAAGAAATGTGAGAAATAAATGCAGAAGAAAAAATAAGATATATTACCAAATGATTATAAAAGTAACTTCATGCTCCGAAGGTACTGAGCTCATTTCAATTGTGTCATGTGATGTATTCTTTCCAGAACATTGTCTTCCCAATGAACTCTCTGATCCCTTCTCTGTCTTGGGCCATGCATTTTCCAACGTATTCGTGTTATGTTTAATGTCATCAGTCCATCTTCTTGGTCTGTCCTTTCTCCTCCTCCCAGGTGCTCTGCCCTCCAGTATTTGTCGTCTTTCTAAACAGTTGTTTCTCTATATGACCAAACTGTGTAGTTTTCTTTTTGCTATTGTGTTTATTAACCGACACTCTGACATCTTCAATGTGTTTATAATATCTGAGTTTCTATTTTTTTCCATCCATGATATTCTAAGTATCTTTCTGTAGCATTTCATCACAAAGGCATTGATCTTCTTTGCCGCTGTTTTACTTAGAGTCAATGTTTCACAGCCGTATGTTGCAACCGGAGTAATAAAAGTTCATAGCATTACCTATTTTGTTGTTTTTCCATATGTTTTTCAAACGTGTTATTTTAAAATATGCCATTGCCAATCTCTTTCTTATCTCTGCCATGCAGTCTCCTGTACCGTTGATGTTTGCTCCTAAGTATCTGAATTTATCCACACACTCTATCTTGATATTGTCTATTATGATTTTTGGTTATTGTGTTGTTATATCTGTTGACATGCTTATATTGTTGGCTTCAATTGATATATGAAAATGTTAGGTGATCTTAAACTGGAGGACAATGCAGTCATATCTAGTACTGTCAGAAAGCAATGGTAAAAAGTCTGAAGTGCCACTGTGCACACTTTTAGTTTAGAGAACTATTGTCTGAGAATCCATGGGAGTCATGGAATGGTATTGTCCAGGCAGAAGAGCAAATATGTCAAATATCAATTTTAGAATGTCTACAGATAAGCCACTATTGTCTAGCCATGGGTGAGTGATGACAATGCTGTCTATACTTGCCATTACCCTAGATCTCCATGGCATAGTGATTAAGTAAATTCAAGTAGGAAGCAAGCCCAGTCGTTAAATAGTCAAGCAAAATGAATTAAACAGGTTACTAAAACACTTACCTTGCCTATTAATAAAAATATATAAAAAAAAGTATATATAAAAAAACATACAATAAAACTAAACAGGACAATTCTCCACGTATCGGCTCAAATTGAACCTTTTTCAAGAGACAAACAAAATAAAAAACAAAATAGATGACTAGATTCCCAGTCGTTAAGTAGTTCATCTTGTGCTCAGTGGGTCATAGGTTCAATTCCGACTTGTAATATCTTGTTTATAAACAGTGGTTGTTTTTGAGGTGCCTGTGTATTATCAATGAAGCAGCAGAGTTATGTGCTATTAGTGATACTCTCTACATTCACATGCTGCTTCATGTTGAGGGATAGGGGTACATATGGGAAAACCTGAGTACAATGAACTCAATCCTTTTCAACATTTACTCCCATTAAGCATAGGGGTGGGAGCTTTAGATTTCCTTCCAATGCCAGATATGTCTGCAATATATCCATGTTTGCTCAGAATAGCTTTGATGATATCTATCTATAATTTCATAACCCTTCAGGGTTTTACGGGTACCACATTGGATACTTCAACACACAGAGTCAGTCCTCCAGCGATTTCTATTTTCAATGATGTGCATGAGTGAAGCAAAATCTTGTCTTGTCCAGTCCATGATGTTGTCTGTCCATGCTTTTATTTTCTCTCCTCTGCTTCATCCACCTTCAACAGTTCCTTGCAGTTTTTTTTACAAATAATCATGCATGTCCATACTATGCAAGTTTCAGCGTTTCACTATTGAAAGCAATGGTTCTTGTGGATCTGTATATACCTCTGTTATTTCTTACATATACATTTGTCTTATGCTGTCTATAGGAAATTTGTATAATTCACCTGTAACATTTGTATTCGATGGTCTCTTAGTAGTCTCTTTGATGGCATATTTGTGGGCGTCTGTTGTATATGTCGATAGCAGCACAAGACAGCTGCAAAAAGGTCAAGCATGCTTGACTGTGGTCAGCATTGAACTAGGTGATACCGTGTAAGTATGAGTTCTCTTGTATGGATGGCTTACTATACTAGCTGTATGGTTACAGACCATACAACCAATGCTGAAGTTGGACATGTTGGGTCATTAGCGAAAATAAAACAGTGACACTGCATTTTTTTTCTCTGTACTACATCCTGCTGGAAATCTAGTAGGACCATTATCCTTCTATAAGAGAGAGAGAGAGATATCCAATGGGAGTTTGAGAACAACAACAAAATAATTTGTGCATCTATTTCTTGATATTCCTATGTAAACTGGTCAGGTTTGATTATATGTGCTCACATTGAGCGGGTTTATTCCATTGTCATAACATGCCAATATAAGAAACATGTCAAAACCATTGTGTTTTTTGTCTCTCGATATATTCGATCCATGATATAATGCTTATTAAATTTCTTATATCATAATCTTGTAACCTGTATAATCTGGTAGCAAAAGTCATACACCTCAAGCATTTCACATACTAGCTTGATCTTGTGTGAAAATGTTGTTTCATTTGTGTGCATCCGTGTTTGGCATTTGTCACAGAATATTGGTAGAAAATATTAGCATCCATGTTTGGCATTTGTCACAGAATATTGGTAGAAAATGTTAGCATCCATGTTTGGCATTTGTCACAGAATATTGGTAGAAAATGTTAGCATCCATGTTTGGCATTTGTCACAGAATATTGGTAGAAAATGTTAGCATCCATGTTTGGCATGTGTCACAGAATATTGGTAGAAAATGTTAGCATCCATGTTTGGCATTTGTGACAAAATATTGGTAGAAAATACTCTTGATCATTTGTTGTTTATCTTTTATCTTGATTGAAGGTGAATAGATTTAGTACTATTGAGAAAGTGATTATTTAAAAATAAACTGTAATCCTTAACATTATCCACAACTCCTTATAATAATTAACATTATCTATAACTTATAATCATTAACATTATCCACAGTTCCTTATAATCTGCAGCGCTATGTTTTGAGTTAAATCAGAAATTTCTTCATATTTTTACCCAAATTTGGGTAGGAGTTTGAACTGTAGAAAATAGTTCCTGGCTTTTGACACTCATAAAAATGAAAATAATATGCCACGGTTGCATCCAAACCAAGCTATTTACATTAATTGTGATTATTTGTCTGTTTACCATCAACAGGTCTATTTATAGAAGTTTCGTTCCATTGTAATTGTTTCATATATAATCTGAAAACTTTATTTCCTTGTTGTCTGAAGTACAAATATATGGCTATTGTGGTTGTTTCAAAAATGGTAGATCATTTCACAATGTGAGAACTTCTCAGTAGATTGCTACAGTTTCTAGGTTGCAACATCTGGTCTATTGTGATGCGATCATCAGATTGACAATCCAAAACAACCTTAGTCACCTCTTACTACATATATTACAGTTAGTAGTGTTCAAATTCCTTGCTCTGCTTTTAGGCCATGACTGTGGGCGACCAGCAACAATGAATAGTTGGTATCAAAGACAGGGATGATATTGACATGTAATCAATGATTGGAGAAGATATATAGACAAACATAGTCAAAAATATCAGATAACATTGACATATAGTCAAACATAGATGGCATATAGTCAAACATAGATGGCATATAGTCAAACATAGATGGCATATAGTCAAACATAGAATATGACAGTTACAAAGATAGATGACATAGGCACACAACTGCAAGAGATGGTAGATGAATTGTAGAAAATTTAAAAGATAATAACAACACAGATTGTTCAAAGATATACTGGTGTATATAAATATATATATATATATATACACACATACTACATAGTAGAAAAAATATTTAGATATATGGTATAGTTGATAAGAAATGACATTATCACATAGTCTGTCAAGATGCATTATGCTCTTGTAATATATGGCAAGACAAGGCGTCATCATAGCTTTATTTATAAGATCTATCTTAGGTGTTCTGTTATTTTGAGTAGAAGTGTGTTGTTTGATCGTTCTATAGTGTATTTTTTCCCCTGTGACTGATGCTATTCGTGATGAATGTGGAAATGACTGAATATTTGCAATGAGTTTTGTAGTTATTTTGGTATTGTTTTTCTTGGAAGGAGAAAGAACTGGTTGTGTGGACTTGCTACCTACTTGTATCTGATTACATCTAGCAGCAGTAGAGTATTGTTGATATGAGCTAGCTGTCTGTGTGTTATTGTATTTTTGTGTGTTGTTTTGTATTTGTTGTAGTTAAATATGTTGTGGATGTATGTTATGGTTATGTATGTTGTGACTATGTTGTGATTGCATATTGTTGATGTATATGTTGCAACTTTGTATATTGTTGTTGTGTAAGTTTTGGCTGTATATTGTTGATGTATGTTGTAGATGTATGCTGTATCTGTGTATTGTTGTAGATGTATGCTGTAGTTGTGTATTGTTGTAGATGTATGCTGTAAATACCTATGTTGTAGATGTACGGTGTAGCTGTGTATGTTGTGACTGTAATAATAGCTGTGCACCTCAGAGGATGATGGTTACAGTTTAAGACTTTTGTTGTATTGTTGTGTCCGTATATGACGAAAAAGCCAGATTCTGACATATTTGGGCCATATATTGCTTGTTCATCTTAGGTGATGATGATCATTTGTTACATCCACTTTATGAAATTTAGTTTAGTTATGTCACTATATCTGGTTTTTGGGCAGCACGTTTTCTCAGTGCCTGAATTTGTATACTTCACTTCTTAAAATTTAGAACGTAACTCCTTCAAGCAATAATCATTACTAGAGAGCAAGGCATTTGGCTTAACCACTGCGCCACGAATATGCCCTACCAGTACTACTTAAAAAGAAAACATGTAAAATATTATTTATAAAGTTGAACTTGCTGATTACGTGGTCATTTAATGTGTTTCTGCACTCAGCGTACATTTAGTCTGTTTTCGCTTATTCAATGCGTACCTTTTGTTGTGAGGTACGCAACTTTCAGTTGCATGCTGAAATCCAGTTTGGTTACATCAGAGCTTATGGTCGTTACAAATATTGGAGGTCGCAGTTCATGTAATCTTATCACCACGATCTCTGAGTTTAGTAGATTACATTTCTTGCTGTAGGTCCTATGTTTAATCATAGACCACCTGAGTCGGTGCTACTAGAAAACAATAGGGAATTTTCTGCCCTTTTCTCTGAGACAATGTTTTGACTAGAAACACATGTTAGCTTAGCGTGTACCTGTAGCTAGGTCTAGAAATACAGCAATGCTGGCAAATAACATTACCATACGTTCTCACTGATCAAGAAGGTTGAAGTCAATGTGTTTTCTATAAAGGTGTACAGTATAAAGCGTAAGCAGGTCACACACACACAAAACCCAATACAAAACGGCAGTGATGGGCTGGGTATAAAATAATGGCTGTTACCATAGGAATCCAAAATTATGACAACAAACAAAACGAAGATCAAACCAATAATCAAAATAGACAATATATAACTGAAATATGTAAACACATTGGAATATCTGGAAGCAAATAGAAACAGTTCTGGAGATTATTCAGTTCAGATCAAAAGAAGACTCGCAATTGCAACATTCAAAACTAAAACAAATGAGAAAGATGTGGCAAAGTAGTGTTATAATAGTGACACTAAAATAGTCCATTTAAGATCGTGTTTTCCCAGTGGCAACATATATAGATGCTGACGTGGACTTTGAAGAAGGCAATATCCAGAAGGATAAATCAGTTGAAATGAAGTGCTACAGAAAGATCCTACGAATATCATGGTCAGAGAAAAAGAAGAATATATACATTTTGAAATTACTGAAACTAAATGAAGTGTGGTATCTAAATACAATCATTAAAAGGAAGCTACAGTATTCTTGACACTTAAATAGACAAGACGGCATCGAAATGCTGATTCTGGACGACAGAGGAATAGCAAAGAAAAGAAGAGGAAGACCAAGAAGACGATAACCTATGACAACGAAGAGTGTATGACCATGTCTCTGGCCAATCCAAGCCTGATTGCTCGGGTTCAGAGTATCCATGACGAAGACAACGTTCTGGAAAGAATTTGTCACTTGATATTTTACTGGAAACTACTACAGTGAAAGTTCCCCATCTTCACTTCACCCACAGCTTACCTAGCAATAATTTTGGCATGATCGCACCCACCCCATTTACTTTCCCATGAGATCTGGTACCTATTCCTTTAGAAGTTGGGTTGACCTAGGAGTCATTGATGCATTTTAAAACTATTTCGTTATATAGTTGAATCCCTCTATAGCGCATTCTTTCATAACAAATTTTCTTATATAATAACACTTAAAAATCCCCAATGATGTATAGTATATATTGTTTATACAGTATATAACGAATTTCTGTTATTACATACATATTTTGTCAGTTCGGACCTAGTTGTTACAACGGGATTCTACTATATTATAAATTGAATCATGGATCCCAGGACTAGGAAGCCAGTGAGCTAATTAATATTTTTTTTAACATAATCTTTAAATGATCCATCTCAAGATTCCATTTCACATCCAGCAAGCATTGTCAGTACGCCACTGCACAGTAACACAAGGACAACAGAAGGGGGTGTTGTTAGATCAAGGTTCTGTCAAAACATCTGTTAAGAACCGACATATACATGGGTTTACTTCTGCGTTCACTCTCTGATAACCAACACGAAGTTCTGTATGATTTCTGCTTGGGAGAGTGAAGTACGTTGTACTGCTGATTTTCTTATTCTTCAGCGTTCAGTCTCAAACTCCCACTGGATCTCTCTTGTAGCAGGACAATGGTCCAACTAAATTTCCAGCAGGATGAAGTCCAGAAAAAGGAAATGCGTTGTATCGCCATTTCATTTGCGGCAATGGTCCGACATATCTGTCTTCGGCGATAGTACTGTTGGTTTGTACTGCGTTATTTTTCGTCCTCCGGACCAGCCCATCCGTTTTTAAGCATGTTTTGAATTCACGTAAGCTTTCCTACATGTGACAGCCTTCTTAACTATCTAGGGGACGAATGTGTATCGACTACGCCGTGACGGTTTATCACTCACTGTGTCCTTGGATTTTACAGGCCGAAACGTTTCCTTTGGTGGCAGACTCCGAGGAGGCGGTAATCAGGGATTTAAATATGTCTATCTCGCACGAGCTGTTTCTCGGGTACTGAACATTTTCGCTACCGTGAGCGGTGTTTCAGTATAGGAAACACTCTACAGTAGAGTTGGGCTTGGGTTCGTTCGCCCTCTCAGTCAAGGTTTCATTTACAGACATCGTGAACACCCCATTCAAATCTGAGCCTCTATACAAATTTAAGCGCTCCAGGGGGCATTTGATTCTTGAGCACCCCTGACGCCGCAAGGGACACAGCGTATAGATAGATAGATAGCGAGAATTTGCTACTATTTCCATGAGACATTCTTCTTGGGGGTATCTAGAGTCTTGTTCTCCAGCTGAACGTTGCTCTAATCATACAATTTCCATATAGTGTTGTCTTCATTCTTTTTTCACATGGCGCTTCCCTCCAGCGATATGCTGCCTTGGTGTGTACTCAACCGACGAATTGTACTTCTCTGGAGTGTTCTTGTCTTAGCGAGCTTTCGGCCGTGACAATCCTAGATAGCCTTAATTAAGAATCAACGCGCCAGTGTGTTGCCGGGGCCCGAAAGGGGAGCCAAGAATAGCAACACTGTTTACCTTCCACGCATGTCGTATGAGGCGACTAAGGAGGTTATGGGATGGAGTTGACTGTCCCATCCCATATAGGGTAAGTGACCCAAAGCCATGCTGAAGTCGGATGTGTCCGGCCGAAAGGCGCAGATATCGCAGCAATGCTGTAAACCATGACAAAGCCCATTCCGTTCTCCGGACTACTTCCTGCTTATCTGCAGGAGTTTGAGAACGAACGCAGAAGAAGAAGAAGAATCAAAATATGCAGAAAATACAACTATATGCGTTACTAAGTGGTAAAATCAATACTACTTCTGTGTTTGTTCTCAAGCTCCTACATATTAGCAGGATGTAGTTCGGAGAACTGAATACATTGTAGCATGGTTTACAGATTGACTACAATTGTCTGCACAAATTTTCTTGACACATATGATTTCAGCATGGGTTTTGTATCTCTGATCTATAGGATGAAACCGCTAATCCCACCTCCCAGATCCTTCCTAGTATATAGCGTACAACTTATGCAATTATAGATATTGATACAGTGGAGTCACGTTATAAAAACTAGACTGGACTGACAAAATAATAATGTATGTAATAACAGAAATTAGCTATATACAGTACAAATAATATAGAATAGATATAATTGGGGATTTTGAAATGTGTTGTTATATGGGGAAATTTGTTATAAAAGGATACGATATATAGGGTTTACAGTGTACTAGGTAATAACTGCAGCAGAACTGTGACCCAACAGGCGAAACATGGAGCCGGGTAATGTTTTGCTAATAACTAGTAATACATATATACCAGATTGTTGACGGTTCACCCCCAAAGACTTTTGGTCTAAACGCGGCTAGCCGATGTGTGTGTGTGTGTTACCAGTATTCCTCTTTGTACGGGGCGCATCTGTGACGGCCAAGGTCCCGGGTTCGAATCCCCCCTCAGGCAATTGTGCATCCAGACCCTTCAGAAAGCAATGGTAAACCACTTAACGTATTTATATTGCATAGAAAATAACTACAGCCAAATAATGGGTTGTCACTGACTACATCCTGAATAGGGTATGCTACCAATTGTACTAGTGATGAGCGCTTCTTCTTTCTGTCCTCATGTACCTTTCAGTGTTGAAGGGAGAGTGAGTGTACGGTCTTTTGACCTTCTATTTGCCTCTTCCGCTGTTATATTTCCTAGTGTATCTAATACACTATCTATCCACCTTTTACGAGGGTGTCCAATAGGTCGACTGTTTTCGTATAGTTTGTTAAGTGTTTTTTGGATAATACTTTGCTCTTTCTGTCTGGTTATGTGGCCGTAGCATTTAACTTTTTGTTTCTGGATGTATTTTATTGCTGACTTGATCCCTGTTTCCTTAGTATTCATTCCTGATTTTGTCCCTCAAGCTAACTCCAATCATATGTCTCACACATTTCATTTCAGTGGTGTTAATCTTATGTATTGTTCTAGAATCTAATGTCGAAGTTTGACACTGATAACACAATGTTGGTAAGAAAATGGTGTTGAAAAACGCTTTCTTTGTTTCTAGTGTAATATCTTTGTTTCTTCGTAAAGGTGTTAAATGACCAATGAACTGACAGGCCTTATTACATCTTGTGTTTATCTCCTCTTGTCTTGTGATTAGCACCACTTGATTAATTTCAAGTTCCCACCATATACAGCATGTTGTATTGTGAGACCATATTGAGAATCATTCTTCATATAATTAGCAAGTGCAGTGTTAAATTCCTCCTCCTCTGTTCACGGTAAGTGAATATACCTGTCCAACACCTGTGTAGCGAACTTTGAGCAGATAGTGGTAATTGGCACAGAGACCTTGTTAACTGTCTATGACACCTGTCACAGACAGTCGTCCAGGTGGCGCCACTGTCTGCCAACACCAACTCCTGTTTGTAGGTGCTGTCACGGTATATGTGGAGTCTCGAGGATATCAAAGTGATTGGGAATAGCAGAAGTGAAAAAAAGCGCAGGATGTTGTGGTGACTGTATAACCAGAACCGCGACCTCCACAATGTTTTGATAGTTGAAGGCTCTGTTAAAACTAAATTGGGCTAGACCGTCGGCAGTAAAGAACTCTGTATAGAAAGTAAACAAGACTTCATTTCTTACGTTTTTGACTGTTTTCTTGTTTTTCGTTGGTCACTATTTATATACTTGGAGTCGTATGCCAAAAAAAAAACCAGCCAAGGCCGGCCAACGAAATTCACGGAAATAATAAAAAATCATCCTTTCAGGTCATGTTTAATTTCTGTACACGGGTCTTTGATGGATCAATCTTGATTGGGGTTCCTCTGTGGTTCACAGGAGCGTATCCCACTAGAAGATTTATGTTTTACTTACGAAAAAAAAACCAGTTTAAAAATTGGTAGAGGATCCTATTTAGGATGTATAGATGAACACAACTTCGCTGGTGTGATTTTATAGGTAATATTTACGTTTAGTAGGTTGTCATTGCTTACTAACGGTCCGATGCCTACCTGCAAGTAGTTGAAATCTAACCATGCACCTTAACCCCCGAGAGGTGCACATTTACTCTCAGAAACAGCTGGACAATATAGCTAATAGAAACTAGTTTAAAAAAAAGCTATACCAAAATTACATTATTATTGTAAATGCCAAGTTCTGCTGTAACCACTTGACCAAGACATCGCTCTAAGAAAGTCAGCACTCTAACCACTTGACTGTGTCAGCACTCACCTTCAAATAAACCACACTTCCATCACAATTTCGTTGATTTGAGAAATTCTAGACCACTTTAAATGTGCAGTGTTAATTGAACTCATGAAGCATCCTTTCTCCAACATTCACTATAGAGCGTGAAGTGTTTACAAAACTCACTTCAACTGCAGGTGTTCCCAATACTGTACTCACTGTATGGCGGTTAATGTGTTATACTGATGTATTGAACTTTAGATGTGAGGTATTCAAAACACTGACCATGCAGAGCTTCAAGTATGATATATTCACAGTTCAATACAGCAATCAGTGGACAAATCATGTTACAACAGTCCGACTTTTTAATGTCATAAGTTATTGCACTGAGCCTCTATTTCTCGGAGATTAAAAAAAAATGTAACTAAGGATACTGATTAGCGATTTGCGTGTAACACACAACCACCCCCACTCAGTGTGTAGCGCATATCGAGTGATCGGGGGCTCTCATCACTAAACATGTAGAACGTTGGCTGTGTCGGAATATGTGTCTTTATCGGAAATTCGTTCCGTTTAATTGTTAGTTTTTCCCCCTTAGAAACCTGGTCACTAATCCTTGTATGGTACCATATTCACATTGACCAAACACAGAGAGATCTAGACCAGGGAGTAAACATTATATATCGCATAGATGGAAAATTGTTCAACCTTCGGCGGCTCCGATCTTCTTCTTCTTCTTCTTTCGTTCACTTGAAACATGTCTATATCTGTAATTCTGTCTCCTTAATAAAACTCACTGTCTTTTGTAGTTCATACAGTGTCCCATAGAGTTTTGATTCCAGTGTTGTTTCCTCTGGCCAATATGTCTGCCTCAGCGTTTCATGCTCAGAACACTCTTGAAGTATATGTTTGGCACTCTGTGCTGCCTGTCCACATGTACACATGGCCGTGTTGCCAATCTTGAACTTTGTATACATGTGACTGCGGAGTCGGTTGTGTCCTGTTCTGAGACGTAGAATTATAACTTGTTCTGGTCTGTTCATAATATGATAGTCATCTTGTGTTGGTGTTTGTGGCTTTCTTATTGACTTGATCATCTGTTTTTTCTGATGGTAGGTGATTGGTATATCTGGTTGGTCTTCGGCAGCACCTTCCTTAGCCAGTTGGTCTGCTTTTTCATTTCCTGGTATTCCACAGTGAGAGGGTATCCACTGCATGGTTATCCTGTACTGTTAAGACAATTCGCTAAGTAGTTTTTTCAAGTCTGTTAGTTTTTCAGACTGGAGAGCTTGAAGCACTGACCTTGCATCTGTCAGGAATACCACAGGCTGTAGTTCAGAGTTGGAGTTCAGCAGTTTTTTAGCTGCCACAATAATTGCCTGGATTTCTGCATCATAATTATTGCAGAATTTTCCTGTCGGTGTTCTGATTGTATCTCTAGGCTTGTGTGGATATTCTATATATACACCTGCACCTCCATTCCTCACAGCATTCTGTGCTGACCCATCTGTGTATACTCTGACCCATATATCTTGTGGATATTCCTCATCCAGGAAACTGAGGGTGACTGTCCTTCGCTGCACACTGTTCTGTTCGTCCTCGCTTAGTATTCCTTTCACATGGGTCTGAATGTATATTGGCATTCCATGCCTTTCACTCCACGGGGTTTGTTCTGGTACAGGCCTTAAGGGGATGTCAACTTCAGGTAGGTCTGTAAGTTGTCTGCGGAGTCGTTTAGCTTGATGGATAAAGCTGCTTCTTTTCAGTCGTCCCATTGCTAGATTTTGGAATCTTTCCTTCATTGGATGACTTGGCATACACTGAAACTTTTCTGCCTGAATTAGTACTTTTGTGTCTCTGCGTTCGCCAAGTGTTTGCATTCTTCCCATTTTCTGCATCTCTGCTATGGGTGTTGATTTCATTGCTCCCAACATTATTCTAAGTGCCTGGTTTTGCACTTTATCTAGATCTTGTAATGTTGTGTTTGATGCAGGACACCACGCAGCTGAACCATATTCCAGGTGTGGTCTTATGCCTTGCTGGTAAACTTTACTGAGTATATTTCCACTGGCTCCCCATGTGGTTCCACTTAGTTTTCTCAGGATAGCTAGCTTCCTCCTGGCTTTTGCTGTTGCTTTGTTTATGTGCTGCTTCCATGTCAGCTTATCATCAAAGGTAACTCCGAGGTATGTGGGTTGTTTGTCTTCTTTCAAGAGCTCTCCATCTATCTTGATATGACCAGCTTTTTGTTTTGGTGAGAGGGTAAAGAGTGTAGTGCTGCACTTATCTGTGTTAATGCTGACGCACCATCTATTTGCCCATAAGGTTAGGGCATCGATAGCTCTTTGTATTTGTTTAGTGGCCACTGTTGCATGTTCTTCCGTGCACCAGGTCGTCAGCATACATTGCCACTTTGATCCCGTGTGGTAGTTCAGCAACTAGGTCATTGATGTAAACCAAGAAAAGTGTGGGTGACAGGACTCCTCCCTGGGGGACTCCATGACGCAGTAGAACTTTCTTGCTCTTGCGACCATCTAATTGTACCCTGGCTCTTCTATTATGCAGGTATGCTTTTACCCATTTGTACATTCTTGAGCTAACCCTGCAATTTCGCAATTTCTTTAGGAGCCCTTCTTTCCAGACCTTATCAAATGCTTTCCTGAGGTCTATCCATGCTGCTAGTACCAGTTTCTTTTCTTGGAAGGCATCCTCAATCTCTTGGGAGAGGTAGGTTGCCTGATCTTCAGTAGAGTAGCACTGTCTGAAACCTGCTTGCTGTGATACCAGAAGGTTTTCACTTTCAAGGTACCACTGCATCCTAAGATTGATAATGCGTTCCATTGTTTTACATAGACAGCTTGTGAGGCTGATGGGCCTGTAGTTGGAGACTGTGTTGCCATCTTTTCCTGATTTGAGGAGTGGTATCATTATTGCTTCTCTCCACGCCTGTGGTACATTACCTGTGGACCAGCTTGTGTTAAAGATCTGCAGTAGCTTTGCTCTTGCTGCAATTCCCAGGTTTCTAATCATTTCATTGGACACTCCATCAGCTCCAGGGGACTTTTTCATTTTCAATTTGGATATTGCATGCTCCAGTTCTCTCATTGTGATTGGTGCCTCCATGACTTCAGGTATAGGTTCGCCTTGTCCAATGTTTTTCTGGTTCTCTCGAACCTCCTGTTGTTTGTCTGGGCTGACTTTGACGTTATTGTCTTCTGCAAAGGAATCTGCAAAGTAATCAGCTGCATGTTTACCTGTTAAAATGTTTCTATCTTTATAAAGTGTGATCCTCGTATTTCTCCCTGTACCTTCATCATTTAGTTGTTTTACAAGTTTCCATAATTTCCTAGTATCTCTTTCTAGGTTCAGCGACTCTGTTTTTTCTTTCCAGCTGCTCCGTCTGGCTTGTAACTTGGCTCTTTGAAATTTAGCCTTTGTTTGCTGATATTTGTTGTGATGTTCTTGGCTAGGTCTGTTCTCAGCCTGCTGTCTAGATGTTTCCATCTCATTTTGCAGCTTTTCCAGTTCATCATTCCAGTAGGGTTTGTAGTTTTTGCGTGCCCCCCTGGGTATGGTTTTACTAGCAGCTTGTAGTATACATCTATTAAATTCACTCACTGCTCTATTGATGTCTTTGTCCAAGTTCATGTCCTTAGCTAGAACACTGGTTAAATGCTGGTACATTTTCCAGTCTGCCCTTTTATAGTTCCACCTAGTGAGCGTGCTGCTGTCCTTGGTAAATTCATTGTGGATTTCCAGAAATACTGGTCTGTGGTCACTACCTCCAAGCTGCTTTCCAACGACACGTGTGATGTTCCATTCCAGGCCTGGTGAGTGGAATGCCAGATCTGGTGTAGAGGTGGTGTGCCATGCTCTCGAGTAGAAGGTTGGCGAGTCTGCTGGCTGGTTAATAAGGATGATATTATTTTCATCCTGCCAGCACTCAAGTTCCTCACCTCTCTTGTCGATATGATCGTAGCCCCAGCTCTGAGAGTGGCTGTTGAAGTCACCACACACCATAAGTCTCTCTTTGTCTGGAATTGTGTCTAGTGCCAATGGTTTATCATTTGGGCAGTAGTAGTTCAGGAGATGGAATTCTGCACTGTCTGTTTTTAGGTGGAGCATCTGGTATTCTGCCCCTTCCATATATACTTCAAGCTGACATGCGCTGATATTGTTTTTAACAAGTGTCAGAATTCCACCCTTTCGCCTGTCCTTTCTGTCAGACCGGTAGCACTGGTAGCCTCTGATTTTGAAGGCTATGTCGCTGCTGAGGTGTGTTTCTTGGATACAGCATATACTAACTTGTTCTTCACTGAGGACATTTTCAAGTTCCAATTTTTTGCTGTATCCATCTCTTTTACTGTTGACACCCTCAGCATTCCAGTGCATTATTTTTATTGGTTGTTTGTTTGTTTGGCCAGTAGCTCTATTCCCTTGCCTCCTGGCTCCTCGGGGCAATTGAGAAGGACTTCCAGTAACTGAGGTTGGGCCCTTTCGAGGTATAGGGCCCGGCACCGTCCCTGCCTGAACGTCCGCCACAGGGCAGGCACCATAACTATTTCTAGATGTAGACATGTTTCCATTGTGTTTTGTGCGTGGCATCCTGATTATCTGTGCGCCTTGTGGCTGGATGCCTCCGTCTTCAGCACTCTGCTTACTTGGGCAGGACTATGGTCCTGCTCGAGTGGGACTGCCCGACCAGTCTTAGTTTCCAGCCCCTGATGGCTGAACTAAGCCCCATCACCTCTGCACGGTGCTGGTCTCGATGGGGGCGGCTCCGATCAAAAACCAAAGTCAAATCACACACAATCAGGGATCTCTTATTTCCTGATGACTGTGCCCTAAATGCCAACTCTGAGGCTGATCTACAAATTATTATAGACAGATTCTCCAAAGCCTGTCAAAAGCCAACTTTGGACTTACTATAACACAGAGAAAACAGAAGTCATGTTACAACCAGCACCTGGCCAAATCTATCCCCAGCCCTGCATATAGGTAAATGGTGTAGCACTGAAAGTTGTGAATAAATTCACATACCTAGGTAGTACGCTATCACAAGGTGCCAACGTTAATGATGAAGTGTATAAAAGGATCGCCAAGGCAAGCAGCACTTTCGGCAGATTGTACCCAAATAAGCACATCTCCACAAAATTAAGGCTACCCAAACTGACCAATGCCCATGTCAAAAGGGTCCCCAGACTCCAGAACATATTCTGCAGACATGCCCACTCTTTGATGACGTGAGAACCAAAATATGGCCCCCAAGAGACAGATCTGAAGGTGAAGCTGTGGGGCAACCGTGAGGACCTCCTGCTGACGACTGAATTCATGGAGGCGGCCCACCTTCCTGTATAGACTTATGAGCATAGGAAACTGATCGCATAAGAAGAAGAAGTACGCAAATGTTTGACGTATAAATATTATTAACCTACAGACTAAGCTGAAAGTCTACAGAGCAGTGGTACTTCCAGTGCTGTTATACGCTAGCGAAACATGAACTGTGTATAGACGTCGTGTAGTCCGGCTTTCTGCTGATGTATGCACGAAGGGCTGGTTGCGCAGGTTCCATTCTCATGACGTGACCAAACCATCTAATTTGCTGCCCACGATGTTAGTCTTGACTTGAGATAGTCTTTGCTTCTTTCTTGATATCGTCATTGCTCCGGCGGTCTCTTCTCGTGACATTTATAGCTTTCCTCAAACATCTCATTTCGCAAACTGTGATCTTTTTCACTAGTGTCTTTGTCAAGGGTCATGTTTGACATTGGTAACACAGAGTTGGTTTAAAAATACTGTTTTATCAATTGTCGTTTTTTAGCCATGCAGATTGATGGTGTTTACGTATTGGTGACAGCAGGTAAGCCACAGCATTGCCTTTTTGGCACTTTGTTTCAATCTCTCTCTCGAGTTGCCATCCTCCGTAAATATGCTTCCTAGGTATATTTAAACTCTAGGACTTGCTGTAATTGTGTACCATTGACAGATAGATTTAACTGGCCTGGTGTTCTGCCTATCTTCATAGTCTCTGTTTTAGATGTGTTTAGTTTCATGTTGTGTTCCTCGCAGGTTGTATGGAGCAAGTGTGTGTGTGCCGATGTAATTAGTTTTCAGATTCGTACATTAAACATTGATCATCTGCAAATAGCAGTTCGTTACTCTCAGTATTCAAAATAATAATCTGTGATATTTTCAATATTCGTGTATACTTGTCTATGGTATTCTCGGTATTCTTGTACTGAGAAATACTGAGAATTGTATTCTTGTCTGTGATATTCGAAGTATTATTGTATAATTGTCTGTGGTATTCAAAGTATTATTGTATAATTGTCTGTGGTATTCGAAGTATTATTGTATAATTGTCTGTGGTATTCTCTGTATTTTTGTTTAATTACCTATGATATTATCAGTATTCTTCTGTTTGTCTATGGTTTTCTCAATATTCTAGTTTAATTGTCTATGGTATTCTCAATATTCTAGTTTAATTGTCTATGGTATTCTCAATATTCTTGTTTAATTGTCTATGGTATTCTCAATATTCTTGTATAATTGTCTATGGTATTCTCAGTATTCTTGTATAATTGTCTACAGTATTCTTAGTATTATGTTCAATGGTATTCTTGGTATTCTTGTATAATTGTCTGTGACATTTTCATTATTCTTGTATAATTATCTATGGTATTCCCAGTATTCTTGTATAATTGTCCATGGTATTCTTGTATAATTGTCTATGGTATTCTTGTATAATTGTCTATGGCATTTTCAGTATTCTTGTATAATTGTCTATGGTATTCTTGTATAATTGTCTATGATATTCTTGTATAATTGTCTATGGTATTATTGTATAATTGTCTATGGTATTCTTGTATAATTGTCTATGGTATTCTTGTATAATTGTCTATGGCATTTTCAGTATTCTTGTATAATTGTCTATGGTATTCTTGTATAATTGTCTATGGTATTATTGTATAATTGTCTATGGTATTCTCAGTATTCTTGTATAATTGTCTATGGTATTCTCAGTATTCATGTATAATTGTCTATGGTATTCTCAGTATTCTTGTATAATTGTCTATGGTATTCTCAGTATTCTTGTATAATTGTCTATGACATTCTTCCATAGAGCCACATGATCGTTTACATAAAGAATTTCTTCAGAGCTAGAGGCAACAGACCCCAGTGCTTTGTCGAGGCCAGAATGGGAAACAAAGAATAGCTATAACCTACCTGGTATGTCATAAGTGGCGACTGTGCAGAATTTGGACGGGGGGGGGGACGTGGAGTTAATTGTTCAATCCTTAGAGGGAAAAGGTGACATATAGACCATTCTGAAGTCGGATGTGTCAAGCGGAGTTACTACAGCTAAGCTGTAACAGTCAAAGTTCAATCCATTCTCTCAACAACATTCACTTAATCTTCAGAAGTTCGAGAGTGAAGGAAGAAGAGGCAACAGAGATGCTGCCATTTGAATTGAAATAACTGTATGTGAACTAAAACGTTGCTAGCAGTAAAAAAAACGAGAAATGAACAACGAAACCCAAGGATTGTCCAATGTGTCTGACATTTTATTTCTTTGTTAGTACATTTCATGCTGTTTTTACTTGAGTTATTACGTTAATTGACCAATTTTCGTTCATACGCATCACAGTTACCCCCGCGTTATTGCAGCACAGGGTGCATAGTTACGTCTTCGGTAACGGGATTTTTTTTGTTGGGGGGGGGGGGGGGGGTGTTACATGGGAAAATAGTTCGTTTTTTTCGTTTTCGTGGGATTTTTGATATTGTTTTTGCGAAACCATTTTTTAAAAGAGCGGGGGAATAGTTTGTGTGCTCGTTTCAGAGTTATAAGTTCCCATATGATTTTCGTGGTCGGGGGGGGGGGGGGGGGTGGGGGGTTGACCCATCCCTCAAATGTTCGCATCCCATTTATCCACGGGTATGCTGCAGCACGTTCATGCTCAAATTGTTAGCTTATTCTCGACACTGGTGATTTATTCAAATAATATTCCCGACAACACCAATCAATCTGCAAGGCTACAAAACGACAATTGATAAATAGTATTTTTGTGTCAAAACTGTGTTACCAATGTCAAACATGGACACCTTGACAAAGGCACTAGTGAAAACGATTACAGTATGTACAATGAGATGTTTGAGGAGTGATATAAGTGTCACGAGAAGAGGACGGGGAAATGAAAATATCAGGAAAGAAATAAAGATTATCTCAAGTCAAGACTATATCGAAAGACAGAAAACCAGGTGGTTTGGTCACATTATGAGAATGAAACCAAAGCAACCAGCCCTTCGTGCATACAACAGCAGAAGATCGGGCCACAAGTCACAAGTAAGACCAATAACTAGATGTGCGGAGATACTGGGGTAATCAAAGAAACCTTAAAGAGACACTGACCATGGCCAATGACCCTTTGGGCCAAACACAAACTTTCACCCATGACTCTTAACAGCGCAAGTGTAAATGACAATAGTTAGATTATTCCCGACGCTGGTCATTTATTCAAATATTTGCTAACGGAAGGTAATCCCATAACGTATTACAAAATTACAGCTGGCGCGACTGAAGCAAGCCGTTCTATTACTCATTACATTATCCCATCGAGGACAGTTCCTTGACGTTGGTTTAGCTCAGCCAACCGAGCCTGTAAAGTGAGACCTGTCCTATCCCTTACAAGCAGGACCACAGTCTTGCCAAAGCAAGTACAGATGCTGAAGTTAGAGATACTAGGCCAATTCGCACCAGCAGCCATTGTAGCATGCAACCATAAAGTAAAAAAAAAAAGAAGCGAACGCGAAGACTAATTACATGCACAAACCATGTGATTTTTATCTGCACAATACATGTGATTTTTATCTTCACAAACCATGTGATTTTATCTGTACAAACCATGTGATTTTATCTGTACAAACCATGTGATTTTATCTGTACAAACCATGTGATTTAATCTGTACAAACCATGTGATTTTATCTGTACAAACCATGTGATTTTATCTGTACAAACCATGTGATTTTATCTGTACAAACCATGTGATTTAATCTGTACAAACCATGTGATTTTATCTGTACAAACCATGTGATTTTATCTGTACAAACCATGTGATTTTATCTGTACAAACCATGTGATTTTATCTGTACAAACCATGTGATTTTATCTGTACAAACCATGTGATTTTATCTGTACAAACCATGTGATTTTATCTGTACAAACCATGTGATTTTATCTGCACAAACCATGTGATTTTATCTGCACAAACCATGTGATTTCATTTGCACAAAGAGATAATGTAACTATTTATTTTTGTCTATCCAAATTATAAAAAATCTGCCCCTGTCTTTGAGTTCAAACGCTCCCGCTAAAATTTGTGAAAGGTAAAGTATTCTTCAGGTATAAAGTAGTGCGCTACCAGGTAAAAGATTAACAGCACGTCTATCACCTTGTTAACGGCACTTGTCAAACATATATCATAGAGAAAAGAAGAATTGTTTTGTTTCGGGAAGTGGGACTTTATGCACGGCGAGGTTTAAAATGTTTCATTAATTGTTGGTGTATGTGGAGGCGACTGTCAGTGAGTAACGAGGTACGCTGGTAACGGTCACAAGTCTCCCAAATGAGTTATTGCTTGTGGTTTATTTTTGGTATTGTAATTTTTGATAAATGTTGTGTGGCATTATATTTATTTAGACCAGGAGTCCTCAAAATGTTGTGTGGCATTATATTTATTTAGACCAGGAGTCTTCAAAATGTTGTGTGACATTATATTTATTTAGACCAGGAGTCATCAAAATGTTGTGTGGCATTATATTTATTTAGACCAGTGCTCCTCAAAATGTTTCATGTCAAATAATACATAAGGGGGCTGTCCATAAATTACAGCAGCATTTTCTTTTGTCAATTTTTCAACACCACCACTGCCAGCAACTGTCAAGAATTCAGGGAACTCCCTGCTGATTTATGTCAAAAATTTTAACCACACCTTTAAACATTTTAGATATAGAAAACATTTCATATTTTGTTTCAAATTTTTATAAAACAAATTCAAATTCACAGTTTTATTGGTGTATAAAAACAGTAGTGCTGATGTCAAGTTTTGTCAACCCCCCCCCCCCCCCCCAAACTGTCGGCAACTATTAAACTTTTTCAGAACCACCTCTCCCTCCTTTTATGGACACCCCAGAAGTGTCAATGTCAGACTTAGTATCCAGATGGTAGTTAAAGGATTACAATACTGAATTTGATGAGGATAATAAATACTTTAATGTTAAGTATCCAGCCCATATAAGTGAGGTGTCTGTTGTGTTATTTGACCCCTTCACACCAAGGTTCGTTCTTAGGACATGACTTTAGTACTAAAAAGAAAGTTGGTTGTATATATATATCTTAGAACATGACTTTAGTACTGAGAAGAAAGTTGATTATATATATATATCTTAGAACATGACTTTAATACTAAGAAGAACGTTGTCGTATATCTTAGTATATGACTGTAGTACTAACAAAATATGTTGGTTGTTTATCTTAGGATTATGACTTTAGTACTAATCATCCTAGCATTAATTTTGTCTGTGGTGATTGTCTAGGCAATACAAATATGTTTAGTAGGTTGTCATTGATTTTTGAATGTTTCGGATGCACAAATTCTGCTGCGAGATTTGAACCTGATATCTTGGTCGTTAGAGATCACACTGTACCTTCCCGCCACAGAACTAGACAGTACTAAGAAACAAATAACATAGAGGGTTTGGACCTCCCACTCTCTCATGGTGTTCTCAAAAGAGCACGCATAATAATAATCTTTCTTCACATTGGGATTCACATATACTTGTGGGTACACAATTGCTTCACCAGAATTCTTCCATGTTGCTTGTTTTTATGCACTCCTTACAACTTTCAATTGTTGATTCTAACTGGATGTTATCTTCTATTACAGACGAGGAGCTCTGGCAGTTTACCTAACTAATCTGGTAAGTGTTGCCTACTTTTGAAACTACAAATTTATAGTTTTGTATTTATCATTTCTGTGTATTTGTTTTACGGAACTTGAACTCAGTACCTTAACCGTCCAAGATGTGCTCAGTAACTTTCTGCCACAAATGTAGTTGTGAAAAGTACCAGAAATAATAAGAGCATTTAGCTTTTTCATCTTCTGTGTTGGTTCTCAAGCTCCCGCTGTAGTTGCCAGGATGTAGTTAAAAAAACGGAATGCATTGTTTAATTGTTTACAGCTTTCCTGTGATATTGTGACTTTTGGCCTAACACATTTGATTTCAGCATGGCGTCTGGATCACTTTGACCCTTTAGTAAATGGGACAGCAAACCCTCCCCAAAGTCCTTAGTCACAGTATGTGCATTGCAGGTAACAGTGTCACTATTATTTGTTCCCCTTTTGAGCCTGACATCACACCTGACTGACCGATGGAGGGTAATAGTGATCCACAGCCGTGCCAAAGTTGGATGTGTCCTGCCTAAAGGATCAGATATCACAGCTAGTTGTAAACCATGACACTACTCATTCCATTCTCTGAACTACATCCTGCTAATCTGCAGGAGTTTGTCAATGAGCGCAAAATAAGAAGAAAAAATAGCTGAAGAGAAATTACATTATATGTTTTCCTAGGTAACTTGTGTTCCCAGGTAACTTGAGTTCCTAGGTAACTTGTGTTCCCAGGTAACTTGTGTTGCCAGGTAACTTGTGTTGTAAGGTATTTGTGTTGTGAGGTAACATGTGTTGTCAGGTAACTCATGTTCCCAGGTAACTTGTGTTCCCAGGTAACTTGTTCTCTCATGTAGCTTGTGTTGCCAGGTAACTTGTGTTGTAAGGTATTTGTGTTGTGAGGTAACATGTGTTGTCAGGTAACTCATGTTCCCAGGTAACTTGTGCTATCAGGTAACTTGTTCTCTCATGTAGCTTGTGTTGCCAGGTAACTTGTGTTGTGAGGTAACATGTGTTGTCAGGTAACTCATGTTCCCAGGTAAAATATTCTGGGAAACTATTCTAACATGACAACAATAAATCATAAATAATGATCTAGGAGTGAAACCAGGATAATTCACACAGCGAAGATGATATAGTTCACTAAAGAAAAATATTGAAAGGTGAATGTTGCAGCCATTCATTAGTGACAACATACATAACAAGTTATTGTTCACTGCCATCAAACATGAACTCATTCCTGTGTCACTGAAGTGAAATTGTTCTGGTTGATTAACGTGACCTTTTGATTTTTGATCTTTAGTTAATGTGACAATCAATAAAAGATAATACTGCTGTAAAACTGTATGAAAATTGTACTTACGTGGGATACAAGTAATGAAGTGTTACTGAATGACGACTAACACAATATCACTGTTGGATGCTCACGTGAATGAATACACAAAACAATACGCAGGACATAATCAATGTTTTGACCAAAAGGCCTTTATCAAGATAAGCACATTACATGAATTGAAATGGCGACACAAATGTGTCCTAGCGAAATGGGACAATTCGGCCTTTTAGTTGGAACGTCGATTATATCCTGTGTATTGTTGTGTATATTCTTTCACGTGAACATCTAACAATGATAGTGTGTTAGTCATCCTTCAGTAATACTCCATTACCTGTGCCTCTTGTAAGTACAATTTTTAGTTAATTAGCTTTCATTCTTAAATTCCTACTTGATCGCTTTTGTAGCAGGACAATGGTCTTAACTAGATTTCCAGAAGGATGTAGTCCGGAGAATGGATGTATTACGTCACGGTTTTTGAATGTTGGTGTTCATCAAATGCCCAAAAGCAGAAGTCTTTACAATTATGTATTTATCCCATCAGAGTAGGGAGCTTCAAATGTACACCATGAGAGTGGGGGTTTGTATTCACACCATCAAAGTAAGTGACTCCGTATTTACCTCATCAGAGTAGGGGGCCTCATATTTACCCCAAAAGAGTATGGGGCTTCTTATACCATCAAGAGTAGTGGACTTCGTATTTATCCTATCAGAGTATGGGGCTTCGTATTTATCCATCAGAGTAGGGGAATTCTCAAATCATTGCACATCACTGAGAGCTGGAGTCTTCTGTGTATGAAGTACATCTTGAAATAAACCTGCCCATTGTGCAAAAGGTTCCAGAATCTCTATTGGTCATACATTCTGGGGATACAAACAACCAGCCGAATTATTTGAAGTACTGTTAAATTAAAGTTGATGGGGCCCGAAACGGGAGCTAAGAACAGCAACACTGTTGTCTGCCAAGCATGTCATAAGAGGCAACTATGGAGGCTTTTGGGTGGAGTTTACTCTCCCATCCCATATAGAATTAAAATGTCCCAGACGCTATGCTAAAGTCAGATGTGTTAGTGATGTGTACATGCACACACTCCTTCAGTAGAGATATGTTTGGTTATGTTACAAAGTACCTCGTAAGGTAAGGTACTCTCCTTTCAGCATCGGGTGTTAGTTCTATGTGGTTTAGTTCTATGTGGTTTAGTTCTATGTGGTTTCACATAGAACCACTATCAGAGTTTTTAAGTATCACGATAGTGAAGGTCACTAGATTGTCTGCTGTAGCCCAATGTTGTATATTGTATTGTCTCTTACATCAGGTACATCAGGCTACCGCCTTTACAACATATATCACAGTTCCTTCTCTTCCTTGGTCACATCCTGTATGACACATTGCCAGGGTTACCTGAGTGTCTCTTATATATAGTACATTGCTTATTATAGCACATTGCGTAAGTTATTCCTTAAAGCATCCTGTGTCAGCGCTATCATACCATGCAGTACATTCTTCTTCTTCTTCAGCGTTCATTCTCAAACTCCCGCTGGATTTCTCTTGTAACAGGACAATGGTCCTACAAGATTTCCAGTTGAATATAGTCCAGAGAATGGAAATGCGTTGTGTTGCCGTTTTATTTGCGCCAATGGCCCAACACATCCATCTTCGGTGGCACACCATGCAGTACATTCAAATTCTATTATAACAACTTGGTCTGGACTAATGAAATATATAATAACAGAAATTAGCTATATAAAGTACAAAGGCGAAAACTAATTGAGGCATTTGAAAAGTATTGTTAAATGGGAAAATGCACCGAAGACGGATGTTTCGGGCCTTTGACGCAAATAAAACGGCGACACAACGAATTTCCATTCTCTAGACTATATCCTGCTGGAAATCTAGTAGGACCATGGTCTTGCTACAAGAGAGATCCAGCGGGAGTTAGAGAATGATTGCTGAGGAAGATCAAGAAATAGGAACATTTATTTAGAAAAGGATTCTGTATAAAGTTAAATTTGTTATAAAATAAATAAAGCGATTTATAAAAGGAAAGCAAATTCTCAACAAAACCCAAGAGATGATGGACTTGTTCCGCTGTCACCTATACTCTGACTAGTGTCCTCAAGTTTACCTTGCTTCGACGAGTGTGCAGCATTTCCTGCCAGGATAGCCTTAGGGGAACTCTTAGGGCGTCCCCCGAAGACAAAGTCAAACTCATTCTTGCCTTCTACCCCCCCCCCCACCCACAGTTACTGTCCTTAATGCCTTGTTCTGGCGCCTTCCTCTTCTTCAGTCGGATCCACGGATGCGTGAGGTATTCAGTGGTCCTCCTCTGTTTGCTTACATACGTGACTAGAACTTTAGGGATATCTTGGTTCACAACTGTCTCAGGCTGTCGTCTTAAGCTTACGTTATGTTAGCACCATTAGCTGTAGACTTAGAAGGTGCTACATGTGTACCTTGGTCGTATGGAGTCATTATGTCACATTCCTTAAAGTTATTTTTCACTATTATAGCGTGTGTTACATGTGTGTCTTGTAACGTAACTTATACAATTAATTATCAAGTTGTACCATGACGTACGAGAAAACGTCCAGGGCTGCTGACTAGAGGAGTGCTACTCCTTCATGACAATGCTAGACCACATACGGCTCGATTAACTCAGGAGAAAATAAAAAATCTTGGTTGGAAAATTCTGGAACATCCTCCTTACAGCCCCGATTTAGCCCCTAGTGATTTTCACCTTTTTGGTCCACTAAAAACCCACCTTGGCGGGAAGCATTTCGCGACTGACGCAGAAGTTGAATGTGAAGTGAAAATGTGGCTTAAAAAGCAGAGCACGCAGTTCTACGCAGCAGGTTTGGGAGGACTCATAAAACGATGGGATAAATGCATCAATGTTGGTGGAAATTATGTTGAGAAGTAAAGGGATAATGTATGTGTAAAAATAAACAGTTTTCAGGTTTTTATCGTCTTCAGTTTTTTTCTAAAGAGCCATTTGTGACTTACTTATTGACTCCCCCTCGTACATAGGGGAGACGGGTTTGAGGCTCGCAGACCGATTTGTGGTGGACAAATGCACAGTATTAAAAACCGGTCTGTGATTTCTGTGTGACAATTTCAATGGAGCAGACTATCAAGGTGCCCGTAATGTCCAGGTTACAGCCATTAAGTTATACTCCTCTGATGATTGACTCAATATGTGCTTGAGAATCAGTTTATACTCCTATTTGGCTCACTGGAGCCTTGGGGATTAACATCCATCATTCATATGTGCACATGTCCTGTTATGATCTTCACAATGTTTTGTGTATGTTTCTTGTATATCCTGTGATATTCTGCGAACTTTCTGTTCGGTTTTGTTTCATCTCTATCATTTGTAAGATCATTACTCCAAGTGCTTCAGTCTGAAAAACTACCAGATCTACAAACACTACTGACTGAACCGTGTAACCAGCATAATGAAGATATGCATTGGATGCCATCTCACTATGGGATATTAGGAAATTAGAGAGTAGATCAATTTATCTAAGGAGGGTGCTACCGACGACCAACCAGACAGACTTGTCAATCACTCAGACAGACGTGTCAATCACTCAGACAGACGTGTCAATCACTCAGACAGACATGTCATTCACTCAGAAAGACATGTCAATCACTCAGACAGACATGTCAATCACTCAGACAGAAATGTCAATCACTCAGACAGACGTGTCAATCACTCAGACAGACGTGTCAATCACTCAGACAGACGTGTCAATCGCTCAGACAGACGTGTCAATCACTCAGACAGACTTGTCAATCACTCAGACAGACATGTCAATCACTTATCTGAAAAAATGTATAAAATTAATCAACACGAGGTGACTATCAAATTATGAGCAAACCAGAACAGGCTGAAAGTTTACGCTTATAGAACACCCGCGTCCCCGCTGTCACATGTACACACACTTCAGGATTGGTAACACAGCAATTTGGTTAGCACCAGAAACAGCAAAACATATATTCTTAGAATGATCTGAGTATGAGATGATGAGAAAAACATACTGACACATAGAAACAACACTGAAATCAAGGCTGTGTGGACTTCTGTATGAGCTGTAAAATTCGATGACGTTTATTGAGAAATTACTGATATAGATATATTTTAAACGAACGAAAGAAGAAATTTCGATTCTTCTAGCTTTTTATTTGTTTTTAATCTCCCGATTTTATCCCGTCTAGCCCATATTATAAAGTGGACAGTGCCGTTAATACTCGTATTATGTTATGTTATGTTCTTGATAAAGGTCCTTTGCTCAAAATGTTGAATTTTGTGTATTATCATGTGTGTTACTAACGATTTTATCTATTTATGTTCCTTCAGAACCGAATACGGTGCATATGGCAGAAAACAGGTTTCTCCAGTTCGAGCGATGCTATGCTACTGTAATTCCCGTGTGTTGTTGAGACCGACCCATGGTTATACACATCACTCTTTGATGACTTCTGTGAAGAGTCTCTTTTGATCTTCCTCTTTTCCTCTTACCATCTGGTACCATTGATTAGCAACACTTAATTACCATATTGCAAATTTCACCTGGTGAACTGCATATTTGCTGTAATTATTAATCATCAAGTGCCGTGCCGAATGGCGTTGGCGATCATATTTCTCCATGTACATTGATGTCTCATATATGTCATCATCTCTGTTGGTGTCATCAATCGGAACCATTTAGACAAACTGTCCAATATCTTTTCTCTGGGTCTTCCCTTTGATCTTTTCCCTTCTGTCTTTTCTGTTGTCACTATATTCTCAATGCCTCCCCTTCTTATTATGTGCCCAAATGTTGACTGTCTTTTTCTTATATTATCAATAATGCATCTTTTCACATTCATCCATCTAAGACATTCTTCATTAGTAATCTTTGCTGCCCAAGGAATACGTAACATTCTTCGAATAAACCACTTTCCGCTGCCTCCATTGATTTTTGTGATGTCTTTTTTTATTGTCCATGCTTCACTTGCATATAGTAGCACTTGTTCAATGTAGTATTTGAGGACACGTTTTCTAGTATCCATCGCTATGGACTTGTTGAATAGGAAAATTTTCATTTTATGGAATGCTGCTTTTGCTTGTTCTATTCTGCTTATAATTTCGGTCTTGCATTTACCATCTGAAGTTATTAATGTTCCTCAATAATTGAAATTATTCACCTATTTTACGTTTTTCTCATTTAATACTATTTTACTATTTGCTGTTTTTTTTTACCTAAGTATTACCTATTAAGTAATTAAGCAGAAGCAATTATTACCTATTATAAATGAATGCATTATATAGTAATTCTCACTGTATCGTGTTTGCATACGTAGAACATAATGCCTGGTCATTGTTTCACTATCTATCCTTCATTTTCCTATTCCCCAGAGTTTCCCCTATAATTATTATAATTGAAAATTCACAACTGACAGGGATAAATTCCTCTGTTCTAAAATACCAGCGCAGGTCAAGCATCCGATGTTTCATTACTTCAGCCCCAGTTTGTCTCATGTGCTGCAGGCAGTAGGCCACTTCTCACCCAGTTTGACAAATTCGGAACAGTTTCTTGTAGTTCACCCGTTTGTTTTCACGTCTTGAAACGAACACCTGAGTGTATTTGATGATTCTTGTGCTCTCTCTTATTTGGTTATGTTCAGCCTCACTTGATCCTCTTCGGAAAATGCAAATCTCTACGAAGAAACGGTAGCGTTTAAGTTGGTGTGATGGAGTGCTCTTGAAACGCGTCGTGTTTAATTATATTTTTTTTCCTCGTTGTCGGAATAATTATAACAAACAGGCAACGGGGATGTGGCTTGTACATACAAATAAGAAGAATTTCACACATTGCACAATTTTGGACAATCATGAAGAAATAAACACTTGAAATATGTATAACTAGGGGGTCAGCAGAATAATATAAAGTTTTAAAAAATGGAAAAAAGGTCAAAAGGTAACGTGAATAAAAAAACAAACCCATGAACTCTGAAAATTAGAATTGGAAAACAAAACATTTTTGTATACCAACACAAAAGGATGGCGAGTGAGAATGTATGTGTTTTCCTCGATGTCAGTTTCAATCGGATGTTCCTCCTGAAAGCAACGGCAAACTACAGCATTATTGTGCCAAGAAATTTTCTATGGATGTGGTGAATAATTCTTATTGGAATTAGCGAGTGTTAATTAAGAGAATAACATTTGAATTAAAGTGTTATAGAAGAGTTTTCAGAATACCATGGACAGCGAAGAAAACAAATCAGGAGGTGTTACGAACAATTAACGTCCCGGAAGGCTGGCTTCTGAACACTATATTAAAGAATAAGCTAGCTTTTTTCGGTCATATTAAGAGACACGACGGCATGGAGAGAGTGTTAATGGAGGGGATGATAGAAGGCAACAGGGGCAAAGGCCGACCAAGACGCCGTTGGACTTCTTCTTCTGAGTTCGTTTCAAACTCCTGCAAATTAGCAGGATGTAGTCCAGAGAACGGAATGCGTTGTGTCATGGTTTACAGCATTGCTGCGATATCTGCGCCTTTCGGCCTGACACATCCGACTTCAGCATGGCTTTGGGTCACTGACCATATATGGGATGGGACAGCCATCTCCATCCCATAACCTCCTTAGTCGCCTTTTACGACATGCATGGACGGTAAACAGTGTTGCTATTCTTTGATCCCCTTTCGGGCACCGGCAACACACGGGCGGCCGTTGGACAAAAGACATTCAAGAATGCCTGCGCATGTCACTGGAAGATGCAGGGCAACTTGCTCAAGACCGCGGAGAATTCAAGGGATCCATAGGAAAGACTACGTTCTGGAAAGAATATGTCACTTGATGAACACAAAAGGAAAGTTCAACAGGTAGAAATGAAACTACGTAATACCCGTAACAAAAGAAAGTGTTCAAGAGGCGGTGATGACACAAGAAAACTGTTACACTCCTAGAAAAAGTGAAGTTATTAAGCTGTTACAAAAAAGTTTAGGGCTAACTCGCAAAAGGAAAGTAACTCATTGACTACTATATACACATAGTACTGTAGAAGGTCGTGGTGAATAGATTACCAGATCCGCGACTAATTTTTGATGGTTGAATAGCTCTGATATAACCAAATTGGACTGACGTCCGCGGTTGAAAGTGGTGTACCTCACCATAAGAAGTACATTTCTACTTAACCAAAAATGACTGGCAAAAGTAAAGTTCAACTCGTGGTGATTAAAGGAAAGTTGAACATGTAATAAATGTAAGTATCAACTCGTGGTGATTAAAGGAAAGTTGAACATGTAATAAATGTAAGTATCAACTCGTGGTTAAAGGAAAGTTGAACATGTAATAAATGTAAGTATCAACTCGTGGTTAAAGGAAAGTTGAACATGTAATAAATGTAAGTATCAACTCGTGGTTAAAAGAAAGTTGAACATGTAATAAATGTAAGTATCAACTCGTGGTGATTAAAGGAAAGTTGAACATGTAATAAATGTAAGTACCCAGACTGGGACTTTGTGTCACATAATCAACATCTGACTGGGACTTTGTGTCACATAATCAGCATCTGGCTGAAACTTTGTGTCACATAATCAACATCTGATTGGGACATTGAGTCTGAATGCTCATGGATGGCAGCTGGAATGAAGAGTGGAACACTTACGGGAATGTTCCGTGCGCCAACATGCTGATTTCTAATCAAGAATAGTCCCGGAGTTACGTGCTCTGTGTGTGGTACTGAAATCAGGCAGCGTGCCTCTTCATTGCACGGGAAAACCAAAGTGCAATTAAGTAAATTCTTTATGCCTTTTGAATATTTACAAAATTAACTATTTCCATAAATTAAGTTACGAAGCAGTGGACTCTGTGGTTGTTCATAGAAAACTGTCTTAACAGACAACTCGATAATATTTGCTGGTGGTTTGACAGCCGACTGTGTACACTGTACTGGCGATGTGATTGCATATATTAGTGACGCCTAAAAAATCAACAATAGTTGAATAGCAATGCCATATACAGGACAGGGCCGTAAATACATCTTTGAAGGGGGAAGTTACCTTTAAAAATAAAGACTAATCCATTTTAGCGGGGTATTTGATGTTTGTTTGTGGTTTGGAAAACAGTAAAAGGACTGGGGTATGTGTTATCCTCCAATTTGCTTGTTTCTAATTACTAAAAGTCATGTTCTCTCTTCCTAAAAAAAGGGAGGGGGTGTCATGGTGTGAACACTGTAACACCCGCCTCCTCGCACCTCTCAATCTCACACACATTTATGGGATTAATAAAGCAATTATGATGTCGTATAGGCCCATTCACTTTACTGTAAAGCCGACAAATCTCCATTGTCTTGTAAATATATTTCGGAAAAACAGGACAGCTCTTATAAAGTGGAATCCCTTTATAGCGCATTCTTTTATAACACATTTACCTATATAACAACAATTTTCAAAATCCCCCTATTTTATTTTGTCTATATTGTTTGTATTGTATACAGCGAATTTCTGTTATTGCATGCATATTTTGTTGGTCCGGACCACGTTGTTTTAATGGGATTGCACTGTAGCAGTACAGTTAAACATACCGCGGGAAAGTCTGTTGTTTCCTGTTTTGAAGCATGCTACATAATAATGATAAGTACTTTCACTCTCACTCTCCCCCCCCCCCCCCTTTATATATACAGACACACACACACTTACACTACACAATGAATTTGGAAAGGGGGAAGGGGGATATTTTTCCTCGGTATGATACCGGAATGTTAACAGGAAATACAATCCAACACCAGGGCTGAGATTGAGAGGTTCCTCATGGGAAATGACCTTTAAGTCGAATACGATGGCCTTTGTTTTTGGAGAAAACCCACACTCGTAGATCTTTTGTAACTTGGCATGTACCTCATGGCTCAACAGTTGTATGAGGAGATACATCTGTTTGTTCTCTGTATGGCATGGAAAGAATACAGTGCAACAGTGTCAAATATCGGAGATAGTGCAATCTGTATATTATGTCTTGCATAGTCCATGCTCTCTCTCTCTCTCTCTCTCTCGTGTAATAGTATGTTCTGTCTTGTATGGACCTTGTTTTTTCTCCCTATTAAATAATATCAGCTGCATAGATACAGCTTTAAAAAGTTACTTTAAAAGTTATTCACTTCGTTTTTACCCGTGGCTCACGACAATACAGGTCTCCTAGCTGAATGAATTAGGACCCAGTTCGTTACGTGTTTTGATAATCGTTTGCTTTTTAATTGGTCACTATTTATATACTTGGAACCGCATGTCAAAATAGCCAAGGCGATTCCAAGTATATAAATAGTAATTAACTAAAAGGCAAACAATAATCACAAAACGTAACGAACTGGGTCCAACTTAATGTAGCGAACAGGTCTTCTACTGGAGCCCGGTCACGGTTTTACTCTCTGATTTATTAGTTTCTGAGTACTATTTGTCATGCTCTATTTTCCTTTGCTGAAGTCGAATGTATAAGGGCGAAAGGCACAGGTATTACAACAAAGCTGTAAACCATGACGACGCATTCCATTCTCCGGACTACATCCTGCTAATTGCAAGAATTTGAGAATGAACGCAAAACAAGAAGAAGAATAGTACACGTCTTGTTTCAACACACTCATTCCCCTGTGAGATAATATGTTATGACTTGTATAGTCCTTGCTCTCTCCTATCCCTCAAATTTACGCTGATAGCGTTCTGTGTTACTTTGATAGTATATCTCATGCCAATAGCATTGAACATGTATACAGAGTATTACAAGTCTAAATGTCATTGAAAGATTTTTACAAATGATTTAGTATTGTGATGTGTTCATAAGCATTGCAGTCAATATGCCATGTTGTGTTCTCGATAAAGATCTTCCGGTCGAAACGTCCATTTGTGTTTCCTGCGTTTTTTTCAGTGATCCTGAAAGCTTCATTAACTTGTCATCAATTTTCGCCTGTTGGATCATAGTTTTTCAGATTTTCTAATCATCACGTGTAGACTCCGCAATAAAGCTGCAGCGGACCTCTTAACACACCTCTTGTTCAATCCTTGATGGTGACTTTGTTAGACTGTATCCTGTTTATCTCTTGTTGTTTCTCCAGCCACTTGTATCTTTGCCAATCGCTCCCCCCTCAGCCCAGATATCTTTAACAAGGTTCCATGTTGTATTTTAAAATATGTCCAAAATATTTATGTGTTTGATCTTTATTTCCTTTAATAATTCTGTTTAATATGCAGTCTTGTCAGAACCTCGTTGTTTTCTCTTCTTTGCTTTCTACGAAGTTCTCTCTATTCTTCTATATACAATCTAATTTCATTGTAAGAACTTGGTCTGGACCGACGAAACATGTATGTAATAGAAACTCGCTATATAGTGTACAACAATACAGAATAAATACAATTGTGAATTTTGAAAAGTGTTGTTAAATCGAGAATTCTTTTTAATAAATGGATTCTCCATAGAGACCCCCTACTGTATCCACTTCTCAATTACATTAATTTCCATTTTCTAATTTTTTTAATTATCCGTGTTTCTAAGTCATATTCTTCTTCTTCTTCTTTCGTTCACTTGAAACATGTCTATATCTGTAATTCTGTCTCCTTAATAAAACTCACTGTCTTTTCTAAGTCATATAATTTAGATGAACATAACTTATTTAAATTCTCATTTTTAGTTTGTTTGTGATTGTATTTAGATGTTAATATTTCCCTCATGTCACTGAACGTACTTTTAGCGATTCCTATTCTCCTTTTAACTTCTGTTTCACATCTGCCAACATTAATGATTATATGTTTAAGATATTGGTAATGATATACTTGTTATGGTATCTCTTCGTGTATTTTTATGTTTAACGTGTGTTCCTCTGTGATTTTGCTGATTATCATGGTTTTTCTTTTTATGTTAATTTCGAATGCATATTATTCACTTGATGTAGCTTGTTATGCGTTATGAGTACTGGTTACCGTTAGTGCACACCAGTACTCCGATCTCCATCTCAATAAATCATTCAGGGTGTAGTGGCTAACAGTTCCATTTCGATGTTGATTTGTCTATTCGTATATCTATTATGATTCTCTTGACGGGCTGGTCCGACTATTACACCAATCTCACGCAGTCTTGAGGACGATCCGTGATTCACACATTTGAAAATCTTCAGATCGGACGAGGTCCCTTAGCGAATTAACTGTGCCAGATCGATAAATTGATGTACTTACTAACAGGTTTGTGGCCATGCTTGCCAGTTTGTCGGCTCGCTCATTACTCTCAACACCCCAATGTCCCGGTACGAATATAAAAGTAATCTTTCTGGTCGGATCGTGTCAATAACTCCACCCATTAGAAGAACGACTCAAGATTCAACATTTCAGAGCATATTTATTGTTTAACTAAGTATACATGTATGACAACAGTCATGTAACATCAGCCATGACAGTGCCTCCCACATCCTTTTTCTTCATCGTAAGACTGTTCATGGTTGTAGTGAAGGCAGTCCTAGATTCTTTAACAGTTTTCCAACCGGATCGTGTATACAAATTCCAAAGCTGCTTTGTTGATGACGAATGACTGATCCATAAGTGTAGATTATTATATAATTTTCTGCAATTTTCTCGTCAATGAGTGCCCCGACTTCTTCACCCACTGCACCAAGTTTTTCCCTGTATCTTTTGCCAAGTGGGATACCTACAGAGACAGTACCACGTAATGCAAACGGACAGGGTATCCACTTCTTCCCTGAAAAATGCGAGTAGCGTCACATACTTGTCTGATGGTATCTTCCGTCTGTCCCAAGCACGTTCTGCAACTTCAAAGCCTGGAGTATTTTGCCTTATAGGGTTCTGGATGAAATAAACTTGATCTATTAGTATTTGTAGTCCACGTTCATTTTCTGCAAAAGGGATTGTGTCGAAAGAACAATTTTCAGTCCTATAAAAGTTGTAGGCTCCTTTCCGACTTTCCATGCGATAGTGTTATTGTTGTGCTATAAGAAATAATCTACGATCTATGGCGTTGATCGATGTAACTCACAAGACCAATATGAGCTATAGAGTCTTCTGCAATATGTTCGAGGAATCACGGGCCTACATGTGCTATCTTGTACTGTTTTAGTTGTGTCTTCTTAGACGTGTAGCAATTGAACTAGTTGCTATCACTTTCTTCTTTTCTTGATACTGTTTCTGATCTTTCCCATCTATGCAACATAATATATGACAACCTGTCCCCATGATTTCATATCATTGTATGTATCATGCATATCACGTTTGCATACGCCTTTGTAACAAAAGTAGAGGTCGACCATGATATTTTTCTCAGACTGTAATCATCCACAAAGTAGATCCTTCGGTATTCTGTCATCTTCTATCCTCCTAGTGTGTCCCAGCCATCTTCTATATTCCTGGTGTGTCCCAGTCATCTTCTATATTCCTGGTGTGTCCCAGCCATCTTCTATATTCCTGGTGTGTCCCAGCCATCTTCTATATTCCTGGTGTGTCCCAGCCATCTCTATCCTGCTAGTGTGTCCCAGCCATCTTCTATCGTCCTAATGTGTCCCAGCTATCTTCTATCCTCCTAGTGTGTCCCAGCTATCTTCTATCCTCCTAGTGTGTCCCAGCCATCTTTATCATCCTAGTGTGTCCCAGCCATCTTCTATCCAACTAGTGTGTCCCAGCCATCGTCTATCCTCCTAGTGTGTCCCAGCTATCTTCTATCCTCCTAGTGTGTCCCAGCTATCTTCTATCCTCCTAGTGTGTCCCAGCTATCTTCTATCCTCCTAGTGTGTCCCAGCTATCTTCTATCCTCCTAGTGTGTCCCGGCCATCTTCTATCCTCCTAGTGTGTCCCAGCCATCTTTATCATCATAGTGTGTCCCAGCTATCTTCTATCCTCCTAGTGTGTCCCAGCCATTATCTATCCTCCTAGTGTGTCCCAGCCAACTCTATCCTCCTAGTGTGTCCCAGCCATCTTCTATCCTCCTAGTGTGTCCCAGCTATCTTCTATCCTCCTAGTGTGTCCCAGCCATCTTCTATCCTCCTAGTGTGTCCCAGCCATCTTCTACCCTCCTAGTGTGTTCCAGCCATCTTCTATTCTCCTGGTGTGTCCCAGCCATCTTCTATCCTCCTAGTGTGTCCCAGCTATCTTCTATCCAGCTAGTGTGTCCCAGCCATCTTCTATCCTCCTAGTGTGTCCCAGCTATCTTCTATCCTCCTAGTGTGTCCCAGCCATCTTCTATCCTCCTAGTGTGTCCCAGCCATCTTCTATCCTCCTAGTGTGTCCCAGCCATCTTCTATCCTCCTAGTGTGTCCCAGCTATCTTCTATCCTCCTAGTGTGTCCCAGCTATCTTCTATCCTCCTAGTGTGTCCCAGCTATCTTCTATCCTCCTAGTGTGTCCCAGCTATCTTCTATCCTCCTAGTGTGTCCCGGCCATCTTCTATCCTCCTAGTATGTCCCAGCCATCTTTATTATCCTAGTGTGTCCCAGCTATCTTCTATCCTCCTAGTGTGTCCCAGCCATTATCTATCATCCTAGTGTGTCCCAGCCAACTCTATCCTCCTAGTGTGTCCCATCCATCTTTTATCCTCCTAGTGTGTCCCAGCTATCTTCTATCCTCCTAGTGTGTCCCAGCCATCTTCTATCCTCCTAGTGTGTCCCAGCCATCTTCTATCCTCCTAGTGTGTCCCAGCCATCTTCTATCCTCCTAGTGTGTCCCAGCCATCTTCTATCCTCCTAGTGTGTCCCAGCCATCTTCTACCCTCCTAGTGTGTCCCAGCCATCTTCTATCCTCCTGGTGTGTCCCAGCCATCTTCTATCCTCCTAGTGTGTCCCAGCTATCTTCTATCCTCCTAGTGTGTCCCAGCTATCTTCTATCCTCCTAGTGTGTCCCAGCTATCTTCTATCCTCCTAGTGTGTCCCAGCCATCTTCTATCCTCCTAGTGTGTCCCAGCCATCTTCTATCCTCCTAGTGTGTCCCAGCTATCTTCTATCCTCCTAGTGTGTCCCAGCTATCTTCTATCCTCCTAGTGTGTCCCAGCTATCTTCTATCCTCCTAGTGTGTCCCAGCTATCTTCTATCCTCCTAGTGTGTCCCGGCCATCTTCTATCCTCCTAGTATGTCCCAGCCATCTTTATTATCCTAGTGTGTCCCAGCTATCTTCTATCCTCCTAGTGTGTCCCAGCCATTATCTATCATCCTAGTGTGTCCCAGCCAACTCTATCCTCCTAGTGTGTCCCAGCCATCTTTTATCCTCCTAGTGTGTCCCAGCTATCTTCTATCCTCCTAGTGTGTCCCAGCCATCTTCTATCCTCCTAGTGTGTCCCAGCCATCTTCTATCCTCCTAGTGTGTCCCAGCCATCTTCTATCCTCCTAGTGTGTCCCAGCCATCTTCTACCCTCCTAGTGTGTCCCAGCCATCTTCTACCCTCCTAGTGTGTCCCAGCCATCTTCTATCCTCCTAGTGTGTCCCAGCTATCTTCTTTCTTCCTGGTGTGTCCCAGCCATCTCTATCCTCCTAGTGTGTCCCAGCCATCTTTATCATCCTAGTGTGTCCCAGCCATCTTCTATCCTCCTAGTGTGTCCCAGCCATCTTCTATCCTCCTAGTGTGTCCCAGCCAACTCTATCCTCCTAGTGTGTCCCAGCCATCTTCTATCCTCCTAGTGTGTCCCAGCCATCTTCTATCCTCCTAGTGTGTCCCAACTATCGTCTATCCTCCTGGTGTGTCCCAGCCATCTTCTATCCTCCTAGTGTGTCCCAGCCATCTTCTATCCTCCTAGTGTGTCCCAGCCATCTTCTATCCTCCTAGTGTGTCCCAGCCATCTTCTATCCTCCTAGTGTGTCCCAGCTATCTTCTTTCTTCCTGGTGTGTCCCAGCCATCTCTATCCTCCTAGTGTGTCCCAGCCATCTTTATCATCCTAGTGTGTCCCAGCCATCTTCTATCCTCCTAGTGTGTCCCAGCCATCTTCTATCCTCCTAGTGTGTCCCAGCCATCTTCTATCCTCCTAGTGTGTCCCAGCCATCTTCTACCCTCCTAGTGTGTCCCAGCCATCTTCTATCCTCCTGGTGTGTCCCAGCCATCTTCTATCCTCCTAGTGTGTCCCAGCTATCTTCTATCCTCCTAGTGTGTCCCAGCTATCTTCTATCCTCCTAGTGTGTCCCAGCTATCTTCTATCCTCCTAGTGTGTCCCAGCCATCTTCTATCCTCCTAGTGTGTCCCAGCCATCTTCTATCCTCCTAGTGTGTCCCAGCTATCTTCTATCCTCCTAGTGTGTCCCAGCTATCTTCTATCCTCCTAGTGTGTCCCAGCTATCTTCTATCCTCCTAGTGTGTCCCAGCTATCTTCTATCCTCCTAGTGTGTCCCGGCCATCTTCTATCCTCCTAGTATGTCCCAGCCATCTTTATTATCCTAGTGTGTCCCAGCTATCTTCTATCCTCCTAGTGTGTCCCAGCCATTATCTATCATCCTAGTGTGTCCCAGCCAACTCTATCCTCCTAGTGTGTCCCAGCCATCTTTTATCCTCCTAGTGTGTCCCAGCTATCTTCTATCCTCCTAGTGTGTCCCAGCCATCTTCTATCCTCCTAGTGTGTCCCAGCCATCTTCTATCCTCCTAGTGTGTCCCAGCCATCTTCTATCCTCCTAGTGTGTCCCAGCTATCTTCTATCCTCCTAGTGTGTCCCAGCCATCTTCTATCCTCCTAGTGTGTCCCAGCCATCTTCTATCCTCCTAGTGTGTCCCAGCTATCTTCTATCCTCCTAGTGTGTCCCAGCTATCTTCTATCCTCCTAGTGTGTCCCAGCTATCTTCTATCCTCCTAGTGTGTCCCAGCTATCTTCTATCCTCCTAGTGTGTCCCAGCTATCTTCTATCCTCCTAGTGTGTCCCAGCCATTATCTATCATCCTAGTGTGTCCCAGCCATCTTCTATCCTCCTAGTGTGTCCCAGCTATCTTCTATCCTCCTAGTGTGTCCCAGCCATCTTCTATCCTCCTAGTGTGTCCCAGCCATCTTCTATCCTCCTAGTGTGTCCCAGCCATCTTCTATCCTCCTAGTGTGTCCCAGCCATCTTCTATCCTCCTAGTGTGTCCCAGCTATCTTCTATCCTCCTAGTGTGTCCCAGCCATCTTCTATCCTCCTAGTGTGTCCCAGCCATCTTCTATCCTCCTAGTGTGTCCCAGCTATCTTCTATCCTCCTAGTGTGTCCCAGCCATCTTCTATCCTCCTAGTGTGTCCCAGCCATCTTCTATCCTCCTAGTGTGTCCCAGCCATCTTCTATCCTCCTAGTGTGTCCCAGCCATCTTCTATCCTCCTAGTGTGTCCCAGCTATCTTCTATCCTCCTAGTGTGTCCCAGCTATCTTCTATCCTCCTAGTGTGTCCCAGCCATCTTCTATCCTCCTAGTGTGTCCCAGCTATCTTCTATCCTCCTAGTGTGTCCCAGCTATCTTCTATCCTCCTAGTGTGTCCCAGCTATCTTCTATCCTCCTAGTGTGTCCCAGCTATCTTCTATCCTCCTAGTGTGTCCCAGCTATCTTCTATCCTCCTAGTGTGTCCCAGCCATCTTCTATCCTCCTAGTGTGTCCCAGCCATCTTCTATCCTCCTAGTGTGTCCCAGCTATCTTCTATCCTCCTAGTGTGTCCCAGCTATCTTCTATCCTCCTAGTGTGTCCCAGCTATCTTCTATCCTCCTAGTGTGTCCCAGCTATCTTCTATCCTCCTAGTGTGTCCCAGCCATCTTCTATCCTCCTAGTGTGTCCCAGCCATCTTCTACCCTCCTAGTGTGTCCCAGCCATCTTCTATCCTCCTAGTGTGTCCCAGCCATCTTTATCATCCTAGTGTGTCCCAGCCATCTTCTATCCTCCTAGTGTGTCCCAGCCATCTTCTATCCTCCTAGTGTGTCCCAGCCATCTTCTATCCTCCTAGTGTGTCCCAGCCATCTTCTATCCTCCTAGTGTGTCCCAGCCATCTTCTATCCTCCTAGTGTGTCCCAGCCATCTTCTATCCTCCTAGTGTGTCCCAGCTATCTTCTTTCTTCCTGGTGTGTCCCAGCCATCTCTATCCTCCTAGTGTGTCCCAGCCATCTTTATCATCCTAGTGTGTCCCAGCCATCTTCTATCCTCCTATTGTGTCCCAGCCATCTTCTATCCTCCTAGTGTGTCCCAGCCAACTCTATCCTCCTAGTGTGTCCCAGCCATCTTCTATCCTCCTAGTGTGTCCCAGCCATCTTCTATCCTCCTAGTGTGTCCCAACTATCGTCTATCCTCCTGGTGTGTCCCAGCCATCTTCTATCCTCCTAGTGTGTCCCAGCCATCTTCTATCCTCCTAGTGTGTCCCAGCCATCTTCTATCCTCCTAGTGTGTCCCAGCCATCTTCTATCCTCCTAGTGTGTCCCAGCTATCTTCTTTCTTCCTGGTGTGTCCCAGCCATCTCTATCCTCCTAGTGTGTCCCAGCCATCTTTATCATCCTAGTGTGTCCCAGCCATCTTCTATCCTCCTAGTGTGTCCCAGCCATCTTCTATCCTCCTAGTGTGTCCCAGCCATCTTCTATCCTCCTAGTGTGTCCCAGCCATCTTCTATCCTCCTAGTGTGTCCCAGCTATCGTCTATCCTCCTGGTGTGTCCCAGCCATCTTCTATCCTCCTAGTGTGTCCCAGCCATCTGAATCTGCGCAGATTACGCATAGAAAATACTGTGGTATTGTCTGTTCTTTTCAGTGCATCATATCCGTGACTTTGTCTTGCCTCCTAATTCCTAGAATTCTAAGTAGGCACCAATGATCAATAGCTGATCAATGCCACGGAAAGTGACTTTCCACCGTCAGATAGCCCGTTGCGCCTATTGGGGCACGCCAATTGACAAGGACTTATAACCAGTAACTGCCATCTCCCGATTTGAATCCTAGATCCATTAAGACCAGGGATGAAGTATGCCTTTCCATAGCACAATGTCCAGGCTGAAATATAGACCGTGTGTTACCCTTGCAGCATGACCCCTCTCTCTGCTTGTCATGTTAGCTCCAAAGGAAACGTAATACCAATATATTTTGAACAAGGCAAGCTGTAGGAACTGCCGGATCATTAGAACGGTACACTATCAGTCCGCCTATGAGTTCTCACAACGTGGACTAACTGCCAACCAAGACTAAGGATCTGGTCTGTCCTGCTACACAATTTGGATTTTGTTATCCGTGTTCTAGTGTAAGGCTTGTATCCTCCCACCAGTGCAATTCCGTCTGATGCCGTTGGGACAACCCCGACTGACAGCGTTAACAGAAACATTCATATACGTTATCAAGTCATATAAGTTATCAAGTCATCAGTCCTATAAGTTATTGTCATCAGTCCTATAAGTTATTGTCATGAGTCCTATAAGTTATTGTCATCAGTCCTATAAGTTATTGTCATCAGTCCTATAAGTTATTGTCATCAGTCCTATAAGTTATTGTGATCAGTCATATAAGTTATCATGTCATCATTCCTATAAGTTATTGTCATCAGTCATATAAATTATTGTCATCAGTCATATAAATTATTGTCATCAGTCATATAAGTTATTGTCATCAGTCATATAAGTTATTGTCATCAGTCCTATAAGTTATTGTCATCAGTCATATAAGTTATCAAGTCATCAGTCATATAAATTATTGTCATCAGTCATATAAGTTATTGTCATCAGTCATATAAGTTATTGTCATCAGTCATATAAATTATTGTCATCAGTCCTATAAGTTATTGTCATCAGTCCTATAAGTTATTGTCATCAGTCATATAAGTTATTGTCATCAGTCCTATAAGTTATTGTCATCAGTCATATAAATTATTGTCATCAGTCATATAAGTTATCAAGTCATCAGTCATATAAATTATTGTCATTAGTCATATAAGTTATGTCATCAGTCATATACGTTATCAAGTCTTATAAACAGTCATAAGTTATTAAGTCATCAGTCACATAAAGTATCAAGTTATATGAACAGTCATATAAACAGTCATCAGTGATCAAGTCATATAAACAGTCATATTAGTTAACATTAACATCTTGAAATAGCCGGCTGCCAGATGGGAATTAAAATAAAATAAAATGTGTATCAAATTTCACTGTCATTTTCCATGACATGGTATTGGTTGCACACATTTCTTTAGTTTCACAGCCATGTTTAAGTGGTTATGCTAACATATGAAAGGCCTACTTGGCAATTATACCACTTCCGGACTTATTTATGAAAAAATCATTTTTAACAGTTGCCATTGATAATTTGAACCAAAATCAATCTCAGAATTGGAAACAGTGCGGAATTTCTTGTGAAATGAAATATATCATGTGGGGGTGGGGTGTCTGTTGAGTGTTAGACACGAGAACCGGTGCAGGATTGTTCAGCGGTTTGTCATTGACAAAATCATGGGCTTACGTTACTCGTTGAACAGGACACACTAACATAATACGCGGCCAGACCGTCTATTGTAGAGCTAATCCTGGGATACAAGGGACGCAATTTTCCAGCCTCGAGGATTATGATAGTAGTCTGACAAGCGTGAGAACAATTGCAGACCATGCAGTGTTGCCATATTCAAATTATAATTTAAAGTCAAAAATACTATTTTTTTTAAAGCAAGAAAAAGGTGGAGAAATATTGAAAATTGGTCATACGCGCCTCACGCCCAGGTGTTACTGGTGCCCAAAAAGGTAGCAAAATAGCGACGCTGTTATCAGCCACGCATGTCGTAAGAGGTGGCTAGGATGATGTGGGGGTCTGACTGTTCCATTACAAAGAGCATAGATAATCAGTGACTCAGAAGCCACGGTAAAGTCGAGTGTGAGACCGAAAGGCGCAGATATCGCAGCCAAAATACAGCCAATAATTTTGACATTGGCAAACTGCTGAAAAATCATTTACTAATGATCAGATCAAATGTGCCGTACAACACATAACATATTATTCCTGCTTTTGTGTGTGTGTGTGTGTGTGTCATGTCCAGGTGGTATTTAATATCTTAAACTAATATTCCTGCTTTTGTGTGTGTGTGTGTGTGTGTGTGTCATGTTCAGGTGGTATTTGATATCTTCAACTAATATTCCTTTTTGTGTGTGTGTGTGTGTGTGTGTGTGTATGTCATGTTCAGGTGGTATTTGATAGCGTAAGCTAATATTCCTGGTTTTGTGTGTCATGTTCAGGTGGTATTTAATATATTGAACTAATATTCCCCGCCGAAGACGGATGCGTCGGGCCATTGGCGCAAATGAAACGGCGACACAACGCATTCCCATTCTCTGGACTAAATCCTAGTAGGACAATTGTCCTGCTATAAGAGAGATCTGACAGGAGTTTGAGAATGAACGCCGAAGAAGAACTAATATTCCTGCTTTTGTGTGTTTCATTTTCAGGTGGTATTTGATATCTTGAACTTCTTCTGCGTTAGCTCTCATATAACCTCAACGAATATTTCGTGTGATTTCCGCCGGGGAGCGTGAAGTACGTTGTGCTGCAAGTTCCACAGTAGAACTGTGATTATTTGCACCCCGGTTGGTCACTTGTGGTCCGGACGTCCGAGGTCCAGCACATCCGTTTTCGTCATTCCTTTATTTCGGGTTTGGTCCCTAGTCCATGACAGCCTCTAACTGTCGCCGGACACGCTGGTGTGTAGTGCCTCTTCGCCAAGACGCCAGTCGAGCGCGTCTATCTGGCACGAAGTGCTCCACCGTCTATGAACCCATCTCGTGCAATTGGACGAACTCTGCCTGTGTCCATCGGGTACTGAACTGTTTCTCATCCGCGAGCCTGGTTCCGTATGAGGAAGAACTCGCCAGAAGAGTTGGACCCTGGCTCGTTCGCTCTCCTACCCGAGGCGTCGTTCACAGACATCGTGAACCCCACGCACAAGTTTGAGTCTCACACCACGCGTTTGAGAGCAAGGCGTTCTCGAGCTGAGCGACCTTGTCCCAATAGCGCCTGAGCTCATCAGGTACTGAACCCTTTCTCTCTGCAAGTGTATTTCCGGTATAGGAAATCTTGTCAGCAGAGTTGGGCCAGGACTACCATCGTTGTCCCTTTCTTGCCTAAGCCCATCGGGTACGGAACCCTTTCTCTTGGCGAGCATATTTCAGGTTTAGGAAGGCTCGACTTTATAGTTGGTTTAGGTCTTCTTGCTTTTCCGAACGCCCACAATTGGTTCTGGGTCTCTGCCTATAAGGATCACAGGTAACTAAAAGCTCGTCTCGAGCTAACAGAGCTTATAGTTCCCCTTTCCCAAGAACTATTCACTTTTCATTTGCAGTTCGCGCTACCCTCTGACGCTGTTCTGCCCTTTCATTGTGTCATTGTACTCATTATGACATATATTTGTTTCTCTCCATGCATCCACCTTTACGTGCCTTTTACATTGGCCGCCCCTCCAATATTCTATTTGGACAAACAGACGTCACTGTATGTCGACAGTGATGCTGTATGTGGTGATACAAATGGTGTCAGAGATATTGTCTGTCTCTTTTGCAGTCACATCTCTTTCCATCTGCTACCTCCACATTCTCGGACACGATCCCCAAATGATTTGGCCAGAATCAGCTCAAGCTGCTGTTTTCTGTTACCAGGGTGCACCGCGTGGACGTACATTTGGGATCTTGGTTATCTGCTAACCCTGGGTCCGCCTAGAGCAATGCGTTCCCATTGCACCGCATCTTGAACTAATATTACTAATATTCCTGCTTTTGTGTGTCGTGTTCAGGTGGTGTTTGATATCTTCTTCATGCTCTGCTGTTTATTTACTGACTTGACATCATCTCAATTGTGGTCTTTCCTATGATGTTGATATATATATATATATGAAGAAAATATTGTAATTTTGTATGTATAGCGTTGTTGTTGTGTGGCTAGGTTTTTTTTATATATTCAGGATGTCCCACTTGGTGATCTTTTATAATCTATGATATTCTAGTGATTCTTCTCTAACATTTTAGTTTTAAATGCTGCAATTTTATTTCTCGCATTATTCGTGAATGTCCATGTTTCACACTCATATATTACCACTGGAAGCATGTATGCACCAAGGAAAGTTAGTTTTGTTATTTGTTACAGCCTAGACCTATGTTTTAATTTGTGCCAGTTTCTTTAATGCGATGACCAACGTTCACCTGACTTCTTCATAGAAATGAGAATTACTGCTAATAGAAGAATCAAGATATTCAAATCTATTGACTGGTTGAAGATTTATGTTATTGAACGAGATTGAGAACGTGTTAGTTGTGTCTCTTGCGATAATGTAAATCTTACTTTCATTCAGAAATATATTTGTTGTTTATTGTAAATGAAAATTATGATGTATTCGACACATTTTTGCTATGGGACAACAGTATTGTATCATCAACATTCTGTAGTTCTGGTAGTCCTTGACCTCCAATATTAAATGGATCACAGTTGTTTTGCTGCTAGTCTTTTTCTTCTTCTTCTTCTCGTTCGGATTGCTGCTAGTCATTTCTTGCATCTCTTATGATGTTCTGTGCATAAACAGTAAAATATATAGTTATGTGACACATCCTTGTCTGACTCCTTTTTCCATGCTTTTTCTAGGACATTAAATTTAATGTTTTTGATATTTTATTTTCATTTCATGGTTTCAAAAAATTAGAATATTAGTGCTACACAATTAAAATATTAGTGCTACACAATTAAAATATTAGTGCTACACAATTAAAATATTAGTGCTACACAATTAAAATATTAGTGCTACACAATTAAAATATTAGTGCTACACAATTAAAATATTAGTGCTACACAATTAAAATATTAGTGCTACACAATTAAAATATTAGTGCTACACAATTAAAATATTAGTGCTACACAATTAAAATGAATCAATTTTGGATGGTAATCATGTTCCAACTTTTCATGTAAAAGATTTCTTAGCAGGATGTAGTCCGGAGAACGGAATGCGCTGTGGTTTACATCATTGCTGCGATATCTGCGCCTTTCGACCTGACACATGCGACTTCAGCATGGCTTTCGGTCACTGACCATACATGGGATGGGACAGCCAACTCCATTCCATAACCTCCTTAGTCGCCTTTTACGACATGCGTGGAAGGTAAACAGTGAAGATATTCTTTGCTCCCCTTTCGGGCCTCGGCAACACGCGGTAAAAACAAAATAAACGAATCCAATTCTCTGTTATCAACTAAAGCATGTTAAAAAAAGCCAGACATCAGGAATTTGAATTGAAGCATGCCAATATGGGAACCTCGTTTCAGTGTGGGAGGTTCATGTGACTGTATCGGCTCCTGCGGCTCACTAGCATATTCTTATCTTACTTATTGTATGCTTCCCATTCCTCCACTTTCAATGACTGCCATGTAACATATCTTGTTATTTGCTGAAGTGTCAGTGACACGATAATTGTAATTGTATGTTTGTGTGTTGTTTTTTTAACGGAATAATAGGATCTTTTATGCATTTAGTTGTTTGAGGGAGGAGTGTTACAGAGGACAATGTGTAGTAAAAGTGTTGCAGAGAACAAGACTGTGTATCTGTGAAGTGTTGCAGAGAACAAGACAGTGTATATGGAGAGAAGTGTTGCAAAGAACAAGACAGTGTATATGGAGAGAAGTGTTGCAAAGAACAAGACAGTGTATATGGAGAGAAGTGTTGCAAAGAACAAGACAGTGCTTGTGTGGAGTTATGTTGCAGTGAACAAGACAGTGTTGGGGGGGGGGATTTGTGTTGCAGATAAGAAGACAGTTTTGTGGGAAGGGGTGCTGCGGTGAACAAGATACTGTATGTGTGATTGTATGGCAGAAACGTATTGGACATACTTTTTTGTAAATCACACATCTATTTGTGCCCCACACATATATCTGTACATTACATATATATTCGTACCTCACACATCTATTTGTGCCCCACACATATATCTGTACATTACATATATATTCGTACCTCACACATCTATTTGTGCCCCACACATATATCTGTACATTACATATATATTCGTACCTCACACATCTATTTGTGCCCCACACATATATCTGTACATTACATATATATTCGTACCTCACACATCTATTTGTGCCCCACACATATATCTGTACATTACATATATATTCGTACCTCACACATCTATTTTGTTCCTCGCACACCTACTAGTTGATGTGCGGAGTAGGACACGTCTACTATTTCTTCCACACATCTATTTGTTCCTCAAAGTTCTACTATTTGTACCGGACAATTCTACTATTTGTACCTCGCACATCTACTATTTGTACCTGGCACATCTACTATTTGTACCTGGCACATCTACTATTTGGACCTCGCACATCTACTTTTTGTACCTGGCACATCTACTATTTGTACCTGACACATCTACTATTTGTACCTGGCACATCTACTATTTGTACCTCGCACATCTACTATTTGTACCTCGCACATCTACTATTTGTACCTGGCACATCTACTATTTGTACCTAGCACATCTACTATTTGTACCTGGCACATCTACTATTTGTACCTGGCACATCTACTATTTGTACCTCCCAGAACTTCTATTTGAATCTCACTTATCTAATATTTGTACCTGGCACATCGACTTGTACGTTTCGTTTAATATAATTGTTTACGGCGTAGGCCTACTGTACTGCACCAAGCACACCTTCCAGCAGACAATGTGGCACTTTCTTTGAGTGCACTTGAGCTAATCTGGCTTGCGTAACGTAACTCTCCGTTAATGTTATGGTATCGTACTGGTATACGTTTTCGAGAGCGCGTTCCATCAGAGGCAACCGCGCATTCCAGAAGCATTATTTGGGGGCAAATACCAGATGAGGCTATGAATGGAGTGTATGGTAGTATATAATAACTTACGTGCTCGGGGGGAAAGGGAGTGTTGAGGGGTTCAAACCCCATATAAATTACAAGTTATAAATTATAGCAATAATTATCACAAGTTATAAAACATTGCAATTACAAGTAAACAATAGGGTTACCATCCCACCCCCTTCTTTATATTTTACGATAAAACTGTTGGAACCAACTGTTGGATTCACCCTCCTCCTAAAAGTTTATAGGCTGGTTGAATCTCTCGTTAATTATACAGTACTGTGGTCTCGTCGGACTCATTCTCTAATAATGACGATGTGTAATTTTCCCCTTGATTTTAATTGGTTACGTGTCCATCTTGTACGGACAGCCGGAAAAGTCAACTATCGTCACATTTGAAGGATGATACTCGATGAGTCCACGTGTTTAATGACGAGGGACTCGGTTTAATGAACATTCATCACACAAAGTCGTATCTACGTTGTATGCCTTACGTATTCTAAGACATGGAGTTCTATCATAGTTTACAGAGTTGCTGCGATACCTGCACCGTTCGTTCGGGCACAAACGGTGTCTTCTGGGTCATTTTGACCCTATATGGGATGGCATATTTAACTGCATCCCATAATTTCCCTAGTTGTCTCTTACGATGTGCAATGAAGGTAAATAGTATTGCTATTCTTTGCTCTTCTTACGGGCCCGGCAACACATAGACCTACAATGTAGGTTTTTTTCGTACTATTCTGCTAAACGATGTGCTGTAGGGGCGGAGAGTGAAATCGTGTGGACATAATTAAGTAGGAAGGACCCTGAATTCTTTTTGACAAGGGGAGGGGGCTTGGAGTAAAAAATTGTTGATGTAGTTTATGGTCAGCCCTAAAGGTTACAGGAAAATATGAATTTCTAAACAAATTACAAACAAGCTAAAAATGAGATTTGTAAAATGTTACATCTTATATTTAATGTATAGCTAACAAACATGGACAATGAACAAACAACTAGAAGGCAGAATTGTCCACTGTGAGATGTGGATATATAGAAGAATATGGAAACTTCATGGAAAGAGAAGAAAACAAACAAAAGAGGTTCTAACAACACTTCGTATGAATAATAAAGAATTATTGAGGGAAATAAGGATCAAACAAATGAAGTACTGTGTACATGTTAAAAGACATGGCATCATAATGATGATTTAAAGATTAGAGAAAATGAATAGAGAAAAAAGGTTATAGAAAATGAATAGAAAAAAAAGGTTAGAGAAAGAAATATTAGAGAAAATGAATAAAGAAAGAGAGACCAAACACGCGATCGTTGTGTAGTATGTTTAATAAAGAAAACTAGAAACACCGGAAGCGTCAGTTGTAAACACAGCGTCAGTGTCCCAAATCAAGCTGCGAGAGTCTGCCTGTGACAAGCAACAGAACTAGTCCATGGCTAATATAAACAGAAAGGGACTGACATTTCACGCAGATGGTGTGAGCCGGTACATATATTTATTCAGGTTGCTGTAGTTGATTTTCTGGCATAACAGTGCTACAGCCAGTTTACTAATAAGGATATTAATAACAATAATAAGAGGAATAATAGCACCAATAATAAGAGGAATAATAGCATCAATAATAATAAAAGTAAAAATAATATTACTAATAGCACTAGTAACAATAGTAATAATAATAACACTACCAGTAGTAATAATAGTTATAATTATAATAGTGATGGCAATAATAGTAGTAGTAGTAATAATAATAACAGTAATAATAATAATACAACATTACCACTATTAATAATATTAATAGTAATCATAAGAAAAACAGTAATAATAATAAATACACTAGGAGTAATAATGATAATGACATTATTAATACTAATATAAGTAATGATGATAATAATAGTTAATATAGTAATACCAACACCACTGATAATAATAGTCATACTATTCATAGTAATAATAATACGAACAATTGTAGTCATGGTAATAATAATATAAATAATATTACTCGTGGAGGTGGGCTTAGTCCAGCCAACAGAGGCTGGAAACTAAGATTGGTCGGGCCATTCCCAATATCGAGCAGGACCACAGTCCCGTCCAAGCAAGCGGAGGTGCTGAAGTTGGAGGTACCAAACAGAGAGGCGCAACATCAACCATGTTATCATACAACCGGCCCATTTAACATGCATTTGCGAACACGAATACTATTAATATTCTATTAATAATAAAAGTAATAATAATAGTATTAACAATATAAATAATAACACAATTAGTAATAATAGTAAAAGTAGTAGTAGTAGTAGTAATAATAATAACACAAGTAGTAATAATAGTAAAAGTAGTAGTAGTAGTAGTAATAATAATAATAATACAAGTAGTAATAATACTAGTAGTAGTAATTTGAAGAATAGTAATACTAATAATAATAGTAGCAGTAGTAATAATAATTGCACCTGTGTTACCCTGGCCCGAAAATGAAGCAACGAATGACAATATTGTTTACCTTCCATACGTGTCGTAATTTGAGGCGACTAAGAAGCTCATGGGTTGAAGTTGACTGTCCATCCCATATAGGGTCAAAGTTACACAGAAGTCAGGATGAAATTCAATGTATCAGGTCGGAAGTCACGGATATTGCAGCAAAACTGTAAACCGTCATACAACGCGTTGCGTTCTCGGCACTAGATCCTGCTAATCTGCATGAGTTTGAGAACAATCGCAGACGAAGCAATAATAATAATATAAGTAATATTAAAAATAATAATCAAGTGGCAGGACAAAATCACAAACGCAGATGGGATGCAGCGAGAAAAAATATTATCAATAATTGCAATACTCGGCATGAGGCGACTAAGATAACTGGGTGTCATGTGCGACAAATGAACAACAACCGTATCCCACAGCTTATATTGTTTGGTGAACTTTCGGAAGGGAAAAGAGAGGCAGACCAATCCTGAGATATACATGATTTAAAGACGTCTCTATTGACTTACAATAGCTGGGAAATTGTTGGCCTAAGACCAGCAGACATGGAGACATTATGCAAAGGTGCAGACAATTTTGAAACACTTCTGATGTCTAGACTAGAGCACAAAGACACACACACGTAAAGCAAATGTCATTGCAGTTTTATAGTGACTGATTCATTCTACAACAAACTTCATGGATGGTAACACGCTAAATAAACTGTGTAAAAGACGAAAAGAACCTGTTTGTAAAAAATAGCCGAGCAGGATTTGAACCCCCGAACTCTTGAGCACAACTAGAATGCCTGAACTACCATGCCGCGGAGGAGACCCCTTCTCTCTCCGCTTTGTGGTGGTTGTTCTGCTTCCTCAAAGTTCATGACAATATTCCGCCGAATCTCTCGTTAATTATACAGTACGGTCTCATCCAATAATGACGCTATTTAATTTTCCCCTGAGTTTTATTGGTTAAGTGTATAGCTGGTATCGACAGCCGGTGATAATCACGAGAAAAGTAAAATATCGTCACGTCACATTTGAAGAATGATACTGGATGAGTCCACATGTATAATGACGAAGGACTCGGTATAGTGAACATTCATAATACAAAGTCGTATTTACTTTGCATGTTTTACCTTTCTCAAAGGCGTGATCGACAATATAGCATGACCACAGAAGCTGAAAGTAGAAGATGTTCCACTGTGCAGCACACCTGCTAAGAGCATAACTCAGAGGTTGTAGCTCCATAGCTTCAAACAATTTATTCCCCCCCCCCTCTCTAAGAGCCGACCAAGGAGATTTTAGTGTGGAATTGACGGCCCCATACCATATATGGTCAAACTTGGCAGAAGTCAGACTGAAGTCGGATGTGTAAGGCGGTGCAAATATCGCAGCTAAACTGTGAACCACACCTACAATACCCATCCCTGTTATACAATTTAATGCACCCGTAAAGCAGTTTGTCAAAGACGCAGTGTTAGCAACCGGTTGATGTTGGTGTGTTTGTTAATGACAGTCATGGCATGACGTGGTGTGTTTGTTAATGACAGTCATGGCATGACGTGGTGTGTTTGTTAATGACAGTCATGGCATGACGTGGTGTGTTTGTTAATGACAGTCATGGCATGACGTGGTGTGTTTGTTAATGACAGTCATGGCATGACGTGGTGTGTTTGTTAATGACAGTCATGGCATGACGTGGTGTGTTTGTTAATGACAGTCATGGCATGACTTGGTGTGTTTGTTTATGACAGTCATGGCATGACTTGGTGTGTTTGTTAATGACAGTCATGGCATGACTTGGTGTGTTTGTTAATGACAGTTATGGCATGACTTGGTGTGTTTGTTAATGACAGTCATGGCATGACTTGGTGTGTTTGTTAATGACAGTCATGGCATGACGTGGTGTGTTTGTTAATGACAGTCATGTCATGACTTGGTGTGTTTGTTAATGACAGTCATGGCATGCCTTGGTGTGTTTGTTTATGACAGTCATGGCATGACTTGGTGTGTTTGTTAATGACAGTCATGGCATGACTTGGTGTGTTTGTTAATGACAGTCATGGCATGACTTGGTGTGTTTGTTAATGACAGTCATGGCATGACTTGGTGTGTTTGTTAATGACAGTCATGACATGACTTGGTGAATGAGAACAAAAACCATTATTTGCATCATTTAAGATTGTCCATGATAAAATTATGTTTACTGGGTATTTCAAGTTGTATTAGGTTTCAGGCATGACTGTCTACATTATAAGACCTACTGGCTAGTGGGAAATCAAGTCTTTTTAATGATTCATTTAACTATTCCCGTGATTTTCATTGGTCATTTTATTATACATTGTGTGATAAACTATTTTCTTCGGTGGCCAACAACGTAAACATGTAAAAGAATTCACTTATCTTGGAAGCATCAATCATCAAATGAGAAAAACACTAAAGAATCCAAAATAGTTGCAACAAGCATGCCTTATTTTAGGGCAGATGTCTCCTATTTTCAAAAGCAAATATGTGAACATGAACACCAAAAACTGCACGATATCAAACATCATCATGCCATCACTATGCTACCAATGTGAAACTTGTGGACACTAATATCAAAGTCCAAAAGAAAACTTGTTACACCAGAATGACTTGTCTACGGTAGAATTCTTGGGGTAACAGTAAGAGACAGAATCAGAAATAAAAACATCAGAAGACTAACAAACACAAATGACAATCCTGGATTACATGAGGAGACACAAAATTAAGTGTTTTTCAAATGCATTCAGGCTACCGTCAGATAGTGCCCCACAAAAAGCATTAATTTACAGACGCGATGGATACCAAACAAAAGGGCAGACCATGCAAAATATGGATTACAGAAACAAGAGAGATACGAAACCAAACATATATATATGAAACACACAAAAAGACCGTCTTCGCAGAACCCTTCTACCCTTGACTCTGCTAGGCATAAAGTAGTATAAAGTGAAAAGAAGGAAAAAAAGATGTCTTGCCTGAATTTCTTACTTCTGTTCAGTCTTACGTGTTTACCCGCTGTCTAATGGGTCAGCACAAGAGTGCTTTAGGCTAAGGAAGTAAATAAACCCTTACATAAAATTAGGAGTGGAGACCCTTAAGCAGTCGATGATGTATTACATCTTCTTCTGGCATCTCCCGCAGCTCTGCCTGTTTCCAGGCGTATTGACATTACCTTTCACTTGTAATGACAGAGGCCAGAAGGGGTTAGTGCTAATGGGCAAAATATTTTCTCTATAAAACCCGCCAGGGGCAAGTTGTCAATGTGTGAAACGTAGTGACTGTGTCTCGGCATTTTACACTGGCCTTCTTCCTGACCGTCTGTAAAGTCACAAAAGGCCATCGTCACAGAAATAACAGCAAGTCCCTTACCGGGGTCGACCTCAACGCTCTAACATCCGGGTCATGCGCACCACTTACCAATGACTAATAAAAGTTACGCACGTGGTTGCGTCTGTCTGTGGGTCTCACCAATGGCCCACTAGACATACCACCCATGCAACAGAAAACATTGGGTGACATACCGTTATGTTGAGGTTATCTTCTTATAGAAGCTTCATGGCATGTCATCTATACAATTATGCTTTTATTTTGTTGTTGAAATGTGTTTCATGTTTACCTGAATATATATGTATGCACCCTCTGTGGTTGGGAGGGAGCCAGAGATGTACTGTGCAGCACTGGGGAGAACTTTTTTTTCCTATGGCTGAAACCCATCATAGAGGCACAGTGACTCAGGACGTGACAATCCTTTTAACTTGAACATTTGGTTTCATGCCTGGAGCAATAGAGAAGTTCGGCATAACCAGTAGTCAATTGGTGGCGGGGAATGAGCACAGTGAACCCTATCTTGGCTACAGTGGCTAGGAGTAGTGCGTAGGTTGAAACCTACCTTCCTGGAGGTGTGATAGTTATTCTCTGGCTCTGTCCCGGGGTGGGCCGAAAATCCACAAACTTCCCAACAATATAATGCCATTTAATGGCATTAGGTCAAAGGTCATGAGCCCATGGACCGCTGGATCAGCAACCAACCAACTAATAAAATTAATAAACATATCCACCTCAGCTTTAGCCGTTATACAATACTTTTTGCTTATGAAGTAATAATATACTGGTTTCTATGTGTTACAGGCAATCGAAACAGGATATCGAATGCTAGTAGAACGAAAGATAGTCAGTCCAGTAAGAAACGGAGAGGTGAGTACAGTTATCTACAAACTGTCGTCTAGTATCGTCTACTGTCTTTCACTCTGTATGGTGCTATCAGTAACATGACTGCGCAGGTCTGCTGCATTAACGTCCATGCAGTAGAGTTGCTGAACTCATGTGTGCACGTAACCACACATCTAGATACAAACAAGGACTACCTACGATATCTGCCACGTCACACTAGCAGGCGGATATAAACGATCATTACCTGGATTTTCCTATACAATGCTCTATAATCCTTAGCTATACTGGCCAAGAGAGAATGTGCTGGATATCCTAGCATTGTGGCATGGGCGAACATCGGTATCGAAAATGATTGACAGCACAGGAAATAGAATATTGTGGAAAGACATGATATATAACGCCACACAATATGGATCATACCGCCCGTGTGTTGCCGGGGCCCGAAAAGGGAGCAAAGAATAGCAACTCTGTTTACCTTCCACACATGTCGTAAAAGGCGACTAAGGAGGTTATGGGATGGAGTTGGCTGTCCCATCCCATATAGGGTCAGTGACCCAAAGCCATGCTGAAGTCGGATGTGCTAGGCCGAAAGGCGCAGATATCGCAGCAATGCTGTAAACCATGACACAGCTCATTCCGTTCTCCGGACTACATCCTGCTAATCTGCAGGAGTTTGAGAACGAACACAGAAGAAGAAGAAGAAGGATCATACAAAGAAGATACCGGGGTACTGGTCAAAATTGATTTAGGGACGTGATGCTCAGTTTTTAAAGGTAGAACTAAAAGACTTCTACAAAACTAGCAGTATTGTCATGTCTTCTAGACCTATTCATGTGTGTCACTTGGCATCATGGGGATCGGGTCTTCTTCCTTTTTCTAACTGTGATGTCGCTGCCATTATGTTCGTCCATCGTAATCGGCGATTACCAAAAACTCAACCATAATAATAACAATAAGTAATAAAAATAATAAAGTTAATAGTGCGTTTTAAATGAATAACAAGTCCAGTGCGCGCACAAAATGTTCTTCTACAGATTTGACAACTGTGTCTATGAGACGTTGATTTGTTTTTTTCTTTTTACGTGCCAGCTTCTGTCTTGCAGTATCTTGCCTGGTCCCTTCCACCGATAGTGCTCCCGTTCTAAGGCTGTAACGCCATGCTGTTCTTTCCTGAGTAGGCTCTCCCAAGCGCCTACTTCAATTTTAAAATATTTCACTGATGACTTTAGCGTGTCTTTGAAGCGCATTTTCTGTCCACCAGCTGCCATAGTGTATCCTTGGTTCTCTAATATTTCCCTGATGTCATCTTATCCATCTTTGTGAGGGTCTTCTTCTGTTTTTTAATTTCAGATTATTTTTTATTTCAGGCTATCGATGGAATGCGATATGGTTCCATTCTGGTTAGGTGGCCAAACCATTTGATCTTTTGTGTCTGTATATTTTTGTGCACGATATTGTTTTCACCATATTTCTTATATCATCAAAACTAGCTGTAAAGAAAATCTTGGCCAAAAACAAAATATTTTTTTAAAAACAATCTCCTGCATTTGTGACGTTACAAAACCCGTAGTTAGTCTTTACTTGTACGTGACACTCGGATACATAAAACCTACTGACTAATGGAAATTAGGCCTTCTAAAATGACTCATCATTCAAATGAGTCACTAAGAAAGTCACTAGAAGTTATATTGAAGACATTCGTGTCTTCTACCAAGATTTCCATGGCGTAACTAGTAATTCTTTTTTAATATCCTCATTTCCGAGTGAGAAAAAAGTTTTCTTCTTCGTTTTCTTCAGCTTTCATTCTCAAACTCCCACTAGATCTCTCTCTTGTAGCATGCCAATGGCCGTACTAGAATTTCAGCAGGAATGTAGTCTATAACGAAAATGTGTTGTATCGCCAGTTTATTTGTGCCAATGGCCAGACACATCTGTCTTCGTCGGATCCCCCCCCCCCCCAAAATATAATTACCAATTATGTATAATTATAGCTTGTGGCCACATACGAAAACTTTGGTTATAATTGTATATGATTGAGGGGGTTGGGTTACCTGAATTCTTGAAAGTTGTTAACGAGGGAAGTGGGTGGAGGTGTCGAAATTTATCAAAAATTGTTGGATGTAATTTATGGATTGTACCGTAATAAATCTTAGATTTGTATAATTTATTATCATTTGCATGCTTAATCAGATGATTACCAATTTCTAGAAAACAAGGTCCGTATGAAAACAGTAAGAGATGATGTGTAACAATTGTGTTGGTTGGCTTGTGTGATACTTTGTTCCAGACAAGTGCTGAGAACTTTGCCAATAAGAACCCCTCGTTATCAGATGTTTGCTGTCTATTACCCTCGATATCAGCTCACGAATCTGCGCTGAAGGCTGGGCAACATCACAAATACTAACACACGTAGAGAATAAGGCCAAGGTTGCTGCTAATTTCCAATCCAAGCACGCGCCAGTAATACTTGATAGCTGTAATACATTCTTGTCCAACATGATCCTAGTAAATATCACAATCAACGTTAATATTTGGTTGGAGTTCCCGTACAGTAGCAGGAATATTAGGATTTGAATTTAAAAGGTATAGCCGTGTTTGGCATGTTCCTTTATAATATTTTTTAAAAAATACTGTCAATACTCATACTGTATTGGTTCTGTTAGGGCGTTGGGGGGAGGTTTCGAGTGCCGTGTGTGATTAAGGCTGCATGCCGTTCTGTCGCCACGTCATGTTCATGGTGGTTTTTTAAAATTTACACTCCGATAGAAAAAAATACTCAGTCCTTACCTGGATAGAACTTTGAACTTCACGCGTGTGAGACCATATCTCTAATCTCCGGCCATGGGCCACACTATATTCCTTAAGCTGCTTGTATATTCTCTTCTTCTGTTGCTTTTATTCTCACCAGACTCCTGCAGATTAGCAGGATGTAATCAGAATGGAAGTCGTTGTGTCATGGTTTACAGCTTAGCTACGATATCTGCTTCTCTTTTCTATGATATATCCGACTTCACCTTGGCTTCATGGTAACTTTCACCATATATGGGATAGGACAGCCAACTCCAGCCCAATACCTCCTTAGTCTCTGCTTACAACACGCATGGAAGGTAAAGAGTGTTGATATAATGTTCTCCCCTTTCGGACTCCGGCAACACACGGGCAATACTATTTTCAGGAAGCCGAGACCAACCTATGACTTTTTGACTGTAGTTATCATACACGCAGTATATATGTTCAGTAGTTTGCTCAGCGATAGAACCAGATATGGACGGCCAAAAATCAATCCACAGAGGCGTCACAACCGATATGAATTTAATGTAAATGTGAGCACCATGGTCAGAGCTTGCTCAGGAGCTACAATTCATAGTTTTGAAGATGAGTTTGTCTTTGCTTTCTAAACAGTTAATTGACATGCCCATTTCCCTCTATTTACAGCCATAAATATTGGCCAATATTTATTTAAATGTGGCTAATATATAGTTTAAAACCAGAACTATCCACCGAAGACGGATGTGTCGGGCCATTTACGCAAATAAAACGGCGGCACAATGCATTTCCATTCTCTGGACTGCATCCTGCTAGAAATGAGTAGGACGGTCCTGCTACAAGGGAGATCCAGCGGGAGTTTGAGAATGAACACTGAAGAAGAAGAAATCAGACCTACGTGGCACACCAAAGAGGCCGTGCTGATACCACGTATTTATCTTGATTGGCCACAAAGAGGTCATTGTGTGAAATTATTTCGGCACTGGTCAGCATCGAGTAATTTTGTCAGTATTTGAGATAGTATTGCATTATTTCCGTAACCATCGACATTATAAGACCTGTGTGACTAATTGTGAATTATCCTTCTAAAATGATACATTTGACTTTTCCCGTGATTTTTAGTGGCTATCAACACAAAGTATACACAATGTGACCAATGACAATCATCGGAAAAATGAAATGCTTCACTTCAGAAGGATGATCTCCGATGAGTCAACAGGGGTGTATAATTGACCGTATTCCATGCTCTGTTGTGGTGTATTCTGGTCATTATTCTGGTGGTAGAAGTCAGTGATTTATTTGTTGAGGATGAGTATATCCGTACATGGTGGTAGAAGTCAGTGATTTATTTGTTGAGGATGAGTATATCCGTACATGGTGGTAGAAGTCAGTGATTTATTTGTTGAGGATGAGAATATCCGTACATGGTGGTAGAAGTCAGTGATTTATTTGTTGAGGATGAGTATATCCGTACATGGTGGTAGAAGTCAGTGATTTATTTGTTGAGGATGAGTATATCCGTACATGGTGGTAGAAGTCAGTGATTTATTTGTTGAGGATGAGTATATCCGTACATTGCATTAACGTCACACAAGACTGCCGGAATCACTATCCTCATCTCAAGAATGTTAAGAATAAAACAAATGGCTTGTGCTGTGTCTCAGCGGAACCATCTCCTCAGTTTCCACTATCTTTAATAACAACGTTTATTTAGTCTTAGGCAGGGTTCATATAAGCCATACTAGCTTATTTGAATCCAGTTTCTATTGACTTTTTGAAATGTATGTTGGCGTCATTGGCTATATTTATTTGACTTTTTAAAATGTATCTTTCATTCTACTCAAGATTCAAATACATTCTTCCACACACAACAGAGTTTACGTTTGTTTTCTCGATTCGTAGAAAGTACTAGCGATGAAGCTCTTGTTTCCTATGTATAATGAGAATTTCTCAAGTTTTCTTTCATATCCAGAAAACTCAACAACATGCAAGGATTTGAGAAGAAACCATCTAATCAGATGAGTAAAAATGTCTTTGTATAAAGGGATGTGGAGTTTCCACAAGATAGGAGATACGTCTTACTATGTAGACGTATCATCCACAAGTCGTTGTATAAAGGGATGTGGAGTTTCTACAAGATAGGAAGCCACCTCTTTCTTAATATGTAGACGTATCATCCACAAGTCGTTGTATAAGGGATGTGGAGTTTCCACAAGATAGGAAGCCACCTCTTGCTTAATATGTAGACGTATCATCCACAAGTCGTTGTATAAGGGATGTGGAGTTTCCACAAGATAGGAAGCCACCTCTTGCTTACTATGTAGACGTATCATCCACAAGGCGTTGTATAAGGGATGTGGAGTTTCCACAAGATAGGAGATACGTCTTACTTACTATGTAGACGTATCATCCACAAGTCGTGGTATAAGGGATGTGGAGTTTCTACAAGATAGGAAGCCACCTCTTGCTTAATATGTAGACGTATCATCCACAAGTCGTTGTATAAGGGATGTGGAGTTTCCACAAGATAGGAAGCCACCTCTTGCTTAATATGTAGACGTATCATCCACAAGTCGTTGTATAAGGGATGTGGAGTTTCCACAAGATAGGAAGCCACCTCTTGCTTACTATGTAGACGTATCATCCACAAGGCGTTGTATAAGGGATGTGGAGTTTCTACAAGATAGGAAGCCACCTCTTGCTTAATATGTAGACGTATCATCCACAAGTCGTTGTATAAGGGATGTGGAGTTTCCACAAGATAGGAGATACGTCTTACTTACTATGTAGACGTATCATCCACAAGTCATTGTATAAAGGAATGTGGAGCTTCCACAAGATAGGAAGCCACCTCTTGCTTAATATGTAGACGTATCATCCACAAGTCATTGTATAAAGGGATGTATTCTTTACTATGTAAACCATAGGTTCCCAAAGTGGAAGGTATCACCCTCAGTATGCGCTGAAGGCTTCTAGGTGGGCGCTAGTGGGTTTAAAGCAATTTGGGGGCGGGGGCGGCGCTCAGACGGTCTAGGGGTCGGTGGATACTTATGGAAGAAATTAATACTACATATTTTAAAATTAATCATTTTCGTGATATTGCTATTGGATAATCATTTAAATTTTGCAAATTTTAATGCATCGTATGCACATCTTCTTACGAGATCAATTTGTTCATCAATCTTTTTATTGCAATTATATAATATTGAGAAAATTGACCATATCTGACCAATCGATGTTACTTATCTATATCAATGAGAATATAAAGCATGTATAAAGCATGTATATAGCATGTATATAGCATGTATATATGTGGTATATATTAGTTAGGAAACTTCTTATGTTCAACCGGAATCTAGTCGTAGGGGAATAAAGCCACTTTTCAAATTTATTAACAGAGTCTCTCAAAAGGGAAGATTTACTTGCATACTACCAAAATTTGGAGGTTCTCCATGCTGAGTTCAATTGAGCCACTCAGTGACATGCTAAACATGATAATTCCACATTGGATTTTAGATCATTTCTCACGTGTAAACACAATACGATCATCAAATTTAGAAGAGGGACTCCTATAACTAACCACAAATGAAGAATTACAAATAAAATTCAAAAGTTGATAACAATAGTTCTGGCTTCAGAAATCAATACCCATACTGTACCCTGTACCCATACTGTACCCTGTACCCTGGATTATGTGAAATAGTGCAGAGATTAAGAATTGTATTTCCATCTTCTCATGTAGCTGGGCTTAATGCTGTAGCGAATATACTATCTAAAAATAGAACCGATTACATATTACTGAGTGTGTCGATTTGTGAATGTTTAAAAACAGTAGAACACGATATTAGCAAACATTTTAAAATGCACCAGGCTCCTCCTTCACATTAATATGTTATTTTTGCTGTATATTTTTACTTTATATTTTTGCTTTATATTTTTACTTTATAAGTTCGTAATAAATAATTTTGTAATATATTTTATGGTGTTTTAATTATCACAATAAGATTCTTTCTATTGTAATGCAATCTCTTAATATGTATTCTGAATTTTCTTATTCAAACCATTGTATGATACTGTGCATATTGTTATTCGAACATACACTTTAAAACTTTTACATATGGGTTATGTGTTATCAAAACTTTTACATATGGGTTATGTGTTATCAAAACTTTTACATATGGGTTATGTGTTATCAAAACTTGTACATATGAGTTATGTGTTATCACAACTTTTACATATGGGTTGTGTGTTATCATAACTTTTACATATGGGTTATGTGTTATCAAAATCAGTATAGCAATAATCGTGTTCAAGATGAAGCACATTTCAGACACTACTTTTTCAATTATTTAATGGTATCTTCTCTTTCCCAGTTTAACTTGTCTATACAGCAAGTCCGGTTTTCTTGATAAATGATGCTGTATTTGAAAACTCCTCAGTACTCCCATACAGCTTTCTGTGGATATCATTGTTCTGTGGACCAGTGTTCCTCCCTTAACTGGTTTAGTGTAATGCAGGATATGTGCCGTGGTATGTCCTGCTCACAAAGACGCAGAAGTAATGGATCCATTCTTAGTCTATTTAAGTGGCTGTTTAGTCTGTTGTGTCATGTCCTGATGCGGAAGATGATAACAGGTCTGGCAGTTTATCCCTGTCAAGGACTTGTAGGACAAAAATTGCATCAGTAAGAAAAACCATCTGTTGACATTGGCTTGTTGTGTTTTTAATTATTTCTGCAGCAATATGTAGAGCCTGTTCTTCTGAAGAGTTGTTGTAGCAGAAAATTCCAGTTCGTGATTATGTGGATTCGTTTTCTATTTCGTGATATTTTATGTAAACTCCAGTATATTCATTTTTCACTGCTCTGGTTGGTGATCCATCTGTATATACTTGTATCCATGCTTCTCTAGGGTATATATCTTCAATCATATCGCATAATATTGTTTTCTTGTGGAGAGTATTTAGTCCTCTCATAGTATAGTTTTTTTATGGTGGTTCTGATAGTGAAATTTGGATACTGCTCGTACGGAATTGGGAAAAGTGTTGGTGTTATTTTCTTTGTTATTTCTGGTAGTTCTTCCTTATATTCTCCGTTTAGTTTTTTTGATTGGCGAACATAACTGCTTCTCTTCAGCCTTCCACTGGCTATGCCACGGAATCTGGTCTTCAAGAAGTTTGGTGGCATGTTTTTGTATTTTTGTGTGTGCATGGATCATGGTCTTAGTGTCCTGCTTCTATGGTAAAAGGGGGGTGGGGGGTGATGCCAATATTATTTTCCATTTCATTAATGGAAGAGGTCTTCATGACACCTGTGATATGGCGATTTGCTTGATTTTATGCTTTGTCCAGAGCTTGTAGATGGTAATTTGATGCTGAAATGTATGCTGTTGATCCAATTCTCATCATCATCATCATCAAGTGCCGTCTCCGCAACGAAGGTTGGCTGCAACGTATCTCCAACATCTCCTGTCTCTTGTCTTGGTGGTGCACTCTGCTAGACTGTAACCTGTCCATCGTGTAATGTTACTCTCCCACGTGTATCTCTGCCTACCTCTTGCTCGCTTCCCTGTGACTTTACCCTCAAGTAAGGTCTTCAACAAGGTGTCATGTCTTTTAATGTGTCCAAAGTATTTTATTTGCCTGATCTTTATTTCTCTTAGTAGTTCTTTCTTCATATTAAGTGTCTTTAGCACCTCTTTATTTGTTTTCTTCTCTTTCCATGATGTTCTCCCTATTCTTCTATATACCCACATCTCAAAGGCATCAATTGTGTCTTCTAATTGTTTATTTAGTGTCCATGTTTCTGAGCCATACATTAATATGGAATAGATGTAGCATTTTATAATTCTCATTTTTAACTTTAATGTAATTTGTTTAGATATTAATCATTTCCTCATGTCATTGAAGGTACTTTTAGCCATTCCTATTCTCCTTTCAACTTCGATCCAATTCTAGTACTGGTCTAATTTCACCTTCTGTATACACCTTCTTTATCATTGCTGCAACATCCACCCCACACGAACTTGTTCTTACCCATGTCTTCAGGATAGTAAGTTTCTTTCTTGCCTTTGCTTCTATTTTCTCCATGTCAGCATCTTACCTAGTGTAATGTTCAAGTACACCGGTTCCTCTTCTATTTGGATACGTGCGTTTCCAAGTTTTACTTCTGCTTTGTCGTTATTTGAGATCGTTAAGAGTGTTGTTGAGGATTTTTCGACATTGAACTTTTCCATCAATTTCTCTGTCATGTTGCTATTTTGTCTCTTGCCTTTTGTATTCTCTTGTTGGCGATCTTTAGATGCTCTTCTCGCCCGTGTGTTGCCAGGGTCCGAAAGGGGAGCAAAGAATATCAACACTGTTTACCTTCCACGCATTTCGTAAAAGGCGACTACGGAGGTTATGGGATGGAGTTGGCTGTCCCATCCCATATAGGGTCAGTGACCCAAAGTCATGCTGAAGTAGGATGTGTCAGGCCGAAAGGCGCAGATATCGCAGCAATGCTGTAAACCATGACACAACGCATTCCGTTCTCCGGACTACATTCTGCTAATCTGCAGGAGTTTGAGAACGAACGCATAAGAAGAAAAAGAAGAATAAGATGCTCTTCTCCACACCGCCACGTTATCAACATACATGAAAAATTTAACGTCGTACGCAGTAATGTATTATTAGTTGCTATTTACGTCGCAAATATCAAACGGTTTGAACGTGCAAATCTGTTATTATGGGGGCTTGGGGCTGTTATTATGTTGGGCATTACAACAGGTATATTTTGCAAAGTGGGCGGTGGCCCTAAAAATGTTTGGGGACCTATGATATAGACATATCATCCACCAAGCGTTTTCTGTTGTATAGTTGTTCAGGTTGACCACAGGTAATATGCGGGTATTTAGAGATTAAAACTCAGTGTTTCGTCAGAGAGATGGAAAGATGTAAAAAGAAAGATAGTTAAAAAATAGATCAAAGGAGGAAATATAAATTTATAGGGATGTAATTGTCACTTTGAGAACCAGTCTTGAGATTGAACATGAGTGATGAGAGAAATTACGACTAGCGTTAATGTGAACTAATTTCAGCATTACATGAGGTTATGTTCACAACGCTGTAAAAACTTCTATCATCTTGAAATTAAATTCCTATCTGACACTCAGGAAGACGGACCTCCAAGCCTACCAATCACTGTCTCATTTTCCAGGAAGTTCTCTTTGATCTGGTCAGGAAACGGCCACCGGGGCCCGAGATGTTTGATCTACTTTGTTCCCACCCTCCCCGGGGATCTGAGATGTCTGGTGGTATATTTATTGCTAGCTGGTGGGTCGGAATAGTGGGCCACAAAATGGATGTCAACAGTATTAAACGATACTTTTATTGGTGAAGAATTTTAGATTCACGTTGGTTTCTTAGTATCTGTTCTGTCATTCTATTCATTTTGGTTTTGAAATAAACTGTACTATGTGTATGATGCTACTTGTACTAAGATGGTCTCATGACTTCAGTCAAGTATTCTGATGCTACTTGTACTAAGATGGTCTCATGACTTCAGTCAAGTATACTGATGCTACTTGTACTAAGATGGTCTCATGACTTCAGTCAAGTATACTGATGCTACTTGTACTAAGATGGTCTCATGACTTCAGTCAAGTATACTGATGCTACTTGTACTAAGATGGTCTCATGACTTCAGTCAAGTATACTGATGCTACTTGTACTAAGATGGTCTCATGACTTCAGCCAAGTACACTGATGCTACTTGTACTAAGATGGTCTCATGACTTCAGTCAAGTATACTGATGCTACTTGTACTAAGATGGTCTCATGACTTCAGTCAAGTATACTGATGCTACTTGTACTAAGATGGTCTCATGACTTCACGTGTACTATGTGTGAGTATGATGCTACTTGTACTAAGATGGTCTCATGACTTCACGTGTACTATGTGTGAGTATGATGCTACTTGTACTAAGATGGTCTCATGACTTCAGTCAAGTATACTGATGCTACTTGTACTAAGATGGTCTCATGACTTCAGTCACGTGTACTATGTGTGAGTATGATGCGACTTGTGCTAAGACGGTCTAATGACTTCGGTCCAGAAAACAATTCAGCGAAAATTAAAAAATAACAACTATTTCTGATATACGTTTCGATCACAACTCTGGATAATTAAGGGGGGGGGGGTTGTTACAGTGTTCACTTTCTCCACCACCGTCTCAGCAAATCGGGGCATTACTTGTAGTAGTAGACATTTCGATTTCGTCTACAGGTGGGTTAACCTCACTCCTCCTTCCTCTTTCCTCTTTCCACCGAAAAGTTCAACTTTCTCATGAAAATATTTTTATTGGTAGTAAAAAGATGTATTGATAGATTGTATGAATGATTGGTTACACCTCCACCGAGCTTGACCCAGAGATGCATTGACCACTGTCATATTAGGTTCTTGTTTTCATCGTTGTTTTGTTTGTTCCAAGGAATTACAAATGTAACTATTTTATCTCTTTAATATATATATGAAGTGATGTGAGCTTTCATAAGAGGAAATTCTCACTGTATAGGGTTGTAATCTACTAATTCTGCCACATTAAATTTTGCATCGCTCAGAAAGCAATGGCAAACTACTGAACATATTTATATTGTCTAGAAAATCACTACAGCCAAAACATGTTGGGTTGATGGCTATGTCCTGAATAGGATGTGCTACCAATCTAAGGGTTTACTGTTGCATGGTGTTGGATCTGACTAAGGGTTTACGCCCGTGTGTTGCCGGGGCCCGAAAGGGGAGCAAAGAATAGCAACACTTTTTACCTTCCACGCATGTCGTAAAAAGCGACTAAGGAGGTTATGGGATGGAGTTGGCCGTCATATCCCATATAGGGTAAGTGACCCAAAGCCATGCTAAAGTCGGATGTGTCAGGCCGAAAATGTGCAGATATCATGACACTCAGATATCATTACAGCACAGAGATCAGGTGCTGTAAACCATGACACAACGCATTCCGTTCTCTGGACTACATCCTGCTAATCTGCAGGAGTTTGAGAACGAACGCAGAAGAAGAAGAAGACTAAGGGTTTACAAATACATGACGGTTGGTCTGAGTAAGGGTTTACTGTTGCATGGTGGTTGGTCTGAGTAAGGGTTTACTGTTGCATGGTGGTTGGTCTGAGTAAGGGTTTACTGTTGCATGGTGGTTGGTGGTCTGAGTAAGGGTTTACTGTTGCATGGTGGTTGGTCTGAGTAAGGGTTTATTGTTGCATGGTGGTTGGTCTGAGTAAGGGTTTACTGTTGTATGATGGTTGGTCTAAGGGTTTATTGTTGCATGGTGTGTTATTTCAGATTTACTGTTGCATGGCGCCGTCTGTCTTGAGCACCTCTCACAGAGCGTAACTCCGTAGCTCCAACGGATCTCCGAAAAAGGCACTTTATAAACAAGATGTCGAGATCACAGATCTTCCTCATACGATTCTCTCTTATGTTGAAAATGGGTAGAATATATTATGTTTAACTGGGAAAGGGCTGTACACAGATGAATGTTTGTCCGTGTATTGTCGCCACCCGAAAGAAGGGCAAATAATAGCAACACATTGTCTGCCCCACTCCATAAAGCGTTAAAGGGACCCAGAAGTCATGCTGAAGTGGGATGTTCATGCCGAAAGGTGACGATATCGCAGCTAGCTTTAAACCATGAAATTGTGTATTCCGTTCTGTGCACTATGTCCTCTCAATCTACAGGAGTTTCATTCTCAAACTCCTGCAGATTAGCAGGAAGTAGTCAAGAGAACAGAATGCGTTGCGTTTTTGTTTACAGCATTGCTGCGATATCTTTGCCTTTCGGCCTGACACATCCGACTTCAGCATGGATTTGGGTCATTTGGCCACTGGGATGGGGCAGCCATCTCCATTCCATAATTTCCTTAGTCGCCTCTTACGACATGCATGGAAGGCAAACAGTGTTGCTATTCTTTTCCCTCTCGGGTTCGACAACCCACGGGCAATTTATACTATCTTTAAGTTTGACACATTTCTATACTCAGTTTCCTAAACTTTCTAAGGACTATGTAGATATGGGCGTTGTGGTCACCCCGCCCCTCCCCTCCAAAAAATAGCATTGTATTTAACACTGATAAACAAGTAAAAAGATGTTCCGCCTTCACTTTGGAGTTAGTTGTTGGATCATCGTCACGCCACTCCGGACAAGTCCATAGGTGCTCAGATCTCTCCTTGAGTGTATCGCCATTACACGTTGACTGATGGTCCTAGTATGCCGTTGATTGACCATCATTCTTTCTCGCCCACGAAGCCGCCCCTTTCTAATGATACCACATTTCAAACCAAGCGCCCTTATTCTAGTCATGGAACAAGAGTCATCGTCACTTATACAGTCATTTGCTCGTGCGTTTTCCCGTAGGGTGCTCAAATTGTCTGCCCGATCCATCGCTCCACCAGCAGCCGTAGTAGCAGCGTGTGCGGCCAACCTATCTGCTCTCTCATAACCCCGGTCTCCCCGATGTCCCGGCACAAAAATAAAAGTCACTTTACGCACACATAAATCATTCACTGCATCCAGCCGCTGTTCCCGAATGTACCCCTTCTGAACTTTCACAATCATGCTCAACGAGTCATTGAGTATATAGGCACGTTCGCAGACAGTCTGAGAGCACACCCATTTCAAAGCTTTGGTTACTGTCAAAATCTCCATTGTCATGCTGCATTTTCGTCTGAGCGAATGCACCACATTCCTCTCTGATGGTCTCTTCCCACCGTTGAGCCGTGAATACCCAGGCACTTCTGATGTGTCTCTCAACCGACCCATCTGTATATATAATCATATCATATCTCCTGGAATTCTCACCGGTCAGAGCGAGCACCTCAGACTCCACCAATGGGGAATGGTGTACGACAGTGGTGGAGTCACTTTGGAGTGACTATCCCAAAGAGAAATCACACACACAATTCCAAAAAATGAAGTAGAAAGCTATTTTTTTAGGAATTCTCCCCCACTCCTTTAGTGAAGTAACATCTACATCCCGGTTTCTAAGCATGTACCAAATGGATTTCCTTCAGATCACACTTCCACAAAAAATCTATTTCATCATGTTATATATACATGTAACATTTGTATCCAAGTACACCGTTATATCCATATTTTCCTCTTTCTTTGTGGGTTGCAAATCAATGCTCGTCTTGCTATACTTGCTATACTTGCTATACTCTGATTTTCTAAATGTACACTGTATTAATTGAGTCGTTGACGACATAGCGATATACCTATCTTAATAAGCTGTCTAAAGTACCTGACACAAGTAAAAGCAAACTTAAGGGTGACATATTCCCTCAAGACAGGTGAGCTAATATAGAGTATGATTCTGAAATGCCAAACTGGTATTTCTGTAACCACCCAATTACTTTCTCAGTCTTTCGTGGCCTCGCGGCCATTAGAATTATTATTATTAACTATTTTTTCCCCGCACATGAAAAGCTTGTATTAGCTTGTCTTCCCTGATTCGGACATCAAACCTGACATATCTCAGAAAAATGTTCGCTCCACTTACTTTTGAAGCTGATGAGGTCTCTCTCCGGATATGAGTTATGAGAATGGGACACTGCCAGGTTTTCAGCAAATCGATGTCTGCCTTTTATTCTACGTTGTCTTCGTCACGGGATGCACTCTGTAACGTCAGAATTATGATTACCTTTGTCTCAGTAGACCTGGCCTATCTGACTTGATCTTATCCGTCTTGTCCTAATACAATGGAATCCCCATGTAGCGCATCATTTTATAACATATTTCCTTATATAACAACACTTTTCAAAATTCCAAATTATATTTATTCTATGTTCTGTGTACTGTATATAGCGAATTTCTATTATTACATACATATTTCTTCGGTCTGGACCATGTTGTTATAACGGGATTTGACTACATTACACTACGACAGATTCTCCCTTCCCCGTACATGGACACTTTAGACTAAACTGCACAACTTAATTTGTTCTTATTAGAGTATTTCACCTACTTCTGCGTTAATTCTCAAACTTTTGTAGACTGCCATCTGGAAAATGCATTATGTCGTGGTTTTTGCTTGACACATCCGATCTCTTAGAGTTTGGATCATTTTCATATATGACCGTTCCATCCGAACGGTCAACTACATGCACCCCTCAAACCTTCTTGCTGGCATCGAACGATATGAACGATATGTGACAGTTGTGCTATTCTTGATCCCTCTGTCCGGTTCCGACAACACACTTGCGAACGTCTTGATAATATTTATATACTCTCGTTTGGTCTATCATATTTTCCGGTTTTGCGTGTTTTATTGAACCAAAAGAGAACGACAACATAAACAAACTCTGCAGGAGAAACATCCATTATTTGTTAGTTTCGAATAGCGCATGAGTGAGTCAATAGCCATTTAAAATGTATCAGGCTCCAGCAACTGCCCATATGTAGACTTTTCTCATTCCAACGAAAACAGTCGCATACCTCCTAATTGTCTGCCCTTCTTAACTGTCGGTAAAAATAACTTGGACACACACTCTCAACAGTCACTAACTTGACTGTATGGATCACCACGTCAATTTCACAAGACCTGCAGTCTTTCAAGAATTCAATTGAGCTTTCTGGAGTACATCTTCTTCTTCTGCGTTCGCTCTCATATAACCACAAAGAATATATCGTGTGATTTCCGCCGGGGAGTGTGAAGTACGTTGTGCTGCAGGTTCCACAGTAAAACTGTTATTTGCACCTCGTTTGGCTACTCTGGCCTGGACGTCCGAGGTCCAGCACATCCGTTTTCGTCATTCCTTTATTTCGGGTTTGGTCCTTAAAGAGTAGATCTAATCCGCAGCAATTATATATGGACAACAATAATTATAGCGGTGAATAATATAACACCCAGCCAGTAAATTTTTGCTGAAATCTCTTTTCTATATCTGATATATACATTTCTTTTACAATACATATCCTTCTTGTATACTTAATGACAATACCCCACTCCCAAAAGAAAACACCCCAGTCTACCTGGGGCTAAAATTTGACAAAAGACTTACTTGGGGATCACACATTGAAGAGACAGAAAATAAAGCCACACGCAGACTACAAATAATGAAAAAACTATCTGGGACAGATTGGGGAGCCAACATAAAAACCATAAGACAAGTCTATGTAGGTCACATTCGTCCAACTCTGGAATATGGATTGACCACATATGCAACAGCAGCAAACACCAATCTTCAAAAGCTGGACAAAATTCAAAATGCAGGTCTCCGAATCATAACAGGAGGACTAAGGAGCACACCTATAACATCAATGGAAGCAACAGCAGGATTACAAAACCTAACAGACCGCAGGGATGAGAAAATCACAATAATGACAGAAAAATTTAGACGTCTGAAACATCACCCTATGCATGAAAAAACAAAAGAACTAACAAAAAACAGACTGAAAAGACCAAGCTTCAATCACCTATCAAAAAAACTTATGAAAGCCAATAAAGAAGTAACCAGCAACAATCCGGATGAATGGGAACAGCTAGAAGCATATTGCAACATCACAAACACTTCACCCATATATACAGCAAAACTTACAATACCAGGCATTGAGAGCAAAACTATGGAAACCCCTACTGCCCTTAAGGCAAAAACACTTGACCACCTAGACACCCAATACCCTACCTCACAGTGGATTCATGTCTTCACAGATGGATCATCAGAGGGTGCAGTAAAGAAAGGAGGAGCTGGGATACTAATACTCATACCAAACACCCCAAAACTAGAACTCTCAATTGCTACTGGCAAATTATCAACAAATTACAGGGCAGAGCTACAAGCAATCTTGGAAGCATCAAAGGCTCTAGAGGAACGGAGGCTCAAAGGAGCTAACATAGTCTTCTTGTGTGACTGCATGTCAGTACTCCAAACCATCCAAAAGGAACCTAAAGATCTCCTAACAAAAACAACTGTAGAACTTCTAAATCAACTATCTGCCAACAATAAAGTTGTGCTGCAGTGGATCCCTGCACACTGTGGAATAGCAGGAAATGAAGGAGCTGACAGACTGGCAAAAGCAGGTGCAAAAAAGGAACAATTCCACCACAGAATATCACTGACTGAAGCAAAAACCCTCATCAAAGGAATATACAAACATACATGGAGTCAGAGAACAGGCAGTAACTTTCCACAGGACCCTATTCTAAAGCTAAACAGGTCACAACAAACCACAATTTTTAGACTTCGCACAGGACACTGCAGACTACAAGCACATCTCCACAAAATTAAGGCTGCCCAAACTGACCAAGGCCCATGTCAGAAGGGTCCCCAGACTCCAGAACATATTCTGCAGACATGCCCACTCTTTGATGACGTGAGAACCAAAATATGGCCTCAAGAGACAGATCTGAAGGTGAAGCTGTGGGGCAACCGTGAGGACCTCCTGCTGACGACTGAATTCATGGAGGCGGCCCACCTTCCTGTATAGACTTATGAGCATAGGAAACTGATCGCAGAAGAAGAAGAAGAAGAAGAAGTATACTTAATAATAACCAAGACGATACAGATTGATTTAAGCTATATTAGGTAACTGTGTATATGTGTGTATGTGTATTGTTCATTATATATATATATATATCGTGGTCATGAATAAGACATGTATGGTAAAAGTCTGCTTCAGTAATTGGAGTGGAAACATTCAAATAGTCCCCCCCCCCCGCCAACTCGCGTAATCTTAGTCTGTTACAGTGTCATTCATCACTTATTATCACCACGAAAACTTATATTATTAGTGGGGTTTTTTTTTTTTTACAGATATGCATGGTATTTTTATTAAAGAATTACAGATAGGCATGGTATTTTTATAAAAAAATTTTACAGATATGCATGATATTTTTATCATTTTTTTTTCAGATATGCATGGTATTTTTATCATTTTTCCAGATATGCATGGTATTTTTATCATTTTTCCAGATATGCATGGTATTTTTATCATTTTTGTTTCAGATGTGCATGGTATTTTTATCATTTTTTTCAGATATGCATGGTATTTTTATCATTTTTCTCAGATGTGCATGGTATTTTTATAATTTTTTTTAACTTAAAGACTACATCACAATAAAGTTCCGTATTAATGACGAGGGAAGAGAAGGATTCTCCTTTGGAAAACACATAACCTCTACTACTAGGATTATCGAAAGGGCTGGTTAACCACCCTCCTCCTATTAAAAAAGATTTTCCAAACACATCCACACAATCTAAAATAAAAAAAATAAAAAACCCAAAGAATTATGAAAATAATGGAATGAATTTGGAATATTAAAAATATGGAACACCCCCCCCCCAATCCTAATGAAGACGTATCTATGTACGATCCTGTCTCAGTATCTTCACTTCAGTTGAAGTTTTTATTTATTTTTACTGTTTATAGAAAAAACATTTATTATTCTGTTTGATGCTGCAGAGAAATATCTAATTTTCACGTTTCTAATTGTATAAATGTCAACGTGCAAAGATATGTTGTCATTCTTTTGGTGTATTATATCCTGCATCAATACACAACCTGGCTATACATTTGAGATTCAGTGACAGCGTTGCAGATCTTGTTGCCAATTGCTTGCTTTATTTCCCGCTGGGGACCAATAGTTAAACACGCAGAAATGTTCCCTCGTGTCTCAAAGCCTGGGGATGGCACGTTTCAGGTGTGAGTTGATTCCAGGTGTCTTGTTGTCTTCTCTTTGACGTTCATGAGTACTGTCTGTTTCCCAGGCGATGTTTCTCTAAGTTCACCGTAAACAAATGTTTGCATATTTATTTTACGTCTGATGCTAGCACTGGAAACGTGGACTGTTAAAGAAACGTTGGAAGCTCTGTTGATATTCAACGGTATTGTATTCGGTGTGGTGAGTGTTTCTTGTGTCATAGTCACGCGAGCATGAGAGATATACATCGAACAGTTTTTACAAAGGTAGTTCGACAATTGTTTGTTCACTGAGTTTATACCAGAATTTAAACAGAACAACACAGTAAAACGCTATCATTAAAATTGCTTTTTGACGACGAAATGCATAGATTAAAAAAATAGGGAGAGGTAGACCCCCACCACCATTATCGCTGCAATTAAAAAAAGGTACATTACTAGTAGATGCCACCACATAGTCGAGTTATTTCCTTTGTCTATGTTTGTAAATTTCATGTTCATCATTTAATAATTTAAGTATTAATTTATTTTAGTGCTTGGGTTAGGATAGTTGTGTTTTACATAAGTGACCCTAACCCCAACCAAAAATAAATAAATATTTCAATTGCGAAATGATGAACATGAAATGTACAAACAGACAATGGAAATAATTAAACATGTGGAGGCGTCTACTTGTACTGTACCTTAAAAATACAAAAAAACATGCCATTTAGTACTAAGAAGCAAATAAAATAGCTGGAAACCACACCCATCCCCTTTCTCCCAAAAAGATAGTTAAAAGTATGTGTTATGTAATATTCTGTACTCAGTTCTGTAGCCGTGTCTAGCGTTAAAGCTATATCATTAACAAAGTTTACTGTCGTCTTCAGGCAATCTATATATGACATCGTTAGAGCGCTTATCCAATAGCTTTTGTCTCAGTATCCTTTGACAAGACCACTTTTGAAAAATTATTCCCAATCATTGAGCGGGACATTATAATCTACGAGGGCCTGCATCCTTTCTGATACCATGATTAGCTGACTACAAAAGTATGTCTATAAAAGTGGCTTATCAAAGTATTTCGTTTTCATATGATTCTTCTAAGGGTTCCAATCCCATCTGGATACCATTGCTGGCCCGTACATACCAACACTTTAATAAGGGAGGGGGGGATAATCTAATAATTGGCATTCGCCCATTTGCTTGTGCAATCCCCTCTTTTTTTTCTTAAAGGCATGGTGTGTATGTAGTCTGTCCTCGATCCTTATCTATGAACTAGTCCCTTTGCAGTGGTGATGGGCCTGGTGACTGTAAAATTATTACAACGTTTCAACACGGATCGTGTTAAACTGAATACATTTGATTATTATAGTTAATTGTTTGTGTTCTCCTAATGGAGAATAAAATAATACAAACGCTGAGAAATATGTGTGACAGAATCTACACGTATACAGTACACCTGACTTTTTCAATATTTTTACAGGGAATAGAGATAGATTCAATATAATAGTAGAACCAATCTCTAGCATATTGCTTACTTACAGGACTGATTCAGGCAAATCTTCGGCGAGCACCTCTCAGTAAAGTTGGTACTCCGGGTTTTATAGGATAGTCTGCTCGCTGTTTCAGCGTGTTTGCCTTGTTATACAACTTCTCTTCAAAACTGATTGGGAATGTGTCATGTCTTTCTCCTCAGGTGCTGCATACTGGGAGGCAGTCTTGTAAGATATCGTCTGCTGTCATATTTGTCATGTTGTAATGGCATAGCCGATGACACATAGACAATGTCACGAGTTGATGAGGTTTCTAAACCGAGGAGACATTGCTGATATTTTTACAGGAATAGTTCTTTATGAAATGTGCAGTATAGTAATAGCTCGATGCCTGTCATATTTAGTTGTCTTTTACACTATGCATGGCAGGTGCAGCATTACTATTAGTCGCACCTTTGTCCGGGCGGTAGTAGCACACGGGCGATGAATTACTACGAGTGTAATGCCTACTTTTCTGCTGTAGTAGCACATGGGCGGTGAAGTACTCCAAGTGTAATGCCTAGTTTTCGTTAGGGTAGTAGCACATAGGCGGTGAAATATTCGTATTGTAATGTATACTTTTCTACGTTGGACAGGTTGGAAAGACGAAGAGGAGTGATTTCATTGTATTCGGAATTACCTATATGTACTCCGTCCCTCTCAATGAAACGGTACTCTGCCTGCCGAAAGTGTTATTAATAGCACGTAACTCCGTAGCTTCAAGAGAGCATTCTCAGGGACCTCCAAAAACAATACACTTAGTAAACAAGATGTCACGTGCCGGGCTCGATACCAGCCACCTTTTGAGCACAAGGCGAACCACCACACCACTGAGTAATTACCTTTTTCACGTCTTGAAAGTGCACGATCCATTACGAATATTTATTGACATCGCTTCTTCACACGTCATTACTACAGCAGAACCAACTCATACATATTAGGATTTTGATCGTCTACAATGTTACCCGTAACACTTGTTTACTATGATGACTGGTCCCAGTGAAAAGACCACCTGTTGGCTTTTTATCAAACAGTCAACATTGGCATCACTGATACCGTCCTATACATTGACTTATTAACAACGTTGCCACATTAATAACTGCTTATCACACAACTTTGACAGCGTGAAAGATGGCTGTAATCCTAAGTATTTGACACCCCCCTGATCCTGAGAGTTAATCTATTGCTTTATGTATGACGTTACCGGCCACCATTACCTGAAATGATGAAGCTGTCCGTTGCAACGTTCTCAGGTGCACACTCGTGCTCGGATTACAGTTATCGTCAGAACATCCGTTAGTGGAGATGCTCCTGATAATGATAATGGTCTAGGATGAGATAACTCGTTGGGGGCGCCATCATTACGCAAAGTTTATGCTCGAACAATGTGGTGCGGAATCAGGGGAGATAATCTGCTCTGGTGGCTCATCTGGGCGAACTCTTCTTGAAGTTAAGTTTATTATAGCAGTCTGGTATATGTTCAACGATGTCAGAAAGACTAATCTCGGAGGAACAGGTTCGTGGGGAAAGAAAAATAGACCGCCCAAAATACTGATAGACACATTGATATTGAAGATTTGGTACAGGAGGAATCAGGGCAGATCGCACATAATCGTATAAGCGTACACAATGAGAGCAACAATGACAAAACTTCACGCAGAACAAACTACCACGAACGGGGAGCAATGAGTAGCAATACCCGTCATACATTTCGTAAGAAGCTAATTAAAAGTCTATGAGTCGGATTTGCTGTCCCATAACATTGAGTGTAAAGTGACCAAAATGTGGCTCTGATGTCGGATGTGTCTGGCCGAGATGCGCAGATATCAAAATCTGTAACGGGTGACAACGTATTTCAGTCTCTGGACTATATCATGCAGAACCCAGGCATTTACTAGCGAACGCAGGTGTATCAGTTTAGAAGATGTATCGGAGTAGTTATTGAGTAGTTATTAACCGAAGACGGGTGTGTCAGGCCATTGGCGCATATAAAACGGCGACACAGCGCATTTCCATTCTCTGGACTACATCCTGCTGGAAATCTAGCATGCGCATTGGCTTGCTACAAGAGAGATCTAATGGGAGTCTGAGAATGAACGCTGGAGAAGAAAAAGTTCTTGAGGTCAAATAAAGTCCGTATTGTCACGTAGGAAGCATGAGGATAAATTAAAATGACGGGAATTGAACCAGGTCCGTTCTAGCGGCACCGAATCGCCTTGTAACTAAAGTAAACAGGTTTTCCGTACTTGACCAACCACATCTCCATAAAAAGATGTGATCTCATCAAGACATTCAGCCTATGTACTCAAGTCACCGAGAAGTGGCCAGAACAGTATCTGAGTCACGCGTTGACCATATGTGGGATGGGACAGTCAACTTCCCACTAAAACCTCATTAATAGCTCTCCTCCTACAACATGCATTGCAGGTAAGAGTGTCGCTATTATTTGCTCCCCTTTCGATCCCCTCACCACACGAACTATATATTGCACCATCCCGCCATCTCTTTGATGTGGATCCTTAAGTATTCTCACCTACATCTCCAGCTTTCATGGTTTGTTAAATTTGTCTCATGGCCTGGACGGTCAACACTCTTGAGGTAGTGTTCTTTTCATAGCTGAACCATGTCTGAGGTCAAGTGTCACATAAATAATTTAATGGTCATTCACTCCTAACCTTAATGGAATTGAGTGAAGGATTAATAGTATGCCGCTCCAAAGAGACTTTAATCTTACAGTAAAGGAACGATATCAGTTCTTTAAAAGCAATGCTTGGTTTTGTGTTCAAATATTGAATCTTTGTAAAATAGCGCAAATCATACGGCGGTCTCGCGAGTGTTGCCAGGTCCGAGAGGGGAGCAAATAATAACAACATTGTTGCCTACCAGACATGTCGTAGAAGGCAAAAATGAGGTGTTTTTTTCAGGTGATGGCTGTTCATTAGGCTAAAATAACACAGAAGCTATGCTGAAGTCGGATGTAGCAGACCGAAAGTCGCAACTATCGAAGTTAAGCTGTAAACCATGGCACACTTCATTCTGTTCTGAGAAATAAATCCTGCTAATATGCAGGAGTTTGAGAATGGACTTGGAAGAAGATATGGGCGGTCATCCATTGTCTGTCCTTGCTTTTTCTGTATGTCAGATATTCGTTCTGATATAATTTCTCGTCCGGTCATCTATCATCTTGTGTTTGTTGTGACATATGCATTAGTGATATTTGAGTTCGTTCTCAAATAACCAGCACAGATTTTCGTGTGATTTAAGCCGGGGACACGAATATAGTGCGCTGCTAGCTTGCAGGAAAGCTGCTATATCTGCGTCTTTCAATCATCACACTAAATTTCCATGGATACAATATCCTTCACATCATGTGTGAATGACATTCCATACCAGACTAGTGTGAATGACATTCCATACCGGACATGTGTGAATGACATTCCATACCAGACTAGTGTGAATGACATTCCATACCAGACAAGTGTGAATGACATTCCATACCAGACAAGTGTGAATGACATTCCATACCAGACAAGTGTCAGTGATTAACAAACGCATCCCAAGACAACTGGTATATGGTGAGTTCCATAATGGAAAATGACTGATCTATGGACAGAAGAAACTCTTCAAAGGTTCTTCTAAAGACTCCATAAAGAGCTTCAGCATCGATACCACTTTATGTGAGTCTGTCGCTCAGAATCGACACCACATTCTGATAGATGTGAGCTATGCTCTTGACAGGACGTGGTAACCCAGGGACACTGGCACACCGAAATGATCCACTTCGGGGACTTAACATGCATCCATAACAACCGCTTGGACAGTCATGTCTTTGAGACAACCGTATATGGGTACATGTGTCGTCTCAGTTACGCAACTGAACCAAACCAGTGCTATTCAGAAAGGCAATGTCAAGAACTACTTTCTCACAGCTACAGTGTTTATTTCATCATCATCATCATTGTAATCAATACCATGCTCATCAACAGCAGCATTATCATCGTCGTCATCGTCTCCAGCATCGTCGTCGTCGTAATCCATCACCCATGATGGTGTTGGCAAAGTGTTTCGCACAAGCTTCGACATTGCTTGTTACCATAATATACCAAGAGGAGAATGTTCTGTGTCTTTAAGGTTTGACTATCTGCTAGTCCTAGTATCCCACAAGACCAGTGGGAATACTGGATCATCCGACAATACTAGTGGGAATAACGGAACACCCGACAAGACCAGTGGGAGTACCGTGACATTCCACAAGACGGTTGCAAGTACCGTGACATCCCACAAGACAGATGCAAGTAATGTGATATCCCACAAGACCAGTGCGAGTGCCAAACAATTCCAACAAAACCTGTGGGACTACCGAATCATTCCAAAGAAAGTATAATTGTAGGGACTGCGGAAAAACTATACCAATATTTAGAAACAGAACAACACAATTTATTTGTACAGATCTAAAACCAGACTGAATCACAGGAACAATAATAATAATTATGTTCGTAACATAAACTGAATCAATGCTAATCAGAATGCCTTTATCAAGAAAGGGAGTACAATACAAACGGAGGAAATAGGTAAATTAGTAATGCAGATTGAATAGACAACTGTTCATACAATACGAACTGTACAGTTTATTGAAATTGTGTGGGTGAGTGTGCCTGCTCAAGGTATGAAGGTCTCACTAATAGCCTTTCAACCATGTCACTTCACCTTTTCAGAGGTGGGAAAATTACGGCTCTCACAGCCAAATCAAATCTTGCCAGTTAAGCCATTTTTGTGTGGCTTATACAAAATTACTATATGAATTGTCCCTAGGGTACGAAAACACTAATCGGAGCTCCGGGAGTCAAACAAATCTGTTTTAGTTCCATATCGCACTAAAAAAATGCTCAATCCGCGATATAGTAAGATTGCCCACATATTCATTCATTTTCCTTTTGCACTGAGGTTAGCGCATAGGGCAGAGGTCATATCTCTCCAATTCTGTCTGTTCAAAGCTATTCTGTGCAGTTCTTGAATAGTATGGATATTGATTGTTTTACTTTCTCTAAGTTTTGTTCTTCTGAATATTTCTTTTGGTCCCCCCCCCGGCTCCTTTTGCCTGTAGGTATTGTGCCCACATATGGCCTATACAATTATATTTTACGTACTATGATTAGGAGGCTTCTTCTCAGATCATTACGCATCACTTGTTCTTCTTTAGCGTTCAATCTAAAACTCCTACTGGATCTCTCTTGTAGCAACGGTTTTACTAGATTTCCAGCAGGAATGGACAGAGAATGGAAATGTGTTGTCACCTTTTTATTTGTGCCAATATCCCGACACATTCAGCAGATTGGACACCGCTGAGACGTATTCTTCTGGGTATGAAATAAAGCTCAGGATAATCCTCTCCATTGAATAAAATTAGACACGAGCAGTATTGCTTGAAATTCATCGAGATTAATACAACATCATTGTGTGCGTGCGTCCAGGTGATCTAGAACATTTACTGCAAATCTTGATCAAATTATTGCCAGTTAAGACAACCCTAGTATAATGAGAGAACAGATAAAAATAAAACATTGTTTAGCCAAGTTGTAAATTTGAAAGATAAAAGCTCATCTAAATTCAAGATGACTCATGTTGTCGAAGGACATAAAATCTGGCACATGACCTGATAGAGTAGCTATTGTGAAAGTTGATCTCCAGCACTGAAGGAGGTGAACACCTTTAAATCTGAGGTAATAGACGCTGAATGAAACAATAACAGCGAAATGCAAATCTGTGTACCTCTGCCAAAAAGTCAGGGAAATAATCAGCAATTAATCAAAGACAATACTTGGTGAAATTAGGGTTAACAATTGAATGAGCAAGAGTCTTGATTCTACGCACAGTATGGTTGTGAGGTCTGTGAATGGTTGTGAGGTCTGTATGGTTGTGAGGTCTGTGTATGATTGTGAGGTCTGTATGGTTGTGAGGTCTGTATGGTTGTGAGGTCTGTGAATGGTTGTGAGGTCTGTATGGTTGTGAGGTCTGTATGGATGTGAGGTCTGTATGGTTGTGAGGTCTGTGAATGGTTGTGAGGTATGTGTATGATTGTGAGGTCGTGTATTGTTGTGCCCAAAAGGGAATACACAGTGTTCCAACTTTGCGAGTGTACAGTGGATATGTTTCTTCAGAACTTTATTTTATACACAGAACGCTAAAATGCTATAATTTACTAGAGCCACCAACAATACGTTGTAGTTTACAGTAAAGCTGTAATATGTGCATTTTGGTTCAGAACATCTGATCTCAGCATTCCTAGTAGGTGATTGACGATATTGAATTTCTTTTAACCTGTAACGTTAAACATGAACAATATTTCCAGCCGTCATACCCAAATGTTGATTTCTATCAGTAATATTTATGACGAAGTCGGATTTGTTGGGCAGAAGTACGCAGATGTCGCAGCTAAGATTTAAACAACAACATACCACATTCCATTATCCGAACTACATCCTGCTCTGAAGGAGTTTGAACAGTGGACTTCGCCCTGACAATATAACATGACCTCAGATGCTGAATAAAGAAGAGTATGAGACTGACGGTAGAACAAGAAATGTATTTATGTAAAGTCAATATTTTTAAATGTTGTAAGTGGATATAGGTAAGATAATGCTTTTTATTCAGTATTTGATTTCGAAGACGGATGTATCAGGCCATTGGCGAATAAATGCGACACAACGCATTTTTATTTTTTGGACTACATCGTGCTGGAAATATAGAATGACCATTGTCCTGATACTAGAAAAAACCAGCGGAAGTGTAAGGATGAACGCTGAAGAAGAATTCAATATTTGTCGGCGTCGATGGTAGAGAGAATAGTGTGTGCCTTGTATCACGGATACAACTAGCTCAAATCACTCATGGTTAAGAAGAACCCAGACAAACCCACCGACCTTATTTTATCGACAATGCGATTGGATGTATAAGTGACGTCAAAAAAATAAAGAATTGTTGAAAAATAATGTTTTATAGATAGCTTATACACCAGCAATCATTATAAAACGCACCACTTATTTTCAAGCGTAACAAAAAGCACCACTTTGTTTCAAGCGTAACAAAACGCACCACTTTGTTTCAAGCGTAACAAAACGCACCACTTTGTTTCGAGCGTAACAAAAAAGCACCACTTTGTTTCAAGCGTAACAATACGCACCACTTTGTTTTAAGCGTAGCCTTTTTGTGTGTGCTGAATTTAAAATGCACAAAAGAAGTAAATTTACAAATCTGATCCATTTACGGACCCAAATGTGCATTTCTCTAAAAAAGTGAAGACATTCATGACAGTCACCTAAGCAGTTATCTACATTAAGGTTAAAAAAAATCGCACTCGGTGTCAGCAAGTCAGGGACATCATTAACCCCTGTAGCATCAATACAAGTTTGGCATCGGCGTGTCATGCTATTGCACAGTGTCTGAATAAATGTTTGGGATATGAGATTACATTCTGCAATGATTGCTCGCTCAAGATCATGGACATCGTTGATAACATGCCGGCGGACCCTTGGACGGTCATTGGTTGTACCTGTAGCCAGAAATCTCTCATTCAGCCTCGCTATAGTGGAATGGTCACAACTAAAATGTCTGGCTTCTCTGGTCACCATACCACTCCTCAGCATACCAACAGCCTGCCATCGTTATTGTGGCGACAGTCGAGGAATTGCGAACACAAAAACACACTTCCTTTTCAATGAAAACAAAAGATGGTGTTTTACTCCCTGAAACTTTACTAATGTTTATACCAATTCTCAACTTGATTCGACTGGTAATATGGCCAGAATTCTTCTATGTGATGTTTTGCACATGAAGCACGCAAAATTGGAATAAAACATGACAACGACAATAAAACGCGAAAACATTAAATTTAACCCGTACACATTCACGTGGTTTGAAAATAACTCACTGAAATAAACAATATAAGGGTGAAAATAAACCATGCTTTCGGTGCGTTTTTAATGACTGCTATATAGTTAGTCATCAGATCATCGTCATAGCACTCCGGACAAGTCCATAGTTGCTCCGTTCTCAAGTATGTCCTTCAGCATGTTTTAACTGACTTATCCGGTTTTATCCTGGTTGATAACCCCTTATTATTCTCATATACGTCTTATACATTCCCTTATACGTCTTATACATTCCCTTATACGTCTTATACATTCCCTTATACGTCTTATACATTCCCTTATACGTCTTATACATTCCCTTATACGTCTTATACATTCCATTATACGTCTTATACATTCCCTTATACGTCTTATACATTCCCTTATACGTCTTATACATTCTCATATACGTCTTATACATTCCCTTATACGTCTTATACATTCCCTTATACGTCTTATACATTCCCTTATACGTCTTATACATTCCCTTATACGTCTTATACATTCCCTTATACGTCTTATACATTCCCTTATACGTCTTATACATTCCCTTATACGTCTTATACATTCCCTTATACGTCTTATACATTCCCTTATACGTCTTATACATTCTCATATACGTCTTATACATTCCCTTATACGTCTTATACATTCCCTTATACGTCTTATACATTCTCATATACGTCTTATACATTCCCTTATACGTCTTATACATTCTCATATACGTCTTATACATTCCCTTATACGTCTTATACATTCCCTTATACGTCTTATACATTCCCTTATACGTCTTATACATTCCCATATACGTCTTATACATTCCCTTATACGTCTTATACATTCCCTTATACGTCTTATACATTCCCTTATACGTCTTATACATTCTCATATACGTCTTATACATTCCCATATACGTCTTATACATTCCCTTATACGTCTTATACATTCCCTTATACGTCTTATACATTCCCTTATACGTCTTATACATTCCCTTATACGTCTTATACATTCCCTTATACGTCTTATACATTCCCTTATACGTCTTATACATTCCCTTATACGTCTTATACATTCCCTTATACGTCTTATACATTCCCTTATACGTCTTATACATTCCCTTATACGTCTTATACATTCCCTTATACGTCTTATACATTCTCATATACGTCTTATACATTCCCTTATACGTCTTATACATTCCCTTATACATTCCCTTATACGTCTTATACATTCCCTTATACATTCCCTTATACGTCTTATACATTCCCTTATACATTCCCTTATACGTCTTATACATTCCCTTATACATTCCCTTATACGTCTTATACATTCCCTTATACATTCCCTTATACGTCTTATACATTCCCTTATACGTCTATTAACCGGTTTATATGTTGTTCTATAGCATCAGTTTGCATACATGTGTATACCAAATGGCTTTCATACCTTGTCTAACTAGTTTTAGCTGTTTCCCCATATGTTTACCTGTCATATAAGGTTACTAGCACCAGATTTAGATTAGAATACTACCCCCCTCTTTCATATATGATTGGTAGCACCAGATTTAGATTTAGAATACTACCCCCCTCTTTCATATATGATTGGTAGCACCACATTTAGAATTCTACCTCCCTCTTTCAAATATGATTGGTAGCACCAGATTTAGAATACTTGCTCCCTCTTTCAAATATGATTGGTAGCACCAGATTTAGATTTAGAATACTTGCTCCCTCTTTCATATATGATTGATAGCACCAGATTTAGATTTAGAATACTTGCTCCCTCTTTCATATATGATTGATAGCACCAGATTTAGATTTAGAATACTACCTCCCTCTTTCAAATATGATTGATAGCACCAGATTTAGATTTAGAATACTTGCTCCCTCTTTCAAATATGATTGATAGCACCAGATTTAGATTTAGAATACTTGCTCCCTCTTTCAAATATGATTGATAGCACCAGATTTAGATTTAGAATACTACCCCCCTCTTTCATATATGATTGATAGCACCAGATTTAGATTTAGAATACTACCTCCCTCTTTCATATATGATTGGTAGCACCAGATTTAGATTTAGAATACTACCCCCCTCTTTCATATATGATTGATAGCACCAGATTTAGATTTAGAATACTACCTCCCTCTTTCAAATATGATTGGTAGCACCAGATTTAGAACACTACCCCTCTCTTTCATGTATACATACTGTGACAAATACCTTATCTTGAATGCCCAATAAGAATAATTAAGCAGTGGAGTTCGTACTTTTCTGACATTTTACATTTCTGCGTATTTCCAACATCTGATACCTGTATTGAATCTCTTTCTCCTTGCTAACCCCATCCTTGGGAAGATAGCATTGTGACGAGACGACAGTGGTAGTTTGTGTGTTTCTTGAATCGTCATGAAGTTTATGGCTGTGGAGCATTAAGGGTAATCTTTACATCCACCATACACGGATTTCCAAATCCGAGAGAAGAGCTCTGATTACAGAGACATTATCAGTTCAGGGTTGGTGTTACGACCTTAAGTCTAGATAATGCAGGATGTTGCTTCCCTTCTCCTTTCTCTGACGGTCAGCTATAAAGCTAGAGTTCTTGATTTATTGCAGAACCATTTCCCCTGTTAAATAGAAAGTTGAACATTACCTAGTGGTTTGTGTACCAGCTGTACCTGGGATAGATTGAGGCGGGGCATGTGTCTCTGTGTGTATAATCCACATATATAACCAGATGTGGCTTTAACAGTCCAGGTGGCGCTATGGAGGTTGCGGTGACTGGATTACCAGAACTGCGACCTACGCTTGTTTTACTTGCCTAGCCTAGGTGGTTTCTTATTATCTATCACATAGATTGTGGTGGCTGGATTACCAGAGCTGCAATCTCCGCTATTATTTGTTATGGTTGCAAACTTTGATAAAACCAAATTTCACTTATCATCCGCGGTTGAAAAAAGCAAACATGTCCACACATAAGAGATATATTATACTGAACCAGTGCAGGCGTTAGGGGTCCAATATAACTTAACTAACATAGACCACGGTATGACGTTGAATGGGATGTGCCTCGGCTAGAGCTTTTAATCCACATTCAACAAACGAAGTCCACTTGTGACAGGATAATCAGAATCGCGATCACTGCTATTTTTGTGATGATTGTAAAGCTATGATATAACCACATTGGGCTAATGTCATCGGTTGAAAGGGATGTGCCTCGGCAAGAGGTTTTAATCCACATTCAACAAACGAAGTCCACTTGTTTGTAACAAACAAGTCGTTGTGACAGGATAATCAGAATCACGACCACTGCTATTTTTGTAATGATTGTAAAGCTCTGATATAACCAAATTGGGCTAATGTCATCGGTTGAAAGGAGCCATCTCATGATAAGAGGTACATTTTACTTAACTAAAGCAGTCCAGATGACTGGATTACCAGAACCACGACCTCCATCTTTTATGGCTAAAAACTCTGATTTAACCAAATTTAACTAACATCTGCGGGTGAAAGAAGCGTACCTCACCATAAGAGGCACATTTTATTTAAGCAAAGTGTTTTGTCATACATATTGATGTAACCAAGCTGTGTTCACATTCATGGTTGAAAGTGCGTGCCTCGATAGAGAAAATAAGCGAGACCCTCGTCTCTTGATCTCATTTATATTCGGGTGAACTCATCGGAATCATCCTTCACCATGTAGTAGTTAATGAACTTACTCTCTTGTGGAGACACGCAACCCTTTCAAACAGCGGACAACAAAGTCCTATTAGGTTATATCAGGACCATAACATATTAGAGGTAACAAATACCCCAAGAACAGTAATACATCCTTCAACAGTAAGGTTACGTTTCCTTTTATTTCGTTGGCTAGTTTGTATACTGTATGCTGACGGCCAATGAAAATAGAGATAAGTCAAATAACGCCACAATAGAAGGATGATCCCGGTAAGAATAAATGGCTGTATATTGTGGGATGACTCTGGAGGAGGATAATTTGTATAAGAGGGCGGGAAGTAGTAACCCCCCCCCCTATTTTCTACTGGCTTGCAGGTGAGCAACGTCATTAAGATTATACCAAATATTTGTCGTGTGTTGCGGAGGCCCGCGTGGGGAGCAAAGAATAGCAACACTATTTACCTTCCATGTATGTCGTAGACGACTAAGGATGTTATGGGATAGATACGGCTGTCCCATCACATATAGGATCAGTGACCCAAAACATGCTGAAGTCTGATGTGTCAGTCCGCTAGGTGCAGATATCGCATTAGTGCTGTAAACCATTATACAACGCATTCCGTTCTCTAGATTACATCCTGCTAATCTGCAGGAGTTTGAGAATGAACGCAGAAGACGAAGAAGAAGAAAAAAGATACCAAATATTGTAGTATGAAAAAAACAACCTGTGTGTTAATGAACGATCGAGTCCATCACTGTGATCTTGGCGGTTTTTCTTAATAAGTAGTTTTTGATCAAATGCAAGCCCCTCACGAGGGCCATGTCTACATATACACTCTATTGATATAAAAAGTGACACTCGGCATGTTGTTTGAGTTCTTCCCTGGTCTATATTGATATAAAAAGCGACACTCGGCATGTTGTTTGAGTTCTTCCCTGGTCTATATTGCTGTTATTTTACGGTGATACAACCGGAATCTGGTGTATTTGCTTGAGCAAGTAATTATTCGAATGATTAAAGAATAGAATATAACCAGGGATATGAGAGTAAATATAAGACTGTTTAGTTTAGGAAGTTTGAGTTTGTGAAAGAGAATTCAGTTAGTTGTAACGAGCTCGTCTCTGAATAAAGCGACAAAAGTCAGTCCGAGCCCGCGCTAACTTTGATGTCCTGATTTATCCCGTTCTTTAGATGTTAAATCTCTAGATAATTTTTTATATATTGTCAATTTTTATTTTTACACGCGAGGGTGCTATGCAAATTGAAGCAAGTTGAAAGAGATAATATGAATGACTAAAAGTAATTTCTATGACATGAGGAAACTTGATGTTCGTCCATCATAAGTGATGATGACCATATGATACATTCACTTTTGAAATTCAAAGTTGAGTTATGTCCTTGATTATGAGTTCGTAGATGGCTAATGAGCGCTTTTCGAGCTGTAAATGTCCTTGGACATTTCGGACATGGAATGACGACTGTAGACAGATCTTGGTCTATCCGTGACTTTCTAGCTGTTCTCCACTGTTGAGCTGCTGCATTTATCCTCTTTTCACAAGCTCTTTTTGATTTTAGAACGCCATGTACATCTATTTTGTGCAAGTTCTTCCCATGTATCGTGGTCTATTTCAAAGAATTTCAGTGAGTTCTTTAACGAGTCCTTGTAGCGCTTATTTTCGCCACCTTGAGATCGTGTACCCTTCTCCAGCTCACCATAGAGAAGTATCTTTGGCAGGCGATGATCTTACATAAGTACCAGATGGCCTGCCCAAGGAATCTGTGTCTACATCAGAATAGTGTCAATGCTGGGGATACCAGATCTTATAAGAACTGTGGTATCCGGAATCTTGTCCTACCATCTGATGTTCATAACTTTTCCGAGAGAAATTGTGTGAAAAGTGATTTTGAGTTTACTCATATGACGTCTATACACAGTCCATGTTTCACTATCGTGTAACAGCACTGGGAGTACCACTGCTCGGTAAACATTCATCTTAGTTTTGTGGATAACTATTATGAGAAAATATTGAATAAATCACACACTAAAATTGATAATTGTAAAATTCTACATTTACTATACATTAATGTGTGGTTCAGAAACGTAGACAATGAACAAACTGCTAGAATAAACACTACACTGAACCTGAACCAGAGTCTTATATGAGAGTCTTGAAGAGCTTGCATGTACAGCAAGATTTAGTCAGAAAATCGGACTTGCTCTGTAGATATGTGCAGCTGTATGGGCGTTTTGATGATCATTCAAATATAACAACATTTATCCTGAATACGGGACTTACTGTGTAGAGTGACATCTTAAACTGTTTGGGAGTTTTCAAATATAACAACATTTAACCATAAACCCAGATTGTTGTGTAGACAGACACATGTTAAACTGTATGGAAGTCTTGAGAAGCTTGCATGTACAGACAAATGTATCCAGACATTAGAACTTGCTGTGTAGACATGTTGAACAACAAACGAGAAGAAGGGGTATAACACACTGTGTTCCCAGCTATTGTTATATTTTTAGGCATCATATATGCATCCAATTAGCGTTGCTAGTAAAATATATAGCTGTCAGATATATATATTGCCCACCGAAGACGGATGTGTCGGGCTAAGGCGCAAATAAAACGGCGACAGCGCATTTGCATTCTCTGGACTACATCCTGCTGGTAATCTAGTAGGACCATGGTCCTGCTACAAGGGAGATCCAGCAGGAGTTTGAGAATGAACGCTGAAGAAGAAGAAGAAGAAGATATATATTGAATGTGCCTGCATATGTATGTGTCGGGTAATTGTTGCAATTAAAACGACGACACAGGGCATATCCATTATCTGGATTACATCCTGCTGGAAATCTAGTAGGACGATTATCTTGTTACAACAGAGATTTAGCGGGAGTTTGAGAATGGACGCTGAAGAAGAAGAAGAAGAGAACGAGCAAGTTCCAGATAAATAAGGTTCCGAAACTGGTGCACTACCTACCACCGAACCCGGTGCATGTGAATGTGATCTGACACATCTAACTTCAGCATGTCTCTGTCATTTGACTATATATTTCGCGATGGCACAGCCAACGTCTCTCCAAAACCTTCTTAGGCGCCTCATTCGACATGCATTGCAGGTAGGGGATCTCCCTCGCATTGTGGTTAAGACGTTCGCATTGTGCTCAAGATGTCGCATGTTTAAATCCGTAAATATTTTTAATATATTAAATATATAGGAGTATATTAAAACTGAATGCAGAAATAAAGTAAGTGGTAACAATACTGAATATTTCATGTTCGGGAACTGAATAATGTGAAACTAAAGAAGACAAATATACATTGTAAAAAATGCACAAACATTTTGTGCCGAATCCAGTTTGGCAGAAATTGCTGTTACAAATGTAAATGTATGCAGAATCTCATACCATACAAACCAAGTATCATCTTGACAAGTTTCACGTATCCATCGAACATCAGACTATAAAGGGAAACAACAGTTGAAATTATGAACACAAAAATGACCAAGATATTTGAGCTGAATGGGTTTGTTGTTAAAAAAACAAAAACAACCACCCTTTGTTATAATGGGTTTTAAAGCGTTGAACACCGCTAATAGATGGTCTGCTGGATATGGTAACTCCCAATTGAACATACGAAATAGAAGTCTTATTGTTCCTTAATCCTGAAGATCGAAATTTTCACCCATGTTTTCCGCTTCCTTTAAGTGGAGCTTCTTTCTCTTTTGTTCGCTAATAATGTCTATATATGCAGTGTTTTTTCTTGTATAAATTGTACAGTGTTTTCTATTTCTTGTTTTGTAGCATATAGAGAGTTTAACATTCATAGGTGTATCAGAATGTTAATATGTGCACTGTAGTAGTTATTGTTTGCACATTCTTGAATGATATGTTCTTCTGAAAGGGGAGAAAAAATTGGCAACACTGTTACTTACCATGCATATTGTATGAGGCGAATAAGGAGATGTGGGACGGAGTTGACTGTCTCATATAGAGGGTCTATGTGACCGAGAAGTCGTGCTGAAGTTGGATTTTTCAGACAGAAAGGCGCAGATATGACAGCAAATATGTAAACTATGATACAACGAATCCATGTCTTCGTGCCCCATCCTGCTAATCTGCAGGAGTTTGAGAAGAAACGCGGAGGACGAAGATGTAAGCATTATTAAAAGAACCACACCTACAAATCAACACGAATATTCGTGAGCTGTAATCCTGGACACATTAAAAGACATGACACCTTATTAAAGACCTTACTTGAGGGTAAAGTCAAAAGGAAACGAGCATGAGGTAGGCAGAGATACAAGTGGGAGAGTAACATCACACGATTGACAGGTTAGTCTAGAAGAGTGCACCACCAAGACAAGAGACAGAATGTTGGAGATCCGTTGCAGCCAACATACGTTGCGGAGACGACACTTTATAATGATGATGTAATCCTGGAAAAAGTTAGATATGGTGTACTCTTCTCTAATCATTGAATTCAGGAAAAAAGAAGAGGTTGCACTAACTTTCAAATTCAATTGACAGTTCTTGTATTTCACGTTCTGTGTACATCTGTCATTAACGTTTTGAATGTATAAATTCAGTAAGACTTTTTTTTCCCCATGAATGCCTATATCATTTTCATTTTGTTGCTTACAGTAAGTTGACAATTTATCAGAAATGTTGGTCATTATTGGATACTTTTTCCACGATGAGATAGCCCTGTGTCAGGGGAAAGAATTGCAGGCAATTAACAGAAAGATAAACGTTGGGACGATGCAGGAAACGATTTGGTAACCTTACGATTAGTTACACAGATACGAGGGAACCTTAAACAACGCTGTTATTGTAAACTTGTTCCCGTTGCGAACTTTTGAGGGTAATGCCCCGATGAACAATGGGGCCCGGGTCACAGTGCAAGATAAACTGTGATGTAATTGAGGGCTGTACAGCTGCCTTCGTGACCAACTTGAATTAAGTCTGTGTGTAGTATGTGTGAGACGACATGTATGCATGTACAGTGTGTAAGGTCTGCAATGTTACATATACGTTAGTGAACGAAAGAAGAAGAAGAACATATACGTTGATGAATGTGTGATATATATTTTATAGATGGGTATATGTGTTTACATGCCTGCTTGTAAGTGTGTGTGTGTGTCATTTGCTGTACGTTGCACACCACAGGCAGCATCATCTTCCTCATAATTATCCATTCCAGTTGTGCTGAATGGTCATCTTCGACGGGCGATCGATCAGCATGTTTGTGTGTGTGATGAGGTGATGTAATGTGTGTGTTTATGTGTGCTCGCTTTTGTATGTTTTTATTTCCTTTTTTATTATCGGGGCCTGAGTTGGGGTAAAGAATAACAACACTTTTACTTACCACACACATCATAGGGATGCCACTAAGGAGGTTTTGGGGTGGAAATAGCTGTCCTATCACATAAAGAAAGGGTAGGAAACATCTCGACCGAGAGCCATGAATGGCCCGCAGGATAATTTTCTTTGGGTCCGCCGATGGCAATTGAGGATAGACTAAACATTCAATAAATATATGGCCGTGTTCCATAGCACTATGCATTTTTACGAACATAATAATAACGTACATACATGACTTAACAAAGACAAGGATTTCCAGACATCGCGATAGAGGTTAGTTATTTAAATGTTTGAGTAGGAAATATTGCAGGATAATTTTTAAGTCTAAAGTTTTGTATGGCACGCGAGTGATATTACACATTTACAAATGATCCCTTGTACACAAAAAATACGCCGTTGTCATAGAAAGTCAAAGTGACACAGAAGCAGAGCTGAATTCCGATGTGTATGGCCGAATAGCGCAGATATCACAGCGTAACCAAGCTGTAAACCATGTCACACTGTTCGTTGTTCTCCGGGACTACATATTGCTAATATGTAGTTGTCTGAGACCGAGCACAGAAGAAGAAAGAAGTATGTATGTATGCATGCCTGTCTGTATATCTGTCGCTGTGTGGACAGAAGAAATGTTTCAAAGAAGGCTGGCATCATTGACTGACTTCATTGTAGACATAAATTCTTGGGAGTCTTCCACACGACACACCCAACTAGGCGCTGCAGGAATCAAGAGTGTTGCTCATACTCTAACAGAAAACATACTCTAACAGAAGAAGGACACGAGCTACTCAAAATCCCATAGACTCCTGCCACACATGTTAAAAGTGTGGAAGAAAATTTCAGGCATGAATAGGACTCATTAGTCCTAGTAGGACATACAGTAGTCATCATCTTTGTCACAATCTCAATTGAAACCACATGTATAGCGTTGATTTACAGCAAGAGGGACAAACAGCATAGCGTGTAAGTACGTATATGTCTATGTATGTGTTTGTATGTATATACGTATGCTTTGTGTGTGAAAGTAAGACCTAGGTACGAGCGGAGCTGTGAAAGTAAGAATTAGATACGGGTGGAGTTGTGAAAGTAAGAATTAGATACGGGTGGAGGTGTGAAAGTAAAAATTAGATACGGGTGGAGGTGTGAAAGTAAGAAATAGATACGGGTGGAGGTGTGAAAGTAAGAATTAAGATACGGGTGGAGGTGTGAAAGTAAGAATTAGATACGGGTGGAGGTGTGAAAGTAAGAATTAGATACGGGTGGAGGTGTGAAAGTAAGAATTAGATACGGGTGGAGGTGTGAAAGTAAGATTTAGATACAGGTGTGAAAGTAAGACTTAGATACATCTTCACCCGTATCTAGGTCTTACTTTCACACATCCATCAGTATCTAATACACAACGTGCACCCACGGATAGATAGGCTGGTTACGATACACATAAAAAGTCAAACTTTAGCTACTCTTTGCTTCCATTGTGGACCCCTAGCATCACACGGGAGGTAACTGATTCAAAATAATCGTAGAACAATTAAGCAGCTGGGCCTTTCAGAAAGCAATGGTAGCCTACTGTAGGTAAATATTGCTTAGAAAATCACGAGTAAAAATGTAACGTTGTTGTAAGCTTGCAGTTTATGATGTGCAACTAAATACATCAAGCATTTATTCATTCATTCATTCATTTTCCTTTTGCGCTAAAGTTAGCGCATAGGGCAGAGGTCAGATCTCTCCAATTCTGTCATGTTCAAAGCTATTATGTACAGTTCTTGATTAGTATGGATATTTATTGTTTTACTTTCTCTAAGTATTGTTCTTCTGAGTGTTTATTTTGGTCTACCCCTTGCTCTATTGCCTGTTGGTATCCATTCAAGAGATTGGTAGTGTATGCTGTTGATTATTTATTTATTACTTGTTGGTAAATTCTGTGAAAGAAAAGGTACATTTATTTCATGGCGTAGTCCACTATAACAATTACTGTACAATTATCCGCATGAACTGAGTATGAGATGTCACTCGTGTCTTGTCTGGAGTACAAAAATAGAAACACTCTTAACCTTCCATGCATGTTATAAGAGGAGACTAATGAGGTTTTAGGGTAGAGTCGGCTGTCTCATCTAATACAAGGTCAAAGTAACACAGAAGCCATGTTAAAGCTAGGATGTGTGAGGTTGAAATGTGCACATATCACAGCGCAGCTGTAAACCATGACACAATGCATTGCGTTCGCCGAACTGTTGTCAATACTGAATTTTTCCCGTTTGGGAGTTGCAGGGAAGTTTTGGGTAGCTTTTGTGATAGAGACCGCATACCCTTGCTGTCGCTACGTCATGTTCAGGGTGGATTTTTAAATTTGTACTTCGACAGAACAAAACACCCCTTCCTTACCGGGGATCGAACCCATGACCTCACTGGTTGGAGACCAAAGTTCCAACCCCTCGACCATGCTCCATACCACGTTCTCCACACTACTTCCCGAGGAACGAGGATTTTGAGAACGAAACAGAAGAAGAAGAAGTCTGATTTGCCATATTAAAGTTCTGATGGTACAGATAATAATAATGCACATAGTTACCGGTGATGTCTGTTTTCGATCTCGCATTGACCAAATTTCTTTGACAAGACTTTCTCCATTAATTCATCCTTGACTATCAGCCAATCACCGCATCTGTCTGTCGCCGGGGCATACTGGCACCGCACGTGCCTGTCACTGACAGCCCAGCTAGTCTATTGGTCAAGTGTGTTAACACTGTCAAAACATTAAGCCACGCCCAAATGTCTCATCTCTGCTGTCTTACTGACATTGGCATTGTCGATTTGTACGGCGTGCCTGCTATACACTTTCTTAATACTAATATAGCAGATGTGTTGGAATTATTTGGGATAAAATAGTATATATAATAAGTATACTCTAAATCGCATACGATATAAACCTTTATAAGTAAATTCAACTCAAATATGATATAAACACGTAGTATATACTCTAGCTAGATAAGATATTACCATTTATATTCTAATGTAAATAAGATATATACATACAATTTCTTCATTAGAAACCAGCATTACAGCACGTGGGGCACTCCCATAAGTGCTTCGCTCCCGTTTCAGGAGCCATCCCAGTGTGTGTAGACTAAACTCCCGGTCAGGTGTTTATTGCGTGATCTTCGGACTTTTAAAAAAACTATTTTTCCTCCTCTCCTCTCTATATACTCCCATTTCTGACATTCTCTGTATGTGTACGTTCTCAGCCTCATTGACATCATCTTCATCTTGAAATGCATTTATTACTGCCTTGATCAGCCTGCTGTCGCCCGTGTGTTGTCGGGGCCCGAAAGGGGAGCAAAGAATAGCAACACTGTTTACCTTCCATGCATGTCGTAAAAGGTGACTACGGAGGTTATGGGATGGAGTTGGCTGTTCCATCCCATATAGGGTCAGTGACCCAAAGCCATGCTGAAGGCGGATGTGCCAGACCGATAGGCGCAGATATCGCAGCAATGATGTAAACCATGACACAGCGCATTCCGTTCTCCGGACTACATGCTGCTAATCTGCAGGAGTTTGAGAACGAAAGTAGAAGAAGATCAGTCTGCTTTATCTCTTCTCAGTATTGTGCCATCTATCGCCGCATTGCCTGCCAATAAGTCGGCTTTTTCCTCTGACCCCAGCATGACCAGGGCAGTATATCCATGTAATGCTCTGGAAATTGAGTTATTCAATAAATCCTACCATTCCTTTCTGAGCAGGAATGTTTCTTTCTTACGCAGCATACTTTGAGAATGTGAGTATTACCGCGTGTGTTGATGCATCATTTATCAACCATTTAAGTGCTGCAATAACTCCTTCTATCGTCATCCTCATGCTCGATGTGACAGTGGAGTATGCAGGAGATGTCTCAACCAACTTCACGCCTTTTCTGTAGGCAACAAAATCCCAAAATCCGCTTTTATTTGTATTTCTTTTAACCGAGCCATATGTGTATATAATTATATCTCGTGATTTCCAGTGTAGCTGAGCGAGTTTGTGCACTGTAACCCGCCACCCGTCCATTTCCGACGTGATTTATCTAGTTGTATTATTACTTTAGTCAGTTATTTTTTTCTCAATGTCTACCTCCACCCATTCACGGCTCTTTTCCATTTCTTCAAATTCACACACTACTAATCGCAGTGTCTTCAGCCTCTGCCATCCATGATCTGCCACGCTTGATTCGTTTTCCCTTTGACTAATCAAGACGTTGGTGTATATCCTCAATTTAACAACAGTTAATACTTCTCGTTTCCTGTTGGTTGATGGAGTCCACTTTCTAAGCACACAGTCATGTTTATTTCTGAGAACAACCTATTTTAACGCGGGTTCCTTTATTATGAATATGAAATAGAATCATAACCCTCAATTTCATTTGTTCGTGTTGGTTGTTGTTAAGGAACTCAGTATGCCAGCCCGACATATTGTTTTGACCCTCGATATAGTAGCTGGATGGCCTATTTGCTCACTGATTCTCCCGAGCACGTGAATAACCGGGCACGAAAATAAATGTTACTTCTTGCAACGTGGAGGTATCCACTATCTCAGGGCAATATTTACGAACACAACCCGCTTATATTTCTCATGTAGTCGCTGAGAATTGCAGACATGTCTTACATCATGTGTCAACATTCAGTTCAATGCCTTGATGACTTGCGGTATCTCCAACGCCATGCTGCTTGTACCCATATAAACAGCAGACTTGTAACAATACGTGTACCAGCTACACCCCAAAAATATCACCATCATTCAAGTTTATGCCTCAACTGCCGACTATGACTAAGAGGAAATAAACGCATTTTATTAAAAGCTAGAACACACAATAATGGATACCCCCCCCAATCTATTAATAGTATTAGGTGACTGGAGCGCAAAAGTGGTACTGGTGCTTATGATCAACGGGCCGCCGCAGATGGGAAATTTGGAACAGGAGAAACGAATGAATACGAGGACTACGACTATTGGATTTTGCTAATAAATTTGAGGAATTGATGTGGTAAATATTATGACCATAATCAGCTAGAATATATGGAGCAGAAACAATGGCCAGCTATTTGGACACAATCACTAATAATACCAATTTCCAAGAAAGAAATTTGAAAGCGTGTACGAATTACAAAACCATTAGCTTTATAGCGAAACCCTGGGGTGCAAAGGGAACGCATTGCTCTTGGTGGACCCAGGGTTAGCATATAACCAAGATCCCAAAAGTGCCTCCTCGTCGCGCACCCTGGTAACAGAAATACAGCGGTTAATGCTGATTCTGGCTAAACCTTTTGGGGATCGTGTCCGTGAATGTGGAGGTAACAGATGGAATGAGATTTGACTGCAAAAAGACAGTTAATAACTCCGACACCACTGTGCCAACACATGCAGCAACACTGTCGACACACAGTGAAGCTAGAAAAACTGGTAGAAGCATTGGAGGGAGGCCAATGTAGTCGGTACGAAGCAAACAGATGTCCCAATAAAAATAAAAGCACAATGAGTACACTGAGAAAGATGCACAGCTATAGAGGGCAGCGTCATGTGTAAAAAGCATGGAATACGGTTCAATGAAATTGGAACCTCCTAACGTTCCTAAGTATGTGTACATATTCAGACCTGGACGAGGGGCTCACGAAGTTGGTGAATAACGCTTCGGCTTCCTAAACCGGAACCAGGCTTTGAGGACGAGAAAAGGTTTAGTACCCGATGAGCATGGGCACAGTACGTCTAATTACACAAGGCATGTTCACTGACTGCGGAACGCCTCGTGCTGCACAGACGTGAAAGACAAACCGTCTCGGCATAGAGTCAGTACACATTCACCGTCTGGCGACAGATATGAAGGCTGTCACAGGCTAGGGTAGCCCACCCGAATTGTCAAGACATGTCGAAATCGGATGTGCTAGGCCTACACGGCGCATAACGGTGGCACAACGTATCACGCTCCTGATGGAAATTGCACGGATATCCGTGCTGGTTACAATGGAGCGAACGCAAAACAAACAAACATAGCGAAACCCTGTAAAGTGATGCTCAAAATACTACTGAACAGAAGAAAAAAAACCACAAGTCGGAAGAAATAATTGCAGAAGAACAAGCTGGCTTCAGAACAAACAGAAGCACTGTTGAACAAATATTTAACATCCGAACATTAATTGAAAATCAAATTAAGCACCAACGTCATCTATATCACAATTTCATTGATTTTACAAAGTCCGTTGACCGTGTCAACATGATGGTCTATGGTACATACTGGGGCAATTGAATTTTGACACATCAATTTACAAACATGCAAATAGTGCTAGTTTATCAAACAATACAGTTGGAGAGTTCTTCAAAACAAATGTGGGAGTTCGGCATGGATGCATAATGTCTCCAGTACTTTTTAACATATACCTAGAGTAGATCATACAAGAGATATTACCTGACTACAAGGGGTGCAAAGGGAACGCATTGCTCTAGGCGGACCCAGGGTTAGCAGATAACCAAGATCCCAAATGTACCTCCACGCGGTGCACCCTGGAAACAGAAATACAGCAGCTCGTGCTGATTCTGGCCAAATTATTTGGGGATCGTGTCCGAGAATGTGGAGGTAGCAGATGGAAAGAGATTTGACTGCACAAGAGACAGACAATATCTCCGACACCACCAGCAGCACCACATATAGCGACACTGTCGACATACAGTGAAGCTAGTCAGTCCAGTCCGAACATTGGAGGGGCGGCAAATGTAAAATGCACGTAAAGGTAGATGCATGGCGAGAGACAAATATATTTCATACCGAGTACAATGAAACAATGAAAGGGCAGAACAGCGCTAGAGGGCAGCGCGAACTGCAAATAGAAAATGAAAAGTTTTCATTTTCTAGGAAAGGGGAACTACAAGCTCCGTCAGCTCGAGGCGAGCTTCTAGTTACCTGTGTTCCTTACAGGCAGAGACCCAGACCCATTCATTGGCGTTTGGTAAAGCAAGAAGACCTAATCCAACTCTAATGTCGAACCTTCCTAAACCGGAAATATGCTCGCGAAGAGAAAGGGTTCCGTACTCGATGCGCTCAGGCACAAAAGGGACAACGATTTAGCCCTGGCCCAACTCTACTGTCAGGTTTTTCTACACCGGAAATACACTTGAAGAGAGAAAGGGTTCAGTACCTGATGGGCTCAGGCGCTATTGGGACAAGGACGCTCAGCTCGAGAACGCCTTGCTCTCAAACGCGTGGTGTGAGACTCGAACTTGGACAAGGAGTACACAATGTCGGTGAATGACACCTCGGCTAAGAGGGCGAAAGAGCCAGGGTCCAACTCCCTTGTTGAGTTCGTCCCCTTAAGGAACCAGGCTCACGGATGAGAAACGGTTCAGTACCCAATGGGCACAGGCACAGCACGTCCAATTACACGAGGCAAGTTCATAGACAGTGAAACACCTTGTTCGAGTCAGACGAGAGCAAAAAATCGTCTGGGCGAAGAGTCTCCTCTACGCGTGCCTGGAGACAGATATAGAGGCTGTCACAGGCTAAGGGTAGCCCACCCGAATTGTCAAGGCATGCCGAACTCGGATGTGCTAGGCCTAGAAGGCGCATAACGGTGGCACAACGTAATCACGCTCCGGCGCAAATCGCACGGATATCCGTGATGGTTACAATGGAGCGAACGAAAAACAAACAAACAAACCTGACTACAATACATCTATATCGATCGGAGGTCGCCCTATTTGCAACTTGCGTTTCGCTGATGATATTGGTCTTATAGGTGGGTTAGAACAAGAGTCAACAAGAGTTAACAGCAAATTTGGAAAAAGTCACCGAAGATCAGACCAATATCATGATGAACGGATATAAGCTTGAGGAGGTGAATACCTTCAAATACCTCGGATCTAGCATATGAAGCGATGGAAAAATGCAAAACAGATTTAAAAATAAGGCTGGAAATGTCTTTAGCGTCTATGTCATGGCTAACGGTGATTTGGAAAAGCAACATCAGTATTGGTGTGAAAGTCAAACTGTTAAAGTCACTGGTGCTGTATGGTTGTGAGAGTTGGACACTAACTACGGGCATGTAGAGGCGAGTACAGGCTTTCGAGTACAAATGATACAGACGAATCCTACCAATTTCCTATAGGGAATATAAAACAAATTTGTACGTAAGAAATAAACTAGAGATGTATGAAGGTGTACACGAATCATTGATTTCGATAGTTAAACGATGAAAACTAGCATGGTTTATACATGTACGCAGACATGATGTTTTCCAAAACAATAATGTAGGGAACCGTCGAAAATGAGGGGGGGGGGGGGGGAAAGCAGAGTAGGGCAAATAAAGACATGGACAAATAACATCAAAGAATGGACAGTACAAGATTTTCCCTCACCCCTCCGCATCGTTGAAGATAGAAATCGCTTGAGGACTGTGTGCGTAAGCATCCAATGAGGTACCCCTACGGGTATATAACGGGACCCTAACGAGTTATGGGTTTATTCATTCATTCACATTAAGACGTTAATTCTCCACCGAAGACGGGTGTGTCGGGCCATTAGCGCAAAATAAAACGGCATCACAACGCATTTCCATTCTCTAGACTACATCCTGCTAGAAATCTAGTAGGACCATGGTCCTGCCAAAAGGGAGATCCAGTGGGAATTTGAGAATGAACGATGAAGAAGAAGACTTTAATTCTGCTGTCGGGAGCGTTGGTTGATTCCTGTGTAGAATTGCGAGTTTGAATACAGGAGCCACTGAAATCTACCATAAGTCTATTTCGGTCTAATAATATGTGAATATTATTCAACATTATACTTTTTCAAATTTATGCAATTCCTTTATATAAGTATCCCCCGACTTCAGTAGTGAAAAATGTTCCTAAAAATTATCGGCTAATATGTGGCAATATAGCGTACTTTTATATATACAAGTCCTCAGGAAAAATGTCAATGACCTCGTTTGGTTTGGGGGTTTTTTTGGGTGATATATCGGTGTTTTTTTTTCTACTCTCTAAGGCGGCTGTGTGACACCCTTGACAGATACATGCCAGCGGTTTACACCGATTCTGTTTTTAATGGCATGTTGTTCGTTGCATACCTACACACACAAACACACCTGCGTGGGAGATGTGGCCCCACATTCAGTGCTTGCAATGTGAGGCCAGCTGAAGCAATAGTTGCTGGCATGCATCCTATGTTTATAGTGACGTGATAGGAAACATAGGTAGATGTTGAATGTTTATTACGTGAGTTGACAAATGCATGCCAGACTACTTGGTCTTTTATTTCTACTGGACCCCTGGAGAATTAAACTGGTGCGTTTTGGGGTTTCGTTGCTACCAAAATGGCAAGGGGTGGAGTACTGCTTATCTGCTGAAGTCTCAAAGTGCTCCGTCTGTCTGTTTTCTGACTGATTCTATGTGCATGCTTTGAAAGATTCAGTCTGTTTTCTGACTGATTCTATGCGCATGCTTCGAAAGATTCAGTCTGTTTTCTGACTGATTCTATGCGCATGCTTCGAAAGATTCAGTCTTTTCTCTGACTGATTCTATGTGCATGCTTCTAAAGATTCAGTCTGTTTTCTGACTGATTCTATGTGCATGCTTCTAAAGATTCAGTCTGTTTTCTGACTGATTCTATGTGCATGCTTCGAAAGATTCAGTCTGGCTATTTACGATATCAGCGGATAGAGTCAAGCAAAATGAATTAAACAGGTTACTAAAACACTTACCTTGCCTATTAATAAAAATATATTAAAAAAAGTATATATAAAAACATACAATAAAACTAAAACCAGCGGATAGAGTCAGTTATGAAGTCTGTGCTTGAAGAGAGTTCACGTTCATATTTGTTCATGAACACGTGGTTGTTATGGAAATGAGAGAGCAGACAGATTTCCTACAATGACCACAGTGACTAGTGGTAGTTCAATGAACTGTACTGATATTCTGAATGCAATTAAAGAATTATGCCAGTTCGATGATATGGGGTGTGTTTCTTATTCCTTGTTTCTTATTAGAATGCAGGACATGAGAGAGAAGTCGGAGCTTCCCTAAATACTGAGATTTTCCCAGAATAGTTTTGCTTGTTGATATCCAATAGCGTCACTCATCTTGGCCGATAAGACTGGGTATTAATCGCTTTCCATATCGCCCATGTGTTGCCGGGGTACGAAAGGATAGCAAAGAATATGAACACTGTTTACCTTCCATGCATGACGTAAGAGGCGACTAAGGAGGTTATCGTATTGAGTTGGCTGTCCCATCACATATAGGGTAAGTGACCCAAAGTCATGCTGAAGTCGGATGTGTCAGACCGAAAGGCGTAGATATCGCAGCAATGCTGTAAACTATGACACAACGCATTCCGTTCTCCGGACTACATCCTGCTAATCTGCAGGAGTTTGAGAACGAACGCATAAGAAGCTTTCCATTTGCTTTGTGTCGACAGCCAATGAGAAGCACGGAACAAATCGGATAAGCCAAGATAAGTGACGCTGCATGTGATCAACCACTGAGAGCTATACAGAAGGCGAGACAACTAGATTATAAACATCCGCTCATTGGAGGCTTGTCGCGATGTATCGACAATAACAAATATCAACACAAACATACTGTTCGTCACTTCGTGAAGCGACTTCGTTTTTAATAAGGCGACTTAGTTTTATTAATTGATTGGTGATACGTGACTTAGTTTTATTAATTGATTGGTGATACGTGAGCAGCCTGTCGAACTGACCTGTTACACTGGTAGTGTTGTGTCGTAATTCTGTTGATAGGTCATAAATAGATTTAACAAATAGGATGATCGGATTTGATAGCTTTACGTTTTGTCATCTCCTGAGCACTTTTCAATTTTCTATGAGCAGTGTGTTTCATCGCTCTTGTTTTGCTAGATGCGTCACAGCGTTGTTTCAGAGTTTCTACATGGTTACACTGTGTTCTAATCTATCACATTCACATGTAGAAATCACGTATTACATTAGGAATACACTGAAACACCGAAAACTACTACCCGGTCTAGTGGCTTGCCGAAAGATATCCAACGATCTATTGGAACCCCCCCCCCCCCCCCAGCATAAATGACATTTCAACGAAGAATACTCAGAGTGTCATTAAGAGATTTAATTAGAAACGATAACATCAGACAGATAACCAAAGCAATACCAGTATTTGAACAAATCAAAAGACAACAGATCACGTGGTTTTCACACGCTTCCAGACTAACAACAGAAAGCATGCCACAGATGACCATGACATAGACATAACGGTTATAAAACCAAAGGCAGACCATGTAAAAGATGGATCGCAGAAATTAAAGAAGCCAGAGGAACACACTTACATACAGCGCACAGGAAGACCATCTCCAGAGAACTCTTCCACCTCCAGGCGCCGCAAGGCAAACAAGGGACACATCGTATAGATAGATGATCGGCTGTTTACATATAGTTGTATCACCTTTTCTATAGTTCTCTGTGGATCAGCGCTGAGGACTATTATGGAGAAAGGCTTGACAAAGATTCTCATACATTTTCCAACTTAACTCGTCAAAGATGGTTCAAGGATTGGAACATCAAGGATATCCTGGCAACCGACTCTTTCTGTAGAGCTGCAGCATTATCTTATGTGTACATTATATATATCTATATTACGTGTTAGAAATAGGGCAGGAGCTACGCAATGTCTCACACTCCCACACATGCTGCGAGTACGGTAGTGCCCATCCTAGCACACTTAGGATTATTTAGTAACAGACAAACCGCAGGTATCACCGTCGTCATCATCATCATCTCAGTTGTGCTGAATGGTCATGGTCAACTCCGAACGATGAACAACATGTAATATGACCATGGTCAGTTTGTGATCATCCCAATGTTGATGATAGTAGTTGAACGGCTGGTATGGGAGAATTACCTAATCTATTGTCTATGAGGGACAATGTCGCACATCTGGACATGTCAATGTTCACATACCACACCATCCATGATGTGCTACCGTACCACACAGAGTGTAGAAGGTTGATGCCACGACAGCTTGTCTTTCTGGTCCAATGAGGCTTCACAGCAGGTGGTGCACGAGTGGCTCTTTCTCGTTCTGCAGTCGAAGTCGGGTGCTGATATGTATTTCATCAATAAACTATAATTTTGTCACCAGCCCGATACAATGCAGTGGAGCTTTTCTGTTAGAATCGTCCCCAATGGCCATAGTTTTCTTCTTGTGGCGTAGTCAAACAATTAGATTGGGGGGGGGGGGTTGTTCTGGATGTTAAACTAACTCCCCCTCCTCCCAAAGCAGAGTAGAATATGGTTTTTAGTACTAAGAACTTAGCCAAATGACCTTTTTTGGGTTAGGTTTAACTCCGCCTCCCTTTAAGAAAATGTATCTACGGCCCTGGGTGTAGTACAGTGGGCAGTTCTGGAGCATATGTTCTGTGTTCTCTGGATATTGTTCACAGGTGCACATATCGGTGTCGACAACTCCAAACTTCCTTTACGACACGGACCAAGATATTTTGTGTATAGCAGTTCAATCACTTATCCATCTACATATACAAATGATACAATCGTGTTTTACTATTTTCAGAACATATTCACACACTAACCAATATTTATGGTTGTCATTTGAAGCATACTTGTAAATAAAGCACACGAACAAAAACAGTAACTGCTGACACCTTGAAAAGGAAAAGGGGGGAAAGGGGGGCGGGAGATAGCGAGGATAGATACTAAAAGTATCAATTCTGCATCAGTTATCATTGTTTTATCTATGTAGACCTAATTAGCTAATTAGCAAATTATTACTGTAACCGGTACAGCTCTCTTGACATGCATAAGCGTAGAGGGTGGATGGGTGGCTGCATATAGATACATTTCAAAAGTAGAAATTATTAAGTGGAAAAGGAAGAGTAAATATTGAAAAATGTAAAGCCGATGTTGCTGATAGAAATGATAAATGGAAGGAAACATGGTGTTTTTTAATTGGAAATTATGATATGAGATGGAGATAAAAACAGATGCTTCTAGAAGTTATAATAAGAGAAATAGTTAATTTCTTCTTCTGTCACTCTAGACGTAGAATATGTGTGTAGTTTTCACAGTGTGTTTTGTGATACTGTAGCAGTATATATATATATATATATATATATATGCTTTCTGACAATGTAGTACGCATGCGTAGTTGTATGTGTGTTCGTCCATCATAAGTGATGATGACCATTTTTACATCCACTTTTGAAAATTCATTTTGAATTATGTCCATGCCTAATAGTTCGTAGATCGCTAATGATCCCTATTCGAGCTGTAAATGCCCTTGAACAGTCACGTACTGTTACCAACCTTGATTTTACATATTACTTAGTGGTGCCAACCTTGATTTAACCATGTTACTTACTGGTGCCAAGCTTGATTTAACATGTTACTTACTGGTGCCAAGCTTGATTTAACATGTTACTTACTGGTGCCAAGCTTGATTTAACATGTTACTTACTGGTGCCAAGCGTGATTTAACATGTTACTTACTGGTGCCAAGCGTGATTTAGCATGTTACCTACTTGTACCAACCTTGATTTAACTTATTGCCTACTGTTACCAGCCTTTATTTAAATTGTTACCTACTGGTACCAACCTTGATTTAACTTATTGCCTACTGTCCTTTATTTAAATTGTTACCTACTGGTACCAACCTTGATTTAACTTATTGCCTACTGGTGCCAAGCTTGATTTAACTGGCTATGTTTTTGATGCACAAGAAGGTTGAAATAGTATTATTTTAATTCCTGCATATTATTATTTATTCTTTTTACAGGTGTACCTTTTTAGTGTAGTATCAGCAATCTACCTGTATCTCTTCCGGTAAGTATAAAACTTATAATTGTCATTAGCGTTAGTTCATCAACAACTGTCAACTCTACCCTACCTTGACTGATGCAATATATCAGTGGTCAATTTGTGTGTGTGTTGTGTTGTGTTGTAAAAAACAGCGATAAGTAGATTCAGCCAAGATAGGTGGCGCTGTCTGAGATCAGCACGCAAGGAGTATTCTGAGAAGGGTTTGATTAAAAAGGCATTTACCACCATTTTGTATACAAACATCATCTCACATCGATGTCTATATCAATCTGTATGTATCTGTGTTGGCTTATGGTCAGACGCCCTATGTTTGACCCATATTTTCGAAATGACCAACGACATACATAGGGATGATTTCGTCTGAATCACTCCCGCTGCTATTACTTCCGCATAAGATCTGGTACCCAATTTATATGTTCGGTTGATCTAGTTGTTCGGTTGGTAAAATAAAATTACTTTCATTTAAAAATCTATCTTGAGTCTTGCATCACCCGGCTAAGAAATAAATCACTAACAACTAACAACTATTCCACGGTCCCTAGTGAAATAATACATGAAATCCCTTTGTAACGCATCTTTTATAACAAATATAACTAACAACGCTTCATAATCCCCAAATATATTATTCGTTATACTGTATATAGTTGATTTCTGTTATTACATACAGATCTCGTCGGTCGGACCGAATTGATATAATGGGATTTGACTGCACTAGATGATCATGATATAGTGATATCGCCCCCATCCCCATTTTGTGTGTGGTTCTTTCCTAACCCAAACATGCTTCATATTTCTACTGAATTGTCTAGAGTTGAGTGGGCCGTTCCTTTGTTTACACTCATTACCAGAATCAACAGTGACCAGGTTACTATATAAACAAAGCGTGGAGACGTTTCTGGCAGCAACTTCGGACTTTGCCTGAGGGAAATGCCAGAGGTAAAATTGTACAGGCTGCTAATAGAGAGTCTAAGGTGGGTTTAGAACCTGACACTGATGGAGTAAGGGAAAACTAATCGTGCAAGAGAAACATGAGCAAAATATGCACTTGAAAATAGTTGAGAAAACAAAATAAGTAAACGTAAGGGCACAGGAGTACATGAAAATATTACTTGAGCAAAAAGGTAAAACACTAAGTGAACGATACGGTCCAGTAAACCTTGAGTTTGTTGAACGATCAATGAATATACTACACATATATCATTGGAAATAATTGCGCTTATGAAATGATGCACTTCAGAATTGTATTATACAAATATTATACACAAACTGTCTTCACTAACAGAACGGATGAATGACATGTTTTATATTCTGTTCAGGAATGAGAAATAGAGCGGCCATCTGAAGTAGCATTCTGGGCTACGCCCTCGTCCAAATTGCACCCTCTTAGTGTATCTCCACTGGATGTCTTCTAAACTCTGACTGGTTTCATTCCCAGTGAAGTGTTCTCCAATCCTAGGGAACATGTCGTGGATACAAAGAAACGAGTATTTCTTCAACTCCCTGAGGGGTTACGAAAATATCGTCGCTAAATCTCTGTGTCGGAGGCCAACTTGAAGCTCTTATTGTGTATGAATAGGAGATAATACGCCACGTTTTTTGAAAAAAAGGATTAAAATGTCGCACCTTAATGACAGTTTCACATGCGAGGAGAGCGAACTGTCCTGTTGAAATGCACATCTGTGGATATAATATGCTTAGAGATGTGTATGGCATTTTGTTGAAGTGTTGACGTTATGAGATAATCTGGTTTGCACTAATCTTGCATACGTTCATCGTTTATTTAGCGCACTCTAAGCTCGAGAGTTTATGCCAGCGATGTAGGTGTCAAATTTCTTTCTTTATTAGATGTATAATATTATAGTTTCTATGTATAGATGCATGCATGTGTGGGTCGGTCGGTCGTTCACGCTGCCTGCCTGTCCTGTCTGGAGATAACAGTTCCAGTGTCGGGTAATAACCCTAAATAGGAAATCGGTGACTGGGGTAACATATGGCAAATAACAAAATGAACAAAAATATGTATTGGTGTTACCAAAACAAGTCGATAAAACAACCTAATAATGAGACACTGACAAACGACGTTTCGACTAAAAAGCCTTCATCAGGACACACAAAAGACCACAGTCAGCAAATCTTACATAGAGACAACGTAGTAGTGATAAGAAAATAAAAGAGGGAAGAAGTACAGTAACTGCCCTGTCTGTCTGTCACCCCGTCATCACGTGTCTGAATGTCTGCCCGTTCTATCCTGATCTGTCTGTCTGCCCACCTCGTGTGTTTGTCTCGATCCTCAGGAATCACAAGCAATATAGCTCTCTATCTTTGTGAGCAATGCGGTTTCCCCAGAGTGTTTATTTCATACATGTAAGGTTCCAACTCCCAGTGCTGTGAAGTGCTGTGAGGAGAAGCTTCTTACACAGTGCTGGTAAAGGTAGGCGATTTTGTTTGTTTATTGTGAAGACTTATTATGTAATCGTGTTGCGTGATATCATGGTTGCTAGTGCGCCTCACGGCCTGGTATCTCCAACTTCAACACGTGTGCTTGCTTGGGCAGGACTGGGTTCCTGCCCAATGTAGGCGATGGTCCGACCAATCTTAGTTTCCAGACTCTGCTGGATGGACTAAACCCCCATCTCCATTTCAAGGAGTTGGTTTCCGTGGGAAAATATGAGATGAAAGCCTCCTTAAACAGATAACATGCACTTTCAACCTAAGACTGGTTATATTATTGGTTACATGAAGACATGATAACCTCATGTCTCTTTCGATCGGCAAAATATTTAAAGTTGTGACAGATTGTGTTATCTGGGAGTAACATTTGATCCAGTCTATCTGACAACCATGTTGAACAAACGACACAGCCATGTACTGCATCACTCAAAGCTATGTTGCAGCGCGATTTGAACAGCAGCTGTTGGTCCTCCTTCATCTGCTGGTCATGTCTGTAGTCATTTATGAATAAGGAATCCTCACTCCCTCACGTTCGCAATGAAGGTGTCCATAACTATGCAGAATGGGGACATGCGGATAGTCATCGGCTGCACAACTGATACACCAATTGTGAAAATGAGACATATGCTTTGATTCCTCTCACTGCTTTCTTGGCATGCTCTCATTCAAACTAAATCATACCCTCGTGTCACTGCAGACCAGATTAGTATCAAAGACATAAACGGAGCAAGAATTAAACGTAGCGTGTCATCGATGGCGCAGACGGTAAGGACTATAGGAGAGGTAACCGCAGTTTCGACATTACCAACAAAAGAATTGCGTTTAATCGATGGAAGCATACTGAACAACTATATATAGTATGAGGATGAAAATCAAGTCTGCTACTGCTGCCCTCAAATGAATCTCTGTGGCCTCAATTATCAAAGTAGTTATTGTGTCAGACTCACGAAAGATCTAAAATGGTAGATGTTAGTGGACGGCTTCTATAGCTACATACGACCCCCAGGGCATCACATGAATTTACTGCCCAGGATATGGCTGGTGTTCACATTAGTGAAAGAGGTGACAACTTGAATCCCAAGCACTAATAGACTGGTTCTTAACAATGGATAAGTAGGATGTGCTGTGACTGCTTCATGAGCGCCTGATGGATGCGAACACCGCGATGTATAAAACATCAAGGTTGAAATATGAAGTAATTGGTATTAAATGTGGTAGTAGTAGCAGAAGTTTATCTGAAAACAAGATACAGATTTATCAAACATGCGCGCTGAGTACATTATGATATGAATCAGAAACATGGACTACATACAAAAAACACGAGAGGAGACTTAAATACTTTTCATCTAAGATGTCTCCGCAAAAACTTAAACATCAAACGGCACTACAAAATCACCAACATGGAAGTCGTTACGCCGGCCTTCAACTATCTGCCATTGAAACTCTTAATAGAACTAGATTGCGCTGGCTGGGTCACGTCCGCAGAATGCCAGACCGCCGCTTCCCGGAACAAGTACTTCTGGGAGAACTGGCTGAAAGCCTGCGGTGGACCAAGGGTGAGGAGATATATAGACATCTGTAATTCCACAATGAAAGACTTCTTCATAGATCCAAAAATCTAAGAAAACACGGTCGATACTCGGGATGTCTGGGGGCATAACCTTCGTGCTGGTTCATCAAAATTGCTCAGAAACAATTTTTTTTAAACATGTGGAAGAAAAAAGAGAAAGATCCAAACAAAAATTTTCTGTTGCTGTGACAGGTTTTCTTGAAAAGTTACAATCCCTGAGAACATGTTGCTTTTTTTTGTTGCCTAATGACCGTAAGCAAGACGCAAAAGGCCATACAGTAACAGGGTTTCTGCAGGAAGGTACGAGAAGAATGTGTGATGAGCCGGTCACAGTAACCATAAGTATGCATACCTTTCGTCATCTTCTAGGTAGGCGGAGCACCAATGGTTCTGTCCGGAGTGCAATAATATCGGTTAATTATCAATAACTAAGAATATAATCCACCTATATTAGAAAGCGTCGCAGGAATTACATCGGACACCAGGGCCGGTCTTAGGCCATTGCAGCCTATGCGGCCGCATTGGGCCCCGCACTTCCTAGGCCCATAAATTAATAGTAGAATTTATTTTATTATCCTCTTCCCTACCCATACTGGGCTTCGCGCAATCCGTTTCGCAATGGGCCCCACAATTGTTAGGGCCGGCCCTGTCGGACACGAGCTACGAATGGATACTGAAAGACTTCTGTGTCAAGCTTTGATGTGGTCACCAAAGGGCAAGAGAAAACGAGGAAGACCAAAAGAAACTATGTAGAACTATTACAAAAGAACGTTTCACCATCGGTATCGGAAACAATGAAGATCTAAAGCAAATTTCAATGCAACGAGAGACATGGAAATAAATCTATGACATCCGCCCTATGTGCCGTCTTTGGCCCTAGAGGAATAACTAACTAACCAATAACTAAGCCACGACACAACGCTTTTCGTTCTGTGGACTACATCCTGCTATTCTGCAGAAGTTTGGGGGAGATCGCTAAAGAAGAAGAAGAAATAATCACAATATTTTCTAATGTGTCTGTGTCAGCCGTGCGTTGTCTGAAAAAATGTATTCCTACACAACAATGGGGGAAAAACCGAGAGAAATATATACCACATGTCAGCAACCGTAAGACGTCACTGTTGTTTATAACGTGTCAAACACAAAGATAGATAGTATCAGAGATGGCAAGAACTTCTCTGTAAACCAACGGGAAGGTTTTAGGTAAATTTACGCCAGAAACAATGGGTGGACGCCAAGTGTAATCTGAAGGTACGCGGTAAAGTGGACTCAAAGTTGGTTCAAAAGTCATAGATAATCTGCTACTTTGATTTCTGGTTTTTCAATATGTACAATAATCTTCTCAACAAAGCAGCGCGTGCCCCTGCCGAGAGTACCACTTATAGCACGCAGCTCCGTAGATAACCATCTATTCAAAGATGGAAAACAAAGAAATAAAGAACTGAGAGAAAGTTGAAGAATAAGGAAATAATGACGAAGATTATTATGATAGAATTTGACAGAAGTGCGAGTTTGTCACTCTATGCCAGGTCGTGAATGTCTACTTACAGCTACATAATCTCACTCTATGCTAGGTCCTGAATGTCCACTTCCAGCCCACGATTGTCATTCTACGCCAGGCCGTGAATATCTACTTCCAGCCCCAGATTTTCACTCTACTCCAGGCCGTGAATATCTGCTTGCAGGCCAGTTTGTAACTCTATACCAGGCCGTGAATATCTACTTCAAGTCCAAGATTGTCACTCTATTCCAGGCCGTGAATGTCTACTTCCAGTCCAAGATTGTCACTCTATTCCAGGCCGTGAATATCTACTTCAAGTCCAAGATTGTCACTCTATTCCAGGCCGTGAATATCTACTTTCAGCTGCTGAATCCCAATCTATTCCAGGCCGTGAATGTCTACTTCCAGTCCAAGATTGTCACTCTATTCCAGGCCGTGAATGTCTACTTCCAGTCCAAGATTGTCACTGTGCTCCAATATTGAATATCTGCTTCCAGCCCCAGGCACTCTAATCCAAACCGTGAATGTCTACTTCCAGTTCAAGATTGTCACTCTACTCCAGGCCGTGAATATCTACTTTCAGCTGCTGAATCCCAATCTATTCCAGGTCGTGAATGTCTACTTCCAGCTCACGGTTGTCACTCTACGCCAGGTCGTGAATATCTACTTCCAGCCCCAGATTGTCACTAGATATCTTCCTGGTTATCTCCAAATTTAGTTCTGCTAAGTGTAGACTTTCTCAAAAGTGTCGTTTTTGCTTGTCGTTCTTTGTTTTGTGTGTAGTCTTGATAAAGGTCTTCTGGTCGAAACGTCGAATGGTGTGTTATTATGTGTTTTCCCGGTGATTAGCAGAATTTCATTACCCTGTTCCTATCTTTGCCTGTCGGTATGAGTGGATGGCATTTCTGGATGTCACGTGGATTTATTGCACAGAACCATGACCGTATGCAAATAGGATACCTCCGCATATAATTAATGGGTCCTGCATTCGTTACTTAAAAAAAAAATTATTGTTGTGCCCAAAATTGCAAAGGCGACTCCAAGTATATAAATAGTGACCAACGACAGGTAAACACGACAATAATAAAAAACGCAAAGAATAAAATCTTAATAAATTATGTGCAGAGGTCTTCTATACAGCGGTTTGGTCATGCTCAGAACATGCTTACGTTCGCGGAAATGAGAGAACATATACTCGTAAGATTGTTGCGTCGCATGCATTTATAGTCGGTGAAATCAGAATGGATAAAGGAGACATTTACAGTGTAGTTGTGTTTGCTTGGCGAGCGTCTATTGAATGTAGACACTGCTATTGGTGATGCATCTAGGATGCAATTGGGAGAATTTGATATTCAGCGTATATGTATTTTGTAGGCGGTATGAAGAGTGTGTTCAATAAGCGACCCACAGGAACCATCAGCAGTGTGCATACTCTTCCATGTTTAGACTGAGTATCTTCGGATCTATGTGGATTTCAGTTTCATCGGTTTAGCAGTCAATCCGTTCATAATTCAACGAGTCAGATGCCCTTCATTTTCAACGATTGTGTCAGACATGACACTAGAGACCACCTCAATGTCTATCACCTGACTACATCTCAATGTCGGTTACAAGTAAATTTCCCCGCAGATGTACTAAAGCTATCCACGCACAGCCAAATCTAATCAACTGAAGTGCTTAGCAAGGAATGCAGCCGAGAACAAACAATGATAGATTATGAAAGAAAAGTAGGAAATCCCTCCAGGAAATGCTTATAATCGACAAGATAATCCAATAACGAATGTCTGTTTAGTTTACCCACAGCAGAGTACAATGAAAGTGTCATTTATCTTTAGTTTACCAACAGCAGAGTACAAATGAAATTGTCATTTATCTTTAGTTTACCCACAGCAGAGTACAAATGAAATTGTCATTTATCTGAATCGCTAGTTATACAAAGACAGAAGAGTTGTTGAAAATTTTTAATCTGAATCACTTTTAGTGATCCAGGCTTAGTTACTTGGGGCCCGCTGCCAAATCTAGCGATAAGGTAGCAAGTTTTGGACTAGAAGGAAAATATGAAATGTGGTTTACAGCTTATGTGCATCCGACGCATACCCTTAAATTACATACTGTGCATGTTATAGTTATCATCATTATGTTCCGTGCAAGCCCGCATTGACGATAATGTGATCTACACAATAGTCAATTGTGGGTTTTAGCAGTCTTTCGCAAATTATTAAATATAAGATTACGTTGGGCAATACACTAGAGACAATACTAGTGACGAAAGACAAAATAATACACATAATTGACGTTTCGACGAGAAAGCCTTTATCTAGATAAGGACATATAAACACAGAAAGGGTAGACTACATGTCAGCGATGCAGTAGAAACTTGGCAGGTCAGGAGTACAACAAAAGATAAAAGGGGGTAGGCGAGAACGACGGAAATGTGAGTTCCAATAAATTGTAATCACTCACATTTTTCGTGATTTCACATTGTTAAGATACTTTTGAAATCGTGATTAGGTTATGGGTTCCATCGTATATTCTACATTAGTGTATAGAGTTGAAACGTATAGTGATTAGGTTATGGGTTCCATCGTATATTCTATATTAGTGTATAGAGTTGAAACGTATAGTGATTAGGTTATGGGTTCCATCGTATATTCTATATTAGTGTATAGAGTTGAAACGTATAGTGTTTAGGTTATGGGTTCCATCGTATATTCTATTTTAGTCTGTATATAGTTGAAACGTATAGTGATTAGGTTATGGGTTCCATCGTATATTCTACATTAGTGTATAGAGTTGAAACGTATAGTGATTAGGTTATGGGTTCCATCGTATATTCTACATTAGTGTATAGAGTTGAAACGTATAGTGAACCAGAAATTTAGAAGACAGAATTATCGCTTCTGATATGTTTATGAGAATAGATCGAACTTCATGTTTCTGTTAACCGGATGAAAATGTTCCATATTCTACAAGAGATGGTGAATGATATGTTCCATTGTGTCAATCACTAGTTTATCTGGTCTTGAATTCATTCTGGTGGTGCCATCTCAGTCATACACTTGCAAAAACATTCTTCTTCTTCTTCAACTCCCGCTGCATCTCTCTTGTAGCAGGACAATGGTTCTACTAGATTTCCAGCAGGATGTAGTCCAGAAAATGGAAATGCTTTGTGTCGAATTTGTATGTGCGCCACTGGCCCGACAAATCCGTCTTCGGAGGGCAAAAACATTTCAAGTTTCTTAACTAATGGTGTGCTTTTGTTATTTATTTGCGCTGTCCTTAGATAGCACGTCCCTCAGTCACAACGTCGATTTGTCAGTATTTGCGCTGTCCTTACATAGCACGTCCTTCAGTCACAACGTCGATTTGTCAGTATTTACGCTGTCCTTACATAGCACGTCCTTCAGTCACAACGTCGATTTGTCAGTATTTGCGATGTCCTTACATAGCACATCCTTAAGTCACAACGTCGATTTGTCAGTATTTGCGCTGTCCTTACATAGCATGTCCTTCAGTCACAGCGTCGATTTGTCAGTATGTGCGCTGTCCTTACATAGCATGTCCTTCAGTCACAACGTCGATTTGTCAGTATTTGCGCTGTCCTTACATAGCACGTCCTTCAGTCACAACGTCGATTTGTCAGTATTTGCGCTGTCCTTACATAGCACGTCCTTCAGTCACAGCGTCGATTTGTCAGTATTTGCGCTGTCCTTACATAGCACATCCTTCAGTCACAACGTCGATTTGTCAGTATTTGCGCTGTCCTTACATAGCATGTCCTTCAGTCACAGCGTCGATTTGTCAGTATTTGCGCTCTTCTTAGCGTCTTAGTCGCAATGTTGATGAATCATTTGTGTGTATTTTCACTGAATAAGTCCATCATTCAGTGTTGGTCCGTCATTATTTTCTATGTCCTTCACTCACAGTGTGGATCCCATCTAACAGGTGGCCGGTCACTAAGAAAGTGTAGGTAGGCAAGTGATGAGTTAACTTCTCATATGGAGATAGGCGTCATTTTCAACCAGCGGACTATGTCCAATAACACAATGCACAACCAAAAAGTACTGAAGGCAGCAAAGACCAATGAAGAAACTACTAAGAAATTGAAGGGGATCAAATTTCCAGTGTCGGGTAACATTCCTAAATACGAAATGGATAGCTGGGGTAACACAGGACAAATATAAAAATGAGCAACAATAGGTATTAGTGTTACTGAAATAAGTCGATAAAACAACCTAACAACGAAACACGGTGAGAAGAAATTGCAGTGTATGTCTCACTTTTGTAAAATCTACACTGGCCAGGGTGGGTGCTTTAGAAAATAAAATATGCAAAGCAACCTGTCTGGTGTCAACTTTCTGTCACTCTGCAGATGCATTACAAATGTAAGAAGGATAATCCTAGACAAAGGGAGATTTGAAGCATAAGATCATCGAGTAGGGAGACGCTTTCAACCATGTCAGCTTATAGTTTTCTTACGTTCATTGGGTGTCTGTTATATCACAGAAAACTGACACCCGCGTATTTTATATATCATGTTTGAAACCAGGTTGGCTGTTTGAACCAGGTTTGTCACAAGTGTGTTGATATTAGTATACACATTAATACACACCTACAAAGAATTGTGAAAGGACAAGTTGAAGATCGAGCGAAACAATCGCAGAAACAAGGGTCATTATAACATAATTAAAAATGTCGCCAGAAGGGAGCTGCTCAACGGGGCACCGCACTGCTTTAAGAAACCGTCAGAGAAGATGTAAAAGGCCATTCATTGACACGGAACGTAGTTTATTCAGTGTATTCACATCAATCATACCATTGAGAACACGGGTCTGTTGATACTGCTCTCACCTTGCGACCCATCTCCCAACCTCTTTGGATAAGCCCCTTCAAATTATGAATTTTCAAGCAGCAGGTCAGGAATAGCTTTCCTCTCACCTGGTCTTTCTTCGGGCTGAGAGTAAACACCCGCTGTATACGCCCGACCAGAAACGTGGGACTAAGTGATACAAATACTTGGTACAAATAAGACGGTATAGTTGACAGCGGCAGACATTCAGAAATTCTGACACTTGTATAGGGAAACATGTGAACAATTGGGCCCTTCCTGCCAACGTAGCCGGGTGGTCTTCTGAAGCAATTTGTGTTTAGCATCTTGCTGATTAAACTTTAGGGCATTTTTTTTACGGTAAGCGAATCTTATTAGGTGATGACAGGTTACTACTTCAGTTCACAAACCGAACTCTACTGAATTAGCACGTGGTTCGAAAGCCGATCGTCCACATTGTACGACGATACGATTAGAGGTGTTAATATATTGGACCTAAAAATAAAACAATATTGAATACATGATGTCCGTCCGTCGAAGTCGATGATGACAATTCAGTTCAAATGAGTTGATGATGATGTCCGCTGTGTGCCCGACTGTGACTAAATAGTCCTATGCGTGGTTCAAATTGTCAACCACACTCTGGGCATGTGTGGGAGGAGTATGTGAGACATTGAGCAGCCTTTTTTCTAGAGGATCTCTGCAGCTGCTGTCGGATCTGTCTTGTGCAAGATTCTCCCATGAATTTGTGTCTATTTTGAAGTGAGTCAGTGTATTTAAAACGCTTCTTCTGCCCTCCGGCCTTTCGGGGGCCAGCCTTGGGTTCTCCATAAAACAACTTTTTTTGGGTAGACTATGATCTTTCATGCGGACCATGTATCCTGCCCATCGTGTTTGCGCCTTCGTCAACATTTTATATATGCTTACATTCATTTTCATTAATTTTCCTTTTGCGCTGAAGTTAGCACATAGGGCAGAGGTCACATCTTAATTCTGTCTGTTCAAAGCTATTCTGTGCTGTTCTGTGCAGTATGGATATTGATTGTTTTACTTTCTCTAAGTATTGTTCTTCTGAGTGTTTCTTTTTGTCTACCCTTGACTCAATATATGCTTACAGACTTAGATTTAATCAGTACTTCACTGTCTGGTATTTTATCCCACCAATGGATGTTGAGTGTCTTACGAAGGCAATTTAGGTGGAAGTAGTTGAGTCTTCTAGCGTGTGCGGTGTATACTGTCCATGTTTCACTGGCATAAAGGAGTAATGATATTACTCCTGCTGAGTAATGATATTACTCCTGCTCGGTAAACTTTGAGTTTGGTAGTAAATTGTTATTCCCCTTCTTTCCCATGCGTTTTGAATGCATACATATTATAGGACATAAATATATATATATTTATATTTGTAACATACTCATCAAGTGAATGAGATCATTAAAGCCTGAAATTTATTCAGAATATCCGGGTTTAGCAGCGAACATGCCACCACAGAAGATGAAAGGGAAAATGAAAGTACAATTTGGAACTTAAGGGAACACAACCCGTGATCGTTAGTGCTCGCGAGCACTTTTTAAAAAAAGTAACTCGCATAGCCGGAGCATCACATGTTGCTGCTCGCGAGCACCAGGTTGAGAATGCCTGCTCTAGCAGATACACATATTCATCTATTATTGCAAATGGCTGATATCCTAAGGGAGTTTTTCATGTTTGAAATGTCTCTGAAGATTTTGGCAAGGTTGAAACTCTGAATTGATCTGTCAAGGAAATGTCAGACTTAAACTCATTATTTTCCGATAACCGTCAAGGTTCATTGTTGCTGTCTCGGGGTTTGTTGTTCCCTTCAACCGCAGAATATGAGGCACTGGAGAGCGGGCGATACATATTAAATTGTAATTTTCATCTGAGGTCAAGGAAAAGGTTTGTGGGTTTTTATGTGTGGCAAATATATTTGAGCTGCTATAACGAGAAGTGCATTTAAGACAGAACAAGATATTAAATAGTTGAGCTACGAGTAATAAAAGGGAATTATAAAATAATATTAAATACAATTAAGAGAAATTAAGAGGTAAAGGAAAAGAAGAATTAATCCAGAGGAGGTGAAAGGCAGAGCAGAGATATGAATAATAAATTTAGGGGGTGGGTGTATTGGTAGTGTATCTTAATCAGGAACTCAACATCAACCCATAATTTGTTGGCTCTAGTGATTATTTTGGCAATATAAATAGGTTCAGTAGTTTGCCATTACTTTCTGAACGGTTCTGATGCACAATTTCCTGTGGCGGGGATGGAACTCGGTTCCTTTGCCGTCACAGACGAATTCTGTATCACTCCGCCACAGAGTAAAGGAGGATAGTACGAGAAGGTTTTTAAAAGAGAGATATTAAATACGAGAAAAGAAAAGATAATTCTAAGGCAATGTAGAGAAATAGAGGAAAGGACAAAATAAGGGCAAAACAGAGAAGTGTTCCGAGTTGTAGTTTTAATAAGCTGACAATTTACAAAACAGTGGTACTCCCAGTGCTGTTATACGATAGTGAAACATGGACTGTGTATAGACGTCAAACTCAAAATCACATTTCACACATTTTCTCTCGGAACAGTTATGAACATCAGATTGCAAGACAAGATTCCGGATACCACAGTTCTTATAAGATCTGGTATCCCCAGCATTGACACTATTCTGATGTAGACACAGATTCCTTGGGCAGGTCATCTGGTACTTACCCCACATAATCGCCTACCGAAGATACTTCTCTATGGTGAGCTGGAGAAGGGTACACGATCTTAAGATGGCCAAAATAAGCGGTACAATGACTCGATAACGGCATAGCTGAAAGCCTTTGAAATAGACCAATATACCGCCCGTGTGTTGCCGGGGCCCGAAAGGGGAGTAAAGAATAGCAACACTCTTTACCTTCCACGCATGTCGTAAAAGGCGACTAAAGAGGTTATGGGATGGAGTTGGCTGTCCCATCCCATATAGGGTCAGAGACCCAAAGCCATGCTGAAGTCGGATGTGTCAGGCCGAAAGGCGCAGCAATGCTGTAAACCATGACACAACGCATCCCGTTCTCTGGACTACATCCTGCTAATATGCAAGAGTTTGAGAATGAACGCAGAAGAAGAAGAAGACCTATATACATGGGAAGAACTTGCACAAAATAGATCTACATGGCGTTAAATAAATATCTCCTAGTTTTGCATTGGTTCTCGACAGAAAATATATGCAAAATGACCAATCATTAGCCGTATCAACAAAAATAAGTGACGTGGTTTGTGGTCTACACGCTAGTTTACCCTGGAGACTACTCTGGAGAAAGAAATTGCAAAACTAGTGACCGCACAATACGTTGGGGGGAGTGTCTCTCTCACTCTCTCTCTCATATCATCTCTACGCGGAAAGAAGGTTGCCTAACCCCGACCCTTAACGGCGGGGTGTATTCCACATTATTTAAACACACCGCAGAAGACGGATGTGTCGGACCATTTTCGCAAATAAAACGGTGACACAACACATTCGCATTCTCTGGACTACATCCTGCTGGAAATCTAATAGGACTATGGTCCTGCTATAAGAGAGACCCAGCGGGAGTTTGAGAATGAAGAAGAATTTAAACACTATATACAGTCAATGTCGGGCTTGGATCAAACGAAATGCAGAACGCAATAATGATCAGTTAGAAGGCTCTTCTTATCTTTAGTTGTCTTTGGTTATATGTGACCGACCTGGTTTAAGGTAAGGTATTATTTGCTGGTTATTTGTGACCGACCTGGTTTAAGGTAAGGTATTGTTTGCTGGTTATTTGTGATCGACCTGGTTTAAGGTAAGGTATTGTTTGCTGGTTATTTGTGACCGACCTGGTTTAAGGTAAGGTATTGTTTGCTGGTTATTTGTGACCGTCCTGGTTTAAGGTAAGGTATTGTTTGCTGGTTATTTGTGACCGACCTGGTTTAAGGTAAGGTATTGCTTGCTGGTTATTTGTGGCCGACCTGGTTTAAGGTAAGGTATTGTTTCCTGGTTATTTGTGACCGACCTGGTTTAAGGTAAGGTATTGTTTGTTGGTTATTTATGACCAACCAGGTTTACGGTAAGGTATTGCTTGCTGGTTATTTGTGACCAACCTGGTTTAAGGTAAGGTATTGTTTGCTGGTTATTTGTGGCCGACCTGGTTTAAGGTAAGGTATTGCTTGCTGGTTGTTTGTGACCGACCTGGTTTAAGGTAAGGTATTGCTTGTTGGTTATTTGTGACTGACCTGGTTTAAGGTAAGGTATTGTTTCCTGGTTATTTGTGACCGACCTGGTTTAAGGTAAGGTATTGTTTGCGGGTTATTTGTGACCGACCTGGTTTAAGGTAAGGTATTGTTTGCTGGTTATTTGTGACCGACCTGGTTTAAGGTAAGGTATTGTTTGCGGGTTATTTGTGACCGACCTGGTTTTAGGTAAGGTATTGCTTGCTGGTTATTTGTGACCGACCTGGTTTAAGGTAACGTATTGCTTACTAAAACGAGACCGTCGTCAGTAAAGGCATTTGTACAAAGAGAAAACAAGTCTTCATTCCTTACATTATTTATTATTGTTGTGATTTTATTTGTCACTATTTGTATTTGGAAGACACATTCCAAAATTAGCCAAGGCCGAGCAACGAAATGCACGTGAATAATAAAAATCTGCCTTTCGGGCCCTATTTACTTTATGTTGTACAAGAACGGACCCGGTTCAATTCCCGTTAGTCTCTAGAATCTTTTGGTTGGTAGGTTGGTTATTCCATAACGTACATCAAAGTGACCAATAAGCCATGCTGAAGTTAGATGTATCGGTCCGATAAGTGCGATTATCGGACATTATAATGTAAGGAAATAGCTATATGTGTGTCCAGTGTAAGCTTGTTAAACATGCGATCTTGAATATCAGGGCACGCAACTAGCTGCATCTCAATTTCTTCATCTAATAATTCTCCCTTCAGATACTGCCAAGGCTAAGTCATTCAATATTGTTATTTATATATATATATATATATACGTACGTACAAATTATAATAAAAATAAATAATACAACACATTTTCGACGTTTCGGCCAACGGACTTTTATTATGAAACAAACAACAACCAGCGTGCGCTTTCAGCATCAGAAAGGGGAACAAAGAATAGCAACACTATTTACCTTCCATACAATACTAAGGGGGTCATGGGGTTGAATTGGTGGGACACCATGCTGGTATCAGATGTGTCAGGACGAAATGTGCAGCTATTGCAGCTAAGCTGTAAGGATGACACATCACAATACGTTTTCGGAATTACATTGTGTTAATCTTCTTATGTTTGAGAATTAACGAAAAATAAATAATGCTATATAAGAGAAATTTAATAAGTGCAAATTATAATAAAAATAAATAATACAAAGGTGTTTTCTACGTCTCCTCCAATGGGCCTTTGTCAAGAAACAACAAAACAAAATAAAATGGAAAGAACTCACAAAACGCACCTACGCCATAGGAATGATGTAGTTGAAACACAGAAGCGGTGGTGCAATATTTTTTTTTTAAATGACACAATCCGTGAGATAAGACGAAAGTTTAAAGAAGGTGTGCAAAGTAGCAAGCAACAGCAGTTTTTGTGTGCCATTGAATTAGTTCTATAGTTATTAAAGCACTAAGGAAACATTTAGGGATCAAGTCAACAATAGAATACATCCAGAAACAAGTTCAATGGTACGGCCACATAACCAGACAGAAAGAGCAAAGTATTATTTTTTTTTAAACCACTTAACAAACGATATGAAAACAGTCGACCTATTGGACGCCCTCGTAAAATGTGGATATATAGTGTATTAGAGACACTCGGAAATATAACAGCGGAAGAGGCAAATAGAAGGGCAAAAGACCGTACACACTCTCTCCCCTCAACACCGAAAGGTACATGAGGACAGAAAGAAGAAGATTAAAGATTGAAAATGTTCATATCGCCCCTTGAAACACCAACGAGACCTAATTTGTTATATTAAACACAATCAGAAGGCAGTAGATGGGCTTTGAACCAGGCCTGTTCAGCTGGCACTTTTTCGCCTCGCAACTTGAGACAACATGTTTTCCGAATTCGAGCACACCGCAATTGGAGTGTTATATGTAAAAAGTGTTATAGCTATATGTTACATCTGAAGTGCTCCCAGGAAGGATACCGCTAACGTTGAGGAATTTTGATGTTATGTAACTTCGTACATTTCGGTCCTAGTTGGCAACTAAAATATTTCACATACACATTTATCGAAATACATTTATGAAAGCTAAATATTTTGTAGCAGGGGTTCTCAACCATTTCTGACGACGAGTACTGTCAACATGTAATCGTTAGTGCGCGCGAACAAATTTTTACTCAAATGACGCACTATGGTTCTCGCAAACACCAGGTTAAGAGAACCTGCTCAATATTTATTATTCCTTCTAGTTTTTTGTTGTCATGTGAGCAAATCTGAAGATGTCTGAGCGATTAATATTTCCATATAAAAGGTTTCTACTAACTTAAAAAAAGGTAATTCGCTTGTATTTTATGTGCGCGGGAGGTAAATTTCGTGGGCGATACATTCTAATAATGTGCGCAACCGCGCACGTAAAAGGGAATATTAACTATAGCAAATACTGTGAGATGGGTTCTTTATCTTAACAGAACTTTCGGAAGAATATTGTCTACTTTAAGGGATAATGTGTCCACGCTTTTAACGAAACAAACCATACATTATTTAACGAAGCGAACTTTAGCTGGCGCATAGAATGCAGCATCCATCGATCTGCGCGCAACGCACTGAGAGGCCCTCATTCCCGCTCCCTGGAAGACCCTGGGGAGGGGGCGCTCTCATCGCGAATGAGCGGTTGCAGACGCAGCGTGTTTTTTTTTTTTTATCTCCACGTCACGGAAACTGTTTGAAAGCAAGCCTAATACTTAAAAGTTGGGATGTACGTCTACACATTATACCGTAATGAACCGAATTTTATTACAAATAAATCCGGAAGTGGATGTAACTGACTTATATGTGCATTTTGTGTTAATACAGTCAAATCTTGTAATCAGACTTGGTCCGGATCTATTACATATGTATGTAATTACAGAAATATTCTATATACTGTACACATAATAAATATAAATGGGGATTTTGATTAGTGTTTTTATATAGGGAAATTTGTAATAAAAGAATGCGGTATAGAGGGATTACGCTGTATAACAATTTGGTTATGTTTCCTGACTGTTAACTCAGGCATCAACCACAGAATGATTAAATATAGAAACCGGTGTAAATACAACATGTTTGTCCTGTCTGTCTTCTGTTATAGCTGCTCACCTGCTCTACAACTGTCAAGTAATGCTTGTCTGGAGCTATCGCCAAATTAATGGCGTTTAGATTGATTTCGTGATTGCACAAGCGGTCTGGATACTGGATACTAGGGAAGGAGTAATATGTTTGTTTCTTTGCAGGCGCTATTTGGTTTTGTGAAGAGGTACTGCAAATAAGACCACCCCCCCCAAAAAAAAAAAAAAAAACCAAATATTTATGAAAGGAGTGATTGGATTTAGTTTTACAAAGTGATAATTGTAAAGTTCTGAATTGTAAATGAAATTTCGGGAGGTGAGAATGGGTTGGTTAGTTTGAGTACAATTATCACTTTGTAAAACTAAATCCAATCACTCCTTTCATAAATATTTGGTTGTTTTTTTTTGGGGGGGGGGTGGTCTTATTTGTATATATATATATATATATATATATAGTTAATGTTAATTGAGGCTGATAATAGTGTTGTTAATAATGATGTTTGGTAGGGGGGGGGAATATGAAATCCAAGTGTAACTTCCAAATGAAACTTCTTGTGTTCCCTCCTTTCTTGTGTTGACTCTTGTAGAGCGTTGAGTATGTCTGCTCTGCCCATATCGTGACCGCCTGTTACAGATGCGGAACTAGCCAATGTCTCGACTCGCTTGTTTTCCTCCATATCTCTGTGTGTCCAGGAGCACAGATGAAATTGATTTCACGTAGACTCAAACCGTAGCCGTCTTCAATGAATCAACCATCGCCCACGCATTTCGCCTGCTTTGTCTTGCGGATTATACTCATTGCGTTACTCAGTATGCACGCATGAAGATATGCTTGCGATTCCAGCCAGTGTAGGGCTTTCGTTACGGTAAACACCTACATCGTTAGACTACTTGTTGTTACAGCGTAACTGGTTAACACACCAGCGAATTCCGAAAGACAGAACTAGCATTTATTCAAACACCTGAGACCAACTGACAAGTTTCTGTGGGCAGATACATGACTTATATACTGCATGCATTAAATTATTTCACCTGTACTTTATTGTCATCACGGAGCTTGTCTCGTAGACAATCTACATTTCGCTGCTCGATGTAAATGTTTGTACTTGGTAATACTCACGTGAAAGGCTTCTTCTGGAAGAGGGGAAATGCTTCAGTTGAGGTTGTGGGGTACAAATAGGAAGTACAAGTGGGAGAAAATTGGGGAGGTGAAGTATTGGATAATTTTCTTGTGTGTAATTTAGTCTCAAAATTGTCTAGATGAGTAAAAGAACTGTATTGAGAGATTTTTAAATTAATGAGACATGAATACATTGACAAAATCAGGAGAATACAGAAATACTTGTACTAAGAAAGCAGAAATGAAATACAATAAAGGTATCGCAGAATTATAGTAAAAATAAAGTTTCAATTGTTTAAGCCTGAGGCGTGTCAGGGAATAGTTAGACCTTCTCTCTGCACTCCCACACCACGCCATACGGTTTTTCTTTTCCGGATTCATTACCCATTTCCTTCGCTAGGACGTGATCATTTGCATATAAGACATGATGGCTAACTTGGGAATCATCCTTCTAAAGTCATGCGCTTGCCTTTACTGTGATTTTCATTGACTGTCGACACATAGAGTATACTCAGTCACCAATGACACTCACGGGAAAATCAAATGCTTCACTTTGGAAGGATAATCCGAGACGTGCTATCAAGACTGTATAATTGACGAGTGCCACGTCCAGAGCCAGGTGGCGTTGGCGAGACAAATATTACCAATGAACTGGAAATTGAACCTACCGCAGAGAACTGTAGTACGTTCCGAGTTCAATGCATAATTTAAGAAAATTACACCACATACACCTCACCAACTGCATGCAAATTTGCTGTGTGCATTACGTTGACTTTATGGATGGTTTTCTTTTTCACCGTGAACTGTTACTGTTATGCCGGAGCCGGATTTACAAATAAAAAATAATAAAAATTAAATAACGTACTACATCACTTGACTTAGGTGAGTGGAGTCACTCGACTGTTTATTACTGCAGTTCATTACGATAGACATGACAATGATGACATATACTCATATTAAATCATTTAAATGTAAAATAATTATATTTACATTAGAATAAGTTCTAATGGAATTAAGTTCCATAAGTTCAAGATGGAACATAATACATAAGCACATAATGCTAATTTAGTAATTTAGGAGCAGGCATGTTTTTAATTTAGATATAACACTCAGCGTGGAGATGCCATGCTTTCTATTTAGATGTAACACTCAAGAGTGGAACAGGCGTTTTTTTAAAAATTTTGATGTAACACTCAAGAGTGAAGCAGGCATGTTTTTTTATTGTGATGTAACACTCCGAGTGGATATTACACGCTTTATATTTAGATATAACAATCATAGTGGAAATGCCGTGCTTTATATTTAGATGTAACACGCAGAGTGGAACACGTTTTTTAAATTTTGATATAACACTCAAGAGTGGAGAAGCCATGCTATATATTTAGATGTAACACTCAGAGTGGAGATGCCATGCTTTATATTTAGATGTAACACTCAGAGTGGAACAGGCGTTTTTTAATTTAGATGTAACACGAGTGGAGTAGGCATGTTTTTTATTGTGATGTAACACTTTCTATTTAGATATAATCTCAGACTGAAGATGATATGCGTTTATTTTGATGAAACACTCAGACTTAGGCAGACATTTTTCTTTATTTTGATGCAACACTCAGAGTGAAGCAGACACCGTTTCTATCAAGAAATAAGATACAGGTTTTGTTTGGGAGGATAGGGGGTGGAGGTGGAGTGTATACGAGTGACTGAAGATATATACAACCAGCTTGCAGGGAAAGTAAACAAGATTACAGCTTTTGGCAATTGGTACTCTAGGTCAGATCTTGACATGAGTCTAATGGAAGGCTAATGAAATATATATAAAGTTCTGGTTGTTAACTGTATCAGCGGTTCTCTTTGGGCATATAGACCCAACCCCAACGGATTACATCGTTTATCTGATAAAGGGCACGAATTAAAATAGGATATTAAGGGCTGGCTTTTGGAAGGGGTTAGGGTCACTGAGTTGTCTAAGGGACCAAATAACTGTATCTATGTGAAATGATGTGGACAATAAAATATGATGATTTTTACCAGGAAACACTTCGATTATCAATATAATGTGCTTCTGGAAGTTGAAAAACTGTTTTCAAATGAGATACTTTCAGTCACGGAGTCAAATCCCACCTGAATGTGGAGCATGGACGAAAAGTATGTTGAGAACCAATGGACTTAATGTGGGGCATGGGCGAAAAGTATGTTGAGAACCAGTGGACTTAATGACCAGAAAATAAAATGAAATGATTTCCATGGCACGGACTTTTGAAAAAGAAATAAATATTTGTATTCTTTGAAGCTGTATGCAAATCCATGAAACATTACTATCGAGTCCTGATTGGCGTGTATGAGCAGGCATGGTCTCCACCAGCCGTCTGTAATCATGGAGCAAGCTGCTAGACCAGCGTTACAATTTGAATAATTTACGTGTTGGAACTACTGCCCGAGACAGATCTCTAGTGATTACAGAACCCAGTTCCTGATGAAAGATGTATCTCTCAAAGAAATCAGCATCCGTCTTTCATGTCTTTCAATCACTTTTGATGATTCTTTGTACTAGTTCGTTGGTTTCAAGTAATGTATTTCTATCATCGGAGATTATTTTATTTTATTTTAATTGTCTTACTTTCCCTTTATCGTTCGTTCGTATATTTGAAGGAGTTCTCTTATTCATTATCTTTCTTGACTGGTATATCAATCTATTATTAACTGGTGATTCGTTACGAGGAAATCTAATAAAAGAATAATAAAAACGTATTCAAATATATAATATAAATATAAACTGGTTCTAGAATTCGGTCAATGAAGTCTTCCTCAAGAAAGAAACACGAATACAAATATAGAATAGAAATTAATAAACTAGAACGTTCTAACCAAGCTTGGCGCACCGATGGAAATTAGTAGATATAATATATATCATATCATATATATATATATCATATTCATATCATATCTGTCATATTCTATAATATCGTGTATATATATATATACCTAAGCGGTCATCTTCCATCTAATATATATATATATATATACACACAAACACACGCACGCACGCACGCACGCAGGCAGGCAGAGATATTTTAGAGGCTTGGTGAACGCGTTCTAGTTTATTAATTTTTATTCAATATTTTTGTTCATGTTTGTTTCTTGATAAATGCCCCATTGACCGCAACGTAGAATTTGTCTAAGTTTATATTTCATTTTATGGTATTATTACATTTTTATAATTATATTTTCTAGTAATATATTACTACTTCTCCTTAATCAGAGTACTATTCATTTTTATTACCGTGCCCCTCGTCTTTGTATCATACACCGTATGACTTCTTGGTCGTTATGTATCATTTTGTGCGTTATTTATTCCTGATATCTTTATGTTAGCATTATATTATATTCGGTTCGTGAGGCATACATTTCTAGTATCATTTATTTCTAGTGTCATTCAGTCTTTGTATCATTGTTTCTTGAGGATAATAATCGGTTTCTGAGACCAGAAAAAGAGAGCGAAGAACAGTAACACTGGCCTGCCATGTATGTCATAAGAGGTAATTATAAAGGTTTGGTATGCGGATTTAACTGTTCCATTCCATAGGTCAAGATGACCCAAATACATTTTGGAGTTGGAGGTGTCATTCTAAAAGTAGCAGTTGTCGCAACTAAGCTGTAAATCATGTACAACGCATTCCGTTCTCCGGACATCTTGCTGATTTGCAGGAGTATGAGAATTAATGCACAAGAGAAGAAGAATAAGAAATATTTGTATTTCTAAATCTGCGAGTTATAGAATATAATAACACCCAAACACTCGTCAGGGTCGTAGGGTTTCCACACTGGATAGATACATCAGCACAAAAATGCTTTCCAAACAAATCTATTCTCAGCCAAATGGAGAAGTGTAGAACAATCACGCCTCAGACTATTCCTTGATGTTATCAATCCAGTATTTTATGAGTTCTCTTCTTCTTCAACCCTCGTCTGTTCCTTGTAAAATAGTTTTAGAAAGTGAGTTCTGTCATGTTACATATCAAAACTAAACAAGTTTAGACCGAATCACCACTGCTAAAAGTGGTTCTGGATAATCTGCAAGTATGATTAGTTGCTCCTGGAGAAATATATTTGTCTTGTGTTTTATATAAGCTAATTCTTAACAACCGTCTGTAGAACGTGTATTCTTCTTCTTCTTCTTCTTCTTCTTCTTCTTCAGTGTTCATTCTCAAACTCCCGTTGGATACCCTTTAGCAGAACCATTGTCCTACTAGATTTCCAGCAGGATGTAGTCCAGAGAATGGAAATGTATTGTTTCGCCGTTTTATTTGCGACAATGACCCGACACAGCCGTCTTCGGCAGAAACTTGTATTCAAACGACTGAATGCTTCTTTCCGTGCCTGCATTGAGTGTCCTACTTTCACATACTTATAAAAGTGTGCTTACCACTATCCGAATAGATTGTTCTCTACCGTAATACAAATCTCACTTTTCTTAATCATGGTCAAACTTGCCATGGAAGCCATCGCCATCTCGAATTTCTTGTCGCAAATTGCCATTATTCACGCTAAAATCAACATTGATAGCGTTACCAAAGAAACAGGGAGTAATAGAATGGGAAGAATATAGAACAATTAATTTTTCCTGTCACATAACCAAAATTTTGTTAAGGATTATTATGAGAATAACAAGACAGAAAACTAAAGAGAAATAGCGGATGAACAATTTGGATTTGTTTAAGGGAAAGGAACACAAAACGCCATATATACATTAAGAAATTTAATTGAAAGATCACTAGAAGTTCTGAAAGATATATACTTTTGCTTTATTGATTACTCCAAAGCATTCGACAAAGTAAAACACGACCATATTATCAAAATGCTACAAGATATTAATATGGACAGTAAAGATCTTAGGATTGTGCGCAATATATACTGGCAACAAGAAACAGCCATGAAAGTGGATAATATAGTTTGGAAGTATACACAAATAAAACAAGGTGTATGCCAGGGATGTGTATTGTCGCAAGATTTATTTTTTCTTTACAGCTAGAATATCTTGAGATTAGTTAAGAATATGCCAGGCATTAAAATAGGAGGACACAGTATCAAAAGTCTACGAGATGCAGATGATACTGTGTTGATAGCAGAAAGACAATACTATCTCCAAGATCTGTTAAACAAGACGGTGATAGAAATTGAACAAAAAGGTCTTAGTTTAAACATAAAAAAGCCAGAGACCATGATAATATCAGGAAATAGTACCCCACCAGATAGTAAAATAGTATTAAATGAGAAAAACTTAAAGCAGGTGAATAGTTTCAAATATTTAGGAACATTAATAATTTCAGATGATAAATGCAAGAATGAAATTATAAGCAGAATAGGAAAATCAAAAGCAGCATTCCATAAAATGAAAAATATCCAGTGCAACAAATCCATATCGATGGATACTAGAAAACGTATCCTCAAATGCTACATTGAACCAGTGCTACTCTATGGAAGTGAAGCATGGACAATAAATAAGACATCACAAAAATCATTGGAGGCAGCGGAAATATGGTTTATTCGAAGAATGTTACGCATTCATTGGACAGCAAAGATTACTAATGTCTTAGAAAGATGGATGTGAAAAGATGCATTATTGATAATATAAGAAAAAGACAGTCAACATTTATTGGGCACATAATAAGAAGAGGAGGCATTGAGAATATAGTGACAACAGAAAAGATAGCAGGGAAAAAATCAAAGGGAAGACCCAGAGAAAAGATATTGAACAGTTTGACTTCGATTGACAACACCAACAGAGATGATGACATATATGAGACATCGATGTACATGGAGAAATAAGATCGCCAACGCCCTTTGGCGCGGCACTTGATGATGATGACATGTTTGTGATCCGAGATTTTGAAGGTGATAACATATTCAAGTTTGTGACCGTTTAACCGGAAATTCGTGTGCTCTTGCTTGGTATAACTATGTCACCAATATCTCGCTTTTATCAATCCTAATTTCCATGCCGTATTTCCGACTAGCGTCTCCAAACTTTGAGGTGAGTTCCAGGAGTTTCAAATTCAAAATCAGAATCAAGAGATCGATATCATCGTGTAACGCAAGTGTTACGTAGCATATGGAATGACGTGCTAGTTAATTAGGGAATAACGTATTAATTGCTTAGGGAATAACGTATTAATTGCTTAGGGAATAGCTGATTAGTTATAGTTAGTAACATATGGAATGACACGCTATTAGCTTAGGGAATAACGTGTTAGTGGCTTATGGAATAGCGGGCAAGTGGCATATGGAAGGACACGCTAGTAGTCTAGGGAATAACGTATTTGTTGCATAGGGAATAGTGGGTTAGTATCATATGGAATGACAAATAATGGCTTAAGGAATAGCAGGTTAGTACTAGTTATTAGTATTGACGTATTAATGCCATAGGAAACGACTAGTTTCAGCATATGTAATAACATGCTAGTAGTCTATGCTATAACGTATGTTATGACATTGCTTAAAATCTAAGGAATAACGTGGTAGTCGAGTAGGAAATACGCGTTCATAGAATATGGAAAGGAATGCTAGTGGCCTAGGAAATACAGTGTTAGCAGCAAAAGTAACGTTTCAACTTACACTTTTATGTTAAATTAACTTCTGGGACGTTTTGAGACCAACCCTCACAACAATATTGAAAGCGTTCTCTTTACATTTATTCTTATCGTGAGAATTCAGAACATTTAAGTTATTCTATTCCAACTGATGTTGCACATTTTTCACCAAGTTTACAAGATGGAAAAGCAGAAGCGACATTATATTTAATTGAATTTCTGATTAAGTTTATCCCGTTGTAAACGTGTGTTTCCTAGTAGATATTTACATGTAATTGCAGTCCCAGTCTGATGATCTTATAGTAATAGAATTGGTAAAGAATTTTTTTTAATTATTTGTGTGTGGATTCAGTTCGGAGTGTTCCACCAGTGTGGTTTTATTCTTGCATTGATTTATTGAAGATGGAATGTTGAATTATATCTGCTAGATTTATAAAATATCATTTTTGTAACTTTATGAATTGACCGGGAGAAATGTTATATATTCTGCCAAGAGAGGATTGTAGCGAGAATTCTCATTGGGAAAGTAAGATACCCAAATAAAGGCTCTCAACGCGCGACTGAGGTAATTTACGACAGCAACTAGTCACACATTGATAATAATGATAATGTTGATGATGGTACTAATGATGATGGTACTAATGATGATGGTACTAATGATGATGGTACTAATGATGATGGTACTAATGATGTTGGTAATCTTGGTGATGTTAATGTTGTCGAAGGTCAGAAACATGTTTGACAGATATTGAGTAGGAGAGAGTTGACAAAAGTAGACGTCAAATTTTTTTAATATGCGAAATAATTGTTTGAATAGGATTATTTTTAATATGCGAAATAATTGTTTGAATAGAATTATTTTAAAAAAAAAAGATAACTTTAAAGAAATCAAGTATGTTGTTATTTGTCCTGCGAAATGTTCTTTTCAGGAATTGGGTAGGGGGGGGGGTGTTGTTGCATTATTTTTGTGATAATTGTGCAGAGTTGTCTATTAACATGTTGTCTGCAATCTTGTTATTGTAATGTCTTAAATCTTGTTCTTGTAATGTTTTAATTCTTGTTATTGTAATGTTGTCTAAAATGTTGTTATTGAAATGTCTTAAAATCGTTTTTAAGACCTTAAATTTAAATGTTGTCCATTCTTTTTATTGAAATTTTGTCTTAAAATCTTTGTTATTGAAATGCCTTAAATCTTGTTATTGTAGTGTCTAAAATCTTGTTATTCTTCTTCTTCTTCAGCGTTCGCTCTCAAGTAATCACAACGCAATTATCGTATGATTTCCGCCGGGGAGCGTGAAGTACGTTGGGCTGCAAGTTCCACAGTAGAACTATGATTATTTGCACCCCGGATGGCCACTTTGTGACCTGGACGACCGAGGTCCAGCACATCCGTTTTCGTCATTCCTTTATTTAGGGTTTGGTCCCTAATCCGTGACAGCCTGTCTATCTATCGCCGGGCACGCTGGTGTGTAGTGCCTCTTCGCTAAGACGCTTGTCGAGCTTGTCTGTCTTGCACGAGGTGTTCCACTATCTATGAACTCATCTCGAGCAGTTGGACGTACTGTGCCCATCTGGTACTGAACCGTTTCTCATCCGCGAGCCTGGTTCCGTAAGAGGAAGAACTCGCCAGAAGAGTTGAACCCTGGCTCGTTCGCCCTCCTACCCAAGGCGTTGTTCACCGACAACGTGAACCCCTCGTCCAAGTTCGAGTCTCACACCACGCGTTTGAGAGCAAGGCGCTCTCAAGCTGAGCGACCTTGTCCCAATAGCGCCTGAGCCCATCAGGTACTGAACCCTTTCTCTCTGCAAGTGTATTTCCGGTATAGGAAAACTTGACAGTAGAGCTGGGCCAGGACTGCCATCGTTGTCCCTTTCTTGCCTAAGCCCGTCGGGTTCAGAACCCTTTCTCTTCGCGAGCATATTTCCGGTATAGGAAGACTCGACATTAGATTTGGTTTAGATCTTCTTGCTTTTTCTGCGTGGCCACGATTGGGTCTGGGTCTCTGCCTATAAGGATCACAGGTAACTAGAAGCTCGTCTCGAGCTAACAGAGCTTATAGTTCCCCTATTCTAGGAACGTTTCACTTTTTATTTGCAAATCGCGCTGCCCTCTAGCATTATTCTGCCCTTTCATAGTGTCATTGTACTCATTTTGACATATATTTGTTTTATCCACCTTTACGTGCCTTTTTAATTGGCCGCCCCTCCAATGTTCTGACTGGACTAACAGGCGTCACTGTATGTGGTGATGCAAATGGTGTCGGAGATATTGTCTGTCTCTTATGCAGTCAAATCTCTTTCCATCTGCTTCCACCACATTCTCGGACACGATCCCTAAATTATTTGGCCAGAATCAGCTCGAGCTGCTGTTTTCTGTTACCAGGGTGCACCGCGAGGAGGTACTTTTGGGATCTTGGTTATCTGCTAACCCTGGGTCTGCCTAGAGCAATGCGTTCCCTTTTTGCACCCCAAATATTGTTATTGAAATGTCTAAAATATTGTTCCTGAAATTTGTCTAAAGTCTTGTTATTGAAATGTTGTCTTAAAATCGTGTTATTGAAATGTCTAAAATATTGTTATAAAATTAAAAGAGGATCACCCTGGTGTAGTGATTCAGCCGTTTACTTTGTGCTCAAGAGGTCGCTAGCTCGAATGCCGCTAGCGAGGTCTTGTTTACAAGATTGATGTTTTCGGAGATCCCGGGGATTATCGCTTGAAGCTCCGGGGTTAAGTGCTATGAGTGGTAATTTCGCAAATCAGCGTGCCATTTCGTTTTTAGAGGGACGCAGAATATATGGGATAATCGAGTACAATATTCCTCATCACGATTTCGATTCGTAACAATATAACATTAGTCAAGTCCCATTCTTATTCAAACACTTTTAGCGTTGATGTCCCTACATCCACTACCTCAGATGATTCATACTTGTAATCGTGGACGAATGAATCCGGTTTCAGATCAATATTGTCAAATTTCATACTTTCTTATCCTTGATCTCAGAATTGATTCCTATCAACTTTCTGTTTCAAGATGATTCTGACATGGCTTTAAGAAAAACTTTGAAACAGCTCAGCTGGAGACGACAACATTGCCGGATGTTCTTAACTATGTGACAAGCGATTCTATAATTACAGTTCTGATGGATGTTCTCGCAGTCTGACTGAGATCTCGTGTGTGAAGATCACTTTAACCAAGGAATGAGGCAGATGTAAGCTAAATTCATCAGTCACGTGTCACGTTTAGAACCCTTGTCTCACTAACAAGTTCTGTAAAGACTGACAGAAACGATCTTGTCTTGGAATAACTTGCCACTTCCGAGTCTTTAACAGAGCTTTTCTCGGTTCAAACCATCAATTTAGTTCTTTTCTCGGTTCCAACCATGCATTTAGTTCTTTTCTCGGTTCCAACCATCAATTTAGTTCTTTTCTCGGTTCCAACCATGCATTTAGTTCTTTTCTCGGTTCCAACTATGCATTTAGTTCTTTTCTCGGTTCCAACCATCAATTTAGTTCTTTTCTCGGTTCCAATCATGCATTTAGTTCTTTTCTCGGTTCCAACCATGCATTTACTTCTTTTCTCGGTTCCAACCATGCATTTAGTTTTCAAATTGTATTGCCATTATTTCTGCAGAGTTTCTATCTTATTGTATATTCTATACGTCCACTATCTACAGGTTAACGTCTTGTTGTACACTCAATGTGCCCTCTATCTTCAAACTATTATATTCTATATTATATGACGCTCTGTCGCCAAGCTATCATTATATTCTATATTATATGCGCTCTTTATCTTCAAGTTATCACATTATTGTATGCGTTTGATCCCGTCGGGACCCGTTATATTAGTGTATTGTTATGGTAGATTCTGTATACACTGCTCGTCGATTTTCTCTTTGCGCTGGTGATTCTAGCTCAGTTCGACGAGACTCCAAATCAGCATCCTTAGCAAGTCGTGTTTGTCTTTGCTGAAGTGTTTCTTGTTCAATTTGTCTTGTATGTGAGTCAGCATCTATAGCACGTAGATTTTACGCTTGTTCTTGCAATCCTATTTCTATGCTCCGCAGCATTGGCAGCACGAATCCGAGCGAGTGACACCTGACTTTGACGACTCAACCATCTATTTTTGCGTTCTTTTGTGTTGTTTTTTTTTTTGACGTTTCTTGCGATTGGATCAGCTGTTAAAGCTGGTAAGCGAAACATGTGAAATTTACACAAATGTTAAAACAGTAGCCATCATTAGACCCACACAGAAGTTTACCTGCTAAGGCATTGTAAACACACTTCAAATTGCAACAAATTTCAAGACAGTAATATGTCAGTACAAAAAATGGTGTATGCTTTACGTTGTTGAGAAAAATATAACGCCATATATAAATATATAGCATCAATCGTTTTGATTGAATGTCGCACGGAATTCCTTGACGTAATATTAACAATGCGCTATATACATAGCATTCTGGCATCAATCGTTTTGATTGGATGTCGCACGCAATTCCGTGATGTATGCGCTATGTATAAAGCGTTCCGGATAGATAGAATGACATATTACGGATTTATATATTAGTTTCCACCGAAGACGGATGTGTCGGGCAATTAGCGCAAATAAAACGGCGACACATTGCATTTCCATTGTCTGGACTACATGCTGGAACTCTAGTAGGACCATAGGCCTGCTATAAGGGAGAGCCAGCGGGAGTTTGAGAATGAACACTGAAGAAGAAGAATATGTTAGATTATATGCGTCCTATATCTCCAGACTATCACATTAGTATATATTATATGCGCCCTCCGCCTGTATGCTGCCGGGGACCGAGAGGGGAGTAAAGAATATCAAAGCTGTTTACATTTCATGCATGTCGTAAGAGGCGACTAGGGAGGTTATGGGATGGAGCTGGTTGTCCTATCCCATATGCGGTAAACATGATCCAAAGCCATGCTAAAGTAGGATGTGGCATACCGAAAGGCGCATATATCGCAACATTGATATAAACCAGACACAACGTATTACGTTCTCTGGAGTACATCCTGCTAATCTGGAGGAATGTGAGAACGAAGAAGAAGATTTCACCCTCTATCTTCAAGCTATCATATTGTATTGTATATAATACACGTCATCTAATGCGCCATCTATCTCCAAGCTAGCATTGTATTGTATATAATACACGTCATCTATCTCCAAGCTATCATTGTATTGTATATAATACACGTCATCTATCTCCAAGCTATCATTGTATTGTATATAATACACGTCATCTATCTCCAAGCTATCATTGTATTGTATATAATACACGTCATCTATCTCGACCTAGAAGCTGTTGGTTATCTAAATATTTTCAAGTTGAACTGGAGATTGAACCTGCGAATTTCAGACTTACAGACCAGTGCACTAACCACTAAACGACCTCCTTCTCTCAATACACTGGTAAACTAGTTGAGTCTAGCAACTCTCTCTAGTTCATAATTGACTTGCTTTTCAAGGCAGTAATGAGTATTTCAGTCCAGAACACTGTTCCCACATCTCTCTCAGAAATCTGTGTATTTGATGCTAATCTAGAGACCTGACATCCGTACTATCAGATTCTGTTACCCTCAAACAAGTTCAAGGTAGCAGCATATACTAACTTCCTCACAGCATAAAAACATTGAACTGCTCATTGTGTTAAGTGCTAACACGTGCATTCTTGACACGTGCGGTTTCATGTTACATACATCTGTTGTTTCTGAAGTTTTCTTGACTCCAGTTCCACAACCTTTTTTTTTTTTTACAGTCATTCTTTGTCTTGACCTTAGGCAACGAGTGAATAGGGAGGGAGAAAGAGAGAGAGAGAGAAAGAGAGGAAGATAGAAGGGAGGAGCGAAGAGGATAGTGTAGATGAACAGAGAAACCATAATCTTATATTTTGATATCGCATTCAGACACTTCTGGGTGTTGGCGTAGCTAAGTGATAAGATAGCTCGGCTTCTCAACTAGCACTTGCACTCGTAGGCACTTGTGTAAATGTATACATGGCATTAACAGCTGGGGGAATACAATCAGAATCTTGGCTGTTACTAAGAATATAACATGGTTAATTTGCACTGTCAATAAATAACATTTCACAGCGATCGAGTGTTTGTGAAAGCAAAGATCACAGTTTGAAATATAGTCCTATAGTTCTACCCCCTCCTCCCCCACATCTCTTTGTTGTATATATTATTAACCCTCTATCAGAAGGTTGTCATCATAGTGTATACTCTATACATACAATAATAGTCTTATCTAATAACTCTTGTATTTTACCAATAGTTTAAACTTCGACTATTAACCCTCCTACATAATTTTACCAATAGTTCAAACTTCGACTAGAACATCACTATTAACCCTCCCACATAATTTTACCAATAGTTCAAACACCCACTAGAACATCACTATTAACCCTCCCACATAAGTTTACTAATAGTTCAAACTTCCACTAGAACATCACTATTAACCCTCCCACATAAACAAACACCCACTAGAACTAGAATATAGTGTCTTCCAAGCAACTCTTCATGTGTATAATCTATTATGCAGTTCCTCTCTCTCTCTCTCTCTCTCTTTCTCCCTTTTGCTCAGCTTCTCATATTTCCCTGTCACTCCTTTCCTGGTGTTAATATTTGCAATGTTACTATCTTCCAGAAGTGCAACTAAAAAAATCCTTCTTGTGCCTGACAGTTAAATGAATTTCATCACGTTTCCAGTCAGTTGGAAAAAAAATCCTAGCATTAACTGACTGTCATCGCTTAGCTTGTTTATTTCAAGCACTGATCGCGTCTGTTACCTTGTCTATGCTGTTTTGACGTCTGCGAGATGCTTTTTTTCGTTTAAATATTTTTATTTTTAATTCTAGCGAATGTTCTTGTACCGACATCAGTGGATGCCATGGCATGCTCTAACAGGAATAGGGAATAACAGAAAAATCTGAGTGACGGAGAGAGATTGATTGAGGTAGTGATGAATTGAATGAGATAAAAGTGGATTGGAGAGAAAGAGGTTCTTGATTCTTGATTAGAAACTAGCTTCACAGCACGTGGGGCATTCCCATAAGTGCCCCGCCCTCCGTTCCAGCAGCCATCCCAATGTATGTAGACACAGACTCCCGGTCATGTGTTGATTGCGTGATCTTCGGGGCCTTCCAAAAAAGTATTTACTTTTTCTTCCCTCTCCCCTCTATATACTCCCATTTCTGACATTCTCTGTATGTGTACATTCTCAGCCTCATTGACATCATCTGCATCTTGAAATGATTTTACAGAGGGGAAAGCGGGTGCATTGAGCTAGTAATCGATTGAGAAAAATTGAATGGTATCGTGGTGGATTGAATTCTTGACTAATTCAGTGGAATAGTAAACAGATTTAGTGAGTTATTAGAATATGGAGTCAGATTGTGAAAGATTAAGTGAGTTAGAACACCGAGTGTAGTAGTGAAAAATTGAGTGAGTTAGAACATCGAGTGTAGTAGTGAAAAATTGAGTGAGTTTGAACATCGAGTGTAGTAGTGAAAAATTGAGTGAGTTTGAACATCGAGTGTAGTAGTGAAAAATTGAGTGAAATAGTGATAGATTTAACGAGATACTGAGATGCAATGAGACGGTGAATGATTGAAATGAGAAAGTTAAAATTGAATCAGTTAGTGAATAGTAAAAGATGTGATGAGATAGATAAAAGTGAATTAGCTGGAATCCGCCAAAGATGGATGTGTCGGGCCATTCGCACAAATAAAACGACGACATACAACACATTTACATTTTATGGATTATATCCTGCTGGAAATCTAGTTGGACCTTTTTCCTGTTATAAGAGAGATCACATGGGAGTTCGATAATGAACGCTGAAGAAGAATGAGCTAGTGAAAGATTGAGTTTGTGAAAAACTGAATATAACAAAATAACAAAAACACAATGATAATCAGCAAAGTCACAGAAGAACAGGCGCTAAACATAAACATATATGGAGAGAAACTACAACTAGTAGAATACTATTAATATTTTGGACACATAGTCACAAATGACGGCAGATGTGAAACAGAAATTAAAAGGAGAATTGGAATGGTTAAAAGTACTTTCAATGACATCAGGAAAATAGTAGCATCTAAACATATGACAAACAAGTTAGAAATGAGAATTATAAAATGTTACATCTATTATATATTAATATATGGCTCAGAAACATCGACACTAAACAAACAATTCGAAGACAGAATTAATCCCTTTCAGATGTGGAAGTATAGAAGAATAGTGAGAACATCATGGAAAGAGAAGAAAACACAGCGGTTCTAACAATACTCAATAAGAAGAAAGAATTATTAAGAGAAATAAAGATCAGGCAAATAAAACATTTTGGACACATTAAAAGACATGACACCTTGTTGAAGACCTTACTTGATGGTAAAGTCGTAGGGAAGCGAGAAGGAGGTAGGCAGAGATACAAGTGGGAGAGTAAACATCACAAGATGGACAGGTTACAGTCTAGCAGAGTGCACCACCAAAACAAGAGACATGGGAAACTGGAGATCTGTTGCAGCCAACCTTCTGTGCAGAGATGATACTTGATGATGATGAACTGCAACAATATGTGCTGAAACGTGACCAAGGTACATGAGTACAATCAACTACACTAGTGCTTCTTAACCGACTGGTCGCGGCCTCGTTAGCATGTCTATCCGACCGTGAGAGCTTCTCCTTGAATTGTAAAGTTCAAAGGGCTTAACAGGCTATGGGATTAATTTCATTGTACTGAGGTTACCCCATATGTACTCCGTCCCTCTCAAGGAAGCAGCACGCTGCATGCCTACAGCTTATAGCACGATGTAGCTACGAAGCGTCAAGTGATAATCCTCAGGGATATTCGAAAAAAATACAAGGAGTCTATTTTCAAGTTACTTATGAGTAAGTAAATTGTATTTTAACCGAGTTCTAATCCTAAGCAATTTTTTTGATCGTGCCGCGATCTCACATGGGTTGAGAAACACTGGTCTACACCATGTCACATGACACTCGATTGATTGGTACACAATACGCGCATTAGGTGTGTTTGTTGTACACATCCCTCGCTCACTCTCCACCCTCAAACATTCAGCTAATGGAATGTGTTGTGTTTTTGTATATAAATCATCAGTGCTTAGGATATATCTTCTAATCTCTGCACCTGCATGCGCATGCAACGCTCACAGTTAGTTTTTTTTGGGCAAACGAAGCTCAGGAATGCATTGTCCTTGACCTTTCAACGTCGCCTTGCAGTGTTATCACTGACGTTTTAAAAATACCCCTCCCCCTACCAGACTATATAATTCATTATAAATAAGGTCAGGGCAGTAGGAAATATATTTTTTTAAAAGGCCATTGTCATTTTTGTTTTCTATTTCATCTTTTATGTGACCTTTTCTGACCTTTTTAAAAAAAAAAGAAAATTGATGAGTTAACCATTTTGCCTAATTTTTAGAATTTCCTAAATAAAATTATGATTCAAGCACATTTCACCAAAATATCCATAGCACCCAGACAACGGCAAAAAAACCCTCAAATCTATTAAAAACCTTAGCTGTGGCAACGCTGCACCATTATAATTAACTGCCATAGATTGTAATTGGTGATTTTTGTATAGCCCAACATTTGCGGTGTAAGGTACACAACTCTGGAAATATTTGTAAGACTTTTATAACACGTTTTATCACTGCTCGCAGAAAAGTATGTGGAAATGTGAGAACTTTAATAAACATTTAGCAAACTAGCAATAATCATATTTCATATCAGGCGAATAATAAGTAATAGTAGAATTGGTGGTGGTGATGGTTGTGGCGGCGGCGGTAGTAACATACGCGGAGACAAGCCAGGATTCCACAGTCTCCACCTCTCATCCTTTAGGAAGTCGAACATGATTTTTAGTACTAGGAATTCAGTAAAATGGTGGGTAATCTCTCTCTCTCTTTCTTTCTTTCTCTCTCTCTCTCCAAACCATTAACGATTTTCATCAATTAGGACATCAAATTTCCATTCAAAAAGAGGAAATTACACGAGTAAATACTTTTTTTTAGGTTACCCCTCCTCCTCCCTTATTGAAGACGTATCTACATCATTGGGCAATGGTAGCAGCAGTAGTAATGGCGGTGTCATGACTGCGTGGTGATGGCGGTGAAAGTAATAATTGTAGCAACGGTTGAATAGGTTTAGATGATTGAGTTAATTGTGCTCAGGATATCCAAATGTACCCGTGACGTGACGCTCAACGAAACGACACACCGCTTGCCATGAGTACCACTCATAGCACGTAACTCTGTAGCTGCAAGAGAGAATCTATGGATTTTGATAAACCGCAGGTAAACTGTGGGAATTGTACACGGGGCCTCTTGAATGCAAAGCGATCGGCTTAACCCACTCATCAGCACCATCAATGCCGGCCCCGTTACGAAGGTTGGCTGCAACAGACCTCCAACATCCCATGTCTCTTGTTTTGGTGGTGCACTCCGCTAGACTGTAACCTCTCCATCTTGTGATGTTACTCTCCCACATGTATCTCTGCCTACACCTCTTGTTCGTTTCCCTTCGACTTTACCCTCAAATAAGGTCTTCAACAAGGTGTCCAAAATATTTTATTTGCTTGATCCTCTATTTCCCTTGCTATTTCTTTCTTCATATTAAATGTTGTTAGAACCTCTTTGTTTTCTTCTCTTTCCGTGATGTTCTCCATATTCTTCTATATATTCACATCTCAAGGCATGAATTATATCTTCTAATTGTTTGTTTAGTGTCAATGTTTCTTAGCCACATTAATATAGAATAGATGTAACATTTTATAATTCTAATTTATAACCTCTTTGTAATTTGTTTAGACGTTCATATTTTGCTCATGTCATTGAAAGTAGGTTTAGCTATTCCTATTCTCCTTTTAACTTCTGTTTCATATCTGCCAGCATTTGTGATTATGTGTCCAAGTTATTGGTAGTGTCCACTACGCCACTTAACCACTAAGCCATTTAACCACTACGACAGTTCAGACCCGTAGGATAAGGAGTGGGGATGGGGGAAATGGCGTTGAATGTTCACATCCCCCACTTTAGCAAATCGGAACATTTCTTTTAGTACTAGGAACATGGACAAAATGCGGATTAAAAAAACCCAAAAAACCTACCCTTTAGCGAATTTTCGCAGAATGGTCATCAAAATTTCGATCGAAAACGGGATCTGAATCACGTAAGCACATGAATTACCTTTTTTTTTGTGTAAAACTCCTGTCATAAGGGGGAATATATCTACGGCCCTGCGCCAAGTAGATCTCATAGTAGCAAGTATATATAATAGTAGATAGTATATGTGTCATAGTACCAAGTATATGTGTAATAGTACCAAGTATATGTGTAATAGTACCAAGTATATGTGTAATAGTACCAAGTATATGTGTAATAGTACCAAGTATATGTGTATAGTACCAAGTATATATGTAATAGTACCAAGTATATATGTAATAGTACCAAGTATATATGTAATAGGACCAAGTGTCAATATTAGTACCAAATATATATAATAGTAGCAGATATATATAATAGAAAGTACATATAATAGCAAACATTGGGTGTGATGATTTTTTAGTTTCCAATTCATGCTTCCCTTTGTAAAAAATAAATAAATAAAACAATATATTTAACAGTAAAAAAACTGTGAAAGCACCCGACCTCTCCTTTCTCAATTACAATACAGCTAATGGAAATATAAGGAAATATAAAATATAATAGTACAACCCCCCCCTCCCCCCCCCCCCCCCAAAATACAAATCCACATCAACAACAACCAAACAATTTGTGACCATACATGAACAGTTTATTAGTAACATGAATTATATGGAAAGAATAACACATTTACACTCAAATAACGGGGTAAACTTTTAATAACAAAAATGTTTGCTTGATTTTCTTTGTTTATGCCAAAGTACCTACATATTACAAACTGTAACTATAATATGTTTTTTTTAAATAAACATATTCCTTAAGTTTAAAACACAGAAAACGTTATGTGACTTCTATTTTGTGATAAAAAATATGAATAATTCACTTCATAATTGATTTTCTTTTTGAAGTAAACAATACTCGAGCTATTATGTTCCAGGCTGAATGGTCTATCTGTATCGTACCTAGCCAATAGTTACATGAAAATTTAAACATTTTAAAAAGTTGTACGCGTCAAAACAATTCGATTTAAATAAATAATAAACTAAATATATTTTTGTTAATTGACATTTATTTGTATAATGATTTATTTTCACTCTAGTTTGATAGAAAGAAATGGCAACCTTGAACAAATAAATGCTAAGTCTGAGCGGGTTACTTGTGTGACCATTTGCTCTCAAAATTTAACGATCAAACATTAGACACTTTGTTTATTTTACGATATAATTTTTTTTTAAAATCTGACAAATAATTAAGAAAAACACAAATAATTGTAATATTTGATTAACAAAACTATTTAAATTAAAAGGTTCAGAATATTATTTTTGTCCGTTTAATTCAAGTCTGAAGTTAGACATTTTTCGTTATTGTTAAAAGCTTACTAAACATTAAAGTGATAATTTTTTTCTTAATATTTTTATTTCATTGATACATGATCACCTCTAATCTCCACGAAAGCTTCTCTAAATATCGAAAATACCGGGATCCCAGCACTCTTAAACTTCAATATAGAAAATATAAGTTTTGGTAAAAGGGCCCAGTATTGCGACCCCTATTGTATACGTGTACCCAACGTGATAGTGGAAAGTTTTAGTCAAATCAGCGTTTAAAATTACCATAGAAATATTTTGGACCCATATCTCATACAGGACACATAATAAATACTTTACAATTTTATCTTCATAGTTGTTTTGTCATGCGGTCTCACTGTCACGGTAGTGAAGTGGTTGTTTTGTCGTGCGGTCTCACTGTCACGGTAGTGAAGTGGTTGTTTTGTCGTGCGGTCTCACTGGCGTGGTAGGTAAGTGGTTGTTTTGTCATGCTGCGGTCTCATTGACGTGGTAGGTAAGTGGTTTTTTAGTCATACGGCGGTCTCACTAGCGCGGTAGTTAAGTGGTTGTTTTGTCATGTGGCGGTCTCGTCTCACTGACGTGGTATTTAAGTGGTTGTTTTGTCATGCGGCGGTCTCGTCTCACTGACGTGGTATTTAAGTGGTTGTTTTGTCATGAGGCGGTCTCGTCTCACTGACGTGGTATTTAAGTGGTTGTTTTGTCATGCGGCGGTCTCGTCTCACTGACGTGGTATTTAAGTGGTTGTTTTGTCATGCGGCGGTCTCGTCTCACTGGCGTGGTAATTAAGTGGTTGTTTTGTCATGAGGCGGTCTCACTAGCGCGGTAGTTAAGTGGTTATTTTGTCATGCGGTCTCACTAGCGCGGTAGTTAAATGGTTGTTTTGCCATGCGGTCTCACTAGCGCGGTAGTTAAGTGGTTGTTTTGTCATGCGGTCTCACTAGCGCGGTAGTTAAGTGATTGTTTTGTCATGCGGTCTCACTAGCGCGGTAGTTAAGTGGTTCTTTTGTCATGCGGTCTCACTAGCGCAGTAGTTAAGTGGCTGTTTTGTCATGCGGCGGTCTCGTCTCACTGGCGTGGTAGTGAAGTGATCGTTTTGTTATTCGCCGGTCCAATGGTGTGAAAGTTTTAATATTAGGATTTAATTTCATACAGCTTCCGTGACGCGAAGTTAAAAAAAAAACACGAAGCATCTGCTAGCGATCATTCGATATGCGCGCAACGCACTCAGACGCAACGCACACAGACCTCCGCCCAAAGGGTCTTTCAGGGGAGGGGAAAGGGGCGCCTGTCAGGGCGTTACGCGCAGGTTGAATTAATGTTGCGTTGTATGCGCCTTTAGCGGAAGATCGTTTAGTTAAATAATGTATGGTTTGCTTTGTGGAAAACGTGGCCATATCATTCCGTAATGAACCCTTTTATCTACTTTTTCTGGTACATTGTGATATTTCTCAATACAGTATTTGTTAGTGTATATATATATATATATATATATATATATATATATATATATATATATATATATATATATATATATATATATATATAAGCCAATAAACAATCAAAACATAACTGATAAGCATGTAAAATATGCTAAGTTTACCAGTTACAATCAACGCTATATTATATATGACGCTAGCATTAATGTGTTTATAATGACAGCACAACAATATACATAACCCTCTTTTCAAAATTAATGAGAACAACAATGCATGTCAATATTGGCAGTACCGTGTGAGTCCTCCATTATTTTCGATACATTCATGGCACCGCTTTGTGTGAGTCCTCCATTATTTGCGATACATTCATGGCACCGCTGTGTGTGAGTCCTCCATTATTTGCGATACATTCATGGCACCGCTGTAGCTCAGAAATGATTTACTTGCGAATGAAATACTGGGCTACTGCCTGCCACTGATGCTGAAGTACCAGAAGCAGTCCATACTACGCATACCAATGTGGCTCGATGTCATTACTGTTCGTTTTCTGTTACATGTTTTAATTGTGTCAATTGTCTTGATAAAGGTGTTTTGGTCGAAATGTCGATTTGTCTATGTTATTATGTTTGCCTCCAACTAGCAAAACTTTATTACCTAATTGCTGGATCTACTAGAAGCATAGTGCATGCATAGTTTGGCTGATGTTGCTTAACTCGTCGCCCAAGCTCGTCTCAAAGATGATTGCACATGACTGCATAACCGACGAGGGACTCAGTTCTTGTGTGCATTTTGTAGCTTCACGTTTATATGTTTGTTATGTTTCTAGTGTTGTGTGTTTTTGTATGCTTGATGATGGCGAATGTTTGTGTTTACGTGAATGTATTGTATGTTGGTGATAAATGTTTGCAATATGTCTGTGAATCTATTGTATGACGATGTTGTATGCTGCAATAATATGTACGTGAATCTATTGTTTGGTGTTATTGTATGTGTGTAATATGTACGTGAATCTATTGTATGATGTTGTATGTGTGCTATATGTACGTGAATCTATTGTATGATGATGTATGTGTGCGATATGTACGTGAATATACTGTATGATGATGTTGTATGCTGCAATAATATGTACGTGAATCTATTGTTTGGTGTTATTGTATGTGTGCTATATGTACGTGAATCTATTTGGTGTTGTATGTGTGCTATATGTACGTGAATCTATTGTTTGACGTGCACTATTTCTGTTCGCGAGTATACAGACACGCTCATGCACACAGTGTTCGTGGTTACCTTCCCCTCTCACCTAGTGTGAGGTACATTCACACACAAGTGTCAGAATTCTACATCTTCCCCTCTCACCTAGTGTGAGGTACATTCACACACAAGTGTCAGAATTCTACATCTTCCCCTCTCACCTAGTGTGAGGTACATTCACACACAAGTGTCAGAATTCTACATCTTCCCCTCTCACCTAGTGTGAGGTACATTCACACACAAGTGTCAGAATTATGTAATTTTCTTTGGTACCTGCATATATTATTTAGCGCTCAGTTCCTCCAATATTTCATCTCACTGTCAATCATTCTTATTGTTTTGTTTATTTTTGATCTCTCTCTTTTTATTTCTGTGAAAACATGCTGAGTTGTTACATTGACACTTGTGTCTGTCTATATCTACGAAATCAGGCAAAGTAAATCCTGGATTGGTAACATCAAGAAATGATCTGGACATGATTTTTCTACACTCCTCCGAATGGCTGAGGATAGACGTGTCTGGAGAGCATTTATTTGCTGATGTCTGCAGTGTGGGGTCCCTACAACCCTGTCGAAATATTATTATAGCTGACTATCTATTGCTCCATTCATATATCAGTCTGTAGGCCTGATACATTCGACTTCAGCAAGATTTGTGGGTCACTATGACCCTATATGAGATTAAACAACCAACTCTACCTTGAAACCACCCTAGTCGTTTCTTACGACATGCATATAAGGTAACAATGTTGCTGTTCTTGGCTCCCCTTACAGGCCCCTTCAACACACAATTCTTCAAATAAATAATAATAACGAAAAGTGCACAAAAGATGTTAAAAAATCAGTTGAAATTATATGTAAACACAACATGCATGCGACCTGGGCAAGTAGTCATAATATGTATACACAACATGCATGCCACCTGGGCAAGTAGTCATAAATATGTATACACAACATGCATGCCACCTGGGCAAATAGTCATAATATGTATACACAACATGCATGCGACCTGGGCAAATAGTCATAATATGTATACACAACATGCATGCGACCTGGGCAAATAGTCATAATATGTATACACAACATGCATGCGACCTGGGCAAATAGTCATAATATGTATACACAACATGCATGCGACCTGGGCAAATAGTCATAATATGTATACACAACATGCATGCGACCTGGGCAAATAGTCATGATACGACACCTACAGAAACAATCTACATACGTGTGCATAAAAATGAACATGACAGAAAGACAACGAAGTTAAAAAGAAAGATTTGTGTACAAAATAAGACATAATTGTTCACAGAAACCCAGTTAGTGCATGAATTTCATGTCTGTATAGAAGCTGCCAACAATTTTGGTGCATTTTGTATTGTTGAATTATTGCACTAAATTCATCAGACAATTTGAAAAAAAAAAGAAAGAAAAAAAAAACGTAACAAAAGATTTAGCTGTCTGGTGATGCCATTAAAGATTGCAATTATCGTTAGTTTATTGGGTATAGTCTGTAACATTTATATCTTCTGGATAGCAGATTATATTCCCTTCACAACTTGTCTCTCATAGAATCAGATAAACACATTGTCCTGCTCGAAACATACACGGCGCCATCCTACACAATAGATATTGCTAAGTGGACCGAACGATGCTTCTCCCGTGGGAATTCCCAGAAAATGTTTCCGTCTGTATCATTCATCATTATTTGACAGACAGACTTGAACTGATTATTCTATCTGGGAGAAAAAAAATGCATTCATTTCCTATGCTGTCTTTTATGTTTATACCAGTCATTTTAGTTGTGAATCTCACAGCTTAGTGCGCTGTTGTTTCTCCTGGCTTTATTTTTCGTTTCATTAAAAAATGTCCCTACAGTTTTTTTTTTATTTGCGCTACACGGAGTTAAGTTTATTGAAAAGATCCTGCTAAAAAAATAAATTGGAAAAAATTTCATTTTCAGTACAGTCATTGCTTCATTTTAAAGGGAATTATCTCTGTTCATTTGAAATTGGGTCTCTTGAAATTTTCAATGAAACAACATTGCTTCAGAGGTCCTGCAGTTCTGCTCATTGATTGGAATTGAGATTGCTGGCCTGTGGGCTGGGGGAGTACATAAAATGATTCGATTGAAGAAGTGAGGGACGCGATAGTCTGTCCAACTGTCGTGGGAATTTGATGACAAGGACTGGTGTAATGAATATCTGTTCAGTTGAGACATTTGTTGAAGGTGAGGTCGTGAGAAATCTCTTCAAGATCAGTCTGAAAAGTGGGTTTTTTTCTCTTAAAGTCCGATCGAATATGCGAGTTGTTTCTCTCGTATATTACGAGGGAGAGTCGTGTTTGATAATGATACATGTGCACGAGTGTGTTCATAAGCTTGCAATCTTTACTCGATTATCCTGTAACTTTTGCTTTCTTTCTTAGTTGTTCTGGTTCAGACACATACCAAGACTTCAGTGTATATACGACCTAACAGCAAACACCAGTATATGACACTCATCATGACGTATTCGACTAGTTATTTTACTAGTGATTTTTTGATTGGTTACCTTGCGTGTATTTTGTGTCGTCCGCCAATTGTAAGCTCGAATGAAGCGAATATCAGCCAATTGTTGTGACCAGTTGTAAAGTACTAATAATCTGCATAAATCTGTGGTCAGACTCGCACTTTCGCGCGTTTGCGTGATCTCTCACTCTTCAGTCTGTAATACTATCAGTCTTTGATTGCCTTGTTGTTTTGTTTCATGCCTGGTCTGCACCTGCAGGGCGTCTAGTGAGACTATCACGTAGTCCAGACTCGTGCGGTTTTCAGGTTTCGAATTCGGTGTAGACCACGCCGTTTCAATTAATTCTGGCAAGACTATTGAAGGTTAAAATGTTGTGCCTAGAAATTCAGGAAAATCTGGAAGTGTCCTGTACATAATATTGTTGATATTATTCATGTATTCTTCTTCTTCAACGTTCATTCTCATACTCCTAGTAGATCTCTCCTGCAACATGACAATGGCTCTACTAGATTTCCAGCAGGACACAGACCATAGAATGGAAACGCGCTGTGTCGCCGTTTTATTTGCGCCAATGGCCCGACACATCCATCATCGACAGAAGCATTCATGTATTCTAATATTAGTCATATCTATATACGAGGCGTGTTCAAATGAAAACGGGACTTGTTACACCACGCGTGATAGAGCGCACTGATATTGATGACATTTTGCACTAGTAATGAGTATCCAATAATTTACATACGGTCACGTGTTCATCTTCCCAGCATGCATATGTGCTGCAGAAGACTGTTAACAATATGGCGGGTGTGATTCCGAACCCGTCCAAAGTGAATCAGCGTGCTGTGATCCAGTTTCTTTCATTTGAAGGATGTCAAGCAGTAGACATTCATCGGAGAATGAAGGCAGCATATGGTGACAAATGTTTGTCGAGGACCAGAGTGATGGAGTGGGTGCGTATTTTTAAAGACGGAGGTTTCTGCTGGGAAGGTTATGGTGACTGCATTTTTTGACCATGAAGGGCTTTTGTTGACTGATTTTAAGGAACCTGGTGTCAACATCAATGCCGCCCATTATAAAGACACTTTAGACAAGCTGCATAAGGCCATCAAGGCTAAGCGACCAGGCAGACTTTCTCAAGGTGTGATTCTTCTCCACGACAACGCTCGTCCGCACGTCGCAAAAATTGTGCAGGAAACATTGGCAAAGAAGAATTGGGAAGTTCTTCATCACCCAGCCTATAGTCCCGATTTATCCCCGTGTGATTTCCATTTGTTCGGACCGTTGAAGAAAGCACTAAAGGGACAGCGATTCAACAGCGACGCAGACGTGAAGACAGCGGTGACCACATGGTTCAGAGAACAGCCACGCAACCTTTTTCTCGGACGGCATTCGACGTCTACCTAAACAGTGGGATGCTTGCCTAAATGCATACGGAGATTTTTTCTGATGAACCCAGGTGCATTCTTATTCACAAGTGGTTGCTTTGTTCAATTCCGTTGAAAATATTAAATTGCGTATGATACTTTTTAAATAAATCCACAAGTCCCGTTTTCATTTGAACACGCCTCGTATTAGTCTAAGTATCTCAACTCTTTGCCCTAGTGCAGGGATTTTCAAAGTGAGCGAATAGGTCTCGTGTGAGCGGTGAGAAAATTCAGAGACAATGCATGATCACGAGAGGGACGGTAAGGTCATGTGGGACCAAGGAGGCAGAAGTAAGATCATGTGGGATCAAGGGAGCAAAACAGCTCTATGAAACACTGAGCACATCACATTGCACAAAACAGCTTCATGAAACACTGAACACTTCACATTGCACACAAATATTGAAAGTACTGGCTACTTGTTAAATACAATACGACAAGAGGTTTAATTCTGTTGATATTTATTGAATTCTGTCTGAAACCTGGCCGAACTATGATTATTCGAACCCGTGATAAACTCCTGTTGTAATCGGTTCTAGCTTTCAGCGTGTGTATATTCATGATTTTTTTATGTGAGAATTTGTTATATTTGAGAATTTTTGTTTTAGCAAATCTGACGGAGTTTTCGTAAATCGTTCTGTTTGGATATAATTTCTATCTCTCAACTGTGACAGAAGAAACTCCCCAAAAAGAAGTGTCGCCAGTAAAGTATTCAATACTTTAAATACAGATTCATTGCTTTTCCTCATTAAAAAAAAACAACACCCACTGCCATTGTGCTTGAGATCTGAGAATTGTTTTTCAATGAGGCTACAAAGCCATCTTAAATGACCATTTGTGTAAATAAATTATCAAATATACCACACAAAATAAGACATGACCGTTTTGTTATCTCCCTTTAAAAAAAAACCCTCTCTTACCGAAGATATATCATATAACTAATACGCTGGGGGGGGGGGGGGGAGAAGAGAAAACACTTGGCCTTTAAAATCTATACAAAGGGGGGAGGGGGGAGCAGAATAAAATAATAAAATGTTTGGGGAATCACTGCTGTAGCGGAACCCTTGAAATCTCTCTCTCTCTCTCTATATATATATATATATATATATATATATATATATATATATACATCACTGACCGTCTAATTAGAAAACAATGAAGAACTGAGTTCATAGTTTAAAGTTTGACTCTGATATCTGTGCCAATCATAGTGGCCAATGAAAGTTAGGGAATAGTCAAGGGAGTCATTAAGAAGGATTGTTTTCTAATTAGACGGTCAGTGATGTATCAGACCGAATGGCACAGATATCGGAGTCAAACTTTAAACTATGAACTCAGTTCTTCAATCTAATATAAGCAATACGATCACCAACAACAACAAAACAGTACGACAACAACATCACAACCACTAACGCATAAAAACTACATCACTACCACCAACACCTACATCAACAACAACATCACTACCACCAACACCTACATCAACAACAACATCACTACCACCAACACCTACATCAACAACATCATCACTACCACCAACACCTACATCAACAACAACATCACTACCAACAACACCTACATCAACAACAACATCACTACCAACAACATCTACATCAACAACAACATCACTACCATCAACACCTACATCAACAACATCACTACCACCAACACCTACATCAACAACATCACTACCACCAACATCTACAGCAACAACAACATCACTACCACCAACACCTACATCAACAACATCACTACCACCAACACCTACATCAACAACATCACTACCACCAACACCTACATCAACAACATCACTACCACCAACATCTACAGCAACAACAACATCACTACCAACAACATCTACAGCAACAACAACATCACTACCAACAACATCTACAGCAACAACATCACTACCACCAACATCTACAGCAACAACAACATCACTACCAACAACATCTACAGCAACAACATCACTACCAACAACATCTACAGCAACAACAACATCACTACCAACAACATCTACAGCAACAACAACATCACTACCAACAACATCTACAGCAACAACAACATCACTACCACCAACATCTACAGCAACAACATCACTACCACCAACATCTACAGCAACAACATCAATACTGCCATTATCTACAGCAATAACAACATCACTACCACCAACATCTACAGCAACAACATCACTACCAACAACATCTACAGCAATAACAACATCACTACCACCAACATCTACAGCAACAACATCACTACCACCAACATCTACAGCAATAACAACATCACTACCAACAACATCTACAGCAACACCATCACTACCACCAACATCTACAGCAACAACAACATCACTACCAACAACATCTACAGCAACAACAACATCACTACCAACAACATCTACAGCAACAACAACATCACTACCACCAACATCTACAGCAACAACAACATCACTACCAACAACATCTACAGCAACAACAACATCACTACCAACAACATCTACAGCAACAACAACATCACTACCAACAACATCTACAGCAACAACAACATCACTACCAACAACATCTACAGCAACAACATCACTACCACCAACATCTACATCAACAACATCAATACTGCCATTATCTACAGCAATAACAACATCACTACCACCAACAACAACACAATAAAAAAAATAGTAGTAATTAAATGAGATTCTGTATAGGAGGACATTACTTTTCATCAGTTTGGAATTTGTACATGTCCAGCTTCGATATATTTCAGTATCTTGTCAGAAGTACGGTACGTAAAGTGGCACGAATAACGCCAGACGTCGAATACTGATGTTGTAGGGGAGGTAGTTGTGGCACGAATAACGCCAGACGTCGAATACTCGACCACTTTCTCACGAGTCGGGACCTTTAGACTGTCTCACTAGCCTATCCACCTCGAAGACCAACATCTTTATACATGGTTGATGTAAAATAGCCAGATAATAATGAGACATCGAATCTAACATATTTCTATGTTCTATTTGCAGAAGTAAAGGTGGACTGTCTGATGCCACACAGTCGCTGTTCAAGTAAGTCTATGTTTGTCTCTTAGGAGGATGTGTCTGGAGGTAGTTGTGTCTTTTAGGAGGATGTGTCTGGAGGTAGTTGTGTCTGTTAGGAGGATGTGTCTGGAGGTAGTTGTGTCTGTTAGGAGGATGTGTCTGGAGGTAGTTGTGTCTGTTAGGAGGATGTGTCTGGAAATAGTTGCGTCTGGAGGTAGTTATGTCTGGAGGGTAGTTGTGTCTGGAGGTAGTTGTGTCTGTTTGGAGGATGTGTCTGGAGGTAGTTGTGTCTGTTAGGAGGATGTGTCTGGAGGTATTTGTGTCTGGAGGTATTTGTGTCTGGAGGTATTTGTGTCTGGAGGTAGTTGTGTCTTTTAGGTGGATGTGTCTGGAGGTAGTTGTGCCTGTTAGGAGGATGTGTCTGGAAATAGTTGCGTCTGGAGGTAGTTGTGTCTGGAGGTAGTTGTGTCTGGAGGGTAGTTGTGTCTGTGTGGAGGATGTGTCTGGAGGTAGTTGTGTCTGTTAGGAGGATGTGTCTGGAGGTAGTTGTGTCTGTTATGAGGATGTGTCTGGAGGTAGTTGTGTCTGTTAGGATGATGTGTCTGGAGGTAGTTGTGTCTGCTATTATCCTTTTTATTCGTTTTCAAAATTCTGGTGGTTTGTCAGGTTGTAATCTGGAAAATGGAATGCGAAATTATCATTATTCTTCATTATTGAGATTAAATTATCACCACACTTCATTATTGAAAGTTCAGTTATCACCACACTTAAATATTGTTATTTAAATTATCACTACTCTTAATTAGTATTATTTAAATTATCACTACTCTTCATTATTGATACTAAATGATTCTATGGTTACCAACTTCTATTTGTACAACAATTCTATTGTTACCAATTTCTATGTGAGTACCGCAATGATATTATTACTACATTTATATTCGTTCTACAATAATTTTATTACCACAGTGCTATAAGTGCTGTGTTATGAATTTGCCATTTCTCAATGTTTTCAGGTTTATCTTGGGCAGTGAGGAGAGTGCCCCGAACATACCTCCATTGTTATCAGAGAGGGAAGCAAGCGATGGTCTTGAGCACAGCCATGACCAGATAATAACCATAGAAAGTAGCAGAAGAGACAAGAACAGCCATGACCAATACACTCATGATCGTTCAGGGTACTCAGACAGAATCGACCTTACACACACACAAGAGAGTATTTTGATAGGGGATGAGACCTCATCGGGAGGAAGTCAGGTGGGTGATGAGACCTCATGGGGAGGAAGTCTGGTGGAGGATGAGATCTCATCAGGAGGAAGTCTCCTGGATGATGAGACCTCATCAGTAGGAAGTTTATTGGGGGATGAGACCTCATCAGGAGGTAGCTTGTTGGAGGATGTGACCTCAGATATATCTAAAATACCTCCCAACCAGCCCACTGGTAGCAACGCTTTGACGTCAACAGTATCACCACTGCATGCAACAATACATATGATTCTGCAGAGACTTCCATTTCTATCCAACCTGGTTGATGGTGTGAAGGAGCAGCTGAGACCAGTATTCAGATCACTTGAGCAGTTACCTCGACACAGATGCTGTCATCATAGAGACAGTTGTATCTCATACGTGCTGAAGGTATGTGCAATGTATATCTTCAAGGTATTAATGTCATAATACATGTTGAAAGTATGTGTCCTGTATGCCTTGAAGGTAATAGCATCATACGTGTTAACATTATGTGCTCTGTATGCCTTGAACGAATGACATCCTACATGTTAAAGTTATGTGTCCTGCATGCCTTAAAGGTATATATGCTATCCGTTGCAGGATTATAAAATTGTTATTTGCTATTTAGCGCGAAAAAGTAGTAAAAAAATACAGGTACCCTATCTTTCTTTATGATAACAATTCTGGGAATATAGTATTTATTGCACAAAAATATAAACAGTTTTTCCAAATGTGCTTTCTTTTAAAAGTAACGTCTCCCTCTGTCCCCTAGCGAAGTCGTATTTACTACATAATGAATTTTGTCTACATCAATAAACAGTAACAATATCCTGATCATGTCATCAATAAACAGTAACAATATCCTGATCTTGTCATCAATAAACAGTGACAATATTCTGATCTTGTCATCAATAAACAGTAACAATATCCTAATCTTGTCATCAATAAACAGTAACAATATCCTGATCTTGTCATCAATAAACAGTAACAATATCCTGATCTTGTCATCAATAAACAGTAACAATATCCTAATCTTGTCATCAATAAACAGTGACAAAATTCTGATCTTGTCATCAATAAACAGTAACAATATCCTAATCTTGTCATCAATAAACAGTAACAATATCCTGATCTTGTCATCAATAAACAGTAACAATATCCTGATCTTGTCATCAATAAACAGTAACAATATCCTAATCTTGTCATCAATAAACAGTGACAAAATTCTAATCTTGTCATCAATAAACAGTAACAATATCCTGATATTGTCATCAATAAACAGTAACAATATCCTGATCTTGTCATCAATAAACAGTAACAATATCCTGATCTTGCCATCAATAAACAGTGACAATATCCTGATCTTGCCATCAATAAACAGTAACAGTATCCTGATCTTGTCATAAATAAACAGTGACAATATCCTGATCTTGTCATCAACATATCTGTAGAAAAATTCCTAGTGTTTATACTATTGTCTATCCCCAGGTGGATGATGGCCAGAATATCCACACTTTCCGTTAAGCGTAGGGATAGTGACTGGGAGCATTAGTTGTCTATCCAAGGCCAGATGTGTCACCTTGGCTGCTGTGAATCCGTATTTGTTCAGTCTTGTCTTGATGGTATCTATCCATCTTGTTCTAGGTCTTCCTCTAGCCTTGTATTCTGATCTTCTTATGTTATATGTTCTTGTTGGTAGTTGGTTATGGTTCATTCTCATAAGGTAATCCAAACTATTTTATTTGTCGTTTCTCGATGTTAATCTTATGCCGATACTTCTGATTTTATCATTTCTCATTTTGTCTAGTGTTTATACAGCAGCGAATTATTCAGATCTCACTGTAGAAATCTAAACTTTTGTGATTTCACTAGATTTCACTGTAGGAATCTTCTTCGTCTGCATTCGTTCTCAAACTAGGAATTGTTACCTCCTGTGAATTATGCATCACGCATTGTGATAATTGGAAATTCGGTTAATCGGGGTTCGGATAATCGGAGTTCTACTGTATATACGATTGAGTCAAATATTCAATTGAGGATAGTAGTTTACCAGAATATTTATTGTGATTTATGAGTTCAGAACATACCAGCTGGAATGATCACGTTTCTCCTTCGCAAGCGAAGATGAGCATGACATGAAAAACAAACGTATGAGATGACACAATTTTTTTTTTAAACAAAAACATTGGTGGTTGTCTATTTTGGTTTATGAATTTGTAGATGCCCGATAAAAGCGATATATCAAAAATGTCAAAGTTCAGTAAGAACAACAGATGAAATGACTGAACCTTTTGAAACAAGATCTGGAGTAAGACAAGGATGCGTACTTTCACCCATACTTTTCAACATATACATGGACAGAATAATAAAAGAAGCTCATATCAACAAAGAGGAAAACATTGCAAATAAACCTGATGAAGAACTTAATAATGAAATCAATGAACTATTATTTGCTGATGATCAAAGTTTAAAATACAAAGATGAGGAAACTTTGCAAAAGCACATCAATGCATTGTTGTTAGCATGTCAGAAGTACAACATGAAAATTAATGTACAAAAAACAGAAGTTATGAAAATTAGCAAGTCTTCAACACCAATGAATATAACAATAGATAACACCAAAGTGAAACAAACCAAAGAATTTAAATATTTAGGCAGCATTTTTTCCGAAGATGGAAGACTAGACAGAGAAATAAAAACAAGGTGCCAGAAAGCAAACACAGTGGCTTACCAACTTTCACCATTACTTCTTCATCCAAAGATCAAGATGGAAATTAAAAAACAAATAATATCTACAATTTTTATACCAACACTGTGTTACCAATGTCAAACATGGTCTTTAACAGCTTCGCAGCAAAGAAAAATTGTCACATGTGAAATGAAGTATCTGAGGAAAGCTGCAATGGTTACCAAACTAGATAAAATAAGAAATGAAGAAATTAGGAAAAGAGTTGGTATAATATCATGTATCGAACATATTGAGCTGAGAGACAGCAAGTAAAATGGTTCGGTCACCTTATGAGAATAAAGCCAAACCAAATACCAATAAGAGCATATAATACAAGAATATCCGGGCGTAAAGCCAAAGGTAGACCAAGAAAACATCATGAGAACATCATGGAAAGAGAAGAAAACAAATAAAGAGGTGCTAAAGACACTTAATATGAAGAAAGAACTACTAAGAGAAATAAAGATCAGGCAAATAAAATACTTTGGACACATTAAAAGACCTTATTGAAGACCTTACTTGAGGGTAAAATCAAAGGGAAGCGAGCAAAAGGTAGCCAGAGATACAAGTGGGAGAGTAACATTACACGATGGACAGGTTACAGAGTGTACTAGCAGAGTGTACCACCAAGACAAGAGACAGGAGATGTTGGAGATACGTTGCAGCCAACCTTCGTTGCGGAGACGGCACTTGATGATGATGAGACCAAGAAAACGGTGGATAGAAAACATTAAGATAACCTTGAACAAACATGGACTAAATGCAAACTCGGCGACACATCTGGCCCTGGAACGACAGCTTAAGATACCACCCCTACACTTAACGGCAAGTGTGAATGCGATCAACAATCATTCACCTGGGGATAGACAATAGATGCCCGATGAGTCCGATTCGTGTCAGTAAATATCTATTGTAGTGCGTGCAAAATTCGTGCGAGGGCCCCGAGTAGGAGCGTTTTCAAATCTTTCCTTCCGTTTCTGTCTCTGGTAGAATGCTCGTAGTGTTTTTTGTTTTTCCAATTTAGTGATGTCAGCGATGATCAAGCTTGAGTGTGACAAGCTGAGCTATCAAGAGCTGTATTCTCAGAAAGGCTGGGATCTACCGCGTTTGAGGGAATTCTTTTAAGTAATCATTGAAGCACTTTTTCTGCCTTCCGCTTGAACTTTTACCATCGCACAGCTCCCCATAGAACAATCTCTTTGACAGACGCTCGTCTGGTATACGGGCGGCGCGGAATGTCCAATGGAGTTGGTACCTAATCAATAGGACATGGATGCTTTGCATACGGGACTTTTGAAGAACTTTCGTGTCTGGCATTTGATTCTGCCAACATACTCCCATGATATTTCTCAGATACAGAAGGTGGAAATAGTTAAGCTATCGAGCGTGTCTCGCAAAGACAGTCCAGAATGACACAGAATAAAGCAGTGTTGGTAGAAGCACTGCGCGGTAGACGTCCAACTTAGTTGTCAAACTGAGACCACACCTGATCCAGACGTTGGCTGGAAGATCTGGAATGCTGTCCATGATAGACGTATTCTAATAGATCTATACCTTTTATTTCTTCTGTCTCTCCGTTGTTTTCTCTCTCTCTCTCACTCTCCCGAAAACTAAATCGCTTGTATATGCGTATGTGCTATTTTAGACATCAACGACCTTCCCAACTCCCTGATCTCACATTTGCCATAAATCACTCACGACAAGAAGATTAGTAGCATTCCCTCTCCCACCACTGCGTCAAAAAAAAAAATAAATGACTGATGCACACGTGCACTCTGAACTGTTTCCTCTTTTTCCGTTTATGAGAATTGCTTGTGGCAGCAGAAATGAAATCGCGGCCAGGTTTTCAATTTCCCAGGTCACATCTGATTTTCTATTAGTTTAAAATTCACGAACACACGCTTACCATTCTTCCTGTTTCTCCCCTGGTCATCCCCTACCCTGCCCCTGTCAATTGCAGTAGCGTCTGTTGCTTGGAGCTTACTTGAGACTTGCCAGACGCTAAGGCGATTATCACGCAGTGAAAGAGCCGGCCTTCTGTCTACCTGGCAGTTTGGAGTAATCTGACAGCGTCGAGGATGATTGGCAGGGTTGTTTGTTTGCGACGTTGTAGTATAGTAAGAGGAATTGATTTCATAGACGGTTTTCCAGAACTTATCAGAGAAACGGCGTGTGAGGTGCTGGGTTTTTTTGTTTGTTTACATATTCTTCCCCTTCTGCTACGTTCCCTCTCGGTTAGTAGGATACTTATCCGGAGAATGGCTGCGTCCTGTTTACGTGCAATTTGTGTGTCACTTCGACATTGTGCCACTTTTATGGAGCAGCTACAAGCACTAGGAGCGTGGTTGCCTAGTTAATACTGAGCTTGATTGTTATCACCGGTTTACAGGATGCCATGTTCGAAACCACTCCCGGACAGAAAATAATCAGGGTCGTGGTTTCTCGCGGGCACCTTACGCAATGGTTACCAAACTAGATAAAATAAGAAATGAAGAAATTAGGAAAAGAGTTGGTATAATATAATGTATCGAACATATTGAGAGACAGCAAGTAAAATGATTCGGTCACCTTATGAGAATGAAGCAAAACCAAATACCAATAAGAGCATATAATACAAGAATATCCGGGTGCAAGGCCAAAGGAAAGCCAAGGAAATGTGGATAGAAAACATCAAGATAATCTTGAACAAACATGGACTAAATGCCACTACGGCAACACATCTGGCATTGGAACGACAGTTTAAGCTCCTACCCCTACGCTTAAAGGCAAGTGTGAGTGCGATCAACCATCATTCACCTGGGGATATGCAATAGACCTTACACACGGGTTGCGGAAAGGAAACACAGTGAAGAAGGAAATTGGCGCCAACCCACATAATAGTTGCTGCTTCTTAGTACATGAATATCTTAACCTCAGACATGTGGTTGCTGCCATGAGGTCTCCCTTTACCTTACAAACCCGTAGATACCACATGTGTGGGGGGGCAGGGGTTGTTGAAACACTCCTAGTAAATTATATGATGATATTACTTAATGACTAAGAACGCATACAAAGATGGCACCCTATGGCAGGCTACAATGTTACTATGCTTTGTTCTACATTCTAACCCCGGCTCCACAAGGCGACAGTGACAAAAGTTTTGATTATTTTCGGCTGACATCGCTGCGGTTTTGTTTTTTTCTTGAATCTGATCAAATATGAGTTTCCTGCACAGACACACGACCGCAAAGATCAACAGAAATGGTAAACATCCTTTAGGTAGTGGAAACTATCAGCAGTAGTCGGTACGGCACATGATTCACACTAGAAAATACTTTACAACTTGTGAACTGAACCACATTTGTAAAGCCATTTTCTATTTTGTGTCGAAGTCTATGACAACAATTATTGCTTTCTTTTTATTTTCGTCTATATATTTCTTGTTTCTTTTGTGAAATAGGAAAATGAGATTACATAATCTTTAGCTTTTAAAAAATGTCATTTCTAAGTTAACTTTATTACCGACCTACTTCTCTCTACAGATTTGCCATATTGACTTTTCTTCTGAATCGAATCGTGTGTTGTACAGTTTGGTTGTTCATAAAAATTTCAATCTGACAACCATGTCTGTCTATGTTGTCTAAATCTCCTTTAAAAATGTTAGATAGTACTCGAAATTATTCTCTCAATTTTCAACACCCCAGCACGTGTTTTTAAATGTTACCTAATGTTTGGCAGTGATACCTCACTTGTTGAGGAATACAGTTCTATTTGATTGACATGTATGTTGATTTCAGGCCGTTTGTTGCTGTTTATATTACTGACCTGAGTAGATTCTCCATTCTGACCTAGAAGAAGGATTAAAATGTGAGTTATGACAAAGACAAAATAAGATTGGATCATATTACAAAACTAAAGTCTGTATATTTTTTAAATGTATGTGATTAATGTGTAAGTCAGGGTTGCCAGGCGGTTGGAACTGTTTATGGCCAAATTGTTAATTTAAAAATGGCCAGACTTCAAACATATAAACTCACAAAGCATGTTAAATTTTCAATAATTCTACCATTCTATAAATGTGTATTACTTCTCTCTAATTCCCAACATTCCTTTATTGTTCAATGGCAAATATATGCTATTGCTATCTTTAAGTTTTTGTAATGTTATTTTGATACGTTTCTCCAGGCATGAAAGCCACGAGGGTACTTACCCGGTACACGTTTTGTTTATAGTAAAATTATACATCTTACTTTTCTCTACATAGTAACTACATTTTCAGTTAAATTATTTTCACAACTGTTTCCTAGTACTTTTTGCCACCACGAAAATTTCTTATCTTATTGTTTACTGTATTTGGTCTCAGTTTTGTAACAAGTATATGACTTAGACATGCTGAGACATGTATCTGTAATATGTACTCTTCATTCTACATTTATACATGAGGAGAATAGAAAGTGTTTATAAATTAATAAAATGTTCACATAAGAACCGGCCATGCAGTTTGTAGCCAAACTTACACTAGAAAATATGGAACAGTAGATTTTTTTTTTTTAAAAGGCCAAAAATACCAACATAAATTTTACGGCCAGTCTTAATTTCAATTCGATAAATTTTGGCCTAATAATTAACAATATGGCAACACTGGTGTGAATAAATAATAGCTTTGAGAACTGTCATTGAGGATGTACATGAAGTTAAACAACAAATATTGTACGCCCTTGAGATCTAGGCGTCGTACATGTAAAGGTATATCCCATGGCAGAAACCTGCCGTTGGGGATGAAGATAACTCTTCATCCGCAGCAACTATTAGGTGGGTGGCCAGTTCCCTTCCTTGCTGTCTTTTACTTCCCTAACTCATGCGTAGGCTACTCATTTACAGCTTGAGTCGACTGGAGGCGAAAAATCACAACCCGGAATTTTTTTGTCCGGTTGTGGTTTCGAACCTGGCACGCTGTAATCCAGTGATAGAAAGCAAGCTCACTATCAACTGGGCTACCGCGCTCCACAAATGTATTATGTGTTAAATCACTTCTACACATGCTGTATCAGGAGACTTCTCAGAATCAAGGTAGATCAGCAGCATGTAGTCCAGAGAAAGGAATGCATTGTACCGTGGTTTACAGCTCAGCTGTATTATCTGCACGTCGGAACCGACTTCAGCATGACTTCTGGGTCACTTTGACCATATATGAGATGAGACAGCCAACTCCACTCCACAAACCTCCATACTTTCCTCTTACAACATACATCAGTGTTGCTATTCTCTACTTTTTTTTTGTGGTCCTGACAACACACGGTAGACTTGTAAGTTTGACTATTGTGGATTCAAGTCACAGAAGCCTGTCAACTCTCAGAAATGTCAACAATATATATATATATATATATATATATATATATATATATATATATATATATATATATATATATATATATATATATATATATATATTTTCAAGTCGCACACACACACTAACAAATACTGTATTGAGAAATATCACAATGTACCAGAAAAAGTAGATAAAATGGTTCATTACGGAATGATATGGCCACATTTCCACAAAGCAAACCATACATTATTTAACTAAACGATCTTCCGCTAAAGGCGCATACAACGCAACATTCATTCAACCTGCGCGTAACGCCCTGACAGGCGCCCCTTTCCCCTCCCCTGGAAGACCCTTTGGGCGGAGGTCTGTGTGCGTTGCCTCTGAGTGCGTTGCGCGCATATCGAATGATCTCTAGCAGATGCTTCGTGTTTTTTTTTAACTTCTCGTCACGGAAGCTGTATGAAATTAAATCCTAATATTAAAACTTTCACACCATTGGACCGCCGAATGACAAAACGATCACTTCACTACCACGCCAGTGAGGCCGACTCATGACAAAACAACCACTTAATTACCACGCCAGTGAGGCCGACTCATGACAAAACAACCACTTAATTACCACGCCAGTGAGACGAGACCGCCGCATGACAAAACAGCCACTTAACTATATATATATATATATTTATATATACACATATATATTTCAGGGGGGTGCAAGGATGTTCACATTTGGTTACGTTGTCCAAGCTGTGATCAGTTCTCTGTCAGTCTTCAGTAGAATTCTCAAGAAACCGTCCTTGTTGTGCAGTACATGGTTCAGTAGGCTAAACTTGAAGCTGGCAGCATTTCTTGGAGGTTATTGTGCAGTGTTCAGGGTGAGTATGTTTGTATGAATGAGACACATTGTGCTTGTCTTCATATTGACAATTTCTATGTTTTCATATTGACAAACAGTCTTTTTGTTTTCATAATGACTTAACAGAGGTTTCATGTTTTCATATTGACAAAACAGAGGTTTCATGTTTTCATATTGACAAGCTAGGATTTTCACATTCACACGTTTTTTGTTTTCATATTGACAAAATTCACACAAAGTTAAGCTAACATTGAGAGGTCTATCACAAAGTTAAGCTAACATTGAGAGGTCTATCACAAAGTTAAGCTAACATTGAGAGGTCTATCACAAAGTATCGATATTGAGCTCAAGTGAGTAATGAATTGTGGAACGAACTATAGGTGTATATCCACCGTTCATTAGGCTCATGGTAGAACTAGGTGTCCTACTGCTATCTTAAAGGCTTGTGGTATAAAACCCCACTTGAAGCAAAGTTCAGTGCTAGTCATAATACAACTATCATCAATCAATCAATCAATAAACCTGTAACCCTTCAGGGTCATAGGGGTACCACATTGGATGCACACAGTCCTCCAGTGAATTCTATCCTCAGCGATGCGGATGAGTGTGGAAATATCTTGCACTGTCCATTCCTTGATGTTGTCTGTCCATGCCTTTATTTTCCCTCCTCTGCTTCTTCCACCCTCAACAGTTCCCTGCAGTATTGTTTTTGACAAGGAATCGTGCCTGCATACATGTCCAAACCATGCTAATTTCGCTGTTATTGAAAGCAATGGCTCCTGAACACCTGCACACATCTCTACTTTATTTCTTACATACACATTGGTCTTATGTTCCCTATAGGAAATTTGTAGAATTCGTCAAGAGTTATGATGGATTCGTAGATATGGTAACTCTACAACTATCATAAGAACTACTCAATACCTCACAGATTCCTCCCACACATGTTCAGAGATATGACTCATTAGTAAGTCAGACACGCATAATCATCATCATCTTCATCATCATCACTCTAGTTGAGCTGAAATGGCCATTATTGAATCTGGTGGGATGAAGAACATGGTAATCTGAGAAGCTATGGCTCATATATGGAGAACAAAGATTTCATGAAGTATAAAGAAAATATGTTTGACTGTGTTCATTGTTATTTTCAATAGGCTGTCAACTGTGTGTTGAGATGGGTCAGGAACAAGGATTCTGAGCTGCATGGCTGCATAGCTGGTGGTTTGGCTGGTTTGTCTCTCAGGTTTTATAGAAGTGTCACCATTGCTTTGTACACAGCGACAAAGTTGATGGAGGTAAGAGTCGGATTGGGGGCACTTATAAGTTGTGCTTGTGTTCATATCAAGGAACTTAGGACATATTGGGGGCACTTATAAGTTGTGCTTGTGTTCATATCAAGGAACTTGGGACATATTGGGGGCACTTATAAGTTGTGCTTGTGTTCATATCAGGGAACTTGGGACATATTGGGGGCACTTATAAGTTGTGCTTGTGTTCATATCAGGGAACTTGGGACATATTGGGGCACTTATAAGTTGTGCTTGTGTTCATATCAGGGAACTTGGAACATATTGGGGGCACTTATAAGTTGTGCTTGTATTCATATCAGGGAACTTGGGACATATTGGGGGCACTTATAAGTTGTGCTTGTGTTCATATCAGGGAACTTGGGACATATTGGGGCACTTATAAGTTGTGCTTGTGTTCATATCAGGGAACTTGGAACATATTGGGGGCACTTATAAGTTGTTAATATGACTCAGAAGCCATGCTGAAGTCGGATGTGACAGGCGGAAAAAAGCAGACATCACTGTCAAACATCGCTCGTGTGTTGCCGGGGCCCGAAAGGGGAGCAAAGAATAGCAACACTGTTTACCTTCCATGCATGTCGTAAAAGATGACTAAGGAGGTTATGGGATGGAGTTGGCTGTCCCATCCCATATAAGGTCAGTGACCCAAAGCCATGCTGAAGTCGGATGTGTCAGGCCAAAAGGTGCAGATATCGCAGCAATGCTGTAAACCATGACATGGGGCTTAGTCTAGCCAGTAGAGGCTGGAAACTAAGACTGGCTGGGCCCTCCGACATAGACTAAACAACAATATGTATACAAAATTTAAAATTGGCACAACAGCAAAGTGTAATTGTGGACAAGCCAACCAGACTTCAGAACATATCCTTCAAGAATGTGCAAACTATGACACATTAAGGTGCAAATACTGACCTTCAATACACCGATGAATGTTAAACTTTATGGTACAAAACAAGAAATGGAAAACACTGTCCAATTTATACAAGAAACAACACTGCAGATATAGACATTATTAGTGAACGAAAGAAGAAGAAGAGACAGTACTTGATTTGATGTACAGTTGATTGCCTTTTTATTTGTTGATTTTAAGTTACAAATTTATCGCTGTGAAGGTAATAGGGAAAATGAACAAAAGATAGCAGTAAAACAGAAAAGCAATGATCAAAGATTAACTTAGCATAAAAATCTTGAAAGTGTGACATTGTGTGGTTTAATGTAAGTATTTTATTTCGATATTTTTATGCTGTCTTGCACTTGATGAAGGCCTTTTAATTGAAAAATCAACTTTTATTGTAGGCATACATAAAACTGTCATGTTGTGATTAGCATTTGAGTCACATGATGTCCTGAAAAGATGTATAAAACAAAGTTCAACTTTGACCTATGAACGTTGATATTTTCTCTCACAGATTCTCTACTTTAAAGGTATTCACACTTACGGGTTCCCATACATCAAGTCAGCTGACATCTTCATTTATGCATTTTCAACAGCTTTTATATTACATGCTGTAAGTACCAGTTGTTTGTTTGAGAACCCTCACATTCATATTACACTCAATGTTTCTCAAAATTGAGGGGAAGGAGAAATGACTTTACAAATTGTTAACTGATATCTTATATTTTAGACTTGAATCTCTTGTTGCTATATTTGTGATTTTGGACTTAGTATAACTGGAAAATTGTTTGTGATTTAGTTGATTGTATTCTTAGTATAACTAGAAAATTGTGATTTATTTGATTGTGGGCTTAGTATAACTAGAAAACTGTTTGTGATTTAGTTGATTGTGGACTTAATATAACTGGAAAATTGTTTGTGATTTATTTGATTGTATTCTTAGTATAACTAGAAAATTGTTTGTGATTTAGTTGATTGTGGGCTTAGTATAACTAGAAAACTGTGATTTAGTTGATTGTGGGCTTAGTATAACTAGGAAACTGTGATTTAGTTGATTGTTGGCTTAGTATAACTAGAAAACTGTGATTTAGTTGATTGTGGGCTTAGTATAACTAGAAAACTGTGATTTAGTTGATTGTGGGCTTAGTATAACTAGGAAACTGTGATTTAGTTGATTGTTGGCTTAGTATAACTAGGAAACTGTGATTTAGTTGATTGTGGGCTTAGTATAACTAGGAAACTGTGATTTAGTTGATTGTGGGCTTAGTATAATAAGAACATTGTGATTTAGTTGATTGTGGGCTTAGTATAACTAGAAAACTGTGAGAATAATAAATATAACAACATAAATCTGCAAGTGAAAGACACTTTTCTTGTGTTGATATAGGCTGTTCTAGAACCACACACGCTGAGACCAGGCTACTGGAAGTTCTTGCTCAGAGTCACCAACAACAGGTAACAGACAATTAGGATTATTTGTGTGTATTCAGGAGAACGTGTTAGCTTGAGAGTAAAATTATGAATCTTATTTCCTATATTTTTCAGTTTGTAGCTTTTAATATTAATGAACTCACACCTACTATAGTCACTGACAAAAATTAATGAAACCACACCTGCTATGGTCACTGACAAATATTAATGAACTCAAACCTACTATAGCCACTGACAAATATTAATGAACTCACACATTCTATAGTCACTGACAAAGAACAAATTGAAAATGTCAACAACATTGTATATCTCGGGTCATTGTCTCTGAGGTTGTCTGCAGCTGCTGCGCCACTCTTGATTCTGTGACGTCAGTCGGATCTGTCTTGTGCAAGATTCTACTATGAATTTGTCTATTTTGAAGTGAGTCAGTGATGTCTTGAAAGTGTCTTTAAAACACTTCTTCTGTCCTACTGCCTTGCGGGAGCCAATCTGGAGTTCTCCATATAACAGCTTATTTGGCAGATAATGATCTTTCATGCGGACCATGTGCCTGGCTGCACCTTCATCAACATTGTGTGTATGCTTACAGATTTAGATTTCATCAGTACTTCACTGTCGGTATTTTATCTCACAAATGGATCTTCTTCTTCATCGTTCTTCAGTCAGATATCAGGTTACAGCACCAATAGCTTCAATGAATTGTGTGATTCGCTTCAGGTCATCCATGGAACCCCTCAAGTCTGGAAGCAGTGCTGTCTCAGTAGGCCATATTTTCTCCCTCTCTTCTTGGTAGAGTTGACAGGCATGAAGACTCTGGGCTCTGCAGTCTCTGGGCTCAGTCCACAGGTCTATCTCACCAATCTTCAGCTTTCGGAACATAAACAAAAGGATGATAAGTATCTTACGAAGGCAGCTTAGGTGGACGTGGTGGAGTCTAACATATACTGTCCATGTTTCACAGGCATAGAGTAGTGATAATAGTACTGCTGCCTGATAAACGAGTTTGGTGATAGTTGTTATTCCCCTTGGTTTTTTTCACAGTCTTCTAAATGTAGCACTAGCTCTCGCTATTCTGTTGTTTACCTCAGTGTCGATGTTTATAGAATGTGAAAGAAAATGGCTGCCCAAGTAGGTAAAATTATTGACTGCTTGAAGCTCTTCTTCTTTGATCCTTCTATGGTGATTGAAGTGTGGTTTGTTTGGTGTAGATTGAAACATGGCCTCCTGTATTGATGGTGAAACCAAAGTCACTGAGCACAAAGTAAATTCAAGTAGGAAGCCAGAGGATAAATTAAATATTGTTGAGATTAACGGGAATTGAACCAGTTTGTTCAATAGCACCAAATTGCTTAGCAACTATCATACACAGGTTTTTCCTACATGACCGTACGGAAGTAAATAACCACTATGCTACTATTTGTGTGATTTTGTTTTTGAGTGATTCATGAGGATTATCGCTCCTTGCTATGAGTGGTACTCTCGCCACATATTAGATTAACAAAGATTCAATCAAGTCTCAGATCATATTTTTGTTCTGAAATAAATTGCCATTTATTTGCTCAGTAATTTTATTAACTGCCAGTTGCCAGAAGAGAGATGCTTTGATAACATGTGATTTATGTAATAAATGTAGTTATTCCTTTCAATGTTTGTAGTTTATGAAAGCAGTTATAAATCTTCTCCTCAGATTTGCCTTCATGAACCGTAAACTGCTGGATGTCTTTGGTGTGAACTCTTCCAAAATCCAACCAGATTACTGGCCAGACTATGAGCCAAGCTTCACAACTTTAGCCCGTCATAAAAGCTGAAAACAAGTGGCTAAAATTCAGATTGGGAATCTTAATAGAGAAATATCTAGTGAAATTTTGCATCTAGTCGGAGTATTATATCCAAAGTTTTATTTTGGAAGAAGCATCAACCAAGACTTTTTGGGAGAAGCATCAACCATGAGTTTCTTTTTGGGAGAAGCATCAACCAAGAGTTTCTTTTTGGAAGAAGCATCAACCAAGAGTTTCTTTTTGGGAGAAGCATCAACCAAGAGTTTCTTTTTGGAAGAAGCATCAACCAAGAGTTTCTTTTTGGGAGAAGCATCAACCAAGAGTTTCCTTTTGGAAGAAGCATCAACCAAGAGTTTCCTTTTGGGAGAAGCATCAACCAAGAGTTTCTTTTTGGAAGAAGCATCAACCAAGAGTTTCCTTTTGGAAGAAGCATCAACCAAGAGTTTCCTTTTGGAAGAAGCATCAACCAAGAGTTTCTTTTTGGAAGAAGCATCAACCAAGAGTTTCTTTTTGGAAGAAGCATCAACCAAGAGTTTCTTTTTGGAAGAAGCATCAACCAAGAGTTTCTTTTTGGAAGAAGCATCAACCAAGAGTTTCTTTTTGGGAGAAGCATCAACCAAGAGTTTCCTTTTGGAAGAAGCATCAACCAAGAGTTTCTTTTTGGAAGAAGCATCAACCAAGAGTTTCCTTTTGGGAGAAGCATCAACCAAGAGTTTCTTTTTGGAAGAAGCATCAACCAAGAGTTTCCTTTTGGAAGAAGCATCAACCAAGAGTTTCTTTTTGGAAGAAGCATCAACCAAGAGTTTCTTTTTGGGAGAAGCATCAACCAAGAGTTTCTTTTTGGAAGAAGCATCAACCAAGAGTTTCTTTTTGGGAGAAGCATCAACCAAGAGTTTCTTTTTGGAAGAAGCATCAACCAAGAGTTTCTTTTTGGAAGAAGCATCAACCAAGAGTTTCTTTTTGGAAGAAGCATCAACCAAGAGTTTCTTTTTGGGAGAAGCATCAACCAAGAGTTTCTTTTTGGAAGAAGCATCAACCAAGAGTTTCCTTTTGGAAGAAGCATCAACCAAGAGTTTCTTTTTGGAAGAAGCATCAACCAAGAGTTTCCTTTTGGGAGAAGCATCAACCAAGAGTTTCTTTTTGGAAGAAGCATCAACCAAGAGTTTCCTTTTGGAAGAAGCATCAACCAAGAGTTTCCTTTTGGAAGAAGCATCAACCAAGAGTTTCTTTTTGGGAGAAGCATCAACCAAGAGTTTCCTTTTGGAAGAAGCATCAACCAAGAGTTTCCTTTTGGAAGAAGCATCAACCAAGAGTTTCCTTTTGGGAGAAGCATCAACCAAGAGTTTCCTTTTGGGAGAAGCATCAACCAAGAGTTTCTTTTTGGAAGAAGCATCAACCAAGAGTTTCTTTTTGGAAGAAGCATCAACCAAGAGTTTCCTTTTGGGAGAAGCATCAACCAAGAGTTTCTTTTTGGAAGAAGCATCAACCAAGAGTTTCTTTTTGGAAGAAGCATCAACCAAGAGTTTCTTTTTGGAAGAAGCATCAACCAAGAGTTTCTTTTTGGAAGAAGCATCAACCAAGAGTTTCTTTTTGGAAGAAGCATCAACCAAGAGTTTCTTTTTGGGAGAAGCGTTTCTTTTTGGAAGAAGCATCAACCAAGAGTTTCTTTTTGGAAGAAGCATCAACCAAGAGTTTCTTTTTGGAAGAAGCATCAACCAAGAGTTTCCTTTTGGGAGAAGCATCAACCAAGAGTTTCTTTTTGGGAGAAGCATCAACCAAGAGTTTCTTTTTGGGAGAAGCATCAACCAAGAGTTTCTTTTTGGGAGAAGCATCAACCAAGAGTTTCCTTTTGGGAGAAGCATCAACCAAGAGTTTCTTTTTGGAAGAAGCATCAACCAAGAGTTTCCTTTTGGGAGAAGCATCTACTGAGAAAACTTAGTTTTGGAAGAATATTCTGTATTCAAGTGAGTTTGGAAAATATATATGTTACACAACATAACAAAAGACTGCACACAAATGTACATTTGCAGTAGTTTGTTGACATATAAGGGATGATTAACTACAGCACGTTTCACCAGCTTTGCCCAACTTTGAAATCATGTTTCTCAGAATTGAAATTGTGTATGTCAATTAAAAATGGTATAGACCCTATAGAATTAATTTTTTCTTAAAAATGCATTCATTAGTTTCAATTTTCGCTCATTTGTGATATAGATCAAAAAGTCTACCTGTGAAGATACATCTCACATAAAAAAATTAGGGTTTCTACAATCAATTGGTTGGTTGCTGATCCAACGGTCCATGGGCTCATGCCCTTTGACCCAATCTACAATCAATTATAAGACGTCATTTACACATGACATTATTTATAGACATTGTTGAACATTTGGCATGATTAATTGGAGGATTATGTACTCTCCAACACAAGACAGTGGGTGTTTGTAAGTTGTGTCTGGTGTAATCTCTGAAGTTATAAAACTTCATTTTTTGAGATACAATAATTAGTATGCTGACAAAGATCAAATGATTTCATTCGTGCATAAAAACTGGACACGATACACAAATATAAATTTCATGGGGTCTAACCAAAAATAACATTTTATGCAAAAAATAGCATTAATATGTTAGAAGGTTACTCAGATAATTACATTTATTTACGGACAAAGCTAGTGAAATGCCCTATAACCAAAATAAATCCCAGAATTAAAGGACCTTCCATTTTTTTATTTGATAAACATGACTTGTATTTTTTAATTGTTGTTAATTTCTAGAATTTATCAAATGAGAAGTCGTATGACTGCTGCAGGAAATTTGTTCTGAAATGTGTCCTGTGCATGCAGACTAAGTGGCAGTTTGAGTAGACTCCTAGGTAATATGCGCAAAATCTCTTGTATTTGAGGTGTACATATTAATTTAGAGCACTGTGCATAATGTGCCACGTTGCTTCCTGTGCTGGAGGGGACTGCTGTTGCAATCACTTTAGAAAGTTATATGTTGAGTTTGTCTTGATGATGCATGTCTTTGTTCAGTCTTTGTGTGTATATGGTGTGAACATAGTGTACCCATCCTTACAACTGTTACATGTTTATGACTACATTGTTGTTCAATGTAGTCCCTAGCTTTTTAATAACATTTCTTGAAATGTTTAAACAGTACTTTCTTACTTAACTGTTTTTGAATTTCATCGAATACCTCAAGGTTACAAATTTGATAATGATATGATCTGTGACTAAACATTGCTACATAATATATCTATCTTTGTCCATTGAGGTGAGAGTTACATAGAATCAGTTCTGACAATCAAGAGAAAAGTAGAAAATTATGTACAGACAATAGAGATGTGGTTTTATAGAATAATGTTGAGAACAATATGGACTCATTAAAAAATCTAAAGTAGATCTAAAGTGTTAAGGAAATTTAAAAAAAAAATATGCTCACTCGCGTCGGAAGATAGTCCACATTCTATGTACACGAGTAGAGGAAAGATACAGAACATCGTAATAGGCAAGTTTGAAGAGCAAGAGAGGATGACCAAGACAGAGGATGCTGGATAGTTGGTAAGATATAACATCAGTAAAGAAAATGATTGACAGCACATGAGACAGAAGGCTGTGGACAACATGATAACCAATAAAAAGAGGCTCAACATACTTTAATGGTAAAGGTAGGCCCCATGTCAGCAACCTGTCATCTGGGATGAAGATATCTCTTCATGTACTAAGGTAAAGGTAGGCCCCATGTCAGCAACCTGTCATCTGGGATGAAGATATCTCTTCATGTACTAAGGTAAAGGTAGGCCCCATGTCAGCAACCTGTCATCTGGGATGAAGATATCTCTTCATGTACTAAGGTAAAGGTAGGCCCCATGGCAGCAACCTGTCATCTGGGATGAAGATATCTCTTCATGTACTAAGGTAAAGGTAGGCCCCATGGCAGCAACCTGTCATCTGGGATGAAGATATCTCTTCATGTACTAAGGTAAAGGTAGGCCCCATGGCAGCAACCTGTCATCTGGGATGAAGATATCTCTTCATGTACTAAGGTAAAGGTAGGCCCCATGGCAGCAACCTGTCATCTGGGATGAAGATATCTCTTCATGTACTAAGGTAAAGGTAGGCCCCATGGCAGCAACCTGTCATCTGGGATGAAGATATCTCTTCATGTACTAAGGTAAAGGTAGGCCCCATGGCAGCAACCTGTCATCTGGGATGAAGATATCTCTTCATGTACTAAGGTAAAGGTAGGCCCCATGGCAGCAACCTGTCATCTGGGATGAAGATATCTCTTCATGTACTAAGGTAAAGGTAGGCCCCATGGCAGCAACCTGTCATCTGGGATGAAGATATCTCTTCATGTACTAAGGTAAAGGTAGGCCCCATGGCAGCAACCTGTCATCTGGGATGAAGATATCTCTTCATGTACTAAGGTAAAGGTAGGCCCCATGGCAGCAACCTGTCATCTGGGATGAAGATATCTCTTCATGTACTAAGGTAAAGGTAGGCCCCATGGCAGCAACCTGTCATCTGGGATGAAGATATCTCTTCATGTACTAAGGTAAAGGTAGGCCCCATGGCAGCAACCTGTCATCTGGGATGAAGATATCTCTTCATGTACTAAGGTAAAGGTAGGCCCCATGGCAGCAACCTGTCATCTGGGATGAAGATATCTCTTCATGTACTAAGGTAAAGGTAGGCCCCATGGCAGCAACCTGTCATCTGGGATGAAGATATCTCTTCATGTACTAAGGTAAAGGTAGGCCCCATGGCAGCAACCTGTCATCTGGGATGAAGATATCTCTTCATGTACTAAGGTAAAGGTAGGCCCCATGGCAGCAACCTGTCATCTGGGATGAAGATATCTCTTCATGTACTTAAGGTAAAGGTAGGCCCCATGTCAGTAACCTGTCATCTGGGATGAAGATATCTCTTCATGTACTTAAGGTAAAGGTAGGCCCCATGTCAGCAACCTGTCATCTGGGATGAAGATATCTCTTCATGTACTTAAGGTAAAGGTAGGCCCCATGTCAGCAACCTGTCATCTGGGATGAAGATATCTCTTCATGTACTTAAGGTAAAGGTAGGCCCCATGTCAGCAACCTGTCATCTGGGATGAAGATATCTCTTCATGTACTTAAGGTAAAGGTAGGCCCCATGTCAGCAACCTGTCATCTGGGATGAAGATCTTCTACTTCTTCTCGTTCGCAGTTTGACATGTCTACACAGCAAGTCTGGTTTTCTTATGTATCCTACTGTATTTGAGAGCTCCTCAGTGCTCCCATACAGCTCTCTGTGGGTCAGTGCTCTCATACAGCTCTCTGTGGGTCAGTGCTCTCATACAGCTCTCTGTGGGTCAGTGCTCTCATACAGCTCTCTGTGCTCTCATACAGCTCTCTGTGCTCTCATACAGCTCTGTGGGTCAGTGCTCTCATACAGCTCTCTGTGGGTCAGAGCGCCTCCCTTAAATGGTTCAGTGTAATGCAGTCCTACATGATATGTTCGACTCTTTGCCCACATGGACACAGAAGTGATGTAACAAGTCTTAAGGGGATGAAGATAACTCTTCATGTACTAGGCTGAAACAACTATTAGTTGGGGTGGCCAGTTTCCTTCCTTTCTGTCTTTACCTCCCCTAACGCATGCGTCAGGTACTCATTTACATCTGGGTCGACTGGAGGAGTGGTTGTCAGGTGAGAAATTACTTGGATGTTTTTTGTGTAGGGCGTGATTTCGAACCTGGTATGCTGTACAAGCAAGCTCACTATCAACTAGACTACTGCGCTCCTTCACCACACTTTATTAGGGTTTAAAAAGACTCAAAAGGTGTGAAGGACTGACTTCATTATACTTAAGTTTTCACAAGTGCATTCCTCTATTATTTCATTATAGCAGCCTGCTGTTTACTGAGAGTACCACCCATAACTCTGTAGCTTCAAGCCGCCATGGAACTCTGAAAATATGCACTTGTAAACAAGTTGTCACAGCTCAGTATCAAATTTGCAACAGCTTTAGCACTAGGACAAATGGCTTAACCACTATGTCAGGGAGACCCCCGCTAGGGTGCATTCATACAAAACCTGTCAGAAATATTGCAGTCATACACAAAACTACTTCATACAAAACTAATAAAGTCAGAAATCTTAGGGTGCATTCATACAAAACTACTTAAGTCAGAAATGTTAGGGTGCATTCATACAAAACTAGGCAGAAATGTTTAATTTATGAAGATTCAATTATCTTTGTTTAGTGTTGTACCTGAAAGCATAGTTGACAAATATATTTGCTATGAATTTTTTATTCTATCCTCCTGGGTTGCGAACATTCAATATTATTTCCCTGTGCAGGTGGTGCTGTGTCTGTATTGAGGGTGTCAGTGGCTTGGTGGTAACCGTTGTTTCCATAGGTCTTGTAGTGCAGGGCATTCAATCGGTGGTATTTTATTGTTTCCTTGTGATAGTCTTATCCATAGCTTGGCTGTATTGAAATCTTGCAATCATATGGATTGTGTGCCCAGAAGTAGGCCAACATTAGATCATACAAAATATTTGTAAACTGTGCTTACTTCTATCCAATGTTTTTACTCTCAGGCTACCATAATTCAGGGGATTATTTGGCATTAAAACCAATACTAAACCCAGCATTATTTGGCTGTAGTAATTTTATAGGCAATATAAATATGTTCAGTAGTTTGCCATTGCTTTCTGAATGGTCCAGATGCACAATTGCCTGTGATGGGGATCAAACTCTGTGCTGTCACAGACACACTCTCCCTCAGAGCTGCACAGCCAATAATACTAGTTTGTAAAATGTGTAGATTTTTCCAAAATTGTTTTTTTTTTTTTTGGACTCTCAAACTTTCATTAGATCTGTCTATAACAGCGTCATGTTCCTAATGGATTTCCAGAAGGATGCGGTCAAGGTAATGGACCTTTTTGAGGCTGTCGATATCACGGTCGCCCACAATTGGGATATATTTTCATATTGGGAAAAGATGGATATTGTGGGAGGAGTTCTGGTCTAACTTCATGTGGAACTTATACATTGTATATGCTGTATAATTTATAATAGGTCTTAACCTGGCATGAGATCTGGGGCGATTGTTTGTGGCTTTGTCATCAAACAGAAAATTTTGTGCTCATGCTGGACATGTAGGAAATTGGTTCTGGGCTGGTGCATTACACTATCTTTGCTACAACTGCTCAAAAGTGGAGACTGGCTAGAAAGGGCAGATCAAACACCATCTAAAGTGATCATCCAATGCCCAAGGACTTTGGGACCACCATAGACAAAGACATATTTTGTGATTGATTAGAACAGGGACTATTTAAGAGACAAGAACAACAAAACTGTTTTATATATATATATATAATAATAATAACAGTGTCAGTAGAGACAAGAGTAAGACAACAGAAATATCACTTTCTGAACAAAGAACACAGTGCTGGTTAGAAGCTGTTTTTAATTAGATTTTCAAGAACCTGTTTGACAATAATAACAGCAAATTAACAAAATAATATAGGTTTCATAATAGTTCTAAACCATGTTTATATGTTTTATGTATGCCTAATTGTTGCTCGTGTTCAAGTAACATTTTTGTAGTTACAGTGTGTGTGCTGCTAGAAACTGCTGTGCTCTATCTAGGTGCATGATGATGTTGCTGCTTTGCCAAAAACTGTTTATCATCATCATCCAGCAATACCAGAACATCTCACGAGACCAGACTCTTGTCTTTCACAGAGTGCAACCTCTAATACTCTAGTCAATGTTGTGACACAACTTCAACAACCATCAATCAACTATTACAGTTTCAATGTATACAATCTATGAGAGAAATAGAAACTGGGACATTTGTTTTCTATTATCCAGTTTTTAAGCAGTGAAGGGGTGACATTTTTTTTAGAAATACATCTACTGCAACATTAGGGTGAATATGATGTGACAGGACATCTAATGTTATATTTATGGTGTATAGATTCAACTGTTGCTCAGGAGATCATCTGTTGTAGAATATATACATTTCTTATAAATTCCTACTTCACTTGCATTGACTGACAGCCAATGTATAATTATATACAGGTAGATCTTCGTAGACATGAATTTCTGCATGTTTCATCTCACTGTTTTTTTTTAAAAAAAGCATGGTAAAAATACTGGTCCTTATACAATCAATGGGTAACCTTTCTTGAAACATGTGATTCAATTAAAGGTAAAAGTAATATGAGTAATATACCAGAATCATAGGCACACAGTTTCCCCATAAGTGCCCCATCAGTGGTTGACCAAAAACTGCCAGACTAGCATTGCCTACAGCACCTGCTCAGTAGTGATGGCATCATACCTTGAGCAGAGCCCTGGTACCCTACTTCCTGGCACTGGAGTAACATTTTATTTCAAACCATGAATAAAAAGTAGATTTGAAACCAGGGTTTACTGGATTGTGCAGGGGTGAATGACTTAACATTACTCTACATTTGCTCTCAAAATTTTGATTCAATTTCACAATGCCGCCAACTTACATGACAATGTTATTGTATATTGTGAATACCATCACAAATTGAAGGTTTTCATTTGAAGTCTACTTGTATACTGTTGGCACACTAGGATGTTATTGTAGTGATTTCAGTTTGAGTAGTTGAAGATACTTCTTACTGATGCACCATAAAGATATCTTTCTCTGTCTGTTACATGTCTAGAAGAATAAATTCACATCAGATGCACTGATTCTATTGTTGCACTATGCCAAAACATTTCAACAATATGTTGGCTACTTCAGCTGTGTATTCCATATGCTTGTTGTCATACAATGAGTAATTCAGCTATGTTCTTCCTATATATGTCTGTATTTGATAATTCAGGTTCTCATATAGGATAAATTAATTGTGCCGCAATGTTGGCTTTGTATATATTTATTGTGTAAATCCCATTATATAATACGATATTCTAACAGCATTCCTTACACTAACAATATATCTCTTATATTTCTAAGTTCTGTTTATTCTGAGGCTTATGAAGAACAATTTTTTAGCATGGCTAAACAAAATGTGCAACGTTATTGATCACATGGCATCAAACAATAATAACATTAAAGTTATATTCACAAATCTGTATCAACATGCCATTATTTTTGTGTATGGTTTTTTAATTCACTACCAGTATATTAACAACACAAGAGATAGAGAATTGTGGAGAAATGTGATTGCCTACGCCATTGGGCATGAGACTAGATTGATTGACCAGTATATATTTCATATTTATTCAGGTGATGTAATCTTCGTTACGGATGTTGTAAACTTCTCATAATTCTTTCTGTATGTTGATTTGCCAGGGGCAGGTTTTAAACAATCCTGTCCATCTTATCTTACCCTAGTTTAGCAGCAACCATATCTCTCAATATCAACAAAAATACCTTCAGTTTTCTTGTTATGTTATTTAAAATTCAACTCTCTTTCATGTTTAATGTCCTTATCACTTAACTCATACTTTTAACTGTCCATGACAGTCTCTAAATTCTTCTGTAGCATTTTCAAAGGCAGTAATTTTCTTCACCAGTGATTAAATGTTCATGTTATCTATGTGACATGTCCTTTGCAGAACGTTGTTCTCACTGCCACTCTGTAAGCGTCTTCCAGTGTCATTCTCAGAAGTCCTCAATATCCTGTGTCCATCACAGTCTTGGTCCACCTAGTTTCTTTTCTTGGAACTGTTCCCTCCATGAATTTCACAGCCATAAATTTCTGCAGGAAATATGCTTATTCTAATCACATGTAATTTAGCCAGTGCCTTGTCAAAGATTTATCATTTGAGCTAATTTTGAAGAATCCACTGTGGTTCTTTTCAATAGCTGCTGTACAATCTTCACTAAACTTATTCATTCTTGCACCCAAATATTCAAAATATATCTTCCAGTTCTTGATTATCAATTATGACTTTTGGTTGGGTTTTGATTTTTGTGTTCCACTATATGTAATGTCTCCATATGTAATATGGATGTACAAGGTTCAAACCTATTCATAATCAATTGTGCATCCTAGCCATTCAGAAAGTAATGGCAACCCACTGAACATAATTATACTGCAGAATTACAAAACCAGCCAAAAATTGCAGGGTTTATTCCTACACCCTGAAAAGGATATGCTAACTTTCATAAATTCACATATTAATAACACTTTAGATCTCACATAACATGCTATCACATGCCAGACTCACATCATCTAACCACATCATACACTATCTCCCATGATGATTCCAGCCACAACATACTCTCATAATGATACATCTCCAATCACATCACAAAGTATTTACAAACCACTTCAGTTCACATCACCAGATATTAAAATAATCCATAATATTTTCAATAATACTGTATGAATAAATCACAACAAACCATTTTTAAATTGATTTTCCTCTGCCCACAGTAAGTGTTATAGTCTCAGTCTCCAGAGTTTCATTAGGATGTTTCAAACTTTCAGCTCAAACAAAATTATAATCATTTGATTGTCATTCTACACAAGTGTAGACAATTCTGAACTTTGTTTTATGTAAACAAGATCAAGGTAATGTCACAGTAGTGTGAAGTGACAGAGAAACAAGATCAAGGTAATGTCACAGTAGTGTGAAGTGACAGAGATCTCACTAGTAGCTACACTTATATTTCCCAGAGTCCACAACTAGTGTTGGTAGAAAATAGGGGAGAAATTACATGTCAACACTGTACCATCTCAACCTACTAGCTCTATTACAAGATATAAATAAGAGTCTACACCATTTGACATGTCAACATCTCAACCTACTAGCTCTAGCTATTACAATAAGAATATTATCTATCTGAGCTTGTGATCAACTCAAACCATTGTCTCAATGCATCACTAAGTATCTGGGGCATGCTGTTGATGTCTCGTAGAATCACATAGAAAGGAAACGGAAACATCTCCATGTAGCACTTAATCTCTTTAATCTGTATTTTTATAAAAAATGAAATAATTGTGTGAGAAATTGAAGAAAAAACACAAATATTTTATTTGATAAATTTAAAATGAAAGTACACTTAACTGATAAAAGAACTACTGTATTAGAAGCCAGGTTTATTGCAGCAACATTTTAACTCTGTGGCACAATTACTGACTCTTCTTATGCGATTTATTTCCTATGCTCATAAGTCTATACAGGCATCAGGGCTCCATGAATTCAGTCTACAGCAGGAGGTCTTCATGGTTCCCTCACAGCTTCATCTCCAGATCTGTCTTTTGGGGCCATATTTTAGTCCTCAAGTCGCCAAAGAGTGGACAATTCTACAGAATGTGCTCTGGGGACCTATTTGATATGACATTGGTCAGCCATTATTTTGTGATGTGTATGTAGTCTATGGTGCCCTGTGTTGAGCCTAAGTAGTTTGCTGGGATCTGTTTTAGATTTAGGATAGGGTGGTGTGGAAAGTTGCTGCCTAATTACCAGTTGAAAAGGATTTTTGAGTCTCCAACAGTCTAAGAGTTTAGCAAGTCCCAGGAAATGGGTATCTTAACAAATCAGCAAAACTAAACACAGTTTGTGTGATGCTAATTACATCCAAGCCTTCAGTGTCATTTGTCACTGAAACAAATATCACATCCAAGTTATGTCTCAATAGTAATATCACACCCAAGTTATGTCTCAATAGTAATATCACATCCAACTTCCCAAGAATTATGGACAATATACCAAGCATTATTTCGAAAACAGAAACTACTATACAAGTACTAAAGGAGACAACTAAGAATCACATACAGAAAGCATACCCAAAGGATATATGGACACATGTATATACAGATGGATCAGCGAAAGAGGCAGTATTAGATGGAGGATCAGGAATATATATAGTAACACCAGATGGAAAAGAAATAGAGAAATCCATACCCACAGGCAAACATTCCACAAATTTCAAAGCAGAAATGGAAGCCTAATAGAGGCAGCCAAAATGCTCATAAATTGCTTGCAGAGTCACAACAGACATGTAGTATTTCTAACGGATGCAAAATCAGTATTGCAGGCATTGAAAGATCCAAAGAACACGAGCATGAATGAACTTACGGCCTGTTTACTACACCTCAGCAGTACCACCAAAGAAACAGTGCTGCAGTGGATCCCAGGTCACTGTGGCATACCTGGAAATGAAAAAGCTGATCTGGCAAGGAAAGGGGGATCACTGGAACAAATAGAAAATGATAATACGTACTATGAAAGTAAGACCATGTTAAAAGCAGAATATAAGAAAAAGTGGAAGCAAATGCACCCAACTGCAGAACCAAATGACCCCTACCACCAAATGTCACGAAGGGAACAAACCATCATTTTCAGACTACGAACTGGTCACAACAGACTGAGAAGTCACATGTTCCGGAAGCTGAAGATTGGTGAGACAGACCTGTGCAACTGTGGACTGAGCCCAGAGACTGCAGAACACATTTTTCATGCCTGTCAACTCTACCAAGAAGAAAGGGAGAAAATATTGCCTACTGAGACGGCACTGCTTCCAGACTTGAGGGGTTCCATGGATGACCTGAAGCGAATCACACAATTCATTGAAGCTATTGGTGCTGTAACCTGATATCTGACTGAAGAACGATGAAGAAGAAGAAGATATCACATCCAAGTTATGTCTAAATAGTAATATGACATACAAGTTATGTCTCAATAGTAATATGACATACAAGTTATGTCTCAATAGTAATATGACATACAAGTTATGTCTCAATAGTAATATCACACCCAAGTTATGTCTCAATAGTAATATCACATACAAGTTATGTCTCAATAGTAATATCACATACAAGTTATGTCTCAATAGTAATATCACATACAAGTTATGTCTCAATAGTAATATCACATACAAGTTATGTCTCAATAGTAATATCACACCCAAGTTATGTCTCAATAGTAATATCATACCCAAGTTATGTCTCAATAGTAATATCACACACAAGTTATGTCTCAATAGTAATATCACATACAAGTTATGTCTCAATAGTAATATCACACCCAAGTTATGTCTCAATAGTAATATCACATACAAGTTATGTATCAATAGTATATCAGGCAAGTGATTGCTTGAGTATCAAGACCTACAGACTCAACTGTTAAATAGAATATCTGTGTCACTCATATGTTGACAAGACACAAAAGGGGAGCAAAGAATAATGACACTACTACCTGTCATACCTGCTTATGTCATAAGATGGGATTAAGATTTGGGGGTTAATTGCCTGTCCCATCCAATATTGGGTCAAATTGACCCAGAAGCCATGTTGAAGTCAGATGTGTCAGGCATAGATATCACATCCAAGCTGTAAACGACACAGCACATTCCATTCTCTGGACTATATCCTGCTGATCTGCAGGAGTTGTAGAATAATTACAGAAGGTGTATGTGTTAACATGGTTATGAATGCAGTGTTATTTGCAGTGAATCAGACGGGGAACAAAGGGTATGTGATCTGCTATGCATGTCTAAGAGGCAACTATGGAGGGTTGGTCTAAGAGGCAAATATGGAGGGTTGGTCTAAGAGGCAAATATGGAGGGGTTGGTCTAAGAGGCAAATATGGAGGGTTGGTCTAAGAGGCAAATATGGAGGGTTGATCTAAGAGGCAACTATGGAGTGTTGATCTGAGGCAAATATGGAGGGTTGGTCTAAGAGGCAAATATGGAGGGGTTGGTCTAAGAGGCAAATATGGAGGGTTGATCTAAGAGGCAAATATGGAGGGTTGGTCTAAGAGGCAAATATGGAGGGGTTGGTTACTGCAGGTCAACATGTAGTGTTGACATCAAATGTGTCTGGTCAAAAGAGTAGATATAACCACAACATGTATCTGTATATTTATGACTGATGACTATGGGGAAACTTCCACAATGAACTTACCTGACCCGATGGTTCCATGATTGGCACTCTGGCATCTAAGACTGAACTCTGAAAGGTAGAAATGATAAATGTTTTGATACATGAAGTCAACTATGCAAAAAAAAATAAAAAAATAATCAGATCATCAAAAAATGACCGCACGTTAAGACTAGAAAATAATATCAAAAGAATTTGTTTTGGTTATTAATTAATCATAAATGAGAACATATGCCATTTGATTCATGAGATTACTATGAGCAGATAGATGACAACAAGCAGGCCGCAGAGACTAGATTGGCTGTGTGGTTTATTATCTAGAGCTGCTGAGATTGCATCTCTTTAGTAAAGTTAAGTAACGAGCAAATTATAAATAGATCTCATGTGAATCATCCTTGGACAATGTTTAGTAATGACAGTCTGTCTGTCGCCATCATCAGATGGTCTTTCAGAAACTGTTTCCTTATCTCTACTAGCAGCTTCGGATTGTCAACAGTGTCCTGGTAATAACAGTAATTACAGATATTTAACATTTACAAGTTGTTTGGTGTAACAAATTATTTCGTGTAATGATAATTAATTATTACATTTAAATATAAGATAAAAAATATTTTTACCTTTCTTTCTGGATTGTCCAAGATGATAAACACAAGGAAAATCTTGGCAGTTCTTGCACGTCGCACTGCTCTACGTACAACATCCATTCCTTCTCTGAACACTCCATTCCCATCAGATAATACCAGAAGAAGCTGAGCTGTTTCTGCATGAGATGCTAAAGATGAGTGGTGTTTTCTAGAGTCCACCAAAAGAGCAAGAGCCTTATCCAAGAGCTGAATGAAAGTAAATAAGCATAATATAAATAAAATTATTAACATCTAATGTACATAGAACAAATCTGACAATAATCTTTTGTTCTCAAACTCCTGCTGGTTGGTAAGATATAGCCCAGAGGGTGGTAAACACTGTATCATGGTTTACAGCTTGGCTGTGATTTAGTTCTGAGCACATATTCAATTAGCAACATCAAAGATTTTACGTAATAATTTTCTATCTGTTACTGCTTAGTGTGATTTAGATTGGTTGTGACAGCTTGTGATTGGATATTTTGTGAGTTAAGGGCCAGTGCATATAGTAATTTTAAGTCAGTCTGGTTTACCAGTAAATGGCCTGGTGGGTCAGAATTTGAGAGCGGCTATATTTTCCCCACCCCTGGACTAAACACTTTTCTTATGGCTATGGGTCATTGAGTATATTTTTTCGAATCAAATTAAATGAACTGAGAATCCATCTGTATAGGAGGTTTCCACTTAAGGCATGGATGGCACTGTTGAGAGACAAAATCTTTTGGGTTTGAAATAATTCTCTACAGAAACCACCCCACAGCATGTAAGAAAACAAGAGCTAATCACCTGTAATTCATGGTGATCATAACAAACAAATGGGGTGCAAAGGGAACGCAATGCTCTAGGCGGACCCAGGGTTAGCAGATAACCAAGATCCCAAATGGACTTCCTCGCGGTGCACCCTGGAAACAGAAAACAACAGCTGAAAGGGCAGAACAGCGCCAGAGGGCAGCGCGAAATGCAAATGAAAAGTTCCTAGGAAAGGGGAACTATAAGCTCTGTTAGCTCGAGACGAGCTTCTAGTTTCCTGTGATCCTTATAAGCAGAGACCCAGACCCAATCGTGGGTGCTCGGAAAAGCAAGAAGACCTAAACCAACTCTAATGTTGAGCTTTCCTATACCGGAAATATGTTGTGAAGAGAAAGGGTTCCGAACCCAATGGGCTTAGGCAAGAAGGGGACAATGATGGCAGTCCTGGCCCAACTCTACTGTCAAGCTTTCCTATACCGGAAATACACTTGTAGAGAGAAAGGGTTCAGTACCTGATGGGCTCAGGCGCTATTGGGACAAGGTCGCTCAGCTCGAGAATGCCTTGCTCTCAAACGCGTGATGTGAGACTCAAACTTGTGCGAGGGGTTAACGATGTCTGTGAACGACGCCTTGGGTAGGAGGGCGAACGAGCCAGGGTCCAACTCTTCTGGCGAGTTCTTCCTCATATGGAACCAGACTCGTGGATGAGAAAAGGTTCAGTACCCGATGGACACAGGCAGAGTTCGTCCAATTGCACGAGATGGGTTTATAGACGGTGTGGCACCTCGTACCAGATAGATGCACTCGACAAGCGACTTGGCGAAGAGGCACTTCAAACCAGCGTGCCCAGCGACAGATACACATGCTGTCACGGATTAGGGACCAAACCCGAAATAAAGGAATGATGAAAACGGATGTGCTGGACCTCGGATGTCCTGACCACAAGTGGCCAACAGGGCTGCAAATAATCACAGTTTTACTGTGGAACTTGCATCCCAACGTACTTCACGCTCCCTGGCGAAAATAACACAAAATATTCGTTGTGGTTATTGGAGAGCGAACGCTGAAGAAGAAGATAACAAACAAATGAATTTAGGACACTATTGCAGAGATTTCAATATCTGGTGACCCCATAATAACTAGCAAATTAGAACAGGAATAACAATCAGACTTACCATCCCATACTTTGTCTGTTTCTGCTCACACGAGAGCTGCTGGAGAATCTTTGCTCCAGACTGGTTGGTAAATGGTTCAGAGAATGGATGCAGCAGCCTCACCTCTTCTCCAAAACTGAAACCAATAACGTGTGTGTGCCATGTACATATTAAAACATTAACTATGAGTTCAATTAATCATTATTCAACACCTAACTGGGACTTTGTGTCTACATATACTCAAATAGTTGCTTAAACATAGAGAGCACCACTTATGGGAATGTCCCGTGTGCTGTTAGTTTCTAATCAAGAATCAACCAATTAATCATGTCACTATTAGTTTTAATTTTGATAAATTGTAAAGCAAAAACTAAATTTTGATAAACTGTAAAGAAAACAATAATTTTGATAGGAAAATTTTTTCTCTAATCTCAAACTGCTGTATAGTTAAAATTATGTATTGTAACTAAAATTATGGAAATTGCTGAAAGAAATTCAAAATGCCCATTCACTCTTTTAAAAGCATACATTACGTTATATTTCAATAAGAGATAATATAATTATTAGCTGTACGAAGGTCAACTTAGCACAAATATACATGTAATCATAATTTATAGTTTTCCAATATAATCTACAAAACTTGCCAATAATAAATATTCTACAATAGGGTAAATTCTTCTCCCACCCCTTCCTTGTTTTTAGGCCAGGAACTACTAATGATTGAGGTGTTCCATCTTTTAAATGCAGTTTCTGATTAAGCATAGACAAGAACCACTGACACTCACCTACAAACAGACAGCTCACCAGACTCCAACAGTGTTAGGGCATTGGACACAAGCGCCAGAGATTCAAATGCAAGCTAAAGCAGAAAGAAACAACAGCTATACTATATTCTCATATAGTTCTGTATGTTTATAAATATAAGGTGATCCCCATACTCACCTTTTGCATATTCACTTATATATTATATGGTTCTGTATAGTTTTCATATAGTATAAATAAATAAAATTAATGTCATTTCTATTTGTAGGTTTCTTGTGATATAAAACAAGTGATAGTAATATATTTGTCAAAATTGGTAGTGTCAAAGATATAAAGTCAAGTCCCATATATATAGATAACTGATGAAATATGTATGTAATAACAGAAATTCACTATATTTTTGTACAAAAATATAAAGAATAAATATTGGATATTTTGAAGTGTTGTTAAATAGGGAAATTTGTTATAGATATCCCACCGAAGATGGATGTGTCAGGCCATTGGCGCAAATAAAATGGTGACACAACACATTTTTATTCTCTGTACTACATCGTGTTCGAAACCTAGTAGGAGCAATGTCCTGCTACTAAAGAGATCCAGCCGGAGTGTGAGAATGAACACTATCTATATATCTATATGCTGTGGCTCTTGTTTGCCTAGCGTGTCAGGAGTAGAAGGGTTCTCTGGAGATTACCTTCTTGTGTGTTAATTTTAAGCTTGTTCCTGTGGCTTCTTTGATTTCTGTGGTCCATCTTTTATGGTCTACCTCTGGCTTTATAGCCTTGTACGTTGAAGAAGTTATACATATACGTGCTATACAGGGATTCTACTGTATAATAAAGTAAAACCACCATATCAGTCTCGCAAGCAATATTCATAAGGGCACATAGCTGACCAGTTTACAAAAAGTGCAATGGTCTGACTACATTATGAGACATGGAGGTCCAATATTGAGAGTAGTGGACAGCAAGATTCTGCGGATAAGAAAATACTCAGACATATTCAACACCAGTTTCTAGACTGATTTCAGTGTTCCTCAATTTGCGAGGGTAAGCGTGAACACAGATTACTTTAAACCACAAAGGCTGATGTAACTCTGACTTGGCTGACTTGAACTCCTTTCTGTTTGGGTGTCCTACCCATAAATTGCCGTACAGGGCTAGTGTTCTACATACACTTCACCTCCACCACCTAATGTATCTGCTATCCAATTATGCCAAGTCTGCAGCTTTCATACCTGTATTCAGTGACCTATTGAAAGACAATCTCTACTACCTACTGACTAGCTGATAATGAAATCTGTTTACGGGGTTCTTATGTAAGCGGGATCATCACATCATGCAAACTTGTGTATCCATAGTTGTGGGAAGTATAATAGATCTGTCAACTAGGCATGATGCAGACTAATATGATGAGAATGGGAGACAGCAAATGACATGATGATCTTCTATCAAGAGCCTCTATTTCCTACTCTTGGGCAGTCCATGCCAGTTCGTAAAATCTGTATACTTTCTGTAGTTGTGATAATTTCCATAGTGTATTGAATAGATGGAAATAGTGGGAGGATTTTTTTGTCTGATTTATGTATGTAATAGCTGAAGTTTGCCATATACAGTACAAACAATAAAGAATAAATATAATTGGGGATTTGGAAAAGTGTTGTTAAATAGGGAAATCTGTTATAAATGTATATGCTATAAAGGAATTGCACTGTAATAGGTTTTAACTGGTATGAGATCTGGATTGGTTGTTGTGACCGTTTTCAATCCCACAGAATTTATTAAGACTTAGTTGTCCTGCTGGACATTTAGTTATCCAGGGAATGTGTAGATGACAAGGTTTGAGTCTTTCATGAAATGTTTGCATGAATTCTGTGCTACTTCTCTATAGATGTGCCTTTTGCAAAACTGCCATCTTTCACCCTTTTCTCAATCACACTGCATTTATTGTAACAATGTGCCACTGAAAAATTATTTGTGAAGAATGATAGTAAAATCTGCAGACAAACCTGTTTTGAATGATTATCAGCCATGCTAGCTGAGTCATCAACTGCGATGAGTATCTGGTATTGTCTCTTGCTAGGCTTGCTTCTCCGCAGCCAGATCTTGTCTTTGCGGAACTGAGAGGCTATGTAAGGGATCACCTTCCGCATATTCAGTCTCTTCCCGGTGCGATAGTCACCTCTATGGAACAAATTAAATATTTTGATCAGTTAACTGCAGGTATTAATAAATTTAACATCCAATTATGGAACCCCACCAACATGCTTTCAGCTTGTTGGCATATAATCTAGATCAGTAGTTTTTAACTCATTAGCTGCAATATAGTTCTCAGTAACCTATCCAAGATCATTTTTTTTCCCCAATGACTTTCCCCGTGTTGATTCCTTTTCTTGTCTTACTAAAATAAAATTTTCCACTGTACTGGTTTTTTTTATTGACACCAGAAAATATGTACCGCAGGGATGGGATGTTCAATATGTATTGGTTCTTGGCAATTTTACAATGAAATTGTTTTTAGCAGTCAGAGGAACAAGTAAACTCATCAGCTAAAGGGTTAAATTGTGATCCATAAAGACTTAAAGAAATTTACATTTACAAAAAAAGAGATAAACAAACAGATATATAAATAGAAATAAATTCAAATAAACACTGCACAAGTTATTTATTTTAGACAACCTTCATATAATTAGATTTATGCAGATTACAGAGATACAAGTAGAAATTTAGATGAGTAAGGTTGATAGCGGGAAAAAAAGAAGCAAGAACAGACCCTGAATGCAAAGGCCCCCATCTAGCAAAATAGTGTCGACCAGACAGTCTAAATTACTGACAGGACAAATATAAAAAAAAATGTATGTTAATATTATTTAGGAGCAATACATTACCATTACATTTTTAATTGCAGAAGTTTATCATTGCTAACACTCAGATAATTACCAGTAACTATTAAACATTTTCAAATAAGGAAATATTTTGGAGGGTCTGCTGCAGAAAAACAATACCAAAAAATATTGAAAAACTGCTGATCTAGCGTAGTAGATTTCTCCCTAGACAAAATCAGATTGTTAACCTTTAGGACTATGGATTAAAATTATGCAATAAATAAAGTAGTGAATAATGCATATAATCATGTTTTTTTTGGTTGTATGTGTGATCTGACAGTTGAAAATTTGGGGGAAAATCTTAAAACGTCATTTAAAAAATCGCAAATATATTTTCTTGACGACCCTAATACTTGAGAAATGTGTGGCAACATTGATAAAATCCTTCTAAATACCTATACCTGTTGTATATATGTTGTTTCAAATCCAAACTAATATATAATGTGGACTGAACAAACAAATAAAGCTTGAAGAAATTCCATACAATGTCCGTCCGTCCAACACTAGGTCTAGAACTACATACAACTTAATAATATTCCATGCAGACACGTGGCACTCCTGATACATATTGTTTTTGTGTTTTTCAATGAATAAACAAACATTCTTATAATATAACAACAAATAAAATACAACAATTAAAATGTAGTCATGATCACTTACAATGTCACGCAGTACTCCATTTGATAGTAAAATATGGCATCGAAAATGGACAAAGTCATTCCAGAAATTTGTTGACAAAATCAGCTGACTTTCTCCCATTCTTACAATTGTAATGTGTAAAGAAATTTGAACTTTATGTTGTGACGTATTCCTAGCTTCGTGTGGCGGGAATTCTACGCCATATGAGCTTTACTTTGTGAAGTTCTGTACTCAGGAATCTGGCCATAGCTACGAGCACATTGTTGCATCTGTAGAGCCGTAAAGGTTAACCACTAATGTACTGTTTAATGACTCAGAAATATAACATCTAGCCAAAACTATCACATCTAATGCGCAGACTACCACAATCAGGTGTTCGGAACATAATTTGATTCAGTTGGATAGAGGTAGTAACAAAGCACTTCTGGAATAAGTTAAGACAGTGGGAGATTAAAGACAGAAAGTGACATTGAATAAGCAAGTACCATGCAGATACAGGACAATCTGAGCAGTACAGCTGAATCTTTTCATGAGTTGAGGGGACCAATGTCATATTGTTTTTGCAAAACTTAATGACTTACTTGAGTTTTGTAGCTTGAGATGGTTCTAGAATAAGTCTCAGCTGCTCACAAAGTTCCTGTGACAAGGCACCAGTTATAGTCAGGTACTTTTGCCATGCCTCTGATGCCACCCGAGCCTAATAAACAATAAATAAATACTTGATGATACAAAACAAGGTCTGCCAGATTTCCTGCTACATAACTAAAAAAATTTGAGACACCCATAAAGTTATTTAAGTTAGTTGTTGGCTCCTCATAGGCTCCTGCCCTTTGGCCTAGTGTTGTTGTGTGGTATCTTTATGAGCTGCTGTTGTGTTCCATATAGGGTATTCTACTTATCTTCCCTTTGAGAGACAAGCACTCAAAAAGTTTAACAGTTTCATAAGGATGTCTTAAAGTGAATTATGGTTGTAATCTGTTCAAATGATTGTTAAAACCATAATCATCATCAACAGACTAGCACACAGTGCAATCATGACAAGGTCAGATACTCAAACATTTACAAAAAACCAGAATGATACTTATCAATTACCCAGATAAGACATGATATTTTTGTATCTGCTCAGGATACCACACACATAAGACACCACATATACAAGATTGGTACAGTACAGCATATTTGTGCATCTGTCATACTAGCACTATGATAGTCATACACATGGTTCAGGCACACATAGAGCTAACAATAGTGGACATAGAGTAGCATATAGTTTCTCTTGTCTACTGCTTCTTCTAATATGCATCTAGTCTGATATTAGTCATGTAATATGAGCAGTTATAGGTTTTCCATAACTTGAAATGCAGAGATGTCATGTGAGCTCAATTATAGTTCTGTGAACCGTAAAATTGGAACATTCCTGCAGCATGTATATACTCCAGTATTTGCGTTGTTGCTTTGCAAATGTAGAGTTGATGATAATTTTGTGTGTGCTTTTAGACAAGTTTCCCAATGACTTGTCTCAAGTCAAAATATTTGAACTAGTTTCTGTCCAGTTTAGTGATGTCATCTTGATCAGATCAGCAGTTTTCATTTAATTTTCTCTGTTGAAGTTGCATAAATTGATTTTAGCAGAGATTGTGCTTCCCATAAGCTGTTATGGTCATGAGGTTCCTGTTTTTGCCAATTCATGACTTTTTGTTTGTTGCAACAGATGCCTCAGTGAGCCTTTACAGCAATGTCAGTAGACTGATGTTGATTAAGGTTAGTCATTATCATGGATAAATTGATACAAACAAATATATATATCAAATAGAAGTGAATTTAACATTATTATTTACTTCTCAAAGGGCTTTATACCTTCTGAGCTCTTTAACATTATTATTTACTTCTCAAAGGGCTTTATACCTTCTGAGCTCTTTAACATTATTATTTACTTCTCAAAGGGCTTTATACCTTCTGAGCTCTTTAACATTATTATTTACTTCTCAAAGGGCTTTATACCTTCTCAGCTCTTTAACATTATTATTTACTTCTCAAAGGGCTTTATACCTTCTGAGCTCTTTAACATTATTATTTACTTCTCAAAGGGCTTTATACCTTCTGAGCTCTTTAACAAGTAAATGACCATGAAAACTTCAATGTAAAAATACACTGTTGGAGTTTATGTTTTTTGTGTGACCAATCACCAGAGGAATGAGAAACTCTCCAGATGTTACATTGATATTACACCAAAATAAATCTGCACAGAAAATATAGAAAAGCATTGATGGGTTATTCTAATTTACCCATTCATTTTTAATAATGTGATTTCCTAATAAAGATATATTTCTCACCCTTGTGTTGCCAGGCCTGAAAAGGGAGTAAAGAATAGCAAAACTGTGATTGCTCATGTTGTATAAGGTGACTCAGGACATTTGTGGGTAAAGTTGACTTCCCATCGCATAGGTTACCCAAAGGTTGAGCTGAAATCGTATGTCATGCTGAAAGGTGAAGATATTTCAGCCAAGCTGTAAACCATGACACAATGCATTTCATTCTCTGGATTGGATCCTGCTAACCAGCAGGATTTCAAGAACAAACACATAAGAATAAGATAAATTTCTCAGTCTGAGTGAGGTTACAGCGAGTACATCTTCAAGAACATGTTAAGCGCTCCAATATCCAGAAAAGAAACAGCACCAGTTTGTTGAAGATTGATATTTTTAGTAGAACTGTCACAATGAGAAGCACAAAAACACAACCAATTAGAAACAAGGAACTAGTTAGGAGGTGAGTAGCACTGAATATTGGTTATTGTAGAGGCAATACAAATAATGGAGACCAAGACATGGGTATAAAAGAAGTCACAAGTAGATCTTCTACTGAAGTCTGGGAAGGGAGGGGGGAAGAGAAGGAGGAGAGGCCCGACACCATACGCTGATATGGATTTCTTGAATGGGCTGTACTGTGGTCAGAATACTGGAGATTTGCCCATCAGAGTTTTTTCAGATGGTCAAAGTTTTATTCTTGATGTGTGGTACAGTAGGTGGGCAGTTCTGTAAAATATTTTCTGTATTATTAATGAGATATGTACTTTACAAAAGGTTGAGAATATCTGCTGGAATATGTGAAAACTAGAAAATGTCCATGTCTTGCGTATCACTAGGACCACGTACTGGGTCCTAATGGTTAAAAGAGACATGTTTAATGTAGCAGTCAACAAGTAGAAAGTTCCCATAGGTCAATGAGAACTTACATAATCTGACTGCATTGCTATCATTGAAACTACATATATTTAAAAAAAACAACATACAACCAACGATTCCACTACTGCTAAAATGAAATTAATTAAGTGCTATTTTATCAGCAGCTCAACACCATCTGGAAGTAGAAAGATAGGAGGACCATACTCTCTCTATTACTGCTCTTGGAAAGCACATCACTTGTACTCCAGACAAGTCACACGCATACCTTTTCTTCATGGCTATGTACAGACAATATTATTGTGAATCAAAAGTTTGTCTCATGTTATTTGATGACACACCATCATGTAATCACTCAAATGAAATGGGATGCACTTGTGGCTGACACATGTTAGTCACGGACATAAGGTGCATGATACACATTGACATACATATTCATGAAGAAACTGTATCTATAAATCTTTAATGATGGTCTTTGCTCGTTCATTGTTGTCAGCTCAATTTCCCTTCTTTGGCTAGTCTATCTGAAAACTCTAATTGTATACATCTTCAGAGAAATAAATCTATTTCTAGACAAGTTGCCATATTGGTTAACTTGACTATGCCTTGTTATTTTGTTTTAAACTTCATCTGATCTTAAAAGATACATGATAGTGTATACTGTTCTTGTGGCTTTCTACTAGCACACAATTAGACAAGTTAATGGTTTGATTCTGGGTTTTCTCTCTCAAATTTTTGTTTTCAGCACTGTCTATCTTTCCCATGGCTTCACACTCTTGTTTCAGATTTGTCTTTACTGTTTGTTTCCCATAGTAAAATTCATTTCTGGCATTTATTTTTCTTAATGTATAATTATACACACACAACAGCAGCAGTTAAAGTGATAAATAGTAACAGCACTCTAAAGTAAAAGTTGCACAATTAGTAACAGAACATCTTCTGACCACATCAGCTGCAGTATCCTCAGGATGAGACCAAAGTCTGACACACTGTTCTAGTTCTGTTCTTATAGCATCTATATCCAGTTCTTGAGGCTGCGAGAAAATAACAATGCATCAGACAAAACTGTATGGATAGCTCTGGCTGCTTCATAAACACAATATATAAAGATATGTTTTCATTCTGGACAGGTTCATAGAAGATTTACCGTTAAATTCTGAATATAAACCCATCCGATTGTAGGCCGATAACCTAACTATCCCTTCCCAAAAGTGGAGAAAGTCGATAGTCCGACTATAGACCGGCATCCACAACTTAACAAAGCCGGCAATAATGAACTTCATCATCATAAGAAAGAACCGACATGCTAAATGGAAATTAACACAAACTTTTGCAACTCTAAGAAAATAGCATTCCTTTCATTTGCTTCACTCAAGTAACTTGAATGAATCAAGGAATGAAACCCGGGTGGCTACTGTATTCCGGATCAATATATCCGAAAATAATGAATACCCGGTAGGCTGACTTCCCTATCCATGACTATAGACGGTTTATGAGGTGGCGAGACTTTGGGGAACAAAGTTTTTCCTGAATGAATTGTCTGTGTTGGGTGTCTGGACGTTATGACGCGGAACAGCGCTAGTGAATAGTAGTTACTACGTAACTATTATGTCACTGGCTTCTGACAGTGACGTTTAAGTGGGAAATGATGAAAGGCAAGACAGCAAGATCACGTTTGTTTTTATAAGATACAGAAGAGTTTGAACTTTGTTCCTGGTTATGTTTACCATGTGGGGAGAATACGGTAATAAAATAAACATAACAGAGGATTGTGAAATTGATCTCTTCTTCCACTAAATGTACAGTGGTTGGGGGAGGGAATCAATTACGGTGCAATTTTACTACAAAATGCCTATGATGTGTTGTGATTTGGAACCCGTTTCAAATCTTCTATAAAGAAAGATTACATTTTAGTCACTTATCTGAATGGCATCACATAATGTGAGGGAAACGTGGCTTGGTTGAGCCGATTGAAATGGGTAGGGCCAGTAGTCCATCTTCAGCCACAGTGGGCTGGACTAATTAACAGAATATACAGAGTACCTGTATGTAACTACCGGTATTTGCCACCGAGTTCTCACAAAAATATTGCAGACAGTCATTCCCCGGCTTTGTTTTTAAAAGATACAGAATCAACAGTTTGAACTTAACCTTCACCGCGCCGTTGTTAAATCTGTTTGACAAAAAAAAGATGGCGGCTGTTTACCGTTGTCAAGTGCACTCACTCAATGAGACATTGTGCCAAATAGGCTTACAACAGCCAAATCACAGCATGTATGTAGTTCAGGGCATGCGCAATCGAAGCCGGTACCAGTTCACGTCCGCCCTGTCCATTTGTTATAATTTACAGTAGCGTCCAGACATTATTCCATCGCATTTTCCGACAGCAACCTAGGCCTACAATGGATACAATTTATTTTGCGTTCGTAATGGATCCCGATTCGGATGAGGAGGTAAGTGTGCCGTTAACAGATGCAGATATCGCTCCAATAGATGATGTGTTGTTAGATAGAGATAATAGTGATACTGATTCAGTTCGCAGCGTGGCCGATGACGACATATTGGAAGAAGAAATTGTTGGAAATTCTAGTGTTCCTTCGGGGTATAGCCATGATTGGCTTAGCAACTTCGATGAAGTTGTTGGACCTATAGGCTTAGCTGATGACATTAGTGCGGTAGACGTGTTTCGTCTGTTTATTACAGATGATATTGTGAACATGTTGGTAACTGAAACTAATCGTTACGCTAAGCAGGTTAGTGATTCGAAGGGACAGGCCGCCGGCAATGCATCTCGTGTGAAGATGTGGAAGGAAGTCACAGCTGATGAGATGACAGCTTTTGTTGCTTTGGTGCTCTTGATGGGACTGACCAAACGTTCCTCCTTTGAATTGTATTGGTCTAATGATGGTCTCATCAAGATGCCTGGGTTCAGGAATATCATGAGTAGGAATAGATTTTTAGCTATTCTTTCATTCCTGCACCTTGTAGACAACACAACAGCTGTTGCACGAGGGCAACCGGGTCACAGCAAGGCGTTCAAGATACAGGGGTTTGTTGACAAACTTATTCCTCTGTTCCAACAGTATTATGGCCTCTCCAAAGAAATCAGTATCGATGAAAGCATGATTGGCAATAGGACCAACACACCATATTGCTATAAATCCTAAACGGTTGTCCAGTGGCAAGCCTGCGCTTCCTGACTGTGTAGTCTGTTCAGATCGGTCAAAGAAGCGTCACCAGACTCAGTACGTGTGCGCAGCATGTCAGGTCACTCTGTGCCCCTACCCCTGCTTCCATAGATACCACACATTGGTACATTTCAAAATTGATTGTTCCTCTGAGCTGCACAGCATGTAGGAGAGCAGCACAGCCTGTAGGTTTACTCCAGAGCTGCATGGCCAGTGGGTAAGTCATTTGTGTTGTTTGTTTTTATGTAATTTTAAAATAAAAATTGTCTTCACCTCTTGCGCAAACCTCGGGTAGGATACATAAAATAAAAACAATTACACACCCATTTGTAGTATTCAATTCTGCATTTACATGTGTTGATATTATTTTAAAAGCTCTAATAACAAAAATGTTATTGAGTTTTCCGAACACCCGTGTCTTTTTTGCATATATTTTGTTTTTTCGAGAAAATGTCTTCACCTCTTGCGCAAAACTCGAGTAAGATACATAAAAAAAAAACAATTACACACCTATTTGCAGTATTCAATTCTGCATTTAAATCTGTTGAAATTATTTTAAAATCTCTAATAGCAAAAATGTTATTGAGTTTTCCGAACACCCATGTCTTGTTGTTTCTGTTGGTTTTTTGCGCAAAAAAGGTGTTCACTTCCTGCGCAAACCCCGGGTATGTTACATAAAATTTTTAAAAATATACATACATTTGCGGTATTCAATTCTGCATTTGCACGGACAATTTTTTTTTTTTTATCACGAATAACAAAAAAGTTATTGCATTTCCGTAACACCAACCAGAAAAGATGAAAATTCTCAAAAAAGAATCCGGTGGCAGGAAGAGGTTTTGTATTTTTTAATCCGGCTTGCTAAAGGTTAACAACGAGTTTGAACTTTGTGTGACCTGTATGTTTACCTTATACAGTAATATAAACATGAGGCACAGCTCAGACGAGTTTCACTATTTATTTCTCTCCGCCATCCCCCCAACACTGCCTAAGTAGCAAAGTTTTGGATGTCAGTTACGTGTTTGTGCAAGACCGTTGAATGTAGAAAAAGACCTCTGTACAGAATTAATTAGGACTTCATTCTTTATGTTTCTGATTATTGTCTTGGTCCCTATTTATATACTTGGAGTCGCATGTTAAAAATTGGCAAGGCCGACCAACACATGCACGGAAATACTCAAAATCTGCCTTTGATGTGTTTTTACATTTTCTGTACACAGGTCTTATAGCCTAGTAGACGGTCAGTAACTGTTGTAACATTTGCTTTACCCAAAATGAAAGTGTGTGACAGTGTTTAGACTACTGGTAGTCGGTGTTTCCCTACACAAACAAGACTGGGCCTTGATGATAAACATGTGTTACTGGTAGATCAGCTTAGGCTACCATATTTCGTTTTTTCACAGACCATTACCATATTTTGGTCAATATATAAAAAACGGTAATACCCATTGCTAAAAATAGCATTTCCGGGGAAATTAAGCTCAGTAAAAATGGCGGGCATGGCATGTCGGAAATAACGATATAGACCTAGTAAGTGAGTTTTATCAAGAAATATCGGAGGTTTCGAAGGAAATATTGTATGATATATATAAATTAATGTAATTAGAGGCTTAGCAGTATGGTAGTACGCTCTAGATTGTTGGAGAGCCCTAGTCATTTTATCCTGGCTTAATATATCGGGACATGTGAGTTGTCACTGGCATTTTTTTTAAAGTGTTTTTCTCCTTTTTTACTGTGATTTGGACGTAATTTTTTTTTAAATTTGATGTTACTCGATTATAAGACGAAGAGTATGAAGACATCTCTGTTTATTGTCCAAAAATTCTCGGGTTATACACGGAATTTAACGGTAGATATATACAACATGTACGTATGTTTCCAGGTTCACAGATTTAGATATATACAACATGTATGTATGTTTCCAGGTTCACAGATTTGGATATATACAACATGTATGTATGTTTCCAGGTTCACAGAAGATTTAGATATATACAACATGTATGTATGTTTCCAGGTTCATAGATTTAGATATATATGACATGTATGTGTTTCCAGGTTCATAGAAGATTTAGATATATATGACATGTATGTGTTTCCAGGTTCACAGAAGATTTAGATATATATGACATGTATGTGTTTCCAGGTTCATAGAAGATTTAGATATATATGACATGTATGTGTTTCCAGGTTCACAGAAGATTTAGATATATATGACATGTATGTGTTTCCAGGTTCACAGAAGATTTAGATATATACAACATGTATGTATGTTTCCAGGTTCATAGAAGATTTAGATATATATGACATGTATGTGTTTCCAGGTTCACAGAAGATTTAGATATATATGACATGTATGTGTTTCCAGGTTCACAGAAGATTTAGATATATATGACATGTATGTGTTTCCAGGTTCACAGAAGATTTAGATATATATGACATGTATGTGTTTCCAGGTTCACAGAAGATTTAGATATATATGACATGTATGTGTTTCCAGGGATTGAAAGAGGAAAAATTAATAGTGATATTGTTATCTGTCACATATGTTGTAATAGGTGACTAATGACGGGGGGGGGGGGGGGGGGGGGGGGGAGAGAAATTGTTTACTATCTTCTGAAGTCTTCATGTACACATTTAGGGTGGATTTAGTTTAAATCAAGGTTTGGGGGGGGGGGGGGAAAGGGAGGGAAAGAAGAAAGAAAGAGAAAAAAAAAGCTCCTAATGATGTCCAGAAATCGTTAAGCATTATCTAATTTAAAAAAAAATCAACATACCATATACAAAGTTAACAGTGAACACATTAATTTTGCTCAATCGCAAATAAAATGGAAAAAAAGCCAGCATGTGTGTGTCATGCGCACCCTAAACCAATGAAGCAAAGAGTGATCGTAACACAGCTTAATGTAGCAGCCATAGTTTGTATTCTACCAGAATGTATGATAGAATACATCAAAGACTGCAGTAACAGTAGCAAGGAGATATGACTTATTTAACTAGTTAAATTCAACAATTCATGTAGTCAAGTAACTGATCTAGACAAGAACTGTGTAAGTATTTCAGAGTTACAGAATAATTGCTACAGAAATGGCGTTACTACACAATTATATATATATATATATGGAAACCTGGTTTAAAAAAACATTTACAATATATAATTCAAAATGTTGAATATTTGTTACAATTGTACTTTTTGAGACTAATGGGATTTGAACCAGGTCCATTCTAGCGGTACCGAATCTCCTTGTAACTCAAGTAAATGGTTTTTTTTTGTGAGTACTTGATTAACCATATCCTCAAAAAAGATGAGATTTTGTCACGACATTCAAACTTTGTACTCAAGTCACTGAGAACGGACAAACTGAGATAAGGACTATTACAACAAAAACAAACATCACATATAAGTATGGAAGTATTCTCAGGACCACAAACATGAAACATCGTTATTTGTAACCAATAGTAATAGGCCTACTTGTAAACATCGTTTCTAATTTAAATGGAAATGAAACGTTTTCAATTAAAAAATTGAGGAAATATTTTTGAAAAACTTATTCCTGCGGAAACATCTGAAAATTTCAGTGTCTTAACTTCATTAGTTAAATCTTTTAACGATTGTAAAATTATCACCAGTAAACGCATCATGCAAAAAAAAAAAAATATCTAATGCTATAATGTTTAATGTTCGCACAATGATTATCTATTTAATGTTTCAAAATAAAAACCCCCCAAAAAACTTCAATAAATCAAGGTTGTTTAGTTTGTTGTGTGTAGTAAAAACTATTTTATTTTTTCAATATTAGTAAAAATTAACAGTAAAAAATACAAATATTATAGACATACCTGGTTGTCTAAATATAAATTCTGTACCACTGTATGAATTGAAGACTCAGGAGGTCTTTCAGCTGTCAATGTGAGCACTCTTTCTCCCTCCACTTCTACTTTCTGTGAATCCTGGATTGGCTGTATAGTATCTTCAGCATCTTGACTTGTCTTCTTATCCTTATCTGAAGATCTTGCTGGCCTCTTCTCTGCAGTTTTTGATATATCCTAATGACAACAATTACAAGGATTATGTAGATGTTACTAAGAAGGTTATAACATATGGAATGAGCAAAGAGCCAGCTTGGCTACATAGAGTTCATACAATCATCTAGAGACTACCACAGATTAATAAGGTGTCTATCAACACACACAAAATACACGTAAAACTATTTTATCAACATAAAAATAATGTTAAACTTGAAGCCAATGCTTAAGAGGAATAACACGTTTAAAAGATGTACTAGAAAAATAAAAAATAAATGAGTTATCACATTTGAATACGTTGAAAATCTCTATGCTAGCATATGTCCCTATGAGTAGCAACATTTATGGAGTATTAAGAGAATGGTGAATGATACGACAGAAGTTAGGATCATATAAAAACAGAATTGACTAAGATCCTACTCAATATTCAAATGTTGGCAATAAAGTGTTCAATGTGCCTGACAACACATCAAATACTGTAACTTTTAATGTTCACAAAATAATCAGACTGTAACACTGTTGTATGGTTAAGTGAGTAAGGATCAAAATAGGAACCCAAACACTGAACTTCTGTTTGGAAATGGATGTCAGGTTGGATGGTGTGGGTGTTGATGGTGTAGCATAAACTGCCTTAGGAGAACAGATAGCACTATGTTGTCACGGCCTGAAAGTAAGTAAAGAATACCAAACTGTAATCTTTCATGAATGTTGTAAGAAGCTACTAAGAGGTTTGAGGTGGAGATTGCTTGTCATCATATATGTCAAAGTAACCCAAAATCTCTGTTGAAGTTAGATGTCTCGTCTCAGGCTAAAAGGCAGATATTACAGCCAAGCTGTAAACCATAATAGAACACATTGTTATATCCTGCTTCTTCTTCTCGTTCGGAGTTTGACATGTCTACACAGCAAGTCCTGTTTCCCTAATAAATGCTGCTGTATTTGAAAGCTTCTCAGCGCTCCCATACATCTTTCTGTGGATAATCAACTATTTGGTTTGCATGATACCATGGTTGCTGGTGCGCCTCTCTGCCTGGCATCTCTGACTTCAGCACATGTACTTGCTTGGGCAGGATTGTGACCCTGCTCGATATTGGGTTGGCCCGACCAATCTTAGTTTCCAGCCTCTGTTGGCTGGACTAAGCCGCATCTCCACGTCAAGGAGTTGGCCTCGATGGGGACTATATCCTGCTAAAGCATGAATTTGAGAGCGAACACTGAAGAAAAGGTGAAATTAATATCTCCGTTAATATGTCCATGTCTTGCGTATCACTAGGACCAAGTAACAGGTCCTAATGGTTAAAAGAGACATGTTTAATGTAGCAGTCAACAAGTAGCAAGTTCCCAGTTAGGTTAATGAGAACTTACGTAATCTGACTGCATTTTTATCATTAAATTATCATATGTATATAATATCAGGAACTATTTACTCTTTCAGCAGATTACATTTACTTCTTCTTCTGCATTTGTTCTAAAATTCTTGCAGATTAGCGGGGTGTAGTCCAGAGAAAGGACTTGTGATAAATGTGTCTTGGTTTACAGCTTAGTTGCGCCTTTCAGATTCATACATTCGGTTTCAGGGTCAAAATGACCATATATGGCCAGATGTATTTATGCTGAATTTGGTAAAAAACATGTTTCATTATGATGTCACCAGTTATAAGGTGCAGCTAGATAAACTGGTATCTTGATTATAAACTAGCATCACAGCATGTAGGGCACTCCTGTTAAATGTATTATCAATCATTTTTAATACAGATGTTTTTCCATGCCATGATGTTCAGTATCTTCTCTTCTCTACTTTCCTTTCCCCCTCTTGCTCTTTATCTTATCAATGTGCTTCACATTTTGTCTTCTCATATGTCAAAAAACATATGGGTGGTCTCTTTTGTGTGACCAATTCTCTTTGGGTTAATTTATTTAAAGATATCTTTATTACACTTTTTTACCAATCCTTTTGCGCACATAGCACACCATTCTTCTAGAAACTGAATCTTTGCTATTTTCCAATTATTTATATAATTCTCAGCCTAAAAATATTTACAGTGACCGTATGATAATAAAGGCTTGCTGCAGAAGTCTGCATATTCTCAGTCCGGTTAGTAGGAATTTGTACAAAGAGAATGCATCTTGCTAGAAAAACACGGCAAATGTAAACAAATGCTATCATTCAAACATTTCATATTTACAAGCATGGATAAACAAAATCTGTGCACACAATTCTTATTGAACTATTTAAAGAAATACTTACCATTTCTTCTTCTTCATCTTGCATTATTACATCATCATCCTGATCCAGCTCATTTCCCTCATCATCCATGTTTGTAGGAACTGCCTGCTTCTCAATCATCTGTTCCTTGGTGGCCACATCTATAGTCTGTGCATCATAGTGAGACTTGGCATCTCTGACATGTTCATATTCCTTAGATGTCTTGTTGCCATCATTGTCCTGATTGTCTTTATTATCTATATTTTTACTTTCTTCCTTCACTTTAAGACGTCTGTGATCCTTGTCGTGGGAACCAAGTGACCTCTCACTGTCTGACTGTCCTGGATTTCGTTGATGCTGAAAAACACAGCAGTAATAAAAATTCATTATGGCAGAATAATGAATGCGATAGCACAGGGTGAGTCACTTGAAACTGCTCACTTCAACCCTCACAATATAAAATGATGATGGCTAAGTAGATTTTGTATGATTTCGATGCCAATATCTGGTCCCGCTGGAAAAAAAATGTTACTTCATTATGCATAGGAGCAGTTTCAAGTGATTCACACTGTGTACCTTGATATGGACAAAATAATAGTCAACCAGACAAGATACCTTGTATAGAATTGTGAATGGAATGAAATAGAGCGCCATCACAAAAAGCTCTAGTGTTTATACTTCCATTACACATTTTGTCTCTTCATCAGGAAAAAATACAAGACATAGCACACAAATATAACTAAAATTGCTTATGAATTCATAAAGGCAATGACATATCTATCTATCTATTCGCTAAAACTTTTGTTGCTTTTCAGCATCAGGGGTAGAAGAGTTTTCTGGAGATGGCACTCTTGTGTGCTGAGTATATTGTGGAATTTATTGCCTCTTTTATCTCGGTGGTACATTGTTTTCATGGCCGGCCTCTGGGTTTGCCTTCACTGTATCTTTGTAGCGTAGCTTGCTGTGGTACGCTGTCTGATGGTAGTCTGCTGGTGTGTACAAACCATTTGATCTGTTGTCTCTTAATATGTTCCAAGATTGGGGTGGTGCCTGTTCTTTGTCTAATATCTGTATTCTGTCTCGTAATGATATCCCCAGGATTCTGCGCAAACAAGCCATGTCAGTTGTCACAAATTTGTGTTTGTCTTGTATTGCTGTTGTCCACGTTTGGCATTGGCAGCACAGCGTTGGTATAATAATCGTTTTGAACAGTGTTATCTTGGTGTTTAAGTCTTCATTTTTGTTTATAAAGATTGGTGTCATTTGCCCTTGATATGCTTTGTTACAACTATTGTGTATTTCTTTACTGCTCTTGATCTGTTATACTGCTTCCGAGGTGTGTGAATTCTGTCACTTAAGTCTGTGGTTCCAATATATACGTCTATTTCTTTCTGTTCTTATCTTCATTATTTCTATATTTATCATCATGTTAACCTTTAGCAAGCCAGATTAAAAAATACGAAACGTCTCCCTGCCACCGGATTCTTTTTTGAAAATTTGCGTTATTGATGGTGACTGTTTTGAAAATGTGATTATTTTTTGGTTGTTAGAGATATTTAAATAATATTTGCACATATAAATAAAGAATTGAATTATGCATATATTGGTGTAATTTATGTACGTGTGTGTGTGTGTGATACCAGACGTATGAGAACGTGGTAAAGACGTTTTTCACAAAAAACATATATTTTATAACAAATAAAGAGGAAAAAAATAAGTAAAACAAAATAACTTACCTTACATATCTAATTCCTTGGCAACACTGTAAACTAAATCACGCAAATATGTTGTATTTATGTTCTTTTACTGCGAAATTATCAAAATATAGCCAGGGGAACTGTATAAAACATGTAGATTTGCAGTAAAATAGTTCTTTGAGCTTAGGCCTAAGTTATTTTTTCTGCCACTTCAACATATTCGATATCAAATGTACAAGTCCCCAAACCAACATGGCATTCTGTATATTCACTGCTGTGAAACTAAATAACCTAATAATTCATGATTCAAGCCACGATTCAATGTTATTTTATTCGAAATACGATGAAATAAAGGTCTATAAAACCGATCCGCCATCATGGCATCGTACCGGTGTGCAGATGTGGTCAGATTAATTGCTCTTAAACTTTTACGAATAGATAGCCATTCTCAACAACGATCATTTCGGAAGTGGGGGATGTACCGGCTTCGATTGCGCATGTCCCCAGCTATGTGCACGGACTGTGGTACGTATAAATCTCACGATATTCTCGTTGGGTGGGACGGGCCGCCAACAGCGTGCGCCGCCATTTTGTTTTTCGGCGGCCGGGATTGATATAGGCTTGGTGAAGGTTTGGCATGTTTGATGTAATCTGTCTTTGTTTTTTTAGTTGCTCTTCTAATGATGCTGCTAGTGCTTGGTCATTTGCAAATAGCAATTCATTTAAGTTATCCTTCAAGTCCTTTTCTTCAGTTGTCTATGCTACTTTGCACATGCGATCTATGTATGTTAAATATAATAGGGGGATAGTACACATCCCTACCTTACTCCCGAGCAAATCTGGGAATTATCTGATGTACCTCAGCTTGATCATACTGCGCATTGGCTATCAGCGTATTATGCTCTGACAAAGGTTTATCAGATGCTGAGGAGTTCCATATGTCTGTAGCGTTATCCATAGCTGTGCTCTATATAATTTGTTGAAAGCTTTTTCTTGGTTCACGATAGCTAAATATAAGTCTTGGCTATGTTCTGTCGCTCTTTCTGATAGTTGTTAGAAGGCGAAGATTGCATTTGTGCAGCTTTTATTTTTCCAAAAGCCCAATTATGTGTTGTTGAGCTGTAGTTCTATATATGTGTGCATCCTTCTCTCTAGTATTTTGCTAAAGATATTTCCTATTTGGCCTAAGAGTGATATGCTTCTTAGTGCAATCTTTCTTACTGTCTTTTTTTCTTCCAGATGGGAACATATTATGACATTTTATGGTTAAAAAACAAAAACAAACTTGAGAAATGTGAATCAAACAGAACAACCAGATGATTTAAAAGAGAATGACAAAACAGCATGTCTAAGTATAGGAATGAATTGTATTTGTTGAAATGCTGATTTATTCTGTTATGTGAACTGTAAAACTTAGTTCGCATTCTCCGTTCCAACCATATATCATCACTGCTATCATCATATCAAAGAGTTAAAAAGTCGTACAGGATTGACTTCACTGTAATTGGTTTCCCATATGTATTCTGTCACTTTCAATGAAGCGGCATGCTGCCTAAGAGAGTACCACTCATAGCAAATAACTCTGTAACTTCAAGTGATAATCCACAAGGATCTCTGAAAAAATCCTCATATTTAGACTAATAAATGTTCTCCAATCTCTTATTTTACACAGAGAGATCATAGGATTAGTGAGCAAACACTGTAGCATCAGTGAGAGAGATAATGGTCAGACAAAACTTGAATCTATGAAACTAAATAAATTCACACAATGGTAGGACTTGTCCAGCACACTTGTCTGTTAGTGTAGACACCCAAGTTTATTCTCAAATTCCTGTAGATTAGCCAGGATGTGTTGTCATGGCTTGCAACTTCACTGAGATATCTATGCATTTTAACCAAGACACATCTGACTTGAGCATGGCTTATGGGTCACTTTAACCCTCTATGGGGCGGGACAGCCAACTTCATCCCAAAAACCTCTTTAGTTGCATTTAACAACATGCATGGTATGTTACAATGTTTCTGCTCTTTGATCCCCCTTTCATCACGGAAACATATAAGTGTAATATGTTCTATTTGGCAAGCCACTGTAAGGAATATTTTCTAGCCCTCAAACAGGTGGTGATAGCCAACACTTTCATAATGGATGTGTATAGTTGGTGTGCATTATGGTTGTATTCTGTTCATGTGCACACATAGTAGAATGGGAGGATACCTCCAAAAGCAGGTATACCATAACATATCCATGAAGGTGAAGGTAATGTTTACATCACTCATCCATTAACTAATTTAAAGAACAAATCACCATACATTTTACAGTCACTTCACACCTCCTGTCAATCGCTCCCAGTGGGGAGAGGTGGAGAAACTTTTTAGTTAAAATTTTGAGCTTCAAATCTTACCATTTTCTGCTCTTGAGAAGAGGATTCATCTGCTGTCTGATTGGATTTTTGTCCTTGATGGCCTGTTTGATCTTCAGAGCTTGCAGTTCCAATGCCTTCATTCTAGCACAATGGCAAAGACAGATCAGTGAGTTAAATGATGATAGTCAGAAACATGAATATATAAATATGCCTGACAGTACCTATACCATAAAATAATACAACATGAATATACTCATCAAAACGTGGACATGCATGTTAAACCAATAGGATTTATATTGGTCTCATTATTTGGCAATGTTTGCTCGGTTGATGAATGATTAGTGAGCAGATCTCGTGGCTTGAAAGCCAGCTTTTCCATATTTTACTGGTGATTGCATGTATTTGTAGCATATAAAATTTACCAACAGTTGAAAAGCAATATTCTATACAGAATATGCTTACATTATATTTAACTTTCACCACACTAAGGGCGACTATAGTTGATAGATAAAACACATTTTCCGTAGCTGTCCATGACTACAGCCGCTGTTGCTACACATATTTTTGAACGATGATATCGTGATTGTAAAAAAACATTCATCAAGTTAGCAGTGGAAATGAAAGTAGACATAATTAGCTTCAATTTCTCCAAGAGTCCAACTAAGTAGGACGAGTTATAGATAAGACATGATTGTATACAGCCGCCGATATAATCTGTCAAAATAGTTCGCAATTACAACCACTTTTTTAGGAATATTTTTCTAAATTGTGATTTCTATTGCGTAACTGATAATGTTAGTTCGACGTGATTTGTTTTCAAAGACCAATATTATATATGAACACGTTAGTTTGATTATAAAATAACGGCAGAGTAATCTAGGCCTACTACATGGCACTCCATGTTGGATTGAATGTATCAAAGTTTTTACAGACATTCTAGACCTATTCAATAATGTTAGTTCACAATTTATCTCAGATATCACACATACACCAACAAAACTTACATCATTACATTCAATTAGACTTACGTAAAACACAGGTTTATATATCGCTTCAACGAGACACGACAGACTATAACTAAAATTAGTAGGTAACGATGCGCACACAAGAAATCATAGAAATTACAATACACAAATCATATTCAATGTTTCAACCAAAAGTATTGTGAGTGTATTGATAAAGACCTTTTGGTTGAAACGTTGAATATGATTTGTGTATTGTAAAATTGACTCATTGAAGTAATATATAAACCTGTGTTTTACATTAAGTCTAATTGTTGTTACGTTTCACGCAGTTACCTTGTATTGATTTTCGTATCATTACATTCAGTAACCATTCCTTTATTTCCAAACACAATAATTATATAAACAGCTTTAAAAACAAACAAGTTATTGCATTTTCCAAATACCCTCCATAAATAGCGCGTACAGGAAAAAAATAATAATTGCAGTGGTAGGCGGAAATTGCTTGATTTTAACACAGCGGGGTGAAAGTTAATTTCTCTGATAATACTTGAATACTAAACTCACTCATCACACAGACAGAACATTAATCTGTTGTGTGTCATGTGATAAGTCAACCCTGTACCATGTTGAAACTTCACAGAAGATAGCAGAATTCGGGGAGAAAAAAACACCTTTATAAACAAAACAAACATTCACTAAAAACAATGTAATGTATGAAACTAATTGAAAACATCATGGCAGTAAATAAATGTCCATGTTGTATGCACTCCTGGTCAAGACACTGGCCAGGAGGGATTGTTAACATAGTCATTTCTGTAGCAGTCACAGTTGACAGGTGCTCACAATGATTGAGAGTACCAGTTATACAGACTGCATTCACTATCTAAGGCAACAATATAAATGCTTAACATTTCACTGTAATTTTATCTGGTAAATCACAACAGCAATAAATAGACAAAAACTTGTTTCTTAATGCAATTTGTGGAGAGAAAGAGAGAGAAAAGGTGAGTGCTTCTTCAGAGCTCTCTTTCAAACCCCATAAGCCTGCAAATCTCAGTGGTATGAAATAGAATAAACTTCTTGCTCAGAGCCTACAAACATTCAATTGTATCAATCAATGTTATCCTCTATTTATCACAGTCCATTTAATTACATGGTTTTACACATATAGTTTTGTTAAATTTATTCTTGTCATCAAGTCTTAACACTTTCTGATACATTAGCTAATTATGGGTTAACAATGTTAAAAAAAAACAATACAAAAACCAGCTGGATTATGTTAGTCCTAAAGTGAATAATCTGGGTAATCAAAATGTCAATGTTGTATGCATTCCAAGCCAACATTCTGACTAGGAGGGATTGTTAACATTGTTTTAATATAGCAGCCTCAGAGTTAACAAGAAACTCATTGTGTTTGAGTACCTGTTTTACAGGCTGCAGTAACTAGTCAGGCAATTTCTTTTATCTCATAGATTACAACAGTAAAAATTCAACAGGATCTGAATAAATTTAAGAAGGAAGCCAGAGGAAAATTAAAAAAAATTCTTGAATTTTTAAAAATTCAATTCCCGTTAGTCTCAAGAACAGGATCTGATAAAGCTTGCAATGGTGAGATCTACTAATAGATAATTTGTTTTCAGGTAATAAATCATGTTGTAGATGATCAACACTATCATATGATTAGCTAATTCCTTTTGGGCCAAAGATAGCACATTGGGCACCAGTAATTTCTTTCCATGTTTAGCATCTTGTTGCAAGTTGTGTATTTCTTATGCCCAATACTGATCTTTCTATGTTGATTATTCTGTGCAGTTTCTTTTAAGTGACCTTTTGCCTTCTGCCTTCCACAATAAGGTTTGTATGGGAAGTCTTTTCATCCACTCTAAATGCATTGATGATGAATTCCAACATATTTGTCTTATTTTGTTTGTTCTTGTTGTTCGTCCATCACATGATGATGCTGACCATTTGTTACATCCACTTTTGAAAATTCAATTTTAGTTATGTCTTTGATTATGAGTTCGTAGATGGCTAATGAGCCCTATTCGAGCTGTAAATGTCCTTGGACAGTTCGGACATGGAATGACGACTGTAGACGGATCTTGGTCTATCCGTGACTTTCTAGCTGCTCTCCACTCGTCTTATAAAAGTAGATACAAATTCCAGATTTGTTTCCTCAGTGAATCATTAGTTTTAAAATGTCAATTTTCTGTTTCAATATTCTTCAAAGGCACTTGTATTCAAGGGTGTTTAATTTGGTGTCTATTGCTTGTGTGGATTTGCAGTTTTCACATTCTTATGATTAGTGCACAACGTAATTTACAGTTGAAGTAGCTACTACGGGGTTGTATTTTTCAGGGACTCCTGCTAATCAGGCAATTATTATGTCAGTCTCTTTATCCATGTTTCACAAAGTCAAAAACTAATTGTCTGCAGTACTAGTGGATAAACATACATAGCTACTTCAAGAACTCATCACTTTATCTAGATCTATTATTTAGTCACAGGGAGAAGTTTGCAGTAATAAACAAGTTGATTTTCCCCCTGAAATGATCTCTAGTTTTAGCAAGTGATATGCCATTGCGTGCATGCTGTCTAGTCTATAGAATCTTGTAATCCAAGCAGCAGTCTTTGCTTTCCTTGTTTGTGACAACATGGTATGTACTGGGGTAGACATATTAATGGCCCTACTAGAACATCTTTCGCATTATCAAGCTCTTCCATTGACAAGGGTGTGACACATTCGCTCCCCCCAAGTGTTTGTATAACTCTTTATCATTTATTTGTTTAAATAATCATGTAATTTTTCCAGGCATTCAACTATTGACCTCAGTCATCCTGTGTTGTGTTCTAGAGTATTTTTCTATCAGTCTGATCTGTGCTTGATAAGGACATTTTTGTTGTGACTTTTTAGAAATTCAATCGCATAACTTTATTACCATGTTTTCCCTTTCCACCTCTTGGGTTCCAGTTTTATAGCTGTTCCACTTGTTTTCACCCTCAATGTTTGTTCAGCAATGAAAAAATAAATTGTTAAGCTGTATTATAATGGAATATAACTGAAAAGGAAGAATATTTAAGCAGCAACTTCTAGATTATCCAAGAGTTGGCAGTGTCATTTTATATAGGACAGATAAGCAAGAATATGGAGTACTCTTAAAATATTGTTTCTTCATCATACCTCTTCCCTGTCTTCTTGTCTGTCTCTAAAAGCCTGCTCATCCTGATTGTCTTGTTCCAATCCTTTACCTAAACTGTCAGCAATTTCTGCTTTCTGGTTAACATCTCCAGCATCTTCAACAGTGTCTACTTTGTCTTGTGAGGCCATAACATCATCCTGATCTCTGCCTAGCTCAGCTGTTGGTTTTTCTTCTTCCTGTGGATGCAGTGTAAATATAACAATAAAATTTGAAACTGAAGGGAAAAACAAAGGTTGAAAGCAGAATTGAGAAAGGCATGAAAAAAAGCAACAATCACAATCAAGATATGCTTCTTAATACAAAAATACGACACCCATTTTTAATTAACAAAACATGCCTGTTTGTTGCCGGGACACAAAAGAGACGCAAAGCATAGCAACAATGTGATCTGCCATGAATGTCGTATAAGACGGCTAAGGAGGATTTTATGACAGGGTTGCCACGTCCATCCCATAGCAGGTCAAAGTGCCCCAGAAGCCATGAAGTTAAAAATTAACATACTAGTCCTTTATCCATATGAATAAACATGCTAAATTTAGCGCTAATGGGATTGCAGGTAATGGCGGTTTCCAGTGTAATTTTCTAAACATTGAATGGTATTTTTTCATGATGCTGGGATTAAAAGGGTTAAGAAGCAACATATAGATGGGGAAAAGGAATCTGTAACAAAAATAGCACACTCACCTGGCCTGTTGTCCCATCAGCACCCTCTCCTTCCTTATCCTCCTGCTCTTCTTTTTCAGCTGTCAGATTCTGTGCACTATCCTCACCAGGTTTGTCAGCTTCATTGTCAGGGTCGTCCAGTTCCTGATTAAAATAGTTAATTGAAATATGAGAGGAAAATAGAAATATTAGGCACTCTACTCCTCAACCACTACATGGTGATACTTCTTAATTAGTAACTAGTGTCACAGTGTACATGTCATTGCCATTAAGTGCTATAAATATAATATGTCACAATTGTTGTTAAGGATGTCAAAAGTATCATGCACACAGCTGATAGTTAGTCTTCTACGCATGAAATAAAGCTCGGAGAAACCACCCCATTACATATAGGAAGTAAGAGCTAATCGTTTGTAATTTCTGGGAATTAAACAACAACAACTCCTACCACTACTACAGGGTGATTCTTGATTATAAACCAGTATCACAGCTTACGAATAATTGCCATTAGTGCTCTACTCTCTACATCAGTCATCAAAAAGTGAAGGTGTGTGTTATAGAATGAGCTACTTAATTGCATTTTTGAGTAAATTTAAAGAAAATTGTATGGTAAAAGTTATATACACAAGAGTGCTTCAAATGAAAATCTTAAACATGTGATAGAATTACAACTGTAGGGTCCTGTAACTGGTCACTATTGTTGTTGAGGATGCCAAGAGTATCCTGCACATGTCATCTTGGTGTAGATGACATAATGGATTTAAAAATGGCCATCCCAACTATTGACCAGTGCATATATAGAACAGTATTCTGCTACCAATTTCTTAATTAGTGAAGGGTGAAACCTACATTCATCTGAAAGTGAACATCCAGCATGGTGATGCATGCATGTCAATCCAGCAAGTATATGAATGAAATATAAAGTTTCAAAATGGTGTGAGTTCTGCAACAGATTGTACACAACTGAGTTAGGCACAGATTGTACACAACAGATTGTACACAGCTGAGTTAGGCACAGATTGTACACAACAGATTGTACACAACAGAGTTAGGCAACAGACAGTAGTGATCCCAGAGATGACTGCAGTCATTGAAGGTTTTGTACAAGTCACTGGATTGACTTAGTGATAATGCCACATATTTTGATACCAGCCAAGTTTCAGGATTACATATCATGCATGTTAAAAGCTGTGTTTGACATTTTCAGAATATATTCACAAAAATAACTATACAACTTTTCATTTGAAGCCCCCTTGTATAATACATCTCTTCCACATCATTGAATGTTGTTATACTAGTATGAGATCTGTATTTACTCCCTTAATTGTATCACAGACAGAGATGAGATTACAGAAGCTGCCATCCTTAGGAAGTATAATTATTAGAGTTCTGATGGTAAAAAAAAAAATCACAATAAACAGGGCATCTATTGTGTCTCTTAGTCAATGTTTCAGGTAACCTTTATACCTCACCAAATACAAATGATGTAACTGAGGCATGTTAATATGGCTGAGGCATGAGTGGAACACACAGAGGCTGCTGCCCTATACAAATTAGTGTGGATCTACTGTCCATGTGGATCTATGGTCATGCAGGGATGTGCAGAAATAAGTGAACAAATGCTTGTTACAAAGGAATTATGGTTCTTCTTCTTCTGCGTTCGTTCTCAAACTCCTGCAGATTAGCAGGATGTAGTCCGGAGAACGGAATGCGTTGTGTCATGGTTTACAGCCTTGCTGCGATATCTGCGCTTTTCGGCCTGACACATCGGACTTCAGCATGGCTTTGGGTCACTGACCCTATATGGGATGGGATAGCCAACTCCATCCCATAACCTCTGTAGTTGCCTTTTACAACATGCGTGGAAGGTAAACAGTGTTGCTATTCTTTGCTCCCCTTCCGGCCCCGGTAACACACGGGCGATGGAATTATGGTTGACAATTGATGCAGACAAAGGATTGATATTTAACACACTACAGCAGTGCCTACTATAGCAGGAGTCTGCAACCTTTTGCTAACTGTCTGCCAACTTAAGGTTTCAAATTATTCAGAGTGCCAACATCATATATCATTTTATACAAATCGAGGCCAATATTCTTATTTTACCATATATTTTATTTTTATATTTTAATTAATATATAGTGATATTCAATAATATGTAAAGTTGTAAACAACATTAAAAGAAAGAGATTCTTGAAAGATTTAAAAAAAACTTTTTTATTATTATGGGAGCCTTGCCCTTGCATGGTCTTGGCCAGTTGTTCAATATCGACAAAATACTCTGTCACTTTGAGTTTGACACAATTTTCTGAATGTTCAGGCGTTAGGCGAGTGCCGAAATGATCAAGGAAACCCACTAATTGATTTATAATCAACTTTATACAGGAAATGTGAAGAGTCTGCATGCCATTTGAAATTGCTTGGAGTGTCGTGTGGCACGCATGTGATAGGTTGCCGACCCTTGCACTAGAGGACACATCATTGAACAAATTTGTCCTGAGATTTGTATTAAGAATTAATTGTTGAGATAAACATGGGTGACTTAGGAACAACAGGAATAATAATCACATATATTCTTTAGCATTTGCTGAAAGAGACTAAGCACCTATAGATGTGCCCAGAGTGTGATATCAGTGCTTTAAGTTATGATAAAACTGCCAACTTACTGGTTCATTCGCTGGAATATCTTCAACACTATTATCTACATCTTCTTTATTGGTTTCAGTATCTTCTAGCTTCTCCTCTGACTGCTTATCTTGATCTCCCTCATCTTTCTTGCTCTCTTCTTCATTATCTCCATCCACATCTAATGGAGGAAAATTTTACACTCAGTAAAAAACATATAAGTGGAGGCCAGATAATTGAAATCAGTAAATCACCAATGAAACTTGCCTGCTACAATTTATATATAATTTCAAGACAATAGGCAAAATTAAGTTAATGAAATAATAAGGAAATGAGACTGCTTAATCTTATGATATAGAAGAAATTAAACAACAGAGTTCTATGAATATCTGCATCAGATAACAAGGAACTGTTTAAGGAAATTCTCCCCCAGATATAGATCCTGCGGACTTCATCACTCATCTAATCCAAACTTTTCATTTGTCAGTTTACTGTGTGCTGTCAGCCAATGAAAAGCACGGAGTCATCTGTCAGCCAACTCATGTGACCAGTCTGTAGAACATATCTGGAGAAGGATCATTCAAGGTTGTAGATTCACAGACATTGATTACATAATTCATGTTCTATTTCTCAGAGGAAATTGAATGAGCAATGGGTAAAACTTTTGAATCTGTACCTCTAGAATAAACTCAAATTGTTACACCTAATTTTTTGGTCTATTATGCACAAACCTTTATCTGTCTTATCCTCATCATCTAAATTGAGATCAACAGGCAAATCAAAGTTCTCAATCTCTTCCTCTCTATCTTCTTTATTGTGTGGGTTCACTTGATTGTCATCATAGTCATCCTGGAAGATAGAAAGTAAATTGTAATGCAGTCAAAAATGATGATATATGTCAGGAGGATAGATGAAAAGATATTGGGAAAAAAATGGCATTCAAAATGAAAACTGCAAGAAATAACAGAGTGAGCCAACAACAAAATTAAATAAATATTTCCAGCCGAAGACGGTTGTTTCTGGCCATTGGCGCAAATAAAACGGCGTCACAACGCATTTCCATACTCTGGACTACATCCTGCTGGAAATCTTGTACGCTCATGGTCCAGCTAAAAGAGAAATTCAGCAGGAGTTTGAGAATGTATGCTGAAGAAGAAATAAATATTTAAGAATAAGTTGAAAAAAAGGTGAAGAGGCGTGACTTCATGGTACTCAGGTTACTCATATGTACTCCAATCCTCTCAACGCAGCAGCACACTGCCTGCCAAAAGCACTACTTACTGCACGTTAACTTCATAGCGTTAAATGATAATCCCTAGAGATCTAAAAAAAAAATCCACTTTGTAAACAAGATGTCATGAGCGGGGTTTAAACCAGTGACCTCTTGAGTATAAAGTAAACGGCTTAACCACTATGACAGAGAGAATGACAGGCAATATTTCAATAAGAATGATGACATGCAGAAAAACTTAATGAATGGCACCCACTATCTATACATAAACTGTATGTTTGAGTAAAACTTCGGATAACACATTTCACATATGTAGATTTTTCATTTATTATACTCCTTGTGCTTTTCATTTTACTCTTTCTTCTGATCTTGTAGTACTTATCTTTCATATTCATTTTTTCTCTCTCATCTTCTCTCCTTTATTATCTGCTTTTGTTTTTCACTTCATATCACACTGTGTCTGTTTTTTTGTCCTGATGAAAACTTCCTTGTATTTAGAAGCAACGTCCGTTTTTGTTGAAGTTGGTTGCACTCTGTTATTGGCAACACTCCTTACATACTTCCAGCAGATTATATAACTATAGAGTGAGACTTTTCTTTAAGTGAAAATCCCTCCAACATTCATCTTTAGTTATATATTTCTTGTTGTATGTCCTGTTGTCTCACACTCACGGGTTAAATGCATGTCTTGTCTTTATTTCTTACTTTTGTCTTTTAACTAATTCTCCTGGGATAATAAAAAGATGCAGATCAGCAGGCACTGCACCTTTGGCCGGTGACAGATGGATCAACAAAGTTGATGGAAAAATGATGAACTAGTTGGACCAGACATATATGATATACTCCTGGCAGGATGTCATGATCCCTGGATACTACCGCACTTAAATACCTCACTTAGGGAACTAAAAATACATCCATCACCGTGTGAACACAATTCTTTTGAACCGTATATGAGTTCCAGTGTCACCTCCGTTACTCAACTGCCAAGGATATTGTGCTTTGTGAGAAAGGCTATGGGCTGTCAAGAGCAACATCTCACAGCTAAACAAATTACTTCATCATCATCATTCCTACTACTATTAGAATTTATCTTGCACCTATATACTTGATTTTAATTTAACCATGCAATTTAACAAAATAATTTCACGTCTTCGTTTATACATTATACTGGATTAACTATATTTTTCTTTTTACTGTAATAATAAAATGAATATTTATCTCCCATAAAAATTACATGTTTCAGTAATATTGATTCTTTTTTTTATATTTGGCAAACAAGTGGCAACATTTAGAAAGAAAACTGAAATCATATTGGCTAATTACATACAATTATTGTTCATGTTGTGCAAACTCCCACAGTCAACAGAAAGAACTGAGGGAGGATCGTGGCATGATTTTCTGTAGCAGTGCTGAGTATAACAGAACCACTTGTACAGTATGTTCTGTCTACATCTGACTGCATATTTTACATTAAACAGTCTGAATATAGTTTATATTTGTGACATTCAACATGAATATTTCATAGACATGATTTGGTTTAGTCTTATGGACTTCATAAGCATCTACATATTCCATTGGGCACCACTAGCTAAACCTTTCTCCCACTGAAATACTACAATGTTACTGCAGGGAACCGTCGAAGGGGGGAAGAAGCAGAGGAGGGCAAATAAAGACATGGACAGACAACATCAAGGAAAGAACAAGAGAAAATATTTCCTCACTACACTGCGTCGTTGAAGATAGAAATTGCTGGAGGGCTCTGTGTACTGAAGCATCCAATGTGTTACCCCTACAAACCTGATGGGTTACAGGTTTATTTATTCATTCGTAGTAGTTGACGACATTACGTTTCCGAGGCCCGTCAGCATCTACAGCCACCTCCGTTCCTATGTCCCGATTCATCAGTGCAGAATCACACAAAGTTAAGCCCATATGACGTAGAATTCTCATCACATGAAGCTAGGAATACGCCACAGCCTAAAGGTCAAACTCCTTTACACATGATTGTAAGAAGGAGAATGCCAGCTGATTTTGTCAACAAATTTCTGGAACGACTGGATTTTTGATGCCATATTTTACTATCAAATGGAGAACCGTGTGGTATGATAAGAGATCGTGACTAAATGTTTTAATTGTTCTTTTTGTGTTTTATTTGTTTTAATATTATAAGAATGTTTGTTTATTCATTGAAAAACACAAAAACAATATGTATCAGAGGTGCCATGTGTGTGCATGGAATATTATTACGTTGTATGTAGTTCTAGAGCTAGTGTTGGACATACGGACATTGTATGGAATTTCTTAATGTTTTATTAGTTTGTTTAGTCCATATTATATTAGTTTGGATATGAAACAACATATATACAACAGGCATAGCTATTTAGGAGGATTCTATCAATGTTGTCAAGCATTGCTCAAGTATTAGGGTCGTCAAGAAATTATATTTGTGATTTTTTAAATGGCATTTTGAGATTTCCCCCCAATTTTCAACTTCACAGCTTGCTCACAACTGCCATATCAGACATACAACAACAACAAGAACACGATTATATTAATTATTCACTCCTTTATTTACATGTGAAAACAATTATTTTGATATCTTTACAAACAAAAAAAAGTTTATTGTTTATTTATCTGTTTACCAAGCACTCACCAAAAATAAAGCAGGTTGTCAAAAAAGAATACGGCCCAGGGGGGATATTGCGTAATTTTAATCCAGGGTACTAAAGGTTAATAAAGTTGAGTTGACCCTGGAGTATTTGATTTGTAGAAAAAAACATAACTTTCCATAACTGGGAATTTATCCCCAAACATGAGGTTGGGAAACTAGTGCATTTGTCACAACTATACCGTGTCTCCAACAACACTTTATAGCAATTAAAAATAAATGGGGGTATGTTTTAAAAAAAAGCACTTACATCATCCGCTTCCATGTCATTCTGTTGTTTCTCCTCTGTCTGTTTGTCATTCTCCACATTATCTTCAGCTTCTGTAGCACACTTGTTATCATCTTTAGCCACCATTTCTTCTTTCTGCTTGTCCATACCACCTGAACCGTGGTCATCCTTTGTTTCCTAAGAAAGATATTCAACCAGGATAGAAAAAGCTCATAAAAACAGAAACACAAACTACTATGTCCTTGTAGTGTTTACACCACTGGCTACATCAGAGTAACACACTGTCGGTGTTCAACTTCATGATTATGAACTAACTTAGTGCAACACAGTAGGTGTACAGATTCTCTGAGCAGATGTCGAGAGTGTCTGACATACTCCTCTCAACCACCCTGCAGATAATCATAAATTCAGTCTTCATACCAATATTGTGTTATCAATGTCAGACATGGATACTAACAAAAGAACAAGAGAAAGCTTACTAAGTGTGAAATGAGACATCTAAGAAGACGAGATCATGTGAGGAATGAAGAGATTACAAGAACTATATTGAATATATTGAAAAACAGGCAAACGCCTTGGCCACTTAATGAGAACGAACCCTTACGGCCAGCGGTAAGAGCATACAACATGAAAATGGAAACAGCAAGATACAAAGATAGATCAAGAAAAAGGTGGATTAAAAGAGTTACAAACATTCTGAGATATCACAATATTTTTGCATATCAAGCGACCAAACGTGTCATTGCCGGAAAACTTATCGTCATTTAGTCCTGCGACGCCCAATAACAAAAGCAGAGAAACAATAGACAGACCCTGCAGATGCAACATCACACTTGCCACTAAATATAAAGGTGTGAACAATAAATAGACGTCACATACAAGGAATAAATGAGATGGACAGATAAAACTCAAATGAACAAGTTCCTAAAGACATAGAGGAACATAAATAACTAATGAAAAAAATGTCCCGTCTTGGTGATAAGAATCAAAGTCTGCTTCAGAAAGTGTTAAAAGAACGTTCTCAGGAAGATGGACTTCTGCAATCAATCACTGTGTATCCAGTCTGGTATTGGTCATGTATAGAGGGTTTGTTTAAAGTCACTGTGGGGTCACTACAATTTGGTTTGCGAGATCCACCTGTGATCCAGACTGTCACTCTGTGCACAACAGAGCTGGGACAGTCCTGTAGCATATGTTTTGGTGGTGTTTCTCTGCAGAGTCGCTGATTCAGTGTAAGTGTTCTCAGTCTTGTTATAAAGTCTTGTTCTCAGTCAAAATATTGTGACAGTTATTTCTGTTCAATTTGTTGATATTGTCCTGCTTATGCATATAGTTTCTGTTTAGCATTCTCCACTGAAGTCATATAGACTGTATTAGCTGAGATTTTGCTTACTGAAACTTTAAGGTAGTAGGACTGAGGTTACCTCCCTTTCTTTGTTAATTCATCTGCTTTTTTTTGCGGCCAGGGATGCCACACTGAGCAGGAAGATCCAACTTCATTACAATGCAATGATATCAATATTCATGATGATATGAGAATCACTATAAACATGATAAAATGGTGGAAGTTGATCAGATAACTTGATGGCCAGTCTTATTACTAGCTTGAGTAATACGCTTGAGCTTGAATAACCATCCCCGAGTTATGTCTGTGACAGCTTTGTTCTAAGCTGGTGATGGACAGGCTTATGCATGCATGGCTTGAGGTCAGATTAGCGCAAACACCCTGGTCCATCAGGTTTGAGTTGTGGAGAAGATTGACACTCTCACATATTTAGACAATTTAACCATTTATAGAAACAGCAGCTAATATGAATGACATAAGGTCAATCATTACTCTATCGGTCTTTGGTTCAATTGTGGTGCTACTAAATAACACCAGGGGTGATTGCTTGGTCAGTATGGTACAGTTACCGTCCTGCAAAATAGCCTTCAGACATGATTGTCACAGATTTCAACACCAGTCACTGATCAACGACTTTTATACCAATTTCTGACCAAGTTGAGATTCTACAAGTGATCTAGCATGACGATCATTGGTTGCTGTGTCAGTTTCTGGTCAAGTTGCAATCATACAAGATGACACCAGGCATGATTGCCATTGGTTACTACATCAGTATATGGTTAAATAACGATCAAACACATGCATATATCACACAATGCCATTGGGTCAAAGGGCATGAACCCTTGGACCGCTGGATCAGTAACCATGACTTAGTCATTGTTGCAGAGATAAGATAAAAAAAATGTGACATGTTTCTATATTACACAACTTCTAAAATTGAAAATGTTTAGATCTACCAACCCTCCAAGAGACTTTTATTACCATTTATTACATGTTTCAAATTAAAACAGCTAACAAAGATCTAAAAAGCAATTTTACCTTCTCATCCTGGACATCCTCATCCTCTTCATCACTCCCCCACAATCTTTCATCAAGACGATCATTCTCTTCTCCATCAGCTTCACCCATCTGTTTCTCCATGTCCTCATCCTCATTTTGATCATTGTCATCTTCTTCATCACCCTTTTCTATTGTAAAAAGCAGTATAAAAATATAAGCATACAAATACAGAAAATCAAGTAAAGATATGTTCTCATAACTCAGAATTACTAATTCCTTTGTCCCTATTTCTCAAAATGATTTTCCTAGTGTTTCTCTCATTGGTCTCCCACCATAGAATTTCTCTCATTGGTCTCCCTCCATAGTATTGGTCTATTCTATAGTATATCTCTCATTGGTCTCCTTCTTAGTGTTTTTCTCAATGGTCCCATAGTTAACAATTGTGAGAATAGGTAGTGAGCAAGCCTCTGATACAGCAAGGTCCATTTATTGAGTACAATGTCTTTGGTGAAGAAAGTATAGCGTTTAGTGCAAGTGAGGGCAACACCCATGACAATGAAATTTCAGAAACCTTGACGAAGGTAATGATGATCTGGAACAAACCTTTAGTCATCTTCCACCAGAAGCATGCGCGATGAATTAGAATAATGGCAACAAAAAGTCAAGTTCTTCCAGTATGAAGAAAGTGAGTTGTTGAAACTCAAACTTAGAAAAGGTGTTCAAGACACCAGGTAAACAAAACCTCGTCTAAGAGGGAAAACCAACCCTAGTCAGATACTTAATTGCAATCAGGCTGAAATATTTTGCATCAATGGGTACAGGGTGCAATGGACCATCTAACTGCAGAAATTCAGTTCACTGACAGCAAAACATCTGATATAATCAGGATAATTTGTAGTCAGCCCAAGTACAACTCCATGTCTACCATTACCACCATGAAAATTCATATATGGAAATAGTGATCTCTAAAATCCAAGAGCATAGTAGGTAAGAAATCATCATGTCATAGAGTTGATACATTCTCTCAATATCTCAACAGATTGGAAGGTTGTCGCAGACTAGGAAGTTCAGATGAATGAAACGCATATTGAAAATGGATGTGCTGGACATATATGGAACAACTTAAATTGCAGCATAATTACGCTTTCATCACAAACAAATTGTATTGGTTAATTTAACTTACATAAAACAGGTTTTTAGGACGTCCCACTTTGACACGGTGAACTATCACTAAAACTAGGGGGTTATGATATTACCTTATATTACGCAGTATTACCGTATATTGGTTAATTGAGAGTGATTGCTAACAAACAAAGCTAAATACAATGAGTTAGTAGTTAATTTAAATGACTGCTGAACATGGGGCAATTTTATTTCAGTTTTGTTTTGATTTAATTAACTGTTTCAACTTTTTCTTTTAACCATACAGAGTGTGGTTAGAGTCTGGGAAATAGTTGAAACTGCCATTATTATTAAACTTCTGAGGTGGGGCATGATCAAGAAATTTTGAGAAGCACTGTTCTAAAAGTAACAGTAGGTATCTCTAAGTATGAAAGACAACTTTTGAGGTTTCGATGATTTGTGGTCTGAACCTATTAGCTGAAAATAATTAATGTGATACTTGAGGACAATAAACAGTTGTTGACCATATAGTCTATAGTCATTAAACAAAGTGCGACATCTGATGTGCTTCCTGCCTGAAAAGTTTCAGCATCTGGGGATAGAATATGCTAAAAAAAACAATAGCAAGACACCCGAGGACAATGTTACGTTTCTTGGCTGGAGCATTCTTTGAGCCAGAAAAATCTTAAAGTGTGGTATCAGCACAGTGTGTGTAATGCATCTAATATCTTCTGGGCATGAAATAAATGTGCCAAACTTGGTAGAGGAACTGACTGACTGACTAATGAAATAAAGCTCCAGAGAAACCATCCCATTGCACATAGGAAGAGTTAAATCGCTGATAACTCCTGTGGATCGATACAACAAGAACTGCTTATATGTGACTGATAATTCTTACATGTAACAATTGCCTACATGTAGCTGTGAGAATTATTTATTGCTTAAAAATTATCAGTTTACCTGTGCTATCTAAGTCATGTACTTTTCCATCAAAGTCATCTGACATTTCAATAGCATTGTCCTCAGATGGAATATCAGGCTGTTCCTTAGAATCCTCAACTTTGTCTTCTTGTCCTGGCCGTCGGGCTTCTTCCAACTGCAAATCACAACGACAAAAAAATAATGTACACATTCACAAAGCACCACAGCTGTCTCTATATATGACTGCTTGTCAAGACACACACAATTATATTGTTGAAGTCAGAAATGCTATTGGTATTATTCTATCATATTTTAAATAAAAGAATTGTTTAAACTGAGAAAATAGTTATTTTATAGGAATTAGTATTCAAAACATAAGTGTTCCAACTGAGTTTCCATAGTCTCATGCCACAGTGACAAACCACCCAGCAACTTCTCTTTGTCTTCCTCTGTCTCTTCTCCACATAGATCTTTACTCAAGCTTTGCTCTTATCATATGCCCTAAGAAATCTTGACTTTCTACTTATAATTTTTGCTATAATTTGTCTTTTTATTCCAGCATCTTTGAAGACTTCTACAATAGATGCGCAGCAGTCCATTGTATTTTTATTATTATTCTAAAAGAAAACCACATCCCAGTAGCCTCCTGCTCACTTTTGATATTTTTTTATTTACCTTCTACACACTCCCATCCATAAAATAGTATTGGTGAAGATATTTCATGTTGCTGGCCACCTTCTTTTGTATTTCACATAATCAGGATTAGCACATTGTGATTTCAGCTGGAGAGCGTGAATACATTTATCCTGTTAGTTTTACTGTGAAGATGTGTTATTTCAACTTTTCAATCCAACACACATCATCCAATTTCGGTGTGAATTTGCCTGCTGCAAATTTTCTCAGAAACTAAAAATAAGCATAAATAATTACTACTATTCATTACCATGTAAGAAAACCATGCAACAAGATACACCAAAACCTTGTTGGAACAATTTATATATTTTGAGTATTAATTCCTCAAAAGTATAAAAATCTGTAACTAAAATATGAAATTTGTACTGTTGTATGGTTCAAAAACAGAGAACAGAAAAAATGACAACCAGAAAACAAGACTTTCAAAAAGGGATGTCTGTGGAAAATAAAGGTTTGAAATAATGTTAAGTATACCAATGAGGAATGAATTAAAAAAAATATAATTAAACAGGTGCACGTTGGAAGAGAGAGCCTAAGAAATGGCACCGAAGATAGATATGACATACAATATAGGTCTACAAGAGGGAAGGAAAGAACTAGAAGAAATAGCTAAAGATAGGACCTAATGGAAACAATTTTTGTGGAGGAATTGTTCTCCAGAGATGGCAAGAAGAATGCAGGCTTTCAAATACAATTGTTACAGACTAGTGTAACATACATTATACAGAGTATGACAAGCACAATGTCATTGCCCAGAATATTGCAAATCTATAAATGTTACAATATATGAAATAATAAATTTAGTAATTCTTAGGCTAACATGTACCTGGTCCTCAGACTCGATCTGATCACTAACATCTTTAGCTCCCTCTCCTTCACCCAACCCACCGCCTTCTATGTCCTTGAACTCTGTGGCACCCTCTCCTGCTACCTCTTCACCCAATTCTGGGGGTGTACAAAATCCCTAAAAAGACAAATTACAGATAAAACTCTTCAAAAACATGCAAAGAAAAAAACAAATATGTAAAGTTACACAAACATATAGATTAATGTTGCACACATAAACAAGAATAATCTAAACATTTGTAAAATTAAACAGTTTACCAAAACAAAAAATATATATGAATCTAGTATAAACCAAAGGATTATAGACCAGTGTTGAAAAGAATGTACTTTTGACAAAGGGCTTCTACACCCACTTAACCAACTGTGTGTGTATAGATGGGATTGAAATGGTATCCAGGGAAATGAAACTTTTAAGCTGTTAACATAATGTATTACAGAGCAAAGGGAAGGCTGAGGATGAGATGGATCAATAATATCACAACTACCCTCCACAAACATGGACTCGGTACGACTCAGGTATCACATCTGGCCTTAAACAGAAACTTACAGCTACCACCCCTACGCTTAATGACAATTGTGGATGCTATCAACCAGCTTCCACCTGGGAATAGACAATAGACATAATGTATGTAGTGCTGCTGTTAGTCTTGAAATTTGTGAACACATTTTGATGGTTTATCTTTCTGACAATATATTTTCTGGTCATAATAGTTAAATGTAAACACGAGAAATTTTACATTTTAAGCAAACAATTTTTTTACTAGAAAACAGCATGTTTACACATGGGACATATTCCGTATGATTAGGAGGCTTCTTCTCAATGTATTGTATGTGTTGCTTAGATTTGAAGTTTTCTGGGTATGAAATAAAGCTATGTAGAAACCCCCCATTGAACATAGGAAACAAGAGCTTCACCACTACTAATTACTGGGGATTGAAAAAAAAACATGCACAGGGGACATTCCCATTAGTGTGGCACTCTCCATTCCAGAAATAATGTAAAACAATGCATACTCAAAGCTCCAGTCAAATGTCAAAACTGACTGCCAGAGTTAGTTCTGCCCATAAACCGGTGACTGTAGAAGCAAATATTTTGATGTATCCAAACAACACATCCAGTGCTTTTTCTCAATGGGGACAAGTATTTTCATTACAGTTATAGGGTTAACTTTTTGCAGCCAAACTTAAAACCTCCACTTGTTTTGATAGTCTGATATAACCAAAATGGACTTCATGGTTGAAAAATTGCAGTTTCACTAAAAGAGAAATATTTAAAAAAAAAATCAATACAAATATAAAACATGCAATTATCAAGTGACATTCTTTACTTCATGAATACTCTGAATGCCTCTCTGTCCTGGGCAAGCAGGCCTGCATTGGCCAGAGACGTGCATACATTCTTCAATGTCGCTGGTCCATCATCATCTTCTTTCGCCTGACACTCTGCTCTCCAGAATCAGCCTTTCGATACCATCATGTCACTTTAAGTGTCCAAAATACTGTAGCTTCCTTCTTATGATGGTATTTAGACGCCACTCTTCATTTAGTTTCAGTAATTTCAATGTTTTTCTTTTTCTGTCCATGATATTCATAGGATCTTTCTGTTGCACTTCATTCCCAAACAAAAAATACACAAAGATATTTTTTTTCCTAAACACTTGTGCGGTCTTCCCAGTCTGGATCATAGTACCAGTGGCCAATTTTTGTACTTATAGATACCTGTCATTGATAAAGATAGTTGGGATTGATAAAAAAAGAACCACAAATTTACCTTTTGTGACAGTTCTGTAAACACAGCTAGTAGCACAGACAATAGCTTGCCCATAGACCTATGCAGCACTACTGAGTGACCAAGCTGGTTTTCTACAAACGAGCTGAAAGCAATAACTAAGGGCATAGACTGTAGTATTGACTTTACACACACAGCAACACTCTCTGATGCTGCTCTTAAATTTGATTGGTTGTTGCTGGAGCAAACTGCATCAGACAAGGTACAGATGTTTGAAATAAGGCTTTGAAGTTTGGCACACACCTGTTGAAATACATTAGAAATTTGAAACTAAATATATTACATTTAATGATTTATTTACTTACATTTCTTTAACTGTGTTTGTACATCAAAGATGGTGTACCAGTCATTCAATTTATGTGCAAACATTGAAACACAAAAGTATTAACATTTAGAATTAAATAAGTTTATTAATTTTTTAATTTTTATAAATTTAAAGATATTTAAACTTCAAAAAATTTATTAAATTGTTTATATATAAGATATTTAAACTTCAAATAAATAAGCACCAAAAACAGCTAACTTAAGTGGAAAAGAGGATCCATAACTTGAGCATGTAAATATTTGTAAGTCATTTTATCTCTATATTTCTATGAATGTCATAACTTTTCTGTCAAATGGCTAAATATAAAATCTTAATGACAATCATTGAGATTTTCTGCCTACTTGTTTTCCAAGGTATATTTAATTGTATCAAACATTTGCTCGTTACTAGACATTCAACCAGCCACTAGAATCATTTAAGGACATATTTTGAGCAAAATGAAATGAATACAGGTACTGTCATCCAATGTAGCTGTGACGAAAGGTGGCAACGTAAAAAAAAAAAAGCTGACATTATTGCAATTGCTAAGTGGGCCAAAAATTATTTTCAGATATTCAGTCCAAAATGATCGTACGATCTTTCAAAAAGCACTGCATCAGTAGTGCAATGGTTGGAAGTGAGGGGATGACGCTATCTTTGAATAAGCTATTGACAATGTACCGACAGATAGTGAGACGGAGACATGATGCACGGGACAGGGGACGAAATTCGTGAACTGTTTCAGAATTCAGTGTTCCTTGCTTTGAATGACTTCTCATACCGGAAAGTTTTTTCTTACCACCGAAAAGCCTATTTAACTATATTCTGCGTTACTGTTTTTTGTGCTTCTACCGGTAATACTTTTAAAACTTTCGTTGCGTGTGTATATGTCTGCCCAGAGTTAATGTAAAACTGTGACCGTTGCATAATGGTAGTTCAGAGTTCATGCTTCCTAGTTGTGTTTACCTATACATCGCAGTGTGGAAAGTGACATTGAAGTTCCTTTGTTAGATATGCCTAGGAAGTGTTTCAGACACATTTATGGAATCACGGATTTCTCTAACTGATGTTTTCGAGTAGAATCCAGACTACAAAGGATTTGAATGACTTTTTGTACTGGTCTTTTCCCTTTGTTACTGGTATTTGACATTATTGTGTGTACTCGTTATTTGTGTATTTACGGCTAATTTAAAAAAATTGTATTTTACATGTATATATCCGCCATACATTGTTAGCATAAATAAATACATAGAAATATATGGTATATCTAGAATAATATGTGTCCTGGTATACAGTTTGACTGTGATGCCTGTGCCTTTCTGCTCAATTTTGAATATAATTTTGGGTCACACCTCCTAAGAGGTCGAAAAGTCAATCTTACATCCAACATTCTTAGTTGCCTCTTAGGGCAGATGTGGCATATCAGTGTTACTTAGTCATCATTGTACTCCTGACACATGCATAGGTGTTCAGATCTCACATTAAATTACATCCTTCAGCATATGGTAACTGATTTTTCCAGTTCTGTGTTACTTCTTTTGATTCCTACATGATAGCTATAATTTTTATAACTATGCTATATATCAGTGTTACTATTCTTGTGCATACCTTTTGAACTTCAACATCACACACATCATCAAATAGTAGGATGATAATGTACAATAAATGGCAGTAAATAAATATTTAGTCTCACTTGTGCACAGTTGAGGTTGGTGATAATATTCTTCTCTACATCCAGTAAATGGTTAGTCAAGTGAGCATCTCTAAGGTCATCTGCAGAGATAACAAACATAAATGTCAGAATATCCAAAAACAAGAAATAGACACACACAGCAAGATACAGTAAAAGGGATTTAAAACAAAAGAAATTGTCTCATTACATGTCCAAAACCAAGTCAGTTTAAGCCGTTTCACTAACATCAAAAGTGGTTCTGGACAACCTTGAAGTTTGTCCCTGAATGAATATATTGTTTTATGATTAACATAACCGATTTATGTCGCACATATTTTTTTAAAAAACTTGCCAGAAATAACACTAACAGGTCCTGCTTGCTCTGATTACAGCCGAAATAAATAATGCAACTTTCTTTTTGGTAAACCTTATATTATAGGTCATATAAGAAAATGTAAATGGGATTTTTTCGTGACTTTCTACAATTGGTGATCTGTCCATTAGTGTGTTATATAGTACGTTGATTTCATTAGTTTCTAAGTTGGTGTGCATGATTGTTGGAACCATGAATTTCATTACTAGCAGGTATCAAGTTTGTGAACTATTTAAGTGTGAAGTTGTGTTTTGGGGTGTGTTTTCAGTTTAGGGTTAGGATTTTGGTTAGGAATAGATTATGCTACTGGTAGAATAAAGGAATAGGAATAGAGATAAATCTAAAAGAGTTAGGGTGTATTAGTTGTATAATGACCTGTTGGGGTTAGTATTAGGGTTTGTGCCCAGAGATATAGGCACAACATTTGTCAGAGATAATTGTTGCACCCTGACATATACATTCTCTGATTATTGACATCAGTGTGTTTGCTGTTAAGTCCGACACTTGAAGCTTCTCCTGCCTCTCGGCTAATGTCACCATAGACTCACTGTTGAGGGAAAATACAACCAACTGCATATTTTATTTTAAAGAAGATACTTTCATTAATTTTGACAGTTGTGTTTGGTCCACAAATTGTTGTGTTCCTGGCTAGTTTCTCAGCACACACCTCATGGATATTCTTGTTCTATCTAATTGTTATTGTTTCAGTGAAGTCAAGTTTCGATTGACAGTACTTTAAGCTTGCCAGTTCTTTCAATCAGCAATAAAGAAATAGTATGTTGCCCCAGATATATTTCTTCATATGAAGTTTTATTTATAAATTTTAGACATGCCACGCCGTCCGCCCAAAATTGTGAGATATACTGTGGGACCGTCAGTCAACGTGTAATAGCGGTTACACTCAAGGAAGATCTGAGCACCTATGGACTTGTCCAGAGTGCAATGACGATGATCCAACGACTAACTATATAACCAAAACAATACCATTATTGGAACACATCAAAAGACAATAGATCAAGTGGTTTTCACACACTTCCAGACTATCAACAGACATGTCACAGATGGCCATGACACATAAGACATCACTGCTATAAAACCAGAGGCAGGCCATGTAAAAGATGGACAGCAGAAATCAAAGAAGCCACAGGAACAAGCTTATAAAGAGCACACAAGAAGACCATTTCCAGAAAACTCTTCTACCCCTGATGCTGCAAGGCAAACACGGGCCATTGCGTGTAGATAGATCCAAGAGTTGTTTTGTGTGTCAAGTCAATGCTGCATCTTTAACCTTAGTTATTGCTTTTGATAGAAAACCAGCTGGGTCACTCAATGATTTGAACAGCTGCAGCATATTAGTAGTACTTATACTGAAAACAAAATCTTCAAGATAAAAACCATCTTACCTGCACCAGAATCCTTGTCCTCTGTAGTAATCTCATCCTCTTTAATCTCTTCTTGAGCAGACAGATTTCCTAATTTAACAACATTCTGAACACTAAGAAGCAATGTTTCCACCAAGTTTTCAGCTTTGCTTAAAAACTCATCAACCATGGCCGTGGACATTTCTGCATCTGTGGATATGTTGTATTTTGCTGAACTAGCACCTGTTGTGTTCATTACTTCTTTCAGTGTAACAGAAAGACCAACCTGAACACTGTTAAACCAATGATGGAATTGTTCATGGGCACTGAAGATTTCAGAACATATATATTTTAAGGATGAGATCAGGCAACATGTATCTCTTGTGCTGTCCTCTGAGAACTGGAAGGAGATCATAGATAGTTGTGCTGTCAAACTTTTGTACGTTTCCAAGATCTTAGCAACAGTCTCTAGGTCTGACCTGCAACAAAGACATATAGAAATGTTGAAAATCTGGTTAAACAAAGTAATTAATCATGTGTTGCCGGTGCCTGAATTGGGTAAAAAGAATAGTGACACTGTTACCTGCCATGTCATAAGAGATAACTAAGGGAGTTTGGGATGGAGTTGGATTTCTCATCTCAAAGATGGTCAAAGTGACCCAGAAGCCATGCTGAAGTCGGATGCGCAGACTAAAAGGTGCGGATATTGCAGCCGAACTAAACCATGACACAACATAGTCCGTTCTGACTTCATCCTGTAGGAGTTTGAGAAAGAATGTAATAAAGTAATAAAACACATTTGCTCTTAATTATTGGTAGAATTTGCTAGCAGAATTTAAAATTAAGGATTAAGATTGACCATGCTGTCAAAGTGCATTTGTTCATTTTCATTTCCTTTTACTCTGGAAAGTGTGCACTAGATTAAGAGACGATTGACAAACAACTGATTTCCCTATTGCTGAAAATCAAAATCATCTACATTCATTCTCTGCAGATCAGTAGGATGTAGTCCAGGGAACATAATGTGTAGTGTTATGGTAAATGTTGAACAGCACAGGTGACAACGGAGAAACCTGTGGTAATTTTGGGCATGTACGTACATTGTCTAACATCCACGAGCCAAGGCAACATGCTACAGTTCTCTTCATTATAATAGCTCATATCCTGTTCACAAGCCAAATGTCAATTCCATAGTCCACCCCACATGACAACATTGTTGTGAAGTCCAACCTGTTGTCTTCCAGATCAATGTCTACCGCAAGTGTTTCATGTTTGGTCTGGAAACCCTCATCTACATCATAAGGTAATGTCCACAAAGCATTTCCCCATGTCACCTTACGGTAGCTGCCCAATGCATCAGGGCAGTACATTAACCACCATAAGATTAAACATTACATGCTGTGCTACAATTTTCTCAAGCAGTTTTTGCTACACATCTAGTGTCAGGAAATGCTTTCATCTGAAACTATGAAATAGGTTACACAAGTGATGTAATACTTTTCTATATATGGCAGAAAAGGTTAAATTGCAAGGGCAAAATCTTACAGGTTCACAGGTACATGATTCTATATAACTCTAACTGAACTTCAAAAGTGGAAACAACAAATGATTATCATCACTTGTGATGGATGAATAACACACAAAATGAATAGAGATATGCAAAACAAACAGTATCAATCTTACTTTCCAAGAAGAGCCTTGCACAGTAGTTTGTCAATCTGAACTTGTTCCTCTTTCACTATCTTCATCATCATCTAGATTGTTAAATAAAATTTAGAATATTTTAGTACATACTATTGAGAATTATTCTTGTCGTTCGCAGTTTAACTTGTCTACAAAGCAAGTCTAGCTTGATTGAGAAATAACATGCAAGTTAACTTATTTCTATTGTTAACCTTTAGCACGCCGTGTTTACAATTCATTTTGCCAGAAGTGTGTCATGTCTTGATATCAGAAGGCGGAATTCACCCGGTTTGCTAAAACAGAAACCGAACGTAAAAAAATCGAGATCGGTAACTTTTTGACAGAATGTTTTGCCAATATTCAGAAGAAAATTTCTTGCCATTTTGTTATAATGGCGGGGATACGATGTCAAGTTATTTTTAAATGGAAATCATAGCAATTTGTAGTCATCTGCATCGCGGTGAAGTGACATGACAGTGAATCAAGTTTAATATACTTTCTACTATCGTATATTCAGTTAAATCATTATTTTTTTCAGCTGGAAAAGTGAAAAACTTGCGGGGTAAGTTCTTCATATTCATTATTTAAAATATGCTACGAGGTTTCCATTATGTAAAATATATGTCAACAGATCTCACAGCTGTCGATCGATCAAAAATACAATACGCCTAGATCTAGATAGGTCTAAATCTGTCTTTATCACACGTCTCGTATCATACACATACAAACAAAACTTACACCAATATATGCAGAATTTAATTCTTTATATGTGCAAATATTATTTAAATATCTGTAACAACGAAAAAGTTATTGCAATTTCAAACAGCCACCGATGATTCTTTTGCAAGTCTCATATTTCTGTTTTACTCAATGTGGCAGTAGGATGTAATGTCCCAAAGTAAATAGTCTTCTGTGGATAGGAATTTGCTGTCACTTTCTTGTAATCTTGAGGCATGCTGCAGAGAAAAGGGCTGATGTACAACACACCTTGGTCATCTGAAAAGTTCTCTGTACCTCTCTGCCACAGAGTTGGACAAAATTAGAAAATTACAACAAATGATAGACTGAAAACACCTAACTATATAATATAACATAGAGAACAGACAACAGAATTTACAAAAAAATACTTTTATGACACATACATGCTCATCTTTCCTTGTTAGTATAACACATAATGAACAAGCTTCATCTAGTTCCTAGTACCTGCAGGCTTTCAAAGCACTGTGTCCAAGCAGTGTCTCCTCGACACCACAAAGCACATGGAGCTAACTTATCCTTAGGAAGAGGCGATGGATGGACAGCTGATAAAGACAGCTCTTGCTGGTCAGTGGGGCATGACTCAAGCAGAAGCATGAACTGTAGCAGACCTTGACTGAGCTGTGTGGTCAGCTGCTTTGTTTTCATCTGAGAATTAGACACATACAAAATAAATGAAAGATACACAGTATCAGACTAAAAGTCACTAGAATTGATATTATTGCATTCACAGTGAATCCATCATCACTGGTCTCTTTACTTACCAAAAACTCATCCCAGTTAGCAGAAAAAGAAACAGAACGTGCTGAAATATGGTTTACAGCATGGTTGATATATTTGTGACTTTCAGCCTAGCTCATCTGATATGACCATGGAGTTTGTGTGTGTGATGTATTCCCTTTGATTCCTGATTAGACTGTCCTATTACAACCTGTGGTTCAAGATTACCCCAATTGTGGTGAATTAACAAGTATTTTTATTCTTACTATTTTAAAGTTTAATTTTCCTTGGGTTAATATTTTTTTGTTTTAATTTTTCTTGACATATAAACTTAAACTTCCATAGTAGTTTTTTTGTTTGTTGTTGGCTACTTTCTTATTCCTGCAACTGTTAGTTTCCATTAAAGATTTTATGCATTATTCTAGCTAATTGTTGGTTCCCTTCCTTGTTTGTCTGTCCCAATTTTCATAAAAAAACTTATAGGTTGAAATGTTGATTCTGTATATTTGGTCAAACTGCATTTTTATCTATTTTATTGCTTATATTAATTTATCAACATGGTGAACACAAGCTTTAGTAGCTGGACAGCTTGACACCTAAGCCTATCAATCAGCTTTGAATAACTAAAAACTACTAAAATCTGCATGCTCTGCAACTAGATCCAATCAAGTGAAGAATATAAAAAATAGCTAACACACAACATATAATGATAAAAAGTATACAATAAAAATGTAGAATGCTCATAATAATAATAATGAGAACCATAACCTGGTAGAGCCGTAAAGGTGCCACATTGGAGCCATCAGCACATAGAGCTAGATAAATATCCCTATCATGTCAACAAACAAGTGTGGAAAATTAAGGAATGCCATGTCCATTCTTTGATATTTCAGGTCAATATTTTTTTCATGTTCCTCTTCTCCTTCCATCTTCAACTATCCCCTGCAGTATAATCTTTGAAAGTGGATGGTATCATTACATGTCCCAACCATGCAAGCATACGATGTTTCACCACTGTCAACAGTAGCTCATGTCAGCCTACAAACTCTAATGTTAATATTAAATTAATATGGAAAGTAAATGTCTTACCACCCAAGAACAACTCGCAGACTGAGGGGGCAGAATGTGTGATGATAATTGTTCAAGCGAATTCATGGATGCCAACAAAGTTCTGCAAATAAACACAAAATAATCTGTACTATTTAATAATGGAGTACTAAAAAATTGAAAAACTATTATTTACTATGTGCATTTGTAACCTGGAGACTTCAAGATAATGTAAATGAATACACAAGACAGAGAAGAGCTCATCATGAACAGCTGAGTTACAAGTAGACTCTGTCAATCTATCTATTCGCTAAACCCTTTATTGCCTTTCAGCATCAGGGGTAGAAGAGTTCTCTGCAGATGGCCCTCGTATGTGTTGAGTATATTGTAAAATTTGTTGCCTCTTTTATTTTGGTGGTCCAATCGTTTTCAAGGTCGACCTCTAGGTCTGCCGTCACTGTATCTGATTAGCATAGCTTGCTGCGGTATGCTGTCTGGTGGTGGTCTGCTGATGTGTGCAAACCATTTGATCTGTTGGCTCTTAATATACTCCACAAGATTGGGGCGGCGCCAGTTCTTTGTCTAATGTCCTCATTTCTCACTCTGTCTCTTAGCGATATTCCTATGATTCTGCGTAGACTCTGTGAGCTATCGTAAAGTCAGACCTGGATGGCTTTCTGACTATATATCACATGTCTTAAAAAAATTAAAAATTACATTCAACAAATGGTGTAATATTCTTCATCTTGGTCTAAAAGATTGTTGACAAAAACACTGACACAATCTATGACCAGAAAGATTACTTTTATATGTGTCAGCACATGCAGAGGTTGAAGGCAATGGAGCCAGCCAATATACTGTTAAGTATGACAAGTGTCAATAGCTACATCAATGGATCGAGTTGACATAGTTAAAGTGCCACGGGACCTCATCTTCTCGGAAGATTGTGAATCATGGTTTCTCTCAAAACTGCTCGAGATTGGTGTAAAGATCGAACAGCTTGTAAAGAGAAACATAATAGATATATGAAGAGATTGATAAATCAACATTGAGCTGGAACCGTTGGCCGCAATATTCCAATAGATTTATAGAGATGGGGATCAGACTGATTATGGTCTTGTTTGGTGTGTGTGTGCTGATAATCTGCAGCAATAACATGTTTGTAACATTGTGCTTACAGAAAGGCTGCATTCTCTATGTCTTTCAGGATGCCTCAGATAGCACTATTCTTCTGTTTTCAAAATCTACGCAGTCAGAGTGCAGGTGATGCAGACTGTTTTGTCTGAGATAGTCATATTTAACCCACGATCAACTCAACTGACAACCATTGTCCATCAGTCATACAAGGTTAATTTGGGTTCTTTATCCCAATGGGTGATGAACCGTTATAGCAGAGTGAAAATACAGTGTGTGGTTGTCAATGGATTGGAAGTTTGTCAGGCAGATGGGTCAAATGCAAAGGTTGAGACCCTGATTCTGGATGAGTCGGCGAGTGCTGCCCCGAAAAAAAGATTGCGGGTAAAGAAATCCAAGTACAATTTGAATGACAAGTTGTCCAACATGATGATACAGTGAAAAATTGAGTCTAATATCACAAGTGTACACTGTGTTATGAAACCATCAGCTTACATGAGTTCCACTTGCCATCACTGAAGCACATCATCAGAAATGGCATCGGTCAACCAATATCTTAATTTGTCTGAAAAATATTGCCCAATATGGTCTCACAGAGAAATTGGTTTTGCTTTGGTGTCCCAAGGTCTTGGTGGGTGATAAACTGTCCTGACACAGAGTTAACTCAAGCAAAGTACCAAGTACCGTTCATGACATAGACCCCTTCTGAGTAGATTTCCACTTAAGGAATTTCACCATCACCAAGATTCAAAATCTTCTGGGTATGAAAGAAAGTTCTCAAGACACTACCCCAATGCACATAGGAAACAAAAGCAAATCATTCATAATTACTGAAGACATAATAACAAAATAATATTCAGTAGGGAGTCACAATTATGTGTTACATTTTTTTTGCGTGAAATAGGTCAAATTCACTCATCAACTAGGTCAAAGTGACATGTTTTTGCCTACAAGTATGACATTTTAGACACTTATCTATTCATACATAAAATACTCAACAAACTTAATAGTGTGTTGACGTTCTTCAAGACATGCTCACTTAGCAATGATATGGCAACATTTCTAAACCATCCCAGAGCATGAGCATACATACCAATTTCCTGGTGGCTCATTAGTTTTTTTTTTGCAATCTGCAAACTATGACAAAGTCTGCAGGCAGGTTACATTGATATTACACAATGCGAATTATTATACAAATATCAGTTCTCTCATTAATCTTACTAAATGCATTCACTCACCTTAAAGACAAGTAATGTGATGCTAGAGTAGACAATCTGCAACGTTGTTCTACATACAGCTGGGAGAAATGTTCAATAAAACCCCTCAACCTTTCAATATCTGCCATGGTCAGTTCCTGAAATAAATTTCATACTGATGTCAATGGAAGTACTTTTTATTTCTTGTAGCTAACACATAACTTTATATAATAATAATAATATTAATAAAACTCATAACTTGTCAGGGTCTCAGAGGTGTCAAAATGAGACATTTGGTGCAGAAAGATCATACATCTCTATAGAGATAGGGAACTTTTGGCATTAAACCAACATCTAACCCAAACATAAATGTGTACATGAGACCAGTAGACAAATTTAATAGGGAGAATTATGAATCAGTCATAGCACACAGTTTAACACATTAGTGTTCAGCTGCATTTCCAGCAATTGATCAGAAACTGCACGATGTTATGTGCATGATAGTACCATCACTCGACCTTCCAAGACTGAGATTTAGTATGTATATCCTAATGGATGAGATGACAAAGTGTTTTTGCAAACTATAAGTGCCTCTGCCACTATACAAATGTGGCTCCCAGACAAGTCTGAAACAAAAACCATCTACAGCTTACACTGAAGTTGCATAGCAACTGATAGATGAGGTAGTAGATCACATGTCTGTACTACATTTAAGGAAATTTAGCATCAAATATAGCAAATGAAGACAGAGTAAGGAGTATGTCCAACCAGTGAGTCACAAGAAACATCAGTATGCATTCCTTTTGACATAAGCTGTGGAAGACAAAGCCTGCATGGGCATCTCTGCAGTGATATGATGTCGTCTCACTAAAAAAATAAGTAACAAATCTGATCAACTATTTAATATGTACAAACACTGAAATTTTCTATAGTTAATATAATGTGCTGTCATGGAACATATTCTTTCCAGAACATAGTCTTCCTCTGAAGTTTTGAAATTACTGAAACTAAATGTAGGGTGGCTTCTAAATACCACCATAAGAAGGAAGCTACAGTAGTTTGGACACAAAGCGATATGATGGTATCAAAAGGCTGATTCTAGAGGGCAGATTGCCCGGCATGAGAAGAGGAAGACCAAGAAAATTGTGGACCAGCGACATTAAGAATGTATGCACATGTCACTGCAGGCCGGTTTGCTTTGAACAGAGAGGCGTTTAGAGTTTCCGCGATGAAGACAACGTTCTAGAAAGAATATGTCATTTGATTAGACTTCCTTATGAATCTCCTGAAATCCCTGAGGTCTCTGGCAAGTTGTCCTGCTTCCTCTAGTGACATGTGCAAGCATTAGTGAATATCTCTTGACCAACGAAGTCTTGATCGGCCTCTGCTGCCTTCTATTGCTCCCTCCAATAACACTCTTTCCATGCTATATAATGTGTTCGCAAGAAAAATTTTAATTTGTAACATATTACATTACTGAATTGAAAAATTCATTCTAGAAGACTACAATATTGACTGTCTTGCCATAATACCAATGTTGTGTTCAATACAAATGTAATCAACAGCATTACCTTAGAAGGTGACAGAACAGCAGCTGAAAACTGTGCATAACGAGCAATACAGCGATAGAAGTAAGACTCACATCCAGACCACAGTTTTGTAACAGGCAGCCTGAAAAAGAATTCAATTATAAATTTAATAAAACTCAAGATGGCTTATACTAGTAGAGATGTAGCAGATGACCTTTTGGGTTCTTTTGCATTTTATTCTTTAACTCGTGCTGGACATCAAAATGTAGAGCAGAGAGCGTTGTGTCATGGTGTATAACTTGGCTGCGACATATACACCTTTCTGCTTCACAGATCCGACTTCATCTTGGTTTTCTTGGATCACTTTTAATCTAGGAGATGTGACAGTCTACTCCATCCCCAGAAAAGTATTCTGTGTAATCTTGTATGACATGAATGGCATTCCACAGTGCTATTCTTTGTTTCCATTTCAGGTGTCACAACAGACTGGCCTTTTGGATTATGAAGTCAGGACCACTATTGCTGTTATTTTCTGCTAATTGGAATTTGTGTGTTCTCTTACACAGGAAGATGGCAATACAAGTACATGAGCTTCACAGGACTGGCAAGAATCCTCAATGTAGTATATTTAATTTATTTTTATGATGATGTCTTTGTGTCATATATTTTATAATTGGTTTATTAAATTGTTTTGTTTGTTCAGGCAGAAGCTTTTCTCACCAAGTAGAAAAGTAAAAAAAAAAATCAAGCCAAAAAACTCAACAAAACAATATAAAGCACTGTTTTTATTATTGTTGTAAACAGCTTATCCACCGCAATATAGAAATTCCCTTCACCAACTAAAGTTATCAATACAATCTAATTATGTAAAAACTATCAATCTTGTAATAATGTATACTCAAACAAATTTAGTTGAAAATTGAATTACATGGGATGAGCTTGAAGATCTAAAGGTGGTAGTTCTAGAGCATCAGCCAAACCTAGAGCTGCTTTTCCTGAGACTCCCTTCCGATATGACAGACCTGTGGGGGGAAATAAAAAAATGTGAGCAATTTCAGGATAGTCATAATGACTGACGATAATTATGCTATTTCTCACACATATGCATACACACATTGCTTACTAGTTTAAAGTATCAGCATCAGAGCACATACACAACCATTTGTTGCTGGAGTATGAAAGGGAAGCAAAGAAAAGCACGCTGTACCCTGCCATTTGTTATAGAGGTGACATGAAAGGGATTTGTGTGTGTGTGTGTGTGTGTTTGTTCCATTTCATAGAGGGTCAAAGGTGGCCCAGCTGCCATGCTGAAATCAGATCTGTTGGGCTAAAAGGTGCAGATATAGCAGCCATGCATGTAAAACAATGAGACAACATACTCCATTATTTATCTGCAGGAGTTTAAATGAAGGAGAACAGCACACAACACAGTTGATCATGTGGCAATTCAGCAAAGAAATAAAACTTTTGCTACTGCATGTTTTCCTGTGAAGGAATGCAGGGAGGCTTTCTATGGGCTGTGGAAATAAAGGCCGCTATGCCATAGCAGATGCAGCAGCATGTACAGGAAAGATTTTGCAAAGAAATAGACTGTACATAATTTGAACTACCATCAAATAGTACACATATCCAGTATACCAAAAGTATGTTCCATGGCAGCAACCTGCCGTCGGGGATGAAGATAACTCTTTACTAAGCAGCAGCAACAACTATTAGGTGTGATGTCTCTTCTTTGCTGTGTAATTATATGTAAATCTGTACATAAACACTGCTCTTTCCACAGCTGACTGAAGAAACATGTACTTGCATACAGGCAAATATATGACTAAAGTAGTATGTATACATACCAACTTGGGTAAGATATTTGAATAATTCAGCTAAGGCTTTCCTTTTCCTCATATTCAGAGACCGAGCTTCAGATTTCTGTTTGTCTTTTTCTGCAGTCTGAAATTTGTAAAATGGTCAGTGAAGGTGTGTTTCTTTCCTAAAATACTTCTAACTGTCTAGTTACTTGATAATAGACTGGACTGCAGTTAAACTGTATATCAGTAGGTAATAAAAGATAACACAAAGCTAGCGAACAAAATAAAACAAAATATAGTTGTATAGTTTACAAAAAAATATATAATTTACATCAACCCAAATGCCTTTAAAAAAGACATTTTTGTTGGAATGAAGATATTAGTCTTAAAGATCTCCAACTGCAAACATACATTACTTTATGTTTTTGTTTTACCTTTTAATTTTACTGGAAGTACCAATTTCAGACAGGAAAATATTGTCTGGATAAGAGGAACATGTGCGGAAGGTACATCTATATTGGGCAGATTGCAATAAAACTATATACCAGAAATGACATTGAAACAGTAGTTTGGAAAGTGGGACAAAACTGACATTTCTAACAAAAAGACTGCAACAAACAAGCAAGTATACAACAATGAGAAAATATAACTATAACTTTAAAAAAGAAATAAAAAACATATATTTACATAGTGGTTCATTCTGACAATCTACTGATACAGCTGTCCATTCAAATACAATGCTATATCTTGAGAAGACATGAACTCAGTTAAAATGTCACTTAGACATCTACTTACCAAATCAACTTGAAGTCCTTGCAATGCATGGATTTCTTCAATCAGTTCCCCTGAAACATAGATCATCTTAAATTTATATGCAGCCATGTCATACACTATACTTATGTATACTCTAAATACAATATACATTTTGTTAAAACTTTGCAATCCTAATGATACAATCAAATCATCATCACAACAACTTCCACAAATGTGCAACTACAGCATAAATTTAACAATTGACAGTGATTTTATACTGCAAATGCTAATTCTAGAATTATGTGTGAAAGAAAAGTTATACAGATTTTAAAAATGCAATCAACACTAATTACTTCATTTCCTCTTTATAATATTTTCTTGTATCTGACTGTGATAGATTAGAACACAGTGTAACCATTGAGAAATTCTAAAACAGCGATGTGACAGATTCATCAAATTGACAGCAACGAAACACACTGCTCATTGAAATTGAAGAGTGCTCAGAAAACTGACTCCACACAACATGTCAAAAAATCAACTTGAAGATTAATAGAAAAGAAAGAAATATCACTATCTCCATCGATAATAAACAGCTTAAACAGGTAAAGGAGTTCACTTACTTTGGAAGCATTATATTGAGTGAAGGGAAAAACAGTAAAGCGATACAAAATAACATACCAGATCCTAGGACAGATGACACATATTTTTAAGAACAAATGTTCACAAAGACACTAAAGTAGCATTATACGAGACTATTATTATCCCATCACAGTGCTACCAGTGTCAAACATGGACAATGACAGTACAACACAAAAGAAAAATAGTGACAGGAGAAATGACACGTCTACAGAGAATACTTGGGAGTGTCAATAAGAGATAGAAATATAAACCAAATAGATAACCAAAACAATACCAGTATTGGAAAACATCAAAAGACAACAGATCAAACGGGCTTTCACATACTTCTAGACTACCAACAGATGTTGTTTGTCCATCACAAGTGATGATGACCATTTGTTACATCCACTTTTGAAAATTCAATTTTAGTTATGTCCTTGATTATGAGTTCGTAGATGGCTAATAAGCCCTATTTGAGCTGTAAATGTCCTTGGACATGGAATGACGACTGTAGACGGATCTTGGTTTATCCGTGACTTTCTAGCTGCTCTCTGCTGTTGAGCTGCTGCATTTCTCTTCACAAGATGATGCGCTTTTTTATTTTAGAACGCCATGTAGATCTATTTTGTGCAAGTTCTCATGTATCATGATCTATTTCAACAGATAGCATGCCACAGATGGCCATGATACATAGACATCACGGCTATAAAGTCAGAGGCAGACCATGTAAAAAATGGATCAAAGAAATCAAAGCCACAGGAACAAGCTAACAAACAGCACACAAGCAGACCATCTCCAGAGAATTCTACCCCTGACGATACAAGGCAAACAAGGGCCAGAGTATAGACAGATAGAATACTTTCTTGGTTCAACTTTGCGCTGTGTGACCCGATAGAAAATTAGAAAATTCTGAAAGTAGTGAACAATCACAAAACAGGAAACCCACAAATTGAATTCGTGCAAGATCATTGTAAATGTACTCACAATTTAGTCTTCTGAGCAGTCTTTTATTTCTAAAAATATCCTGAATATTAATGAATAATGCACTTAACAATTTGAGAAATGAAAATGGCAGTTTATTTTACATTTTTATGTTACCTTGAGTTTGTCAATAAACACTACACAAAAGGGTACTACATGCATCTTCTAGTTAGGGAAATTTTGAGACAAATATAGAAGTATTTTTGGTATGTTCTTCACAAATCACATAATACAAATATAGCTTGAGTGGTGAAACAACTGATTATGCTCACCTGTAAAATCATCAAAGACCAGAACCATCCGGGCATGCTGGGATCTATCGACATATTTTATGAGGTGGTTCTTCATCTTTATGAACAGTCTGGGCACTCGCTGAAGTAATGAGACCTCACAGGTAACAGTAAGTGGAATATCACAGAGGATATGTTTCTTTAAAAAATAAACATGAAATTGCAATTAACATTTCATTCCTAATATTATGTTATTTTCACATTATGTCATGATTAACCGATTCGCCCTTAGAGCGGCGCGGAGTCGCTTCTATGTGCTGACACATGGAGCGGCGCGGAGTCGCTTTTTTTAACGTGTTCCGTTGCGATCGATAGTACATTTTTAGTTTCCACCGGATCTATTCAAAAACACGACCATTGCGCAGATCTGTGGTTCAGCGTCCTTTTTAGTTTTTCAATCGGAGCGAAAGGACGTAAGACTGTATTTATACGAATTATTTAGACGTAGCGAAATTTTAGACCTAGTTTTTGAAATGGAAGATATTATTCGTATGTATACTGATGTGACCGGCCGCAGTTGCGATGGTGATATGCACGATGCATGTGATTTACATGCTGTAGAAGATGTTGAAAGCGACGTTGAAGTTCCTATATTCGATTTCGATAGTGATTCGGACCACGAGGACGAAATTAGCGACACTAATAGTAGCGTCATGAATGACGGCTGGAGTGACAAAATTTTTCCTGTGGAAGTCGAGAACTTTATTGAAAACGTTGGCCCTGTGCATGATCTTGATGCGAATGCTACTCCTTTTGATTACTTTAGTCTCATCGTCAATGAGGAGTTTTATCAATTTGCAGCAGATCAGACCAATTTGTACGCAACACAGCGTCAAGAACTAGCAGGAAAAGAAGACAAGTACTGGTCACCCGTAACTGCCGGCGAAATAAAACTTTTTTTCCATATTTACATCGTGATGGGCATACATGTATTGCCTGAGTATAGCATGTATTGGAGTACAGATGACAGGCTCAATGTTCTAGGTATATCATCATGCTTGGGGAAAAATAGATTTGAGAAAATATCTCAATATTTTCATCTGAATGATTCTTCTAGGCAGCATCCCAAAGGCCACAAAGATTATGATCCCCTATATAAAGTCAGACCATTTCTGGATATGGTCAAAGGGAATATTGCTTCTGTTTTTTCTCCTGGAAAGAACATAAGCATTGATGAAGCTATGATAGCTTACAATGGTCGTCTTTCCTTCAAGCAGTACATCAAGGGTAAGCCACACCCATGGGGGATCAAGGTCTGGTGTGCGGCCGACTCTGCAACAGGTTATCTGTTAGACTTTGATGTCTATGTTGGCAAAGTTCTGGAACCAATGCCACATGGATCTGGACATTATGTTGTCACTAAATTATGTCGGCCTTTCTTTGGAAAGAATCACCATATTTTTTATGACAATTATTTTTCATCTGTTCAGCTGGCAAATGATCTGTTGCAAAACAAATCATACTCATGTTCCACGATACGGCCAAATCGCAAGGGATGGCCAGATGCTTTCAAACCTAAGAGTACCAAATCTATGAAGCGAGGTGATGTGCAGTATAGGCAGCAAGGTAACACAGTGGCCACTGTTTGGAGAGACAAGAGATTTGTATCCATTCTGAGTACAAACACAACACCAGGTCTCACAACTGTGGCACGTCGTACCCCACACGGCAAAATAGATTTGCAGATACCATCCCCGGTGGCTGTTTATAATCAGTCTATGGGAGGAGTAGACAGATTTGACCAACTCTGTTCCTATTACCCTGTGGGCAGGAAATCTGTCAAATGGTGGAGGTACATGTTTCGCTTCCTCCTGCAAACTGCCATTATCAACAGCTCCATCCTTCACTCTTGTTCCCATCGACCCCACCCGAAGGAAAAGAATGTTGCGCAGATAGCCTTCCGATTGAGTTTGAGCTCAGCTTTCTTAAGTGGCAACATATCGAAGAAAAGGAAGGCTCCCACCAATCATGCTGCAACTTCGGGTGTCGGTAACAATAACCTGCTTGAGCACAGGCTTATTCGTATGGTAGGGAACAAAAGGGCATGTTTCTGGTGTGTGAAGAACCGGCAGCATGGAAGCAGAAACAGGGCACATGAGACCGTCTATGGTTGTAGTTTGTGTCAGATTTGGCTGGGCAAGGGAGAATGTTTCGCCCAGTATCATGCAACATTAACAAATTGACTACTGATGAGTCCAGATACTTTTCCTGTGCTGAAAATGTAAGTTACAAATTTTTTTCACCTCATAATTCTAACTTTAACAGTTTATTTTTTGGAATGTATAAGTGTTAGATTATTGTTGGTATAGTTTCCTGTGAGACTGTTCATTTTTCTGTTTATCTGCCAAGTCTGAGTGTGATAGGACAGACAGTTTTAAAGAAAATGCATTTTTAATATCATCATATCAACAAATTGGAGGAGTTATGCCCCTTGTGTTAGGGATGGGGGATTGACAATTGGGAAATCTCATAGGAGTGATAGGGTTAATCACAATGAGTGAGTTCTACTAGTTTCCAGAACTGTATTATTACTAAATATTCATTACATTTTTTAAAGACTTATAGACACATACGTCGTCTATATTTAGGAGCAGACAAATTGACACAGTGTATTAGTCATGTAATTTTAGACCTGGATCAAAATAAGCACATGAATAATTTATTTAGGAGCACCATGGGTCAGGAGTCACAATTTCTGCTTCAGGACTGGAGGGCTGCGCAATATGGCAGGAGCGTCAGGACAACATACTGTAGATTGCAACCCATGCTCTAGAAAAGACTCCACTGCATAATGATGAAAGAGCTAATCACTTATTTTCTGAGGATCTTGGCAATTTAACAAAGAAACATTACCATGCAAATATTATCTATAAATTTATTATTTTATTTTTTTCTCTTCATTAAATTAAGTAGTACTCACTTCTGCATTAGCTGCCTTCAGACTATGTGTCACATTTTGTGTGAATAATGTCAAATTTTCCTGTAAAGGGAAGACTGACAACGGCTTGACTGCCTGGGCAACAAGATCATCATCTTTGTCTCCTAGTAAACTTTTGGATGGCTGACTTAATACATTCTGCATATTTAAAAAAAAATAGAATTTAGATATTGCTGTGAAATTGATTTTTTTCCCAGTGAAAGACAAAAAAGGGACATGAACTACTGATTAATGAATGGCATCTGTAGCAAGGCTCTATCTAAAAATACATTACACATTGTACACAGTACAGGATGCTATTTGGACAACATCAAGAGTTGCAAATGTACAATGCTAAAAAGGCATAAAATATGGCAAATTAACATTGAGTAGAAAACAGTGATAGAAGAATGCAAATGTACCAGGCTTTTATGGTTTAAAAAAAAATGTTAATTCACAACACAAGCAAGTAGATGATAGGAAGATATAAACAAACAACAACAATAACACTAGAAAGGAATACAGCATGAAGATCTGACAATGAAGAAATTAGAGAAAGAAAAAGGTGTATGTGAAATAATTTCATGTAGATGATGATATAAGAAGGAAAGAGATTTTTCTTTAAAAATAAAAAAAAGTAATGTAAAATAACAGAAGAAAGTGAAGACCTTCAAGATATGATAGCTGAATTGGTTGAGCAAATGAACAAACCTGATATTCCTTGATGTATTTGTGGACAGTTCTGTGAGTTTTCTCTGTAGACGCTTTCAACGCCCAGTAGTTCAAGTCACTCCATCTTGCAATCTTGACAAAACCCTGGGTTATATAAGTTTTGAAAATATTCAATAGCACAGAGTTTCTCTTTGATAAATCACATTAGAGCACTGAACTTTAACACAAATTCCATATTATATATTATATATACAGTTAATCAATTATCTATTAAAATAACAACTGAAACTTTTTATTGACAGTTTTTTCATCCATTGATTATTCTTGAATTCCTGCTGGTTCTCTCTTGCAGCAAGACAAAGGTCCACTAAATCTCTAGCAGGATCTAGTCCAGAGAAAAGAAATGTGTTGTGTTGCCATTATCTGAAACATCCAAACTTTGTTGGTGGTATCTAAGAAGTTCAGTTGTGTGTCTCCATAGCTTAAATGTCTTGAGACAGCCTGTTAAGATGTCTACATTGGAATTAATCATGCACAACTAAGACTGTGTCAGGCAGAATGAGCAGTGTACTAGCATGTGAGACACATGACAAATTAATATGTATGCCCTTCAAAATCTGTGGAGGAGACAGCCCATATAGGTTTGCACAGAGTGTACTGACATCAATCCATAAAACAATAATTCATTATGTTGCATAGATCTGCAGAATGTAGTTTAGTGTAACCTTTTAAATCTCTGCCGTTCAGGAAAAACTCCAGAATTAATTCCCAAGGCAAGGGGAATAACTCTTGCACAAATCAGAAGTGATTGTGCAAGAAAATTAATATAAAATACAATTTGCAATCAATTTTTAATATTCAAAGTCCTATTAACAGATAAATGGAAGCGGTATTGATCTTTGAACATATCTTTATGACTGTTATGTAAGATAAGTTTACTTGTGTAACATGAGAGAAGAATAAAAATGAGCACCAATTTCATGTTGGACTCATTTACTTGTATGAATTTGTTTGCTGATAAATGTTCAAATGAAAGCTGCAAAGCAGTCTCCCTTACACAGTATGACAACAACATTTTGTAATAGTTAGCTACTCTAAACATATAGGCCTAGTTCACATAAAGAATGCCCTAGATATCTGGTGAAACACGGATTTCCAAAATAGATTTAGTTTTTCAGAAAATTTTGATACTGGCACACACAACATTTTGCATTTACCCCCCAAGGATTGACTCATGTAGAACTGGTGAAAACTAGGCCTAACCTTAGTCAAAAACAGACTAATCTCGATCAATGTTATTTGCAGTAAGTGATTTCTCATGAAATTTATCAAAATTGACATAGATCAGTTGTTTTGACTATTCTCCATCATTATTAGGTCTATGGTGCTGGGGCAGAGCACGTCAGCAATTAGGCTTAGAGTACATATCGCCACTAATTTCAACTAGACCTACTAAATACTGAACTACTACCCCATCAACGTCCGATTCATTCACGTTCTCTTGAATTTCATTTAAAAATTGCCTATTAACATCATCTGAATCATAAGCAGGTCCATTTTTACCATAGTTTGACCAAATTTGAAGGTCATAATAAACTTTGTGAAGTTCAGAAATGACAGCTGTTAGAAACGAACGGAAAGAAACCACTGGATGCCGGCAGTACTGGTAATCATGCCAGAGATAAATTTAGCATGACTATTAACACGGAAGTGGTAACAGACATGTCAGACATGAAAAGGACCACGTGTCAATCCGACGAGAATGGCCGTCACGTAATGAATATATAGCCATCGATTTTGTCCGCTAAGGGATTGAATGGGTTAAACAAGAAGCCTTTCTTTTATTTAAAAGCTTTTAAACTTTTGTTACTACTTTTCATCTGTAAATGTCTATGAACTGTAACCATAGCAAACAAGGGCAGATATTCAAAGAAGCACAAGACTTTCTTTTAATGATAGTAAATGTACCTTGAGCTGTTTGTCAATGGGAGCTCTCAATCTCTTGATCTCTGCTTCTATGCATGGCTGGTACTGCTTGTAAAACTGATAAATATTCCACAACATGTGCAGCAGTTGTTCTGTAAGTGTACAATAAAACATAAGATAAGGACATTCAAATCACAACCATTCACAAACAAATGTCCAATCTTGATACCTTCAGATTTGATATTAAAGGAGTCAAACACATGGCCTGTAGAAAACAATATGATTATAACTAGTACAACTGAGGATGAAGTTGATATAAGTTTTGAAATCATAAAAAAATTCACAAATGAAGCTTCTCTCATAAATTTAAAAAGAAACCTGTGCATTTAAGAAATGGGGGAAATAGTACAGTCCATCCTTCTCTGGAATTGAGGAGAGAATTGTACCTTTTGATAACAAAATAATATTGAAGAATGTAAATCTGAATATTAAATTCCCCCCCCCCCCCCATACCAACAATATAAAATATAAAGGAGGGGAAGATCAAACTAATGATGATCAACTTAAGTTACTTCAGAATCTACATATACCATTAGAAGACGCATGGTGATGTGCATGTGTTGTGATAATTACAGAGCAAAAGTGAAACATATCACAAGATGCCATCATATTCATTAATTCATTTTCCTTTTGCACTGAAGATAGCGCATAGGGCAGATCTCTCCAATTCTGTCTGTTCAATGAAATTCTGTGCAGTTCTTGAATAGTATGGATATTGATTGTTTTGCTTTCTCTAAGTATTGTTCTTCTGAGTGTTTCTTTTGGTCTACCCCTGGCTTGAATGAAAAAGAATTGGAATGAACTGACTTCTGTTACACAAATGTGTGATGTTAGTTGATTAATCCAACGATCGACGGAATGACCTAGACTTGATTAGAGAAACACCCTCCATCAACGGACATCACTACAGAAAGTCTGTATATTCATTACCCTCTACATTATATTCATTTTTTTATATTGGAAACTATTCTCAAAATCCTGCTGCATCTCTAATTTATTTAGTTTCCTTAATTGACATTGACACTATTGGTGCTCGGTTTCTCACAGCATGTGATGAAGAGTATACATGCTGATGATTCATTCTAGCAAGCTGATGCTCGCTGGTTACACACAAACTCAATTTTCCTGTTATGATTGCCCCTGGAGTAATTACAAATTATTTAAGTCACAATGTCCTATCTTCTTCATTCTAGAGACCTCATTTAAAAAGTGTTCATGTAGATATCTCATTATCCAAGAAGGGATTCTCTTTGTTATTGTCCATGCTTCAGTTATAAAAAGCTATTAGGAATATGCTTCCAACACAGAAATAAAAATGCTATGACAAGTTTAATCTGTATAAATGCTAAGTTAGTCATATGATATAGGCCTACCTTGTTGAGGACTTTTGTCCATATGAAGAAGTTGACAGTGAAAGGCTAGGAGCATCTGAAGACGAACTCTATATTCTCCCATTGATGAACCCTCCATGAATTTTTTCAGTGTGTCAATGGTGGAAGTCTGTTAAACAATTATTGTAACAGAAATAGTTTTATATTTCAATCATGTAACAGAAATAGTTTTATATTTCAATCATCACAAATGACACTTTTAAAATATTACATCTTCCAAATAACTAATAAACACACTGGGAAAAGAGTGGTCAAATATTATGTCCATATAGTTTTCTATTTGGTGTTTTTTAGGATATATACACTATACATTCGTGCTGGTTTATATGTAGAAATTGTGTACACGTGAATATCAATGCAACAAAAACTAAAAGTGCCGACTGCTAATATTTATCAAATTTGTAGCCAAAATCAGTTTGATACTAACTCATAATAGACTATTCTATATAAAGTGACAGCTGACATTCCGTACACTTTATTTCATGGTTATTCATACACGGATCATCAGACTGGAGAAGATTCATAAGGTGAATAATCTTGGGATGTACCAGGGATACACCCTGTGTGGTAATGAGGTTTCTCCTTGATTTCCCATCCATAGCTGACAGAATCATGATATGGTGATATCTGGCACATCGTAAAATCAGAGTACGTATGGACTTGTCCAGAGTACACTGATGATAATCTGCAGTCATCTTATTCCGCATACTAGTAACTTGTCACTGTTTTTTAAATTCTTATACAGGTTATTTTGTTCTACACTATGCATCTTCTGAATTTTGAGTTTGATATTATTGGTAGAATTTGGAATGGACAGTGCAAGTCATTCAAGGACCCTGCTGGTAAAACTTGTAAAATTTATTTGTACATGCTGGCACTGACCTTACTTATGCAGTAAACTGGCCGCTTCAGTTAATGTTCCTAAATAACTATTTATAAAACTGAAAAGTTACTCAATACTATAAAATAATATACAAATTATACGTGTCCAAAATGTGGCAGGGAATTGCTAGAATGTGATTTTTTTTTAAAGTAATTTCTTATGCACTCATTTTCAAACTCTGCTATGCAACATCACATATCTGAGATTATTGTCATCACTGTCGATGGAATACTATTATATAATGTGAATAGCTGTTATAAAGAATGAAAGGGAACTTGTGACATGATAGTGGCAGCAAATAGCAAAAGGATAAAACTACATATGCTCTAGCAGTCTTCAGTGTTTGTTCTGAGCTCTTGAAGATCAGCAGATTATCATCTGAAAAACAGAATGTGTTGTGTCACTATTTACAGCTTATCTGTGGCATATGAGCAAGGGGTAGACCAAGAGAAATACCCAGAAGAACAATACTTAGAGAAAGTAAAACAACCAATATTCATACTATTCAAGAACTGCACAGAATAGCTTTGAACAGACAGAATTGGAGAGATCTGACATCTGCCCTATGCGCTACACAAAAGGAAATTGAATGAATGAATGTGGCATATGCCCCTTTCGGTCTGATACATCCAACTTAAGCACTGCCTCTATGTCACTTTGACATTATGAGATGGTCATAACCTTATGAGCCAGCTCCAGCCCAAAACCTCCTATGTCACCTCTGACAACGGGGTGCAAAGGGAACGCATTGCTCTTGGCGGACCCAGGGTTAGCAGATAACCAAGATCCCAAAAGTGCCTCCTCGTGGCGCACCCTGGTAACAGAAATACAGCGGCTAATGCTGATTCTGGCTAAACCTTTTGGGGATCGTGTCCGTGAATGTGGAGGTAACAGATGGAATGAGATTTGACTGCAAAAAGACACCACTGTGCCAACACATGCAGCAACACTGTCGACACACAGTGAAGCTAGAAAGTCTGGTAGAAGCATTGGAGGGCGGCCAATGTAGTCGGTACGAAGCAGGCAGATGTTCTAAGAAAAATAAAAGTACACTGAGAAAGATGCACAGCGCTAGAGGGCAGCGTCATGTGTAAAAAACATGGAAGACGGTTCGATGAAATTGGAACTAAAGCATTGTTTGCTCGAGACAAGCTTCTAGTTACGATGATCCGAGCCTGGGCCCAACTCTACTGTCGAGTCTTTCCTATACTGGAAGCATGCTCGCGGAGAGAAAAGGTTCAGTACCCGATGGGCACAGGCATAGCAGTCCGATGTGGCAAGCTCTGTTCAGCTCTAGAACAAAGCACAAGTTCCTAACGTTCCTAAATATGTGTACAGATTCAGACCTGGACGAGGGGCTCACGGAAGTTGGTGAATAACGCTTCTGCTAAGAAGACGAACGAGCCTGAGCCCAACTCTTCTGTCAAGTTCTTCCTAAACCGGAATCAGGCTTGAGGACGAGAAAAGGTTTAGTACCCGATGAGCACGGGCACAATACGTCTAATTACACGAGGCATGTTCACTGACTGCGAAACGCCACGTGCAGGACAGACGTGAAAGACAAACCGTCTCTGCATAGAGTCAGTACACATTCACCGTCTGGCGACAGATAGGAAGGCTGTCACAGGCTAGGGTAGCCCACCCGAATTGTCAAGGCATGCCGAAATCGGATGTGCTAGGCCTACAAGGCGCATAACGGTGGTACAACATAATCACGCTTCCGGCAGAAATTGCACAGATATCCGTGCTGGTTACAATGGAGCGAACGCAAAACAAACAAACCTCTGACAAAATGCATAGTTAGGTAACAGTGTTGCTATTCTTTGCTTCCCTTTCAGACTTCAGCAATACACAAGTGTTCTAGTAGTCTGTATCGACAGCTTTTTCACATATAAGCATAGAAATCTCATTTCAATTGCCAGGTAAAACTTAGAAAAAGGTAATGAAGTTATAATTACTGGAAACACACAGGAAAACAACAAAAATTTGACATTTCAACATAAAGACTGTTATCGAGAACACAACATTTAACAAGATAACTCAACAACAAGTCAATACTGCATTTTTCCTGTTAAGGAGTTGCAGAGAGGGGATTGAATAGCTGCACTAAATAACAGTAAATAGTAAACAACAGCACTGTCCATAATCACATTTAAGAGTTCATTTAGGATTGTACTTTTTAAACTAGTTGGCATAAGAAAAAAATTACGGTTTTTGCCTCAGAACATTTATTTCTGCAGAATACCAAAAACAGAATTTATTCACAGAGAAAGAAAAAAATAGGCCCTATGCAAATTGAAAAATAATAATAATGGGCTAATTTGTTCCTTCTTACAAAAAATTTACTAGGAGAAACAGTAAATATACATACTTCAAAAGGCCAGGGCAAATGGCAATGTTAGTCATCACTGAGCATGTCTGATGATGTTGGATCTGTAGCAAAGACCATAACTGTAACTTCAACCCAGACTCAATACTTTCATTGGAAGAACTATCAGAAACTGCCACTGGTGTTTGCAGCAGAAGATTGAGACTGACACATGCTTTCCAGTTTGGGATTGTTTAGACATCAGGTCAGTTTATGTATTGTCTCTGCAAAGAAGGCTGCCTGCAATGGATCTCCAACACTCTCCTTGGTGGTGCAGCTGTAATTTATCCATCTGTTTCCCTTCAATTTGGCTGCTTCTTGCTCGACAACCTTTAAACTCTACTCCCTCCTCCTCTCTGCAAGTCAGGTCTTCAACAAGAGGTCATGGTTTTGTTTTTTTAAAGTAGACAATATTTTGTCTTTTTATTTCTATGCAGTAGTAAACTAGCCTAGTTCTATTTTCACAATTTTTTTTCAGAACGTTCTTATGTTTCGCTTTTCCTGAAATTCTAACTATTCGTCTGTACGCCCACATCACCAAGGTGTTAACTATGATGTCTTTAAAGTTCTTGATCATTGGAATAAGTTTCAGCTTCGTGAATTATGCTTAAAACGGTATTGTGCCGGCAGTGCAGTATTTGACGAATACGATGGACGCTAACTAAACTTAAACTAGTAGCAGACTATGGACTAGATGCAGCGTGCTATCTTTCAAGTTGTCAGTGCAAATAATTTGCAAAAACTAGCAAAAGTCAATGTCATCAAACAGTTTAAAAAATATCCTCTTCAATTTCCAACGAAATATTAAGGAAACCACACATATGTTTCTAGAATGTAGTATCAATGTCATCCAGAAGGTAGGACGCCATGGCATAAATATCTAGCGCCACGTCATCAACAAGGGGAGTCCACTTAAAAAATTTATTTCAAGCTATACAGAGTTATTTCCCATAAATAGCATTTGGAAATCGCCCTTAAAAAACAAAAAAGTTTTCTAACTATGAGTCAACATCATTGCACTCCCGGCAAAACCAAAGTGCTGGTCTCCCTCCCCAGTAGGTGTTGAAAGGTATACATGCTTATACTACTTCATGTGGCCTGCTGTTCATACACACACTTTGTGCAGGAACTATCTTAATTGTCACTTAATAATGCCAAATGCTGAATACACCATAAATTGCAGTATCCACTTCCAGCTGTTGATCATTAACAGTTTCAACATTTTCCTTATCCACTGCCAAGTTATCATGTACCTTTGAATGCAATCCTGTTAATCTCATTACCAGGAACATCTGCATGCCCACGGCAGTAGAGTCACATGATGTCCCAGAGAATGAAAGAATTTATAGATCTGCCCACTCTTGCCGACATTAGACCTATTTGAACCTTTCTAACCATTGGAGGGCTGAGGTATGCCTTCAACCTACATGTTCTTGATAGTAGTTGTCTTATCCTCAGCTACGATCTGTGATTCTCTTACCATGAGAAATAGCTATAAATTTCCAGCTAGAATTATCGCCAGAAAAGTACAAATTCATCAGTGAACACAAATACATCCACATCCTTGTTTTTTATTGGTTTTTTTATTAATGTTATTTTCCATACCTACTTCATTGTTCTTCTAAATGCAGCAGCACGCTGCATGCAGACCATATCACCCAGAGCCAGAAACTATAGATCAATTTATGGTGTTTACTAAGTACGGTTAAATTTAGGGTTTTTTAAATTTAGGGTACATTTGCCTTTCAAAATAAGAACAAATTCTTTTGTAGCTATATTGAAGTGTTAGCCTTTTATTTTATTATGGTCTGGGAACTCTTAAATATTGGATGGATATATAAGTCAAATAAGCAAGTAAGAGAAGAACACCCAACATCAATATGTTTCTATAACATTTAAGAATAAAACGATGGGCTTATATTGGACATGTACTTAGAATGAATGATACTGCCACTACAAATATCAAATTGCGTACCAGATAGCAAAAGAGACTGGGAGGGGGATGTGGTGGGTGTCAATCTAAATAAAAAACTTGTCCCCATGTCCTTGTGGGAATCTTGAGGTAATTATTTGGAGAAAAATCAAGAAAAATTGGGAGGTTTCTTTGCGCTTGTTGTTCAGTACCAAATGGCATGCTCTACTTTACTTAAGGAGTAAGTTAAAATAAAACCACCAAATAACCCCCCTCCCTCAAATTTATAGACTTGTTGTTATGTCTTACATGTTGCAGTTTTAATATCATCTATTATTCTGATGCTGAAGACGGATGTGCCGGGCCATTGGCGCAAATAAAATGGCAACACAATGCATTTCCATTCTCTGGACAACATCCTGGAAATCTAGTAGGACAATGGTCCTGCTACAAGAGAATTCAGCAGGAGTTTGAGAATGAACGCTGAAGAAGAAGAATAATCTATTATTTCCATAGGAGAGTTGATAAAATAGTGAACCGATCATTCAGCTTGTCAAATTAGCTTGTGGTTTGAAATCCAACCATCCAGGCCCGAAAGAGGAGTTAAGAATAGGGACACTGTTACTTGCCAAACAAATTGTAAGAAGTGACTAAGAAGGTTTTAGGGGTGGAATATGCTGCCTCACCCCAAAGACCCAGAAGTCATATGCTGAAGTCAAATGTGTCAGGTGAAAAAGCATATATTGTAATCAAGCTGTAAACTGTGACACAACACATTCCACTTTCTGGACTACATTTTGCTAATCAGCAGGAATTTGAAAACAAACACAGGGGTGCAAAGGGAACGCATTGCTCTTGGCGGACCTAGGGTTAACAGATAAGCAAGATCCCAAAAGTGCTTCCTTATGGCGCACCCTGGTAACAGAAATGCAGCGGCTCGTGCTGATTCTGGCTAAACCTTTTGGGAATCGTGTCCGTGAATGTGGAGGTAGCAGAAGGAAAGAGATTTGACCGCAAAAAGACAGGCAATATCTCTGACACCTCTGTGCCAACACATGCAGAAACACTGCCGACACACAGTGAAGCTAGTAAGTTCGGTAGAAGCACTGGAGGGCGGCCAATGTAGTCGGTATGAAGCAGGCAGATGTCCCAATATAAATAAAAGCACAATGAGTACACTGTGAAAGATGCCCAGCACTAGAGGGCAGCGTCATGTGCAAAGAACATGGAAAACGGTTCGATGAAATCGGAACTAAAGCATTGTTTGTTCAAGACAAGCTTCTAGTTACCAGTAATCCCAGCCTGGTCCCAACTCTACCGTCGAGCCTTTCCTATACTGGAAGCATGCTCGCGGAGAGAAAAGGTTCAGTACCCGATGGGCACAGGCATAGCAGTCCAAGGTGACAAGCACTGTTCAGCTCTAGAACAAGTCCGCAAGTCCCTAACGTTCCTAAATATGTGTACAGATTCAGACTTGGACTAGGGGCTCACGAAGTTGGAGATCCCTGTGGATTATTGACTGAAGCTGTGTTATCTGCTATGAGTGGTACTCTTGACAAGTGGTGTGCTGTTTCGTTGAGTGATGGAGTACATATGGGAAACCGAATACAGTGAAGTTAATCCTCTATGACTTTTGAACCCTTTTGAATTTTGATTTATAATCTAGATGTTATCCATGTCTATCTTTGACTAGCTATTTATTCTTAGTTCTTTTCTTCTTAGTGTATGATCCCTAACGCTACTTATAAAACTTCTGCAGATCTTTTGAAGGAGAATTCTTTTATTATAGTTCCCAAGTATCTCCAAAACTGATAAAGATCTCAGGTTTGAAACGTTAATTTAGTCATACATCTTTGTGTCTGTTTTGTTAGCTATAAAATTTATTACTTTGTGTTTTTTTTTTACAAATACTTAATGAAGAACTAGTAGGAAGAACGCAACAAAAATCAGAGAGAAATGGCTGGCGATGAACAGGACATGCATTAAGACAAACAGAAAGCATATTACAACAGGTATTTTTCTGGAAGCCATAGGGAAAGAAGAAAAGAGGAAGACCAAAAAAAGAAGAATATCTAGAAGACACTTAGGATAACTTAGATAATTTAGATTAACTTAGGATAGGACAAGATGGAAGAGATTTGTTGATGAACTATGCTCTGTAGAGAGTTGAATGATATAGAAGAAGAATATAGTAAATACAATTATTTCATAGGAAAATGTATCCAAAAACTAACCATCTAACAATAAAGTAATAACCAAGAAATTGGAGAAAGACCGAACATCTGATTCATTACCTCTTCAGCTTTCTTGTCCTTTGATGAATCCCTGTTGGCAAGAAATGTTGATGTCAACTGAAATAAATGAAACCACCAGTGACTGGCCTTTTCTTTGCATTTTTCTTCCTCTCTGTCCAAAGCACTGCTCCAACAACTGAAATTGATAGAAAATACATTGGTATAATGACATTTATTTTTGATGCCAGAATTTAACAAAATAAACTAAATATTTACATCAACGCATCACACTCAAATTTATCAACACTCAGTAACTTCAATTAGTTTTTGCATAATAATAACAAGAATGTACTTGTACTAACCTCAACTCCAGCTTTCTCCACTGCACAATAACAGCAGTAATCTCACTCAGCTGGGTTGCCATGGAAACATATGAAGCTGCATTACTCTCCCAGTCCTATTAATACAGTACAAGTAAATATTAGAAAATATATTAATTACAGCAAATTTTTAATGCACTGTTAAGAAACATATAATACATATTAGTTAATAGAATTATATTGAAGTTTTATGAACATGTAACTTTACCATTCCGTGTTTTAATCAGGTTAGTCAAGATGTAAACTGGTGTTCAAGTCATCTGATCATAGCACTCTACTGTTTCCTGTTATCAAGTTATATATATGTGGCAATCGGATGCTGGACTTTTAGTTAAGGGTGCAAAGAATAGGGTCACTTTCTTTTTTCCAGGCATGTTGTACGAGGCGACTAAGATAAGTTGAGCGATAGGCTGACAACCTGATACCCGTGACTGAAAGAAATCATCACTGCATGTCTTGTCTCAATTTCTTACTTCTGTTAAATGGTCTTCATGGATGATGAAGAACGCAGGTCAGCGGAAATTCACCTTTGCAGCAGACCCCTAGGTGGTGAGGAATGCTAGATAGGTACAAGTATTAATCATAGCCTGTCTAGCATCAACAGATTCAAACTGAATTGTCAGAAAGTTATCTGACTAACCTGAGCTTTCTGTAACAATAGTTCTAATCCAGTAAGAAACTTGACCACAGGACTTGTTACAGAGAAGGACATGATACGGTCCATTACTTGGTTCAGCTGATGGAGTAAAAAAAGAAATACAAAATAAGAAAATACTAGAAATGGACAGCAAGTATAAAACATTCTTTTAAAACTGTTTAAACTAAAAAAACATTTTCTCTTCCCATCTCTTTAAAGAAAAGGAAGGGAAAAAAATGTGGATATGCAACTCTAAAATAGTACCAGACATTGAATATCTGTGCACAGGTTTTCATAGAATATTTTGGTTAAATACTAATGACATTATTTTTGTCTATTTTCTATAGATGATATCTGACAATTCCCAAGCTATGTATGAGCGGGACTAACACTTTATGCTTACATGGACGGCAAACACACTTTCTATACATATTGATGCTATGTCCACACACTGATGCACTATGGAAACTCATATACACACAATTTCAAAATCAAGTATTATTTTAGTCACATATCAAAATGTGACAATCATAAATAAGTAGTCTCTAAATGGCTCAAATAGAAAGGAGACAAAAATAATGCAATACTTTTAAAGCAATTATATAAAAACATTAGAAATGTGGCACAATATGCTTGTATAAGTTTGGGTAAGTGACCAGCCCTTCGTGCATAAAACAGTAAAAGATCAGACAAGACATGAGGAAGTCCAAGAACTAGATTGGTGGAGACATTTAAAGAGACAAGGGCGGACCATGACCATGGTCAAATGGCCAAAGACAGACGACTCCAACTTTCCTCTACAACACTTAACAGCACAAGTGGAAATGACAATATATAGTTTGATTGTTTCCTCAAGTGTGTGTGAGAGCTTGAGTTGATACAGGTGTACTAAGAGGTGGCAGACCCATGTGTGTAGTCTAGAGACAGTGATATGCAAAGTGTCTAACATCTATTAGATTTGGTGCAGGTTATGTTGGCTGTGTCAGAACCCCAGAAATAAATGCAGAAGAAAGAAAAATTTCACATTAGTAATGTTAATTAATATATACTAGCAATCATAAAAATGCACCAAAAGCATGACCTATTTTCACCACTGAATTATTTATTTCAGTGAGTGATTTTCAAACCACGTGAATGTGTGCGGGTTATCTTTAAGGTTTTCACGTTTTATTGGCATTGTCATGTTTATTCCAATATTGCGTGCTTCATGTGCAAAACATCAAGTTGCTGAATTCTGGCCATATTACTAGTCGAATCAAGTTGAGATTTGGCATACACATTAGTAAAGTTTCAGGGAGTAAAACACCATCTTTTGTTTTCATTGAAAGGAAGTTGTTTTTGTGTTTGCAATGCCTCAACTTTCATCACAATAGTCATGGTAGGCTGTTGGTATGTTGAGGAGTGGTGTGGTGACAAGAGGAGTTGCCAGACATTTGAATTGTGACCACTCCACTACAGTGATGCTAAATGAGAGATTTGTGGCTACAGGTATAACCAATGACCGTCCAATGCCTGGTCAACCAGCAACGATAGCTCAAGATCGCCAAATTCAATTGATGCATCTGCTCGACCACTTAACAGCAACTCGGGCACTGCAATAGCATAACACACGCCAATGCCAAACTTGTATTGATCCTACAGGGGGCCATACACAGTATTAATGATGTCCCTGACAGTGAGTGCAATTCTTTTTTAACCTTAACATAGAAAACTGCTTAGGTGACCATCTTGAATTTGTTCACTCTTTAGAAAAATGCAAATTTGCATCCATAAATGGATCAGATTTGTAAATTCACTTGTTTTGTGTATTTTTAAATTCAGCACACAAAAATTGCTATACTTTAAACAAAGTGGTGCATTTTTAATGATTGCTGATATAAGAAAATAACATAGATATAATTAAATTAGTAAATCCAGAAAATGTGGTGGAACTGGAAAAATTGGGGGGAAAAAGACAGAAGATTTTATAAAGGATGAAATGACTTTTTGTTCATGTATTGGGAATGTTTACACAAGAAACCATGTTCTACAGATATAAGTTGAAAGTTTGTCAAACTAACAAAATAATTATTTATGGTTTGTGAAGTAAATCAACCTACCAGGACAAGGGTTGGGTGGTCCGGCCATTCTAGTTGCAATTGTTTGACTCTCTTCCTCAAACTGTCAATCACTGACTTACACTTCATAACTTCTGGCACATTAGCATCATAATATATATTGTAAGTTTTTCCAGATGGCTTCTTTAAAACATCCTGCATGAAAAAAAACATGTTAATGATTTATATAAACAAGCTGAAATAACATCAACAAGACAGGGAGAAATGGACTAGGATGTCAGGATAAGAATACAGAAAGTTAGAGGAAGATTTTTTGCATTAGGAAATATATAAAAATCAATAGACACACCAAATACACAATTAAGAATATTTAACTCAAATATTAAATTGGCGTTGTTGTATGGCTAAGAAACATGAGATACTACAAAAGGGACAGCAAGAAAACTACAAACCTTGATCAATGGATGCCTACAAAGAATAGATTTGAAATGGTATAATAGTCCACCAATGAGGACCTCATGCAAAGAACTAAACAAACTCAGTGTAGGAAGAACTAAGGAAACTGTTGGAGATAGATAGGACATGTATTATGAAGACCAACAGAAAACAAACTGTTGGCCAGGCATTGTTCTGGAGCAAAAGGGAAAGAGGAAAAGAAGATTAAGAAATACATAGAGGAAAGAATTGCAGACATAAAGGCTTGGTAGATAGAACATGGAAAGAGCTGGAAGCAATAGCTAAAGATAGAACTAGATGGAGGAAGTTTGCTGAAGACCTATGCTGCACAGTGTGCTAAAAGATGTAATGATGACTTTACTTCATTAATATCAATAGGTGAATAGTCCAGACTAGCAATAAATTGGTAGTGCTTTCAAGGACCATTGCTAAGATCTAATGAGATTAATGAAATGCATAAGTGGTGTCCAGATATTCAACAATACTTGAAAAGCAATGTTCTATACACAAATCTGCTTCACATATTTATTATACAAACTAGTTGTGGACAAGAAGCTAACCAGCAATGCATATCCAACAGCCCATCCAGACAAATAGAAAAAAAACAAAAAAACTTATGAGACATCAGTGAACAAAAATTAAGTATGGTTACTTCAGTTCGAAAAGAAATTAGTAACATATTATATTCAAGATGTAGCCATATACCCAGAATATTTTGGCTGTAGTGATTTCTAGGCAATATAAATACATTCAGTAGTTAGGCATTGTTTTCTGAATGGTCTGGATGCACAATTGTCAGTAGGATTTGAACCCTGTATATTCAATCACAGACATGCTTAAGCAGTTAACATATATAATATTTTATGTCAAAAAGTATATCTCACCATTTTACTTCAAAAACGAAACTTATAATGTTTCTTACAAAAGAAGATAACTTATCATTTGACTTCCATAATGTTCGGTGTGCATATTGCTAGTTTCAACATAACTCTACTGGTGTTCATGAATAGCCCAGTTTAGTAATTATTAATTCTTTTCTCTTAAGATATCTAAGACAAACGATCCGGTTAGAATCAAATATAAAGTACAATAAAGTGAACATAGTACAATCTATAATATCTGCTACATTTAATGTATAATATTAGACAAACCTGAGCGATGGAGCCACTACTTAGTTCGAGGTACTGAAGGACAGATCCTCCAACTAATAAATGTGAACCAAGGATCTTATAGTCTGTCTCAGGATCTGTACAAGAAATGTAAAATAAACATATGGATATTTATGAATAGCATAACACAAATGAGTGGTATTAGCAAAACAAAACAAAAAAACTCAGAGCATTCAGTCTGTAGTGCAAGTGATAATCTCCAGGGACTTTTGAAAACATGTACTTGTAAACAAAACATTGTGGGTATATTTTAAACTCAGAACTTCTGAAACAAAAGTCAAATGGATTGACCGTATCACCATAGAGATCCATGAATAATAAAGCCAATACTTTATAAAGGCTGAATCAAAGCCAGGACTTTCAGACAAAAGTTCAGTACCAAACCTCAACTTCAAAGTGCACACTATTCTTTCTTTTGGTCTAAGGGGTTGAAAGAAAAGGGTTTAAAAGGCATATTGACTTCATCGTACTTGGATTGCCCCATATATACTCCGTCACTCTCAATAAAACAGCACACTTCTTGCAGAGAGTGTCACTTAGCTTCAAACAATAATCCAAAAAATCCCCCCCCCCCCCCATTCCACTGTAAATAAGATGTCACAAACAGGATTCAAACATGCGACCTCTCGAGCACAAAGTGAGCAGCTTAAACTACTATGCCAGGAAGATAAATGCATGTAATATAATAAAGCTACAAATAAATAAGCATAACAGAAACATAGATACATGATGATTACAGTAAATGACAAGCTTACCTATGACATCAAAGGCAGATCTAACAACCTCTGCTCCAATTTGATAAGACATGAGGCAGGGAGTCAATATATCTGGTGCAGATATTGAATCAGGTGCACTTTTCTCCAGCCAAGCAGCTTGTGATAATGTGGTGAGAATCTCGCTGTGAATTGAACAAACCTGTGCCATCTCTTTAGGGGAAATCCCACCAAGAGAGACTGTTCTTCTATTAGATGTTTTCTCCTCTGCTTCCTTTTCCAACCCAATATCCTCTAATCGTTCAGCTCCAGTTACATCAATGAAGTCCTGAAAAATGAATGTTGATTATAGGATTTTCATTATTATTTGTGGCCATATTTGAAGCCAATGTAGTCATATGGACTGTGTGGTCAAAAGTGATACCAACAAATGGCTTTCATGAGATTGTATGTTTTCTACATACACACACAGAATTCCTCAGAACATGAGGCTTTTTCTTAAAGCATTGCTTGCTGTTGAGAGTTTTCTGCTGAAGTCTTCTAGTTATGAAAGAAAGCTCTAGAGAATTCCCCCCCCCCCCAATGTACAAATGAGCTTTATTTCTCATAGTTCTATGAGTGAACACATTTTTATTAGTCTTTTGAACTGATTTAATGTGATTGATCGAATTCATAGGTGCTCAGTATATTGAACAGATTAACAAAGGGTTTACATCATAGTGATCTTTTAGCTCTTACCTATACTATGCTTCCTTTGCCTCTTCTTCTGCATTCGTTCTTAAACTCCTGCAGATTAGCAGGATGTAGTCTGAAGAATAGAATGTGTTGTCATGGTTTACAGCATTGCTGCGATATCTGCACCTTTTAGCCTGACACATCCAACTTCAGCATGACGTTGGGCCACTTTGACCCTATATGGGATGGGACAACCAACTCCACCACATAATCTTCTTAGTTCTTTATGACATGCATGGAAGGTAGTGTTGCCATTCCTTGCTCCCCTATCGGGACGTCTCATCACGGTACCTATATCTATATATGTAATGAGATAAGACTCACTTTCTAAAACTATTTTCCAAGGAACAGTCAAGGATGGAAGGAGAAGGCAAACAAAGAAAATCTTGAATTGATAACATCAGGGCATGATTTTCTAAACTCGCCCTAATGGTTGAGGACAGAGGTGTTTGGAAGGCATTTTGTGCGGACATCTCCAGTTTGGTGGTACCCTATGATCCTGATGGGTTATGGGACTATTATTATTATTACGTGTGCTCTAGCTATTGTTGAAAGAACAAGCAACATTACAAGATTACACTTCTCTATTGATATTGTAAAGAAACACATTATATGTCTAGTGGACCTGACATTCTATTTCCCACTTGATATTGTAAAAACACATTATATGTCTAGTGAATCTGACATTCTATTTCCCACTTGATATTGTAAAAACACATTATATGTCTAGTGAATCTGACATTCTATTTCCCACTTGATATTGTAAAAACACATTATATGTCTAGTGAACCTGACATTCTATTTTCCACCTCATAATGTATGTAATCAAACTCTTGATTGCTTCATAATTTATTCTTGTATGAGCTTGAGACAGAATATATAAAAATACACCCCATCATCACTTTATGAAACATAAAGGTCTACCACTGAACAAGTTACCATGTTAAAAACAAATCATACAAACATTAGAAATAAAATATCTAAACAAGAGATGACTACAACTTAGTAGACTGCCTGGGACTGTTCACTATACTTCACCAGAGTGCAGGACACAACAGAACAAGTGATTCTCAGCCTTTGTGAGACCACAAGCTGGTAAACAAAATTTTAAAAGTAGGTGCAGGGCCTGAACAAATTCTATATACTCATAAATAGCTTTACAATTCAAGGTGAAAATCTCATGTCACAGTAGCCATGTTGCAATATAACAAACGCACATAATGTGACTGTCTGTTATAATCTGTGTACTTGAGGAACAGATCAACAGACTCCTGAGTACATCCTGCAGTGCTGTCCCAGTATGACAACTTAAAATGGCATATTAAACCAACGGCTCAACCTTGAAAACAAAGATGTATGGAAGAAAAGAAAAGTTAGTTAGTTAGTCAAGACATCATCATCACTGCACACAAAAAACATCCATAGGTGTTCCAATCTCCCTCTGAATATACCCGCAATTATACGACTACTGACAGTTCCAGTTCTCTGTTGGTTAACAAGCATTCTTTGTCGACTATTGCAGATATGAGTTGCACTCTGTGTGTCAATCCAGTTCAAGTCCATGGTTACTGTCATAATGTTGATTGTCATGTTACTTGTAGTTACAGCCAAAGCTCAACTCTCCTCTCTAATAGTCTTCCCTACACATTGAGCTAACCAAAAAAAACCTCCAGATGACTAGAGCACCTCCGTTCTCCGGACTACATCCTGCTAATCTGCAGGGGTTTGAGAACAAAGAAGAAGAAGAAGACTAGAGTACCCAGAAGACTTGCAAACATCAAGCCGCAGAACAAAAGAAAGAACACCTTTCGCAAAGTTTTAACATTTAGTTAATATTTATTTATGATTTACCTTTTCAAAAGAAGGATAAGATGCTCTAAAATCTGCCTCATCCTTCTCTTTATCTGATCTTTCATCTCCATGCGTCTGATCTTTATATCTGTATAGAGCTGCATCCTCATCCTCTTTTTGCTTTCTCCTCTCCTCTTGTTCTGCCCAAGCAGTTGAAAATTGAGTCATGATGTGAGATAATGCAGAAATAAGATTGCTGTCCAGATGTCCAGCAGTGAAGCTATGAGCCTTCAGGAGCAGCAAGGAACACAAAAGGAGTCTGTAAGGATTCAAGATAAAAACTGTAAGAAGCAACGCATTGTGACCTTTTCGAAATCAGTGTTTTATAATATATATGAATGCTGGAAAATATTTACCCGTGACAAAAATATGAAAATGTAATATTAGAGTACCATGATTTAGTGTATTATAGAAGAATCGCAGTTGAAGTCAAATAAGCCTACAGAGCACAATTCTAACTTATTTCACATCTTATAATTTATTATCAATTTTATGGGTTTCTTAATCTTATCTTCCTGTTATTCAGCACACTGAATCTTTTTCATCAAACTACCCATATTTTATATTCAACACATTGAATGTTTTCTTTCATAATCCCATCTCATATTCTACACATTGTTTACCCTCTCAACTGTCTGAAAAAACTTTGAGCCGCCCTTAACAGTCACTAAGTCTGCTAAGTCCTGCACCTTATTAAGAATGACATTGAGCTGCTAAGAGTAGAACTACTCTGCAACAATTAGACATCAACAACTGTTTGAACAGCAAATCAACAACAGATTGAATAGTTTCCCTCAAACTAACCCCTATTTAATATTCAGTAGATTTTCCGTCAAACTAATTAATCTTCAAGCTATCTTTATCTATATATATTATATAAGTGGCTATTTCCGCAGCTCTGTAATTTTAGTGTTATGCATAGGCTCCTTGAAAACAGCATGTAGATGGACCATATTTGGCTCCTTTGAAGTTTCGCTTATTTGCCAGCGCATGTTGTTTGCAGAAAATCTTGAAGTTCTATGCTCCTGCAAAGCTGAACATTGATACGATTGGGTGATCTTTTTTACCTACGACGAATGGAAACATTTGTAGATTTCAGCTAGGCCTACTGAATAATAGAAATTAGTATTATTTCATGTGTATTAGCATTTACTGTTTCAATCAAAGCTTACAATGTATTAACATGCTAGCTGCTGTGTCTACTGCATTACTGCTATTTATTTTGGTAATTTAACCTTTAGCGCCCTGCAGTAAAATTACGCAAAAAACCCCCTGGGCCAGAATTATTTTTGGAAAATTTGCGTTATTGATGGTGGGTGTTTTGAAAACGCGATAACTTTTTTGATATAAAAGATATCAAAATAATTTGTGCACATCTAAATAAAGGAGTGAATAGTGAATATAATTGTGTTTTTGTTGTTGTTGTATGTGTGATATAACAGTTGTGAGCAACTTGCGAAGTTGAAAAATCGGGGGGGGGGGGGGGGGGGGGGGGGGGATCGCAAATATAATGTCTTGACGACCCTAATACTTGAGCAATGCGTGGAAACATTGATAAAATCCTCATAAATACCTATACTTATTGTATATATATTGTTTCATATCCTCCAAACAAATATAATATGGCCTAAACAAACTAATAAAACATGAAGAAATCGCATATAACGTCCATCCGGTCAACACTAGGTCTAGGCCGACATACAACGTAATTATTGTCCATGCACACATGTGGCACCCCTGATACATATTATTTTTGTGTTTTTGAATGAATACATAAACATTCTTAACAAATAATAACATATTAAACATAAAACACAACAATTAGAACATATAGTCACGATCATTTACCCATGCCACGCGGCACTCAATTTGATAGTAAAATACGGCAGAAACTGGCTAGTCACAAAATCATGTATAATGGATCATCAGAGGCAAATGTATCACAACCACTCTTGTTCTTGTAATTTACCTTGACTTTGTGACTTGCATCTGCTCCTTTCCAGCTTCTTCAATCTTTTCACTCGGCTCAAGTACTGCTATGATTGCATCATGTGTTCTGCTACATGCCATGTGACTTGCCAAGCTCAACAACTCTGGTGTTGATTGGTTGATGGTTGGGAAGGAGCAAAGATGGCTAACCACTGAAGATATGTTCTCAATGGATCCAAGCTGGCAAACAGTAACAAAGTTAAAATTATTTCATAGAAATTATTTATTTGAATGTGTTCAGCCGAGGCTGTTAGAATAAGTTTTCTACATGAAAGTTCATTAAAATTTATTTTATCTATTTAACTCTTTGTCTCTGTACGGCTTTCCTGCTATGCCAAACACGATAGTAAATTTATATTAAAATGTAGATTTGAGCGGCTTTTCGGCATAGTGGGTCTCCAAAATGTAGATATTAGCGGCTCACTGGGCATAGAGAGTTAAGATTTATCTTTCATTAAAGTCTTTTAATTACTTATCAATTCAGTCACAGCAAATAGGCTTAAATATACACAGAAACACACACAGAGGAAAAAATAACAAAGATTATCAGAACAAATGCAGCTAATATAAACAAGGTTACACTAGTAAAATACACCTCTACAGGAGGTGGAATCATACACATATCTTGGTAGCAAAATAGATAGAGAGGGTTTTGAGACATGGAAGTCAATAAATCAAGTGCCACTCTGAGTGGTGTAGGTGATCATGATTTTCCACAACTCTTTGTCTCTTATATTGTTAATAAGTTCAGTCTGTGGCTTCTTTCTGTGCCAAAGTGACAACCTATCCAGAAACTTCTCTCTTTGTCTTCCTGTGTCTCTTGTCCACTTGATCTTTTCAGAACCTACTAAGTGTTCAAGTTTTACTATATTTATCACATGCCCTGAAAATATTGATTGTTTATAATTTTAGATATAATTTGTCATTTTATCCCAGCATCTCTGAGAACTTTTACATTAGTTTTCTTGGCTGTCCATGGAATTTTCTTTAATCATTTAAAAAACCACATCTCAGTTGCCTCCAGCTTATCTTGGGTCCTTTTTTTTACTGTCCATGCTTCACTTCCATAAAGAAGGATTGGCTCAATATAATATCCTAGCACTCAAACTAGTGTATTAATGTTAAGATAAGGATAAAAAAGAAATTTTATTGTAAATTGGAAATTTAAAAAAAAGAAAGAGCTGTCCATGCTTCACTTCCATAAAGAAGGATTGGCTGAATATAACAATCTAACACTCTAACTCGTGTATTGATATCAAGATAAGGATAAAAAAGAAGTTTATTGTAAATAGGAAATAAAAAAGAAAGAGCTGGCAGTTGTAACTAAAGATAGAACACGGCATGAGAGATTACTGAGCACCTATGATCTGCATGCAATAAATATATCTATCAAACTTATCAACGTACAAGAAATAGTGTGGGCTGTGGCTATGTTGATACGGCACAAGACAGTTACAAAAAAGGTCAAGCATGATTGACCGTGGTTAGTTTTGTGGTTGGTGATCAGTTTGGAAGTAAGGTGAAAAAGTTCTCTCATGTGGCTGACCTACTAGTGGCATGGATACAGAAATCCATCATCCAGTGGAAGGGGTAAAATACTGCACTCACCACCACCGAAGCTGGGTGTGCTGACCATTCAATCAAGGAAACAAGGCGATCATGCTTCAGCACAACTTTCTGTCTCTTGTGTTGTTAATAAGTTCAGCTGGTGACTTCATTTTGTGCCACAATGACAACCCATTCAGATCTTTCAGGATGTTACTAAATGGCATTAGTGCAGACTAAGTGCAGACCATTAGCGCAAATAAAATAGCAATGCAAGTGCCAGTATCTTTTCAATGATGGCATCATCAATGATGGTTTTGGAGTATATGCAAGAAACACTACAGAATCATCAAACATAAATTTTCATTGGTTGATGTCCTCTGTGCACCTTCTGGTTTGCTGATGGCATTGCTCTTATAGCTGGAAGTGAAAAAGAACTGCTACGGTTATGGTATGGAAATTAAGATAGAAAAATGTAAGATAATGGCAAACAGAGATCACAGACTACAGTTAACAAATATGTGTGTGAATAGACAAAACAAGAAGATGTTAATGATTAAATATTTACGGTCTTATATGAACAGTGCTGGAGGTATTAACCAAGATATCAAAACAACTTGAAATGACCTCAGCTGCAATCTCTGAAGGCCATAAAGAAAAGCAGAATAAGTAAATTAGTAGAGATCAACTTAATATAAATCTTGAATACTTATTATTTTGTATAGATGTGAGAGTTGGACAATTACAGTGGGTATGGAGAGAAGATGGTTTTTGTATAGATCTCAGAGTTGGACAATTACAGTGGATATGGAGAGAAGATGGTTTTTGTATAGATCTCAGAGTTGGACAATTACAATGGATATGGAGAGAAGATGGTTTTTGTATAGATCTCAGAGTTGGACAATTACAGTGGATATGGAGAGAAGGTTTTTGTATAGATCTCAGAGTTGGACAATTACAGTGGATATGGAGAGAAGATGGTTTTTGTATAGATCTCAGAGTTGGACAATTACAATGGATATGGAGAGAAGATGGTTTTTGTATAGATCTCAGAGTTGGACAATTACAGTGGATATGGAGAGAAGATGGCTTTTAAAAACAAATGTTACAGGTAGGTTTTGCATACCCATTATACATGAACATACTTCATGAAATCAATACATTTATGGCAAAAAATGATAGTGTTGATACAAATTGCAAAGTCTTCACTTTTTATCTAACAGCAAACATAATTTCCAATAAAACATGCTGAGTTAAGACTACAGGTAACACATTCTCTCTGCTAGAAAAGTACTTCCTCAAAGTAAAAAAATGACACATTAACAAACACGTCTCTAGGAAATGATACGAAATAGGACTGTTTTACATGACTAGTTTTATTTCTTTAGACAAGAATTATCTGTTAACATCTTATAAAATACATCACTTACCTTCCTACTCTTTAACAACTTGTGAACATTTTGTGCCATTAGTCGAAGTCCCAGCTTCATCTGTACAGAAAATGTGTGTAGTTATATATATATACCATTAAAAAACAACATATTTATTTATGTATTTCTCTCTTTCTCTGTGTGTTTACAGGGTTACTGTTTGATAGGTTACTGTTTGATAGGTTACTGTTTGATAGGTTACTGTCTGATAGGTTACTGTCTGATAGGTTACTGTTTGATAGGTTACTGTTTGATAGGTTACTGTCTGATAGGTTACTGTTTGATAGTAAACTAAATGTCACTGACTATTGTTATGCTCTATTAAAATTACATTAGAATGTGTAAATCAGCAACTGAACATTTTCCTCTTTCATAAATCTGGAATGTAATAATAATAATAATAATCCTGTAGCCATTAACGTCATATTGGTGCCATATTGGAAACAATCTGAAAACTGCTGACGTGAATTAACAGGTGAAAAATGAAAACATGATAACTAAGTTTTGAAATTCACTGGAAACACAAATTGATGCTTTGACACAAAGGTCTTTATCAAGATATTTACACACAACATAGAACATGAGGAGTAAAGTACGGTACTGTCTATTCATCACAATACTCAATGAGAATACAAATGCCGGGAGACAATTAATCAATGGTAAAACAGGACAGAAACAAAACAAAATAAACAGAAAATTAATATAACAGGATATACATACATTTTCAATATAAGAATATGCTAAATTTACCTCCTGTACACCTGCACAGAATGGCACTACAATATCCATGTAGCACTTGAAAGTAGTCATAAGATGGTGAATGAATCTCTGAGTAGTGTCTTGCCATACCCTTTCCTCTTGTAATGCTGCTGTTAATGTAGAAATCCCTTGCATGGATGAAGGCTGATTGAGCTTCATGATCAGGTCAGATACCTTGCCTAGAGAACAATTGTTCTCCAGGAAGTTGTTTATTGCCTGGGAAAGCTGGGTGTACTGTGAAGGAAAGAGTATGTTAGTCAGATGGGCTGCTTTACTGTGAAGGAAAGAGCATATCACTCAGAGAGGTGTTGGTTTACTGTAAAGCACTGAGTGTGTCAGAGATGGTTGCTGCACAGTGAATGAATTAGTATGTCAGAGAGGGGTTATTGTATGTATTACTATGTCAGTCAGAGAGGGGTTGTTGTACTGTGAAGGAATGAGTATATTATAGTGGTCTGGTTGTAATATGAGAAAAATGGAGAGAGTTGGCCATACTGTGTAAGAACTGAGAAGAATGTCTGTACAGTGTAAGTATATTGAGCGGTGTAAAAGATTAAGTGTATATAAGAGGGCTTCTTCCAATTTAACATCACTGGAGTGGCAAGTGGCAACCACTTCTAGTTCAGGGTGCAAAAATAAGGCAAGTCTTTCTTCCAGGCATATCATAGGATGTGACTACGGAGAGTTGAGGAATAGACTGACCACATGCCACTTGTGAAAAAAAATCATCATTACTTCATCTTGTCTTGATTTCTTACTTTTATCTTCTGTTAAATGGTCCTCATGGATGACAGAGAGATGCACTCGGAGTTACTTTTGATGATAAGCTGACATGGAAGCAGCACATAAACAAAGCAACAACAAAAGCCAGGAGGAAGCTAGCTATCCTGAGAAAACTAAGTGGAACCACATGGGGAGCCAGTGGAAATATACTCAGTAAAGTTTACCAGCAAGGCATAAGACCACACCTGGAATACGGTTCAGCTGCATGGTGTCCTGCATCAAACACCACATTACAAGATCTAGATAAAGTGCAAAACCAGGCACTTAGAATAATGTTGGGAGCAATGAAATCAACACCCATAGCAGAGATGCAGAAAATGGGAAGAATGCAAACACTTGGCGAACGCAGAGACACAAAAGTACTAATTCAAGCAGAAAAGTTTCAGTGTATGCCAAGTCATCCAATGAAGGAAAGATTCCAAAATCTAGCAATGGGACGACTGAAAAGGAGCAGCTTTATCCATCAAGCTAAACGACTCCGTAGACAACTTACAGACCTACCTGAAGTTGGCAGCCCCTTAAGGTCTGTACCAGAGCAAACCCCGTGGAGTGAAAGCCATGGAATGCCAATATACATTCAGACCCATGTGAAAGGAATACTAAGCGAGGACGAACAGAACAGTGTGCAGCGAATGACAATCACCCTCAGTTTCCTGGATGAGGAATATCCACAAGATATATGGGTCAGAGTGTACACAGATGGGTCAGCACAGAATGCTGTGAGGAATGGAGGTGCAGGTGTATATATAGAATATCCACACAAGCCTAGAGATACAATCAGAACACCGACAGGAAAATTCTGCAATAATTATGATGCAGAAATCCAGGCAATTAGTGTGGCAGCTAAAAAACTGCTGAACTCCAACTCTGACCTACAGCCTGTGGTATTCCTGACAGATGCAAGGTCAGTGCTTCAAGCTCTCCAGTCTGGAAAACTAACAGACTTAAAAAAACTACTTAGCGAATTGTCTTACCAGTATAGGGTAACCATGCAGTGGATACCCTCTCACTGTGGAATACCAGGAAATGAAAAAGCAGACCAACTGGCTAAGGAAGGTGCTGCCGAAGACCAACCAGATATACCAATCACCTACCATCAGAAAAAACAGATGATAAAGTCAATAAGAAAGCCACAAACACCAACACAAGATGACTATCACAATATGAACAGATCAGAACAAGTTATAATTCTACGTCTCAGAACAGGACACAACCGACTCCGCAGTCACATGTATACAAAGTTCAAAATTGGCAACACGGCCATGTGTACATGTGGACAGGCAGCACAGAGTGCCAAACATATACTTCAAGAGTGTTCTGAGCATGAAACGCTGAGGCAGACATATTGGCCAGAGGAAACAACACTGGAATCAAAACTCTATGGGACACTGTATGAACTACAAAAGACAGTGAGTTTTATTAAGGAGACAGAATTACAGATATAGACATGTTTCAAGTGAACGAAAGAAGAAGAAGAAGAAGAGAGATGCAGGCCACAGGACATTGTGACGTTATCATTTTGTGCAGACTCAGGTGATGGGAAATGCTAGTGGTGTGCCATCACTTCAGAAGGGGTTAGACCAGAGGTGTATGCTATACCCTTGGCAGGAATTAATGATTAGGGATATTAATGCATTGGAATGCCTCCGTTCAGGGACAAAAAACATCCGATCCATAAACCCCTCTAACACCATTATGCCTTTGAAACAACAAACTTATACAAGTTCTGTCTAAGGACTTGCAGCCTGAACAGGGCTTATTTGTCATTTATGAACTCATAATCAAGGACATAATTCTAACTGAATTTTCAAAAGGGAATGTAACAAATCATCATCATCATCACTTGTGATTGATGAATGACCGACAGGAAACATAATACAACATAATACAATCGTGAAGTCTGTTCTGTAGTATGGCCAAGAAACAGATTTGGCAAAGATAATACAACACAGGCTGCAAACTTGTGAGAATTATTACAAGAAAACGTTATGAAACATTTAACTACAGTAGATTGTGCACTTATAGCAAAGATGCTCCAGCGTAAGAAACAGATGAGATCACAAATGACTACTGGTGAAAGTGTAATGAAGATGGTCCTAATACAATTTTCTAGACACAAACTGTCCTTGACATAGTTATTATCCCTATTCTGATACAGTCACAGATTCCTTTGGCAAGGCCACTTGGTACAAATGCGAGGTCATCACCTACAAAAGGTACTACTCCATGGTGAGATGAAAGCATATATTCTCAAGATGGCTAAAAGAAGTGCTACAATGTCTCACTAAAGACCTCACTGAATGCTTTAACATAAACTATGATGCATAGGAAATGCATAAAATAGAGCTACATGACACTCTTCAGTATAAATAAGGTGCAGAATCTTGTGAAAAAAAGAAGAAATGCATCGCTCAACAATGAAGATTATCTAGAAATACATTGGCAGATCAAACACCATCTTCAAGTGATCATATTATACACGTCTTGTCCAGGGACCTTTGTGACCAGTATGGGGTTTATTGGCTATCTATGAGCTTATAATCAAGGAGATAAGTAACTAAATTTCATAATGTGAATGTAATAAACTTCCATCATCACTTTTGATGGACGAACAACAATACAAATTACCAAATGTCCTTCCTCATATATTGAAGAGACATGTCAAAAGACTGCTGGATCAGTAACTACTGGAAGAGACTGAGAGTATGAGGTTTTCTCATGGTAAAATAGATTACATCAAGCAATGTCAGATCAATTACAACCTTATTCAATTGTCTTCTGTTGTATTATCTTTTCAGGTGTTTTTCGTATATCAGATAATAACCAAACTGTCAGAGGATATCCGACAGGGTGGAGTGTGCAGCAGTAACAAAAATAAGATGCAATAACTTGATTGAGTCTTTTCTCTTCTAAAAAAATGAGATGAAGTGGTAATACTATCCTATTGTATTGATTTCATTGCTTGTTGTTTATTTCTAGTTTGTGGTTGTTTCTTGATAAAAGTCTCGATTGGACTGCAATGTGGATAAAGTTCTTATGCCTTTGTTTTTGTTATTTATCAATGGCATTACTATACATTTGGTATTTTTGTTATTTAATAGTTTTATTTGTAATTAGTGATAATAATACATTATCATAGTTGTTATCACTTCGTAGATCAGACAAGTCGTACCTGGAGCTGGTCTGGTCTGTAAGCTGAGCACTGTTCTAGCTTTATTCTGGATGTCTTCAATTGGGCCTGATGCTGCAGCTGCATTAATATTCTTGGATGGAGATGATCCTCATGTGTTTCAATGATACCCCTTCCTGTCCTCATTTCAAGATCTTGATTCCAAGTGGACAACTCAGCATCAATATCTTCAAGCTAGAATGCAAACAAAGTTGAGTAAATTGATTGTATCATGAATTCTTAGTAAAATTATAGTTGTATTGAAGCCACACAATCTACAAACGAGTCAAAGTTGAGTAAATTGATTGTATCATGAATTCTTAGTAAAATTATAGTTATATTGAAGCCACACAATCTACAAACGAAGTTGAGTAAATTGATTGTATCATGAATTCTTAGTAAAATTATAGTTGTATTGAAGCCACACAATCTACAAACGAGTCAAAGTTGAGTTTATTGATTGTATCATGAATTCTTAGTAAAATTATAGTTGTATTGAAGCCACACAATCTACAAACGAGTCAAAGTTGAGTAAATTGATTGTATCATGAATTCTTAGTAAAATTATAGTTGTATTGAAGCCACACAATCTACAAACGAGTCAAAGTTGAGTAAATTGATTGTATCATGAATTCTTAGTAAAATTATAGTTGTATTGAAGCCACACAATCTACAAACGAGTCAAAGTTGAGTAAATTGATTGTATCATGAATTCTTAGTAAAATTATAGTTGTATTGAAGCCACACAATCTACAAACGAGTCAAAGTTGAGTAAATTGATTGTATCATGAATTCTTAGTAAAATTATAGTTGTATTGAAGCCACACAATCTACAAACGAGTCAAAGTTGAGAAAATTGATTGTATCATGAATTCTTAGTAAAATTATAGTTTTATTGAAGCCACACAATCTACAAACGAGTCAAAGTTGAGTAAATTGATTGTATCATGAATTCTTAGTAAAATTATAGTTGTATTGAAGCCACACAATCTACAAACGAGTCAAAGTTGAGTAAATTGATTGTATCATGAATTCTTAGTAAAATTATAGTTGATTTGAAGCCACACAATCTACAAACGAGTCAACAAAACAAACATATATGAAGCACACAAAAATGCCATCTCTAGAGAACTCTTCTACCTCTAATGCTGCAAGGCATAAAGGGGTATAACGTGAAAAGAAAGACAGTCACAAACTGCGTGATAAAAGGTGGCCAACATCAATACCACCTCATAGTTGCAAGCTTTTATATGATTGGATGTTTGCACACAAAAATAGTGGAGCGTGTCTTCTACATGCACACAATTCCCTTCTAAATGAAAATTCACCGCCGAAGATGGATGTGTCGAGCCACTGGCACAAATAAAACAGCGACACAGCGCATTCTCTGGACTACATCCTGCTGGAAATCTAGTAAGACCATGGTCCTGCTAAAAGAGAGGTCCAGTGGGAGTTTGAGAATGTATGCTGCAGAAGAATGAGAATTCTCAAAGTATCATATACTAATGATAGTTAACACATCCTGGGTATGAAAAATAGCTCTGCACAATCACCCCATTGCACATAGAAAAACAATATATGGTAAAAACCTGTGTTTTACATAAGTACAATTGTACATAGGAAACAGAAGTTCCATTGATTGTGATTCTTGGGGATGAAAAAAAACACAAAAAATGTAAAAAAAAAATGAATGTGCTATCATAACATTTTGTTTTGGCATTTTTTTTCTAGTGTTTTGTGACCTGTTGCTCAGATCTGATCACATATGAAAGAGATCACAGTACAAATAGCTGTTGGTAATGGAGTCAACGGGAGACTGGATGGTTGAGAATGGTGTATGCCCTTTATATTGTAGAAATGTCAAGCTTGGACATTTACTCAACAGGTGACTGTCTAGTGCCTACAGTTTAGTTCATGGTCCAGTATTTTCCCATAATCTCACAAATTCAAAATTATAATTGTTACTTGCCTTTAGTGACCTCAATAGGTTTTCATTTTTGGTTGGGTTAGTTTTCAGGTACATGGTATCAAGGTGATATGTTAAAACAAGTTAAAGTTACAAATGGAAGTAACAACTACACTTTCTGCTTTGTGGGAGGATTTCAGAAAATTACCAATTCAATTAATCAATCAATCAAGTGTCACGCCAGTGGCGTAGGCGATCATGCTTCTCCACAACTCTCTGTCTGTTGAGTTGGTGACTTCTTTTTGTGTCACAGTGACAACCAATCCAGAAATTTCTCTGGCTTCCGAGTGGTTACTAAATGTTCAAGTGTTACTTTTCTCATGTCAATTACCAAGTACCCTAACATAAAAAAAAAAGAAATAATGTATATCTCACTTACTTCTCTATCAACATGACCTAATTTTAGCCTGGCCTTTTCTACTGGATCAACAGGTCCCTTTGGAGTCAAGAAGTGAGCCAAGACTTGTCCAACACACACAAGCCCATGACCAACAACATGCAGTAGTCTTTCTGGGTTAACCTCATGTACAGCATCACGAACAACTTCCAGACAACGTGGCAACAGCACCGAGATCTGTGCCGGGAGATTGTGACAGTTGCGACTGAGTAGGTTCTGAAGTTCCCCAGATGCTTGCAATGTTAATGTCTGTGTCAGATGAAGGTCTTTCATGACGGTAGCCCATGCTGTTTGATCCTCTGCAAGTAGCATACTTTGAACAGCTTGCATTAGTTTCAGAAATGATCCCAGCAATAACTGCTTTTCTAAGAATCTGGGAAAGAAATAATTGTAATGAATATTTAGGACAAATGTCAAGATAACATATTTAATAATACAAGTTATTGGTTTGTGAGATATTGTAGTTGAACTCTATATATGCAGAAGATGGATGTGTTGGGCCATTGGCATAAATGAAGCGGCGGCGCAATGCATTTCCATTCTCTGGACTACATCCTGCTGAAAATCTAGTAGGACTTTGGTTCTGTTTCAAGAAAGGAGTTTGAGAATGAATGATGAAGATGATGAATAATACCTCTATTGTCATGTAGCTTGAGCATTTACTTTTATCAGTGCAGGAAAGGATAAAGCACACCTGTACAAGATTACAAGATTGATTGACATGACCAACTGAATGTCCACTCATATCTGGTATCTACCTTATAGCATCCATTCTCAAACTCCCACTAGATTTCTGTTGTAGCTGGGCAATGGTCCTTCTAGATTTCTAGTAGGATGTCTAGGCAATGTATATGCCTTATCTATAGCTTTTTATAGCTGTTTTATTTGCACCAATGGCTTGACACATATGACTTTTGCGGTTAATCTCTTAATAACAGTGGTTTGTTCTGTTCATAAGAGGTGCAGGTCTCAGTATACCAAATTAATAAGTTCACATTCAGAAGCAGATTGTTAGGCAGCAGGACCATTTATTAAATTATGGCACACTAATAAATGTAAATATTACATCGAAAATCACTGCGGTTAAAAAAATGCTGGGAACGTTCATTCTCAAACTCCTGCAAATTAGCATGATGTAGTCAGGAGCATCGAATGTGTTATGCTATGTCATGGTGTACAGCTTTGCTGCGATATCAATCATTTGGCCTGACACATCTAACTAAAGCATGAATTCTGAGTCACTTTGACCCTGTATGGGATGTGACAGTCAGCTTCAGCCCATAACCTTCTTAGTCACATCTTACAACAAACAGAAGATGAACAGTGTTGCTATTCATTGCTCCCCCTTTTGGGCCCCTGCAACACACAGAGTAATGTATGCTGGGCTAATTGCAATGCTCTGAATAAGATAAACCAACACCTTCACACACAAAAACTGGTACAATACAAGAATCAGTGGACAGGTTTTTACGGAATAAATAGCTAACATAATTAAACGGAACAAAATTCTGATAAAGACGCATATACCAACGCACCCAATATTCAACACATTGCGCGATGAGCCCCTGACCACTCGTCATGCGCGCTGCACACTGAGTGGGAGATGGATGGCCAGTTCATTGCGCGCAAATCGCTATTTTAAGTTACGACTTTTTAAGTTTCCGAGATAGTGCAATAGCATATGCAATTAATAAGTTAGCATGTTGTCACATGATTTGTCCACTGATTCTTGTATTGTACCCAAAAACTTGATGTCTTGAATTTCAGAGAATGAGTGTAGAATTAAACACAGAGAAAGTAAATACTATATAAACATGATGTAATATAACTGATAGTATGTGTAAAATATATATGTTTGTTATGAGCACACTATCGCAATTTACATAAAGTGAGCTGTTTTGACATTTCATTTTTGTCCAGTTATAGTTTTGTTTAATTTTCATTCCTCCAATTTTTAATCTGAATAGTCACTTCCTATCTTGATAAAGACTTTTTCATCGAAACATCAATCCTGTGTATTGTTCAAAGTAAAATTGCTATTTAACTCTATTTATATATGTTTTCAATATTTCTTATTAATTATTAATAGATGTTAGGTTTATGCTATTTATCGTTATCTTAAATTGTCTGTGACTAATGGCACAGAGTGGATGATGTGATCATTACACAAACTTTCCTAGGTTTGCTCTGGACAGAATGGTTGATGTGAGTATTACACAAACTTTCCTAGGTTTGCTCTGGACAGAATGGTTGATGTGAGTATTACACAAACTTTCCTAGGTTTGCTCTGGACATAATGGTTGATGTGAGTATTACACAAACTTTCCTAGGTTTGCTCTGACACCATTTTCCGGAGGCCAGATTACTTTGAAAACTGACTGTGGTTAAACAAAATGCTACTCATCTGGGAATCTATTATTGACCATAAGACAAGGAAACCAGTTCACTAGCCAGCTCTTACTACCATATAACTCAGAAGAGAATGATGAACATTCTTTACTAAGCTAGAGCATATAATCAATTAGAACGAATGTTGTTCTTGTAATAAACAGGGACATTATGCATAAACAAATTATTCTGTATTGTGAATTTGGTTCCAAATTTAACCAATCTGTGCATCTTATCAGACCTTTATATAAAATTTATATGAATTTTGTTTTAAAAAGCAAAACATACCTAACATCATACAGAGGGCTGGTCAGAGTTGAGCTGTGAGACCAAATGTGCCTGCACAATAACCAGATTCCTTGAGCCTGGTCTTGTAGATTCCCAAGGGACACATGCAATGGCAACAGTTCTGTTGTATTAGTGACATCAGAGTTTTTTGACAGTATATGCATAGCAAACATGCCAATAGATGCACAGTGAAGTACTGCAGGACCCTGTAAACAAGAAAAACGCAACATGATGGTTACAATAGAGTTCAAGATCAACAAACAGTACAAAATCATTGTTTACTATTAAACTACATATAGAATTCTAACCCCATATTCAATCAATCATCAATCACTACAGAGAGATTTCTGGGTGTGCTTTCTGACAGATTGTCCAAGATTTAATGATTATGTTGATCACATCATTTCAAGGGCAAAAAAAGATTTTTCGGCAATGAAAGTAATGAGTGTTGTTCATGATTGGTTGGTTGCTGATCTTGCGGTCCATGGGCTCATGTCCTTTGACCAAATCCATAGTGTGATATATGCATGTGTTTGTGGGCTGTTGTTTTGTTCTATATAAGATGTTCCATTTATCTGGTCTTGGAGGGAGAAGCATTTTCCTGACGTCACCTAGTGCTGGACATTCAAATAGGTGGTGGTCAACAGTTTCATAGGGATGTGTGCACAGCAGGCACCCTGGAGTGTGTTGTGATTGTATTCTGTTCAGGTGATTGTTAAGTTGTACATGTTGTCTGCAGTCAGAAGATGATTGATACTCTGGTCTTTCCTTCCCAGGAGGTTGATGTTATTTTTATGAATTGTATTGGTTATGAATTTATAGAATTCCCTCCCAGTATTTCCCATGGTCCATCTGTTCATTCGATTTTCTTTTTTCACAGATTTTAACATCATTTTAACTGTGTGCATGATCTTTTGTGTATATGGCTGTTCTTGTTGTGCTCCCATCTTTGCTTGTCTGTCTGCCTTATCATCACCAGGTGTGTTTGAGTGGCTAGGAATCCACTGCATAACAATGTTGGCTTCATGTAAACAGCTAGTTTGCTTGTTGGTATATTTGAGCAACCTCAGGGGTATAATGTCCATTACATTTTAGTGCTTGAAGAGCAGACACAAGAGTCTGTAAAAATCTCAGTGCTGTTCATAGTGGACAGACTATTTATTCTATACCAGAGATTGGTTCGGTTATTTCTGTGATGGAATATACAATGGCAACTATAACTCTCAGCCTGAAAGGTTGGATAAACTCCAGAATGAGGTGATGCATTGTGAAAGGTAATAGACTCTAAAGAGAGGAAAGTTGTGGATGTGTGTGCTGTGTAAGTCCTACATAGTGTTCATACAAAGAACTAATTAAAAATTGTTGGCTATGGCCCCCTTTCAGCGAGACCATAGAAAGTTAAGTATTTTATATTTAATAAGACATACACCAAGGGTTGAAGAAAATTGATGAAGAGGAGAGATAATGAAAAGGATTAGTCTTAAAAGAGGACATTCCTTGAAAAAGGTTGCAAAACACAGAGCTCTGTCTCACAATCATGATGACATGATTGGGATTGAATTTATCTTTCGGAGGTAACATTCAAAGTTCACCTTTAATATGTTATGGCAACATTTTCTCATGTCAAATGGCACACCTAAGGATGGCATGGTTAACATCACGCCAACCGACTTTACTTGGTTAAATCCTAGTTTAAATCACCATTGTGTTAGTGCTATAAATAGCACACTTTTGTCACGGATTTTCAATGAAATTGTTGAAATTAATGGGTGCCGTGACGTCACATCTCCCAACACAAACAACATCAAGAACACTAATAATTATAATTTTGACAACTAATTTATTTTTTCATTTATAACTGATCCGAACACCCCCATTCCTAATGCAAATACAAAATTAATAAGCGTTTTCAATGAATATACCTTAATTTTTAATATAAATTCTACTAATCACACTGCAAAGGTCAGGACATACCTTGAAAGTAGAACAAAGGTCACAGTGGAGAATCAAACTAGCATTGAGCCCTTTACTTTACTTTACCAGATGATCTAGTACCGATTTCCTTTGGCTGGGTCAACCTGAGCCGATAGTGATTTTAAAATACCTTCTGTTGAACTGGAAAACGAACCTTGGATCACTCGACTAGGAAGCCAATTCACTAACAAATGAACTACTGTGGCCGCATACACCTTACTGTGGCCGTGACACTATTCTGATGCAAACACTGATTTTCTGGGCAGGACACCTGGTACGTACGTCAGATCATTGTCTGCCAAAGATACTTCTCTATGGTGAGCTAAAGAAGGGCATATGACATAAAGGTGGCATAAAGAAGCGCTAAAAGAACACACCAAAGACCTCACTGAAGCCTTTGCAATAGAAAAGATGCACAGGAAGATGTCATGTGTTGGAGTCTTTTGTAGAACATAGTCTTCCTTATGAATCTCCTGAAATCACTGCAGTCTCTGGCAAGTTGTCCAGCCTCCTCTAGCAACTGTGCATGCATTCTTTAATATCTCTTGTCCAGTGATGTCTTGGTCGATCTTTACGTCTACTGCATTCTATCGCTCCTTCCAACAGCACTCTTTCCATGCAATTTTGTCTCTTCACATGGAAAAAAACCACAACCTTCCTTCTTAATATTGTGTTTAAAAGCCAGCCTTCTTGGACATTGATTATTCAACATGGGAAGAACTTGCATAAAATAGAGCTACATGGCGATCTACAGTAAAAAAAGTTGCACTATCTTGTGATAAGAGAAGTGCAGCAGCTTAACAGCGAAGAGTTTCTAGAAAGTCACGGGTATACAAAAAACTGTCTACAGTGGTCATTCCATGCCCGAACTGTTGAAGGACATTTGCGACCTGAATAAGGCTTATTGGCCAATAAAGACATCATAATCAAGGACATTATTCTAACTGAATTTTAAAAAGTGGATGTAACAAATGATCATCATCACGTGATGGACAAACAACAGCAGTGTGGCTGTTATATTTTCACTGCCAACAATACACTTTACTTTTCTTACCAAGTTCTCATACTGTCCAACCAACTCATCCTGTATTTCTGGCCAATTCAGCCACATCTGATATTTGTAACTGGTAGGCGAAGACCACATTGTATTAAGCAGGTGATGAAGTTCTTCCATGAAGTTATCCTGAAAGAAAGTTTCATGATAATAATTGAACTGGAGCGTAATAAATTAAAACCCACTGAGTTACAGAATAGTATTTATTTTATAGTATATAGTATATTTATAGTACACCAGGAAACAGTATTAACGGTGCTAGTCACAGTGAGTTGACGGGCCCTAAGGAGAACCAAAGAATAGCAACATTGTTAACTGCCATGCACGACATAAGGAGTGACTAAAGAGTTTTTGGAAGTGGGGATAGCTGTGCCATTTCATCATCAGGTGGCGTATTCTTTCCAGAATGTGGTCTTCGCTGTGGATCTCTTGAATTCTCCGCAGTCTTGAGCAAGTTTTCCTGCCTCTTTTAGTGATATGTGCAAGCATTCTTGAATGTCTTTTGTCCAACAGCATCTTGGGCAGCCCTTGCCCCTGTTGCCTTCTATCATCCCCTCAGTAACACTTCCGTTCGCCAGGGGTTGAACTGCTCAGAACTGACCTTTTATGAGGGGACGTCTGAGCTCATATGATATTTTCTGTTTAAGCACTTTCATGTTGGGGCTATAAATCGTTTTCAAACACAGAGGGCTGATCCAACAAAGTAGGGTCTGGGACCAGGAACACCATTTTCCAACCAGCATGATGCTACTTTGACTTGACTCTTCCCAGACTTCCATCTATTGGTAGTGGATCTGATATGTGTTTCATCATTCTCCATTCCCCTCCACCTAGTCTGCTGGCACACAAGACATGTGCCATGTCTGTTGTCAAATTTGGAAAGATGTAGGATAGTCATGTCCTGGATTGGATGGTTTCACATCAGGTTTCTCCTTCTTTCAGTTAGTTTTGGGGTGTCAGTTCGACATACAACATCAAACCCATGAGAACTTGACAATCCGGGTCACAGGACCTAGGTTCTATGACAGAGTGGGCTCATTACTCCAGAGAGGATAATGGACAATAGGACATTACAACATAAAAAACATATAACTGTAAAGATAGAATGCTGGTAGGGTTTTCATTGAAAAAAGCCTCACTATATGGTCATATCATCTTCTATAATATAGTATGGTGGTTGGTCTGGTGGCCACTAGTGGTTGCCATTCGACCTTCCAAATGCTGAACACATATACAAGAAATGGACTTCTTCTGGGTTCATTCTCTAACTCCTGCAGGTTGGCAGGACTTTGTGGGGAGATATTGTGTTATATTAAAGTTTACAGCATTAGTATGATCTGTGATGTTTAGAAAATGAAACAGAAATAGGGAGACAGCGAGATGGGCAGACATAAATAAGTAAATATAGAAACAGAGATATGGTGGAGAGAGACAGTCACAGATAGAGAAATATAGGGAGGCAGAGATAGTGGGGAGATACAGAGATGATACAGAAATATGGAATGACTGAGAGACAGAGAGTGAGACAGGGAGATGGAGAGAGAGATAGGGAGACATGAAGATGAAGAGACATAAATAGAGAAATATAGGGAGAGAGATAGTGGAGAATTGGGTACTAAGATACGAAGATACATACATTCTATCATGGTTTAAAGCATGGCTATGATCTGTACCTTTTAGAAAATGAGAGAGAAATATGGAGACAGGAAAATGAAGAGAGAGGAATATAGGGTAAATATGGCGAGACAAAGATATAATAGAGAGATATAGAGACATAGATAGAGAAATATAAGGAGACAGTGATAGTAGATAGAGAGGGAGATGGAAAGACAAAGAAAGGGAATGATAGGGAGAGTGAGCATTAGAAAGAGCAAGTAAAAAGCAGATTGGTATTTTGTATAACTTAAAGAAAAACTCACATCAAAGGATCCTGTCTTGACCAAACTCCAATCTGCAAAATCAGGTGTATGTTCTGTAACAAAATCCCTGAGATTTTCTATTTCATTCACCTGACTTGCCTCTGTAATAGTGTCAAGCATGGCAGGATCAGTTGATCTTCCAGACTGCAGAAGATTGTTTCCCACTAGAGATATCTGTGCCAGGAGAGACATATGTCCAAACAATGGCCAAAGGGATACAAACTGAGAAGGTCTCTTTCTGTCTACAACATGCAGAGATGCCTGAACCTTCAAATCTTCTATTTGTTTTACTTCAAACTGTTTCACTTGTGATACTGTCTTGGATGACTGAATGAGCTCATGTTCAGTTAAAAATGATGTCAGCTCCTGCATACCTTGATGAAGATAAGTAAACAATTTTATAAAAATGTTGTTACAATCACTGTTTCACTTGTTTATTTTGGCCTAGAAATGATTAATTTTATATTATTCACACGCATGCAGTTGCGTCTGTGGGTCTCACCAATGGCCCACTAGACAACCACCCATGCAACAGAAAACCTTAGTAGATGACATGCCGCTATATTGAGGCTCTCTTATAGAAGCTTTGTAGCATGTCATCTATATAATTATATATCCCCGTGAAGTAGAAGGCTCCTTCAATAGAAATAGAACAAGCCGACAGCTGAATTCTCCTGGGTATGAAAGAATGCTCAGAAAAACCACCCTACTGCAAATAGGAAGTAAGAGCAGTTCAAGTAGACTCCACCACATAGTCGAGTTATTTCCCTTGTCTATGTTTGTAAATTTCATGTTCATCATTTAATAATTTAAATATTAATTTATTTTAGGGTTTGGGTTAGGATAGTTGTGTTTTACATAACAAACACTAACCCCATCTTTACAAACATAAACAAGGGAAATAATTAAACGTGGGTGTATACTTGTACTGTACAGCAAGAGCTAATCACTCACAATTCCTGGGATTCTCAAAATAAAAAAACATATTATATGACAAAGGTTGCAGGCATAGGATGGTTAATTTGTATTTCAAATTTACAACTTGACTATGAACATACATGGAAGATGTAGTGTACGTTATTGGTAACTGGCAAACTAGCTTTCTAGCTAGTGATTTATTCTTCTTTTTGAGTTATATACCTTTATGTATTGCAGCATCAGGGGTTGAAGAGTTCTCTGTTCATATATATTTATTTTTGTTGACTCTTTTATTTCCGTAATCCATCTGTTGCATGGTTTGACTTTAGCTTTGTATCTATCGTGTCTGTACAGCAATACTTTTTGAGTGGGACTATCTGATAGTAGTCTGGAAGCATGTGAAAACCACTTAATCCATTGTCTTCTGATATAATTCAGGATTGGCATTGCATTTGTTAGTCTTCTGTTTTCATTCTGATTATGTCTCTTATTGTTACTCCGATAATTCTATGTAGACAAGTCATTTCTGTTATAACAACTCTTTTTTGGCTTTTGTTGTTAGTATCCACATTTGACATTGCTAGCAATGTGATGGTATAATGATCATTTTATATAGCAGAGTTTTGGTGTTCATGTTCACGTTTGTTTTAGAAAATAGGAGACATCTGTCCTAAGATCTGGTATGCTATATTAGATTTATTTAGTGTTTTCTCATTTGCTAATATGGCGATTTATGAGTTCCAATTAACGAAAATCTTGTCAACACATTTCTCCAGCAGTATCAAGCAAGCTTCTGAAAATAGATACTAGAAAAATCTGGGAAAGTAAAGCCATCATTGTAATGTTACCTAATTGACCTTTCTTCTTTTGTTCTTAAACTCCTATAGAGCTGTAGCGTAGCAGGATGTAGTCCAGAGAATGAAATATATATGTGCTATGAGTCGTCTCTCAACAGGTGATGTGCTATGAGTGATATTCTCAACAGGTGATGTGCTATTAGTGGTACTCTTGGCAGGCGATGTGCTATGAGTCGTCTCTCAACAGGTGATGTGCTATGAGTGATATTCTCAACAGGTGATGTGCTATGAGTGATATTCTCAACAGGTGATGTGCTATGAGTGATATTCTCAACAGGTGATGTGCTATTAGTGGTACTCTTGGCAGGTGATGTGCTATGAGTGGTACTCTTGACAGGTGATGTGCTATGAGTGGTACTCTTGGCAGGTGATATGCTATGAGTGGTACTCTTGGCAGGTGATATGCTATTAGTGGTACTCTTGGCAGGTGATGTGCTATGAGTCGTCTCTCAACAGGTGATGTGCTATGAGTGGTACTCTTGGCAGGCGATGTGCTATGAGTGGTACTCTTGGCAGGTGATGTGCTATGAGTCGTCTCTCAACAGGTGATGTGCTATGAGTGGTACTCTTGGCAGGCGATGTGCTATTAGTGGTACTCATGGCAGGTGATGTGCTATGAGTCGTCTCTCAACATGTGATGTGCTATGAGTGATATTCTCAACAGGTAATATGCTATTAGTGGTACTCTTGGCAGGTGATGTGCTATTAGTGGTACTCTTGGCAGGTGATGTGCTATGAGTGGTACTCTTGACAGGTGATGTGCTATGAGTGGTGCTCTTGGCAGGTGATGTGCTATGAGTGGTACTCTTGGAAGGTGATGTGCTATGAGTGGTACTCTTGGCAGGTGATGTGCTATGATTCGTACTCTTGACAGGCGATGTGCTATGAGTGGTACTCTTTGCAGGTGATATGCTATGAGTGGTACTCTTGACAGGTGATGTGCTATTAGTGATACTCTTGGCAGGTGATGTGCTATGAGTGGTACTCTTGACAGATGATGTGCTATGAGTGGTACTCTTGGCAGATGATGTGCTGATTTGTTGAGAGGGACGGAGCACATTTGGTATATCTATGCTCCTTAGTCTTATAATATTTTTTTTTAAAACAAATTCTATACAGGTATGAAACGCTCCTATGAGTAAACACCACATAATAGTGAAGGAAATTTGTAAACAATAGTAATTCAGAATTTAACAATAAAACAAAAATTAATTTAGGGAATACAAACAACAGCAGCCAACATATGCTTTAAGTAAAATGTGTAAATACCTCTCTCAGCTTCAATGTGATCCCCTCTGATAAGCAGAGTCATGATCTCCAACACCTGGTGCTGACATGATACACCTGATCTTATTAAGGTCTCAACTTTCTTTCTCAATGTTGAAGGTGAGTCTGAGTGACTAAATGTCAAAGCTGCTACGATTCTGGACAGGGCTTGGGAAGATGTTGCCTCCTTTTCACTGATAAAAGGTTTAGGATGCCCTATAGCAATCCAGAATTTGACATGCAGTTTAGCAGATTTGTCTCCGCTACCCAGGTGCCTCTTGACTTCTTGAAGTACCAGGCTCAGTTTTGGGTTCTGACTGTAGATCAAATTATTAGAACATGTAGCATAGATTACTCAAAATATGCGAAGAACAAATAATATAGACATCTATTTCTTTGCTTATTGGCACTTATTAACCCCTTAGCTGTGCTGAGTAAAAAGATCAAATTGTAACTGCAGTGTGGAGAAATTTTAAGAGCTGTAAATTTTTTTCCTAACCAATTTGCCCACTGCATTCTCACGTTAAAAATTTTGATTGTGGGCCTATTATTACTCATCATCATTATGATGCATCACTCTAATTCATGAATTTACAAGTATAATGCTTCTTTATATTATGGAGGAGATGTGAAAACCTTTATATATATTCGTCTCGCAAAATGAAACATTATTTCAAACAAATAGACTTAATCATAATAGCCCATTTTATTCTGGATGCAGAGTTTTTCTATCAGTTATATGCTTGTCAGCATATTTATTGTTGCATCACAAATGTGTTGTATAATAGTATCATGTGATACACATTCAAAGATTCCTAAAATGTTTGCATGATCAAAGTTTTGAATCATTATATCATTATTGACAGAAAACGAAAACTTTGACCTTACCATGTCACGAAGTTGAAACACTTGCATTGCATAGGCCTATCATCTGAATTACCAAACTAATACTAGTATCACAATGCAAATTAACACTTTCTAAATCACTTCCTGAATCAGATAATGCATGCTAGATTTATCAGTGAAACATTCTTCCACATGTTTATAATTTTCAAATTCATTGAGTGTATTTTTGCTATAGTATGGTCAAATCAAATGGCTACACAAAGAAAGGCCACCTGTGTCAACACACAGAAAGTAATAATTATGCTTCCAAATGCATGCAAATACAGAATTTCAATTGTTATATGACATTAGGCAGCTTGAACTAGCCAATCAGAGTATTTGAACATTTTGAGGTGCTTTCATGGATAAATTATATGAATACTTGGCCCATTGCTCCTTAAGATGTCCGTAAAATAGAAGTCCTTAAGACTAACGGGAATTGAACCAGTCCATTCTAACGGCATCGACTGGCAACTAGAGTAAATTTTAGGGTTTTTTTTTTAAAAACTTGACCGACCGCATATTCCAACAGCAAAAAACTGATGTTCTTCTTCTTCTGTGTTCATTATCAAGAAACCATCATGAGTTTCTGACAAGGGGCAATTAGTACACAGTGTTACTGCTTAATTTGTGCCATATAGCATAGTCAATTTTAGCATTGTGTTGATCTAATAGTAATATATGCACAAGTCACCTGGAGATTCATTAAAAAAGGTTTTCTGAGCCCCATATCACTCAAGAAAATCTTGATCTGACCCATAAACCCAAAAGTCTGCCTACCTCTGATTATCACAATTATCAGCAAGTGTATTCACATTGAAGGTTGGCTGCTGCCGACCTCCAACATTCTATCTCTTGTCTCCGTGGTGCACTCTGATAGATTGTACCCTGTACATCTCTTAATTTCTGCACCTCAACTCTTCCTTCAACAAGGTGCCATATATAAAAATTTTCAAAATATTTTATTTAAAATTTCTTTCCACAAAGTTCTCCCTATTCTTGTGCACATAGATGATATCACAGCAAAACTTTAAACCATGACACAATGCATTCTGTTCTCCGACTACATCCCTCTAATCTGCAGGAGGTTGAGAACAAATACAGAAAAATAAGTATCCCAGTACAATGAAACTAAAATTTCATTTTGACAATGGAAAGTCACTTCAGTTAGCACCATATAATTTAAGAATTAAATTAATTAAATGTTAGAATATATGCAATCTCTTATCTATTCCATAACTTACGTTTGAAAGTGGGTGAGAAGATAACCAATCTTGTCTTCTATCCAATGCCAATGAAGGGCCAAGCGAGCAATGAGCACATCCTTGTGCACAGTCTGCCAAGTGAGAGCAACATCTGCTAGCCGGGAAAACCATAGCAACTTGTGAGGTTCCTACCAAATAAAACCAAAACATATTCATCATCATAAACCCATAACCTTTCATGGTCGTAGGAGTACTACATTAGATACTTGAGCACAGAGTCCTCCAGCGAATTCTATCCTCAGAGATGTGGATGAGTGAGGAAAAATCTTGTCCTATCCATTCCTTGATGTTGTCTGTCCATGCGTTTATTTTCACTCCTGCTTCTTTCCCCTTCAACAGTTCCCTGCATCACTATTTTTTACAAGGAGTCATATCTGCATACGTGTCCAAACCATGCTAAATTTTGTTGTTTAACTAATGAAAGCAATGGTTCTTGTAAACCTGCATACATTTCTATTTTATTTCTTGCGTAAAAGTTGGTCTTATGCTGCCTATAGGAAATTCATCTGTAGCATTTGTACTCGAAAGCCTGTAAACGTCTCTCCATGTCCGCAGTGAGTGTCCAGCTCTCACAACTATACAGCACACAACAGAAACATATTACTATCATCTAAATCACAACTGCTCTAAACATTTTATGATGTCTATACGGTAGACACAGTAACTTGTCATTGCAGCTATAAGGAAGAAAATGGCTGACATTTCGATCTCAGATTTTAGTCTGAACAAATATATAATAATAAGAAAACAAATAATGAAAATATTTATATTTTTTGGAAAATATGAAACAATATATAAAAATGGTTCATATTTTAAAAATAATAACCAATAATAAGTGAGACTTCTGTAAAACTGTATAACAATAATACTGATGTCAATGAGGCAGAGAACGTACACATAAGAGAATGTCAGAAATGGGGGTATCTAGAGGGGTGGGAAGGCAAAGTAAATTTACTTTTTTGGAAAGCCCCGAAGATCTCGCAATCAACACCTGACTGGGACTCAGAGCCTACATACACTGGGATGGCTGCTGGAACGGAGGGCGGAGCACTTACGGGAGTGCCCCACATACTGTGAAGCTAGTTTCTAATCAAGAATCAAGAAAACAATAGTACTTACATAAAACACATGTTTTATGAGTTTTACGGTGGCACACACTATCGGACTATAGGGGAATTGATAGGAAAAAATACACACAACAGTATACATGACATTTTCAACGTTTCAACCTTAAAAGTCTTTTTCAAGAAAATACACAACAAACAGTGAACAAACAATAAAAATAGTAAAAATAATATCATTATCACAAAAGTATTAAGACAGCAGATATTGAACGCCCATGGCAACAATGATGTATGTGTACACACGTACTATCATACACACATAAAAAAATATAAGGAGAATAACAACAGAATTAAATAACTATACTTGAAAATAACATGAACGACATTACAACAAATCTCCCCTCACCCCCAAATCTAATTAATGATTGAAATTAAGACCAAAAGTTTTGGTACCAAAAGGTTTAGGAGTGTACCTCACCAGAATTGTGACATTTTAAATCATCAAAATTACTTTCTCTGCAGTTTGCATTCAGTTGCCTGTGGTGGTGTTTGAACCGGACTACCGTGGCAGTTTAAGATGTGCTCTGTAACACTCTGCCATAGAGCCGGAACGGAAGATATGATCTAAACTGCAATATGATACAGTAAATGACAGATGACAAGAGAACAATTTAGTGTTTTTTCTTGATGCCCCAATTTTCAAGGGCACAATAGACTTGGTTAGCTTGCACACAGACCGAGCAACATTATATAAAGCACATGATATATGAAGAAAAATGACCTGGGAAACATACTAAATGGTGAGGGGGAATTGAACCCTTTTATGTTAATAACCAAATTGAGCATTCTGCCAACATGTTGAACCGCTGCCATAGTTTGGTTTGACAGTAAAATAGCTACTAGTTGAAAGGATATTGCGAAATAAATACCAAAAAAACATCAACAATGGAACCTGTGAGCACAACAAGTTATAAAATTGAGTAAACATTTCAGACGAAGTAATCACAAAGTTGTTTGTATAAGGGGAATGAAGTCTGAGACATAGAAAGACCAAAATATTGATTATTTCCCCTAAATATACCGGTGGCGTTGAACTGAATATTTTAAAAACATGACAAATATAATAAAAAGTGAGGAGAGAAGAGAAATCACATATTTCCAGATACAAGGTTATACTACGGTATTTGACACGTCATGATAACAGTTGGTTGTAATCATACATTGCCTTGCTATTAGCATTCTTATACAGTAGTATATTAAATATTGAATATATGAATGAATATATGTAAAATATTGCAAATAAACAGGATGAGCAATTTAATAATGAAACCAGCGAACTACTATTGAAACCGACGAACTACTATTGAAACCAGCGAACTACTATTGAAACCGACGAACTACTATTGAAACCGACGAACTACTATTGAAACCGACGAACTACTATTGAAACCGACGAACTACTATTGAAACCGACGAACTACTATTGAAACCGACGAACTACTATTGAAACCAACGAACTACTATTGAAACCGACGAACTACTATTGAAACCGACGAACTACTATTGAAACCAACTAACTACTATTGAAACCGACGAACTACTATTGAAACCGACGAACTACTATTGAAACCGACGAACTACTATTGAAACCGACGAACTACTATTGAAACCAACGAACTACTATTGAAACCAACGAACTACTATTGAAACCAACGAACTACTATTGAAACCAACGAACTACTATTGAAACCGACGAACTACTATTGAAACCGACGAACTACTATTGAAACCGACGAACTACTATTGAAACCGACGAACTACTATTGAAACCAACGAACTACTATTGAAACCAACGAACTACTATTGAAACCAACGAACTACTATTGAAACCGACGAACTACTATTGAAACCGACGAACTACTATTGAAACCGACGAACTACTATTGAAACCGACGAACTACTATTGAAACCAACGAACTACTATTGAAACCGACGAACTACTATTGAAACCGACGAACTACTATTGAAACCAACGAACTACTATTGAAACCAACGAACTACTATTGAAACCAACGAACTACTATTGAAACCGACGAACTACTATTGAAACCAACGAACTACTATTGAAACCGACGGACGAACTACTATTGAAACCGACGAACTACTATTGAAACCAACGAACTACTATTGAAACCAACGAACTACTATTGAAACCAACGAACTACTATTGAAACCAACGAACTACTATTGAAACCAACGAACTACTATTGAAACCAACGAACTACTATTGAAACCAACGAACTACTATTGAAACCAACGAACTACTATTGAAACCAACGAACTACTATTGAAACCAACGAACTACTATTGAAACCGACGAACTACTATTGAAACCAACGAACTACTATTGAAACCGACGAACTACTATTGAAACCGACGAACTACTATTGAAACCAACGAACTACTATTGAAACCAACGAACTACTATTGAAACCAACGAACTACTATTGAAACCAACGAACTACTATTGAAACCAACGAACTACTATTGAAACCAACGAACTACTATTGAAACCAACGAACTACTATTGAAACCAACGAACTACTATTGAAACCAACGAACTACTATTGAAACCAACGAACTACTATTGAAACCAACGAACTACTATTTGCAGTCGATCATAGTCTAATATACAAAAATGAGGAAAATTTGTGAAACCACATTAATGGATTGCTATTGGCATGCAAGAAGTATAACATGAAAATTAACTTACAAAAAACACAAATTAAGAAAGTCTGCTTTCGGGAGCCGCGTTAGCGCAGTGGTTAGCGCACTGACTTCGCATATGAGTGGTCCTGGGTTCATTCCCCAGCTGAGGCGGAAATATTTTCATAACGCAACGGCTCCCAGGTCCACCCAGCCTTAAATGGGTACCAGATTAATCCGGGAAGTAAAGGCTGCGAGGGAGAGGAGATGGCTACCGCCCTCATTTGCAGAGCCTGTGAAATGTGAGATCGCTAACATCTCGCACCCCTAAGGCATTAATAAATGCTATGGGTTACTTTACTTTTTTTTTACCACCAATGGTAACAAATGGTTTCACCAATGTGAAACAAGCCAAAGAATTTAAATATCTAGGTATTTTTTTCAAAAAATGAAATAGACAGAGAAATAGTAACACGGTGTCAGAAAGCCAGCACAAACTTTATTGTTTCTCCACTAAAAGATTAAGATGGAAATCAAAAGACAGATAATATCTACAATTTTTATACCAACACTGCTACAAAACATAGTCTTTAACAGTCTCGCAGCAAAGTAAACTCGTTACATTTGACATGGAGTATCTGAGAAAATCTGCAACAGTTTAAACTAGACAAAATAAGATATGTAAAAATTAGGAAAAGAGTTGGTATAATATCATGTATTGAACATATGGAAAAACAGTAAGTAAAATTATTTGGTCACCTTATGAGAATGAACCCAAACCAAATGTCAATAAGAGCATATAACAATATAATATCCGGATATATAGCCAAAGGTACACTACCGACACAGTGGATAGAAAACATCAAGATAATCTTGAAAAAAAACATAGCGTAACTAAGGCGACACATTTGGCCTTGGAACGACAACTAAAGCTCCCGTCCCTACGCCTCTAGTCCGTTACAGTTTGGGATATGGCAAATCCCGTAGAATATCTATGCCTCTAGTCAGTTACACACACTAAATAATCTGGCTAGTGATTTCTCTCATGATAAGATCGTCCATTAGTCGACATAGCTGTAAAATTGTCACCTGAACGTAATGAGTCTGGGAAGGTGAACACAAGGAGGGGAACTGGACCCCCCCCCCCCCCCCCCATAGTTGCTGCGGCATAATGCATTAAAAGTTATCTTCATCCCCGACGGTAGGTTGCTGCCGTGGCACCTATATTTACATACAGGTATATAAACGGGTGAAAAAATACTGTTCACAAGCCAGTTCCAAATCATCAAGATATTGACAGAACATACCTGCACGGGTCAGTTATAACTCACCAAGATATTGACAGAACATACCTGCACGGGTCAGTTATAACTCACCAAGATATTGACAGAACATACCTGCACGGGTCAGTTATAACCCACCAAGATATTGACAGAGCATACCTGCTACATACACAACGATCTTCTGAGTATGGTGTTTCTTAACGTATTATACATTACTCAGTAGGAGTATTCACGGCATTAAAAATAGCCCAGAAGAACACACATACCTGCCCACATCCTTACCACCAAATTACACATAGGAAGCTCGAGCTACATCGCTTGGCATTCTGTAAATCAAAATAAACAAACTCGACAAATCGAATACAAATCTATGTGATTGACTGTAATTCAACTGACCTGGCAAAGTTCAGATATGTTAGTATCACTTAGACTTGACACAGACTGTGGTAGTTGTTCGGAAATCTGGGACAGCAGGAGAGATACTAAGCCTAAGGATGGATGTGGTGACGCCTTCTTACCTGTAAACAAAATAAATATGTAACAATTTAACAACTGAAATATGGTAAAAACATATTCACAGACAAATTTGGTGCATACAGAACTATCATCGACAGTAAATCTTAGCATTTAAGCACAATCCCCGACATTAAGTTTTAGCTGCTGAACAGCCACCGACAGTAAGTTTTAGCTGTTGAATACAACCACCGAAAGTAAGTTTTAGCATTTATGCACAACCACCGACAGTAAGTTTTAGCATTTATGCACAACCACCGACAGTAAGTTTTAGCATTTATGCACAACCACCGACAGTAAGTTTTAGCATTTAAGCACGACCACCGACCGACCGTAAGTTTTAGCATTTGAGCACGACCACCGACAGTAAGTCGTAGCTGTTGAACACAACCACCGACAGTAAGTTTTAGCATTTAAGCACAATCACAGACAGTGAGTTTTAGCATTTAAGCACAATCACAGACAGTGAGTTTTAGCATTTAAGCACAATCACAGACAGTGAGTTTTAGCATTTAAGCACAATCACAGACAGTGAGTTTTAGCATTTAAGCACAATCACATACAGTGAGTTTTAGCATTTAAGCACAATCACAGACAGTGAGTTTTAGCATTTAAGCACAATCACAGACAGTGAGTTTTAGCATTTAAGCACAATCACAGACAGTGAGTTTTAGCATTTAAGCACAATCACAGACAGTGAGTTTTAGCATTTAAGCACAATCACAGACAGTGAGTTTTAGCATTTAAGCACAATCACAGACAGTGAGTTTTAGCATTTAAGCACAATCACAGACAGTGAGTTTTAGCATTTAAGCACAATCACAGACAGTGAGTTTTAGCCAGCAAAGAAAATTATGAACAATCAGTTCATAGTAACGACAAAACACAGATGGTCAAGGAACTTTGCGTACTTTAATAACATACCAGACTGTTAGGAATAACCCAGCAAGTTGTAAATATGGAGGATGTGAAGTCAAGAGCAAATGCGAGCATGAGAGGAAACAGATACATTAAAACTTCAACAGTAGTAACGTTAACAATATTTTCTGCCAATTTGTGACCCCTACATCTGTCAACAACTGTCAAAAATTCAGGGGATCTTCGCCGTCTCCCTCCGCTTAATTATGTTCATAAATTATTACCCCCCCCCCCCTTTAACACAATTTAAAAAATATATATTTTCGAAGAAAAAGGTACGAAAAACTTACATGTAAATATATTGTTTCACATTTGAAGAGGAAGAAAATTTAAATAATTGAATTTACACAACAGTATTGTTAACCTTAAATTAAGTCAAATCTCTCACATGGCAACAACTGTCAACTTTTCTTCTCTCTCCCCCCCCCCCCCCCACGCACATCTAAAAAAAACATTGTTGACGAACAACTTGGACAGCCCTATCTCAGTTCGCCGCAGACGTTGTCGATCGCTAATAATGTCTATATCTGCATTGTTTCTTCTGGTATAAATTGTACAGTGTTTTCCATTTCTTGTTTTGTACTATAAAATTTTGTATTATAAAGTCATAAGCGTATTAGAAGGTCAATATGTGAATCTTGATGTGTCATATCTGCACATTCTTGAAGGATATGCTCTACATCATGATTGCCTTGCCCACATGTACACTTTGCTGATGTGCCAATTAAAAATTGTGTATACATATTTAGTATATTGTGTGTAGTTCTGAGTCGAAGAATGATGACCTGTTGTTGTGTGTTAAATGGTAGCTCCCGTGAAGGTAACGTAAGTTAAACACATCAACATCATTGCCATGAAACAGCTTCAGACAAGGAAATGAAAAATGATAAAGATAAATATCAGTCGATGTGAGTCACTAAGTCATATATAGCATATAAAATATGTGAAGATTCAGTTGCAGCTGTATGCTCCACGGGGAGTAAGATGAAGATCTAAATGAAGTAATTATAGTCTCGCAACGTTAACTGTAATGCGGTAGATGTGTTCAGCTGAACCCTGGGAAGTTAATCACTATAATAAATCTTTCTGATTTAAGTGTAAGCATGACATCTTTCTGAAAATGTTGAATAGCAGGGAAAGAAAGATAAACGACATCACCAGAGTATGTATTTTCTGGAGAGAAATAAAACCTCCCCAAAAAACCTAAACATCATACTCCCCTCCCTAGATTCCATTATTCCAGGCTTGCGTTCAAGAAATGAGCAGAGTATTTAACCCTCACCCACCTCCCGGCATTATTTACATTTCTACCACAGTGCAAACGTTCCGCAGAATAATAATAATCTCGAAACAAATTTGTAAACATTCTTCCCGTCCCATCCCCACACAAAAAATACACTTCCTTCTCTTCAGAGTTGTTCATTTCAACCTGCGTTATTCTGCGCTCATTTCTATCTCTTTCTTCCACATTCTTTTTTCTTGGTTTACTTTCTCACAAGCATTTACTTCTTTCAAATGTTGTTTTCTTTATGCTGAAATATTCGCTCTTCTGCGTTTTTATGAGAAAAATATTCTCCTGAAATGACTCCATTGTTCAGACGTGATGACTTGTGGAAACAAGTGAAATAATAATGCAGGTAGACAAGAGAGTAATAGGAATCACAACAGGAGGTTAGAAGACACACGAAGAGAGAGGGGGAGGGAGGAAACGGGGTGGGGGGGGGCAGAGACAGACAATTGGAAATAAATAGGCAGGATATATATGCTAAAAATAAATTTGGTAACAAAAGTACAAAAGTAGCGATGGGTACGGAAAAATAATTTGTGAATAGGTAGACATACATATTCATATACATATATATATATATATATATATATATATATATATATATATATATATAGAGAGAGAGAGAGAGAGTGCGAGTGAGTGTGTGCGTGCGCGTATGTATATGCACAAAAACTATACAAGACAAGGAGAGAGTGTGTATGTATGCATGCATGCATATATTCTATATACACACACACTATATAAGACAAGGAGAGAGTGAGCGTATGTCTTCTATATTGGCGACGTATCTTATTAAATTGCCTAATTATTCAAGTCGGTTCTTCCGGTTGAGAATCCGCTATTTTGGTTCTTATACAGGTCTGTTCACAAATCTCTTCCTGCTATACGCCAGCAATTGACATTAACAATTCTGAACACGTTGTTGGGCAGTTATCTGACTTGTCTCTGGTCCACTTTGTTATCTCTTCTGTCCCTGTCTCAGGTCTGTTTTCTCAGTGTTCATCTCTCCAGACGTATTTAACATCATTAAACAAAGAGACCCACTCCTACCGAACGGAGAAACACAACACGCAGACGACGGTCAACGTCAGTATCTGTTATCTCGGATTGGATAAGAGTTATCTCCACATCAAAAGTTGTCTGTGATACATAGAAACATTTTATGTGTATTATTAAGGTACAAAAACCCCAGACTACCTAATCAAAACATTCACGTGAAAAGCAGAGGGTACAAACAAAGTAGGGCGACACCAAAAAAAGCAATACACAGAACAATCAATACTGAAATATCAATATTCAGTATAAGTAATACAGTGAACTACAACAATTTGCATCGATAGGCTCAACATGGAGAGAGAAATGACTATTGAGGTATGTGTCATCTTTGGCTGAAAAGGAATTAACTATAATTATTATGGTGCCAATTACAATCCAATATACGCAGGCAAAAGCCACATCACGTGTGTATAGTCTAAGACAGGAAGTAAAACTGTTTTAAGAGCCATGATCGTCTACAATGCAAGACCAGTTACAGAGAAATGTGGTACTTAAAGGTGGTGATTGGGTATCGGAACCAACGGTCATATGCCCGGGTATACATTAGTGTTCTCCATTGTTTCTGGTGCTGTTTAAAGTATATATGGTACAAGTCACCAGCAGTTAAATCACAGGGTCCGGTTAAACTATGTCGTATGCCGATAACATCTTGGTGTATAGGCATGGCAAAAATCTAAAAAAAAGTGATTCATTGATTTCAAATATTTAGAAAGATTAATAACTTCAGACGGTAAATGCAAGACCGAAATTATAAGCAGAATAGAACAGGCAAAAGCAGCATTCCATAAAATGAATAATATCCTGTGCTACAAGTCCATATCGATGGATACTAGAAAACTTATCCTCAAATTGCTGCATTGAACCATTGTTACTCTATGAAAGTGAAGCATGGACAATAAATAAAACTTCACAAAAATCATTGGAGGCAGTAGAGATTCAAGAGGAGGGGTTTATTCGAAGAATGTTGCGTATTCCTTGGACAGCAAAGATTACTAATGAAGAATATCTTAGAAGGATGGATGTGAAAAGATATATTATTGATAATATAAGAAAAATACAGTCAACATTTATTGGGCACATAATGAGAAGAGGAGGAGATTTCTCACTATACACATTGAGAATATAGTGACAACAGGAAGGATAGAAGGGAAAAGATCACGGGGGAAGACCTCTAGAAAAGATATTGGACAGTTTGACCAAATTCTGAACACTTCGTTGAGCAGTTATCTGGCTTGAGGTAAAGGTCAATGAAAACTCCGGTGAATGGGATTTGGTTATATGGATCGGTGGTTAGACGTGTTCGTAGTACGTGAGCCTTCAATGTTCAGTGTGCAGAGAAGAGAGTGGAGCTTTTGTTGTGAGTACGATTAGTATGACTTTGAAGAACATGGCGGTGACTATAGCATTAGAATGCGTCAGCATACAGAGGACTGTCGAAACCTGTATCCTGGGTGACTCGATAAGTATGGTTATGAAAGCACAAAAGGGTCTCGTTCGTGAACAATGGACTGAGATTTTGAGAGGGTCGTGGTTAAAACCGTGCCTTTTATTTTCGTGCCTGGACATGTTGACGTTCGAGACAACGAGTGAACTGATTTGCTGGCGTCAGGTGCTGTTGTTACACCCGGGGGAATGAGCAATGGATCGGGCAGATGTGTTGAATTTCCTACGGGAGACAGCACGTGAAAGTGAACTTGACATGGATGATTTCTTCTTCTTTCGTTCACTTGAAACATGTCTATATCTGTAATTCTGTCTCCTTAATAAAACTCACTGTCTTTTGTAGTTCATACAGTGTCCCATAGAGTTTTGATTCCAGTGTTGTTTCCTCTGGCCAATATGTCTGCCTCAGCGTTTCATGCTCAGAACACTCTTGAAGTATATGTTTGGCACTCTGTGTTGCCAATCTTGAACTTTGTATACATGTGACTGCGGAGTCGGTTGTGTCCTGTTCTGAGACGTAGAATTATAACTTGTTCTGGTCTGTTCATAATATGATAGTCATCTTGTGTTGGTGTTTGTGGCTTTCTTATTGACTTGATCATCTGTTTTTTCTGATGGTAGGTGATTGGTATATCTGGTTGGTCTTCTGCAGCACCTTCCTTAGCCAGTTGGTCTGCTTTTTCATTTCCTGGTATTCCACAGTGAGAGGGTATCCACTGCATGGTTATCCTGTACTGGTAAGACAATTCGCTAAGTAGTTTTTTCAAGTCTGTTAGTTTTTCAGACTGGAGAGCTTGAAGCACTGACCTTGCATCTGTCAGGAATACCACAGGCTGTAGTTCAGAGTTGGAGTTCAGCAGTTTTTTAGCTGCCACAATAATTGCCTGGATTTCTGCATCATAATTATTGCAGAATTTTCCTGTCTGTGTTCTGATTGTATCTCTAGGCTTGTGTGGATATTCTATATATACACCTGCACCTCCATTCCTCACGGCATTCTGTGCTGACCCATCTGTGTATACTCTGACCCATATATCTTGTGGATATTCCTCATCCAGGAAACTGAGGGTGACTGTCCTTCGCTGCACACTGTTCTGTTCGTCCTCGCTTAGTATTCCTTTCACATGGGTCTGAATGTATATTGGCATTCCATGCCTTTCACTCCACGGGGTTTGTTCTGGTACAGGCCTTAAGGGGCTGTCAACTTCAGGTAGGTCTGTAAGTTGTCTGCGGAGTCGTTTAGCTTGATGGATAAAGCTGCTTCTTTTCAGTCGTCCCATTGCTAGATTTTGGAATCTTTCCTTCATTGGATGACTTGGCATACACTGAAACTTTTCTGCCTGAATTAGTACTTTTGTGTCTCTGCGTTCGCCAAGTGTTTGCATTCTTCCCATTTTCTGCATCTCTGCTATGGGTGTTGATTTCATTGCTCCCAACATTATTCTAAGTGCCTGGTTTTGCACTTTATCTAGATCTTGTAATGTTGTGTTTGATGCAGGACACCACGCAGCTGAACCATATTCCAGGTGTGGTCTTATGCCTTGCTGGTAAACTTTACTGAGTATATTTCCACTGGCTCCCCATGTGGTTCCACTTAGTTTTCTCAGGATAGCTAGCTTCCTCCTGGCTTTTGTTGTTGCTTTGTTTATGTGCTGCTTCCATGTCAGCTTATCATCAAAAGTAACTCCGAGGTATGTGGGTTGACATGGATGATGATTCTTATTCAATGGCTAGAATTAAGGAATATGGTTTGAAACGTGGGCTCGTCAAAGAGGAGCAGTTTGCGGGACGCAGAAGAATGATGATCAATTAATATATAACCTGAACTGTCAGCAGAGTTGTAATGGCGGATACACTCGGGGAGAGATCGGAGCAGCTATGGATTTGTGCGGAGTGTAGTGATAATGATCCGACGATTAACTAACTAATATAAGACATAGCGCATATGGGAAATCAAGCATTCTTCATGAATAAATTGTATATGACCACGATGCAAAGTGACTAATATTCAGTCGGATCAGCTAAGATGAGTGACACTTGTTTGAGATCAGCAAGCCGGGCTATTATATAGGACTTGGTATATATTGTACGTGAAACACCAGCTATTTTTTAAAGTAACATCTGCCTTATTCTGTGACATTCGTGATTTGGATTTTTGCACATCTAGGCCATGCATTAGTTCAGTTGACAGTGAACGAGCGGTAAGACAAGGATGCATTTTATCACCGCGACTATTTAATATCTAAGCAGAGAATATCTTTAAAAAATATAGAAGAAATGCCAGGACTCAAGATCAATGGGAAAATAATAAACAACCTTAGATATGCAGGTGACACTGTTCTTTTAGCAGAAAGTGAACATGAACTATAAAGACAAATAGATAAAGTCAATAAATCAAGTAATGAATATGGACTGGATATAAACATGCAAAAAACAAAAACCATGATAATCAGCAAAGACACAGATGAACAAGAGTTAAACATAAACATACATGGAGAGAAACTACAACAAGTAAAACATTGTCAATATCTTGGAAACATAGTCACAAAGATTGGCAGATGTGAAACAGAATTTAAAAAGGAGAATATGAATGGCTAAAAGTACCTTCAATGACATGAGAAAATTATTAACATCTAAACAAATTACAAGCAAGTTAAAAATGAGAATTATAAAATGCTACATCTATTATATATTAATGTATGACTTAGAAACATGGACACTAAACAAACGATTAGAAGACAGAATTGATGCCTTTGAGATGTGGATATATAGAAGAATAGGGAGAACATCATGGAAAGATAAGAAAACAAAGAAAGAGGTGCTAAAGACACTTAATATGAAGAAAGAACTACTAAGAGAAATAAAGATCAGTCAAATAAAATATTTTGGACACATTAAAAGACATGACACCTTACTGAAGATCTAACTTGAGGGAAACGTCAAAGGGAAGCGAGCAAGATGTAGGCAGAGATAGAAGTGGGAGAGTAACATCACACGATGGACATGTTACAGTCTAGTAGAGTGCACCACCAAGACAAGAGACAGGGGATGTTGGAGATCCGTTGCAGAGACGGCACTTGATGATGATGATGACTTTCTGTTGAAAGGTCTTTACGTTACTTCGATCTCGGTCAAAATAAGACATTTATCGCCAAACGCCAAGTTCCTCATGATATGTTACTCTGACTGTATTTCTGACTCTCCACACAACTTACATTTCAGAAATACTATCAACTTCCCCTAGACATACAAGTTTGACGACCTGGAAGACAAGCCTAAAACAATTTGAAACGGTAATAGATTAGGTACGTGTTCGCTACCGTAAGCAATATCTGTGAACACGCCTGGTCATTAGCAAACTCAACTGTTGAAATTGAGATTACCAGTGATTCTCAAGCGGAACCAGAGAATGAGAATACGTCAGTGATTCTCAATCGGAACCATTAGGAGACTACGGCTTGTTACTGGGGGCCGTGATGAATGCAACTAATGATATGCCAGTGAAACACGACATGCTAGCAACAAAATACAATGACAAAACGTTTCGAATAAATAGCCTTCATCAGGACGTAAAATAAGGAACCAACAACGACTATGTAGCATTGACTATATTAACCTATTTCCTTGTATAACTGCATTCGCCATGTATTACGACAGCCCCTATGGTTCTAGAGCGTTGAGTTCATACCACGGGTGATTTATGCCGGACTATTGATGGACAAAATATTTACAGAAATCAGGAAAGCCACTCGCAAATGGGATGTGAATGTCTCTTACACAATTCCAAAGGTTAGGTAATAACCGACATCATAAAAAGCATTTCCACGTGGTGCATTCCGGAATCGGGTAATTTAGAGAACAACTTGACTAGCGCTTTAGCGATCGACTTCTGACTTTGTAGATTAAGAAAAAAAATAAAACTGATTTAACCCAAGCAAGCAATATCTCCGTACGAACAATCCCATGCCACAGGAATAAATTACACACATTTCAAGTCAGAGGCAACTATCATACTCACAGCTGTTCAAATACGCAACAATCAAAAGTCCATTATATCCCAAAAAAACCGTAATCTTCAGTGATTCTAAATCAGTCGTACAAGCCATCCAAAATACCAAACAAAACAAACTCATTCACAACGGCAGAAACAATATATTCGAATTAGCTAGAAAAACTAGATTAATATTCTTCTTCTTCAGTGTTCATTCTCAAACTCCCGCTGGATTTCTCTTGTAACAGGACAATGGCCCTACAATATTTTCAGCAGGATGTAGTCCAGAGAATGGAAATGCGTCGTGTCACCGTTTTATTTGCGCCAATGGCCCGATACATTCGTCTTCGGCAGAAGATTAGTATTAAAATGGATAACAGCTCACTGTGGCATCCCTGGTAACGAATTGGGGGAAAATAGGAAGCTACCTTCCACAGACCGACGTAATCCAAAGCGTTGGGGAAGTAAACTCTCTTAAAACAATCTATACAACTTCAGTAAAAAGAACTAACCGACACTATTGCCACGAGAAAGACAACATTAACATATTGAACAGAAAATATCGCAATATTTTATTTCGACTGAGAACGCAGAACTGCCGTCTAAAAGCACACTTACACCGAATCGGTGATACTGCAGCATGCATCTGCGGGGAAAGCAGCACAGACATCAGAAAACATACTACAGAATTCTCACAGTTTCGCTGTTCACATAACGACAATCTGGCACTTCTCAACAAAACAATTTGTGTGAAATCCAAGATGACCTAAAACAAAATGTTCTCTACATGACTAATATCGGACTAGATGTTCAATAATTGACCGCAGAAGAAGAAAATATCTCCAATCGATACTTCTCAGTTTGCACAGCCTACAACTGTCAGAGCGATGTCGCAAAACTGGCAATTAATAACTTGGGAGGTCGTGATGTCAGAACTACCTTAAACGCGGCCACTTTAAATTTTGATGGTCATAATCTCTGATATACGAGCTCACATCCGCGGTTGAAAGTAGCATACTTCGTAAATTAAATAAAGTATAAAGTAAATTACCCTGATCCCAAACTGGTATGGAGTCTGTTGGGTCTTTCTACTAGCCACGATAAAGAGACATATGGCGTAGATAGTATGAAAATGGTTTGCAAACAGAAATTGAGTAAGGTAGTTTAACACATCAAAAAGACGTAAACAACAACGTTTCTATCAAATGATCTTTCACAAAAGGGATACAAGACACAAAAACAAAAATCATTGCCTCAATCGATCAGACATCAGTTCCAGAAAATATATAGAAAGTAGCACAATTACACAGATAATAAAATATTAAAAATAAACAGCAAATAAAATATATTCACTGGAAAAACCTACACTGTCACGATAAGGATAAATAATTCAAGCGTGCTAGATGCACACATTACACACACTTCTTAAAATACGCAAACCGTTTAAGCCAAGTAAATGTATTATCTTTGATCCCGTCTAACTGAACGTATATACAACTACTTTGACAATCTTTTCTTAGCTGTTCTCACAAATTAAATTCTTTTGAGTCTAATGATTTCTATTTTTATAGTTGTGTTTGCTTATTTATGATCATTGTAAAACAGGTGGGAACCCTCTGTACGACGGCATCATTTGGTTTGGCCCACCGAAGGTAATCGATGCTGGACAACCAATCCGATAGATCTTGTTCCATAGCACCATAAATATATATTAAGTGAATCATTATAACCGTCTTATTGTGTTTCAATAGGTATAGTGAGCTGAATTCACGGTTAACACGATATTCAGATTCTACGTAACAATATGACATGTACTGTCAGTAATGTTCAGTTCAAGTACCTAGGAAGTATCTTCACAGAAGACGGACGACTCGATAGAAAGATTATAAAAAAATGTCAAAAGGCAAATGCTGTGACATATCAGCTGCCACCATTGCTATTGCACCCAAAAATCTGCTCTTCTAGACAATGTGGAACCTGGAAGCGATACCACAAGACTTTAAGGATGCTTCTAGCGTACATCAATTAATCAATAATACAGTAACCCTTCAGCGTCGTAGGGGTACCACATAGGATGCTTCAGCACAGAGTCCTCCAGCAATTTCTATCCTCAGCGATGAGGATAAGTGAGGAAAAATCTTGTCCTGTCCATTCCTTGATGTCTGTCCGTGCCTTTATTTGTCCTCCGCTGTTTCTTCCAACCTCGATAGTTCCCTGCAGTATAGGAAGATATACATACATACAAGAAAAAAGAAATCGCATAGCTTGCGACAACCTCCGAGGAACATCCCTGCTTTCTACAGGGGGAAAGATCCTAACCATGGTCCTATTCAGCAGACTGCAAGTCCATCTTCAGGCATGTCTCCTCCCAGAGTGCCAATGTAGCTTCCGACAGGGCAGAGGTACGGTTGACATGATATTAACTGCCAGACAACTACAGAAAAAGTGTCGCGGGCAGAGAAGTGGTATCTACACCACATTTGTCGACTTGGCTAAGACATTCGATACTGTGGATCGCACGGGGCTATGGGTTATCATGACAAAGTTTGGATGTCCCGAGGGATTCATCCGAGGCTTCTTCTGCCCCAAGCCCTCTACACTCTTGCATGCGCTGCAATGAAACTTCCCTGGCATGGATCGGACTAATCAAATCGGTCAAATTAAACAATCACAAATGTTTTGTTCTTGTTCTACTTGCTCATAACATTTATTGTTTTTCATGTCATCCTCATCTTCCCTTGTGAAGGAGGAAGATCATCATCACTTTGTGTGACAGTCCATTAATATCAGTAGAATAGTCAAACGAGTAATTAAAAAGACTGGATTTTGAATTAGTCAGTAGGTTATATATTGTAGATGGCCATGGTTCAGCACATCTTTCAATATTTCTACAAATAATCTAAGTATTGCTTTATGAAGCATTGTTGGACATTTCATTTTTTGAGTTACACTATTCATAAAATTATGTTCCTTCGACTTTTCTTTTTCTTCTCCATTTTGATTCTCAGAAACGTGGTTTTCTTTTAAAAAATATTACATTGGTGACTTTAGATACAAGATAATGCTAATACAAATAATTATGTTCACAATAACCGATAAGCCGTGTTCAGAGCCACTATGCTCCTGTGTCTGACGACGTATATTAAACATTTTGGCTAAGTGTTTACGGTTGTTATATGTGTGTGTTACTGATGATACTTCAATACTTGTACGGGGTGTTCGTTGTTGTTGTAATAGTCCTTGTCTCGATTGATCTGTTCTCAGTGACTTGAGTACACAGTTTGAATGTCTTGACAAAATCACATCTTTTTCTGGAGATGCGGTTAATCAAGTACGGACAAATCCGTTTACTCTAGTTGCCAGGCGATTCAGTGTCGTTAGAACGGACTGGTTCAATTATCGTTTGTCTCAAGTGTAAAACAAATGACTCATTTGAGTTTTCCAAGGATCTTCATTGGTTGTTTACAGAGTATAAACTTAGTAACCATAACTCTCCGTAGAATTTTCTTAAGACATTGCGGTTCCCCCCCCCCCCCCCGTTTTGGTTTTGGCAACACACTAAGGATTCTAATAATGATCTTTATTGTAGCTTCTTATCCTTGACATAAACGTGAGTCCCATTTACACAAGGATTCTCAAATGTCCTCACTGGAAGTCTCTGCTTCTGCGCTCAGACTCCTGCAGATTAACAGGATGTTCTCTGACGAATGGAAAGCGCGGTGTCAGGGTTTACAGCGTAGCTGCGTTATCAGTGCATTTTGTCTGACAGATTTCAGAATAACTTCTGAATCACTTCGACACTCTATGGAATGGAACAACCAGGTCCACCCCAAAACCTCCTTGATCGCTTCTTACATGCATTGCGGGCAACGAATGGGCGAGAAACCCCTAATATTTTATTTCCAAGAAACTATTGCCACCATGAAAGCAGACTCCAAGAAGACGGTACACTATTGATAGCAGTTGTGACATTTAATCTCACTGATCGATGCCATTGATCGTCTTGGTATGAATAAATGCCCACTTTGTAATAGAACTAAGTGTACAGGCGCCTCCATGAACAATTTCGAGAAACGTTCAATCATTTTGCTGGGGGTGACATGTGCCGCCACATTTGATAATGAAATATTGTGCTCTAGCATTTTGGAAAATTTGTTACTGGTAAGATATGACTATTTGCAGACGGTATTGCGTAACTCAAGTAAATATTGATCTGCTGTCGCTCGCTGCGCGCATGCTACAATAGAAAATATGATTTGAAACACTGAGGGGGGGGGGGAAACACGGTAATCCTGATGGATGTTGATTACTGATGAAGGAGAATAATAAGAATAAACTGATGAGGTGGCACTATGTATCACATATGATAATTTAAGTGTATTCAAAAAATTGGAGAAATTTCCGCTTTGTTAGATTGCCAGTACAACCAACAATTACATGAACTACTAAGTGCACACAACCGTCTTGCATATATCATAATTTAGCTCTGTGGTGTGATTGTTGACAGTGTTGAACTTCACTCTATTTTTATTATTCTGTGTTCTTCATAAAGGCTGTTCTTTTTCTCGAAACGTCAATTTGTGTGTTTCCTATGACTAGCCTAGCAAAGGTTAATTATCCCATGTGTCCATTGTTTACTGAAGTCTTGTGAGTGTTTGCTGTGCTTTAGTTATTGTTGCAATTATAATGGTTATTGACAGAAAAAAACAACGGTAGTCCAATTGGGTAGCAAAGCACTGCGCGTTTTATGACTATATTGTAAAGTGGAGAACGTAACAGAAAAAGACACATAGTTGGACGGATAGTTAAATACATAGATTAGCGTGATGTAGTACGGAGAACGGAATGCACCGTGTCAGTTTCAACTTAATTCCTATATCTGCGCATTTCAGTCTGATACATTCGATTTCATCATAGCTACTGTGTCACTTGGATGGGTCGAGCCGAGGATACCGTTTAACATATCTGCGCCCCAGAAGACACAGCTCCTGGTGAGGAATTGATACCTATTCCTATGTTTTTTCAAGAGGCAGTCAATAGCGTCGTTACACTCAACAGAGAGTGCAAGAAACACAGCCAGATAAGCGCGGATGCTGAGGTCAAGACACTAATATGCGAGAATGCCCACGATTCAGATGTTGTGATTTACACGGACGGGTCGGTCATCCGTCACCAGCGATGCGCATGGGCATTTCCCTTACTGTAAGATCAAAAGGGAAAACAGTACACGAAGCTAGTGGTGCCTTTACCGCAACAACGAGCAGTCTAACTATAGAAATATTCGCCGTACTGCAGACACTTTACTGGCTGGAGTTGCAAACTTATTCCCATGCTTGCATACTAAGTGATTCACTAAATATGATTCAGAAAGTCAAAACAGGTGATGTACGAAGGAATGGGTGGAGTCACTGGAGAGAGCTAAAATGCGGGCACCGCTACGAAAACTCACAATTATTTTTGTCCCCGGACATGCGGGCGTGGAAGGAAACGAACGTGCCGACAAATTAGCTAGTCTCGCCCCCACAACAGACGATCAGCCTATGGACCGAGCAGACATACTCACTGCTCTTCGTGAGTCCTCACGACCAGAGGATTTTGAGATGAATAAGCATGAGTCAATATCTAGAATGCAAAAATTGGGAGTGAGGATGGGCGTGGCCCGAGGAAAACCCTTAACAAAGATTTCAAAAAGAGCAGTGAACCAACATAGAACCACAACCATCAGCCGTTATACCCTGAGAGATTTACTGAAGCGGAGATCTAAGCACCTATGGACGTGTCCGGTGTGCGAAGATGATAATCAACATAGCTAATACCTAATACTGTGTCACTTTCACCATATATGGGATGAGGCAGCCAACTGTACCATAAATCCTCCTTAATCGTCTCTTACGTAGTTACCTATACTTGGTAGGTAACCGTGTCACCATTATTGCCTCCCTTTTTGGTCACACATGCATCCGGGGGAGTGAAGTGTATGACTATGGGTCTTAACGACATGAAGGAACTCCCATAGCACCATGACATCACTTAAACAGAAGAGCAATGGTTTCTATCATATGCACCGCATTCGGCGTAGAAAGAAAATAGATAGATATATATATAGATTATAGAGAGACAGACATATATATAGACAGGCGGACATGCAGGCGGACATGCAGGCAGACATACATATATAAAGATATGAAGATGGAGAGAAAGCAAAGTTTCTCAACAGCCTGACCAATGCGTCTTTGTCATATCCTCCTAAGGTCAGTGCTTTTTATTCCTTCCTTCTGGTCTCATGAATGTCAATATTTGCACACTTTGTAGTGCTGAACACGTCCGTGCATGTGTGTGCATGATTTGCCATCTATAGCCTTCCTCTTCTTGAACGATGGCATCTGAATCGTTTTGAGGTTAGAGTGACGTAGGTTACATCGGATTGCATCGATCACTGTCCGGTATTCCTTACTCCTAAAATATCGATAAGCTGCTCAAACAGACTGTTAGAAACGTGGAGAATGGCCCCTTATAAGCCAACTTTTGTCGATTTGTTTGACCGCATCTTGTATGTATTTCACGTTCACAGATTGTTTCAACACAACACAGGACGCGTGACAAGGAAAGCGTAATGCTGTTGTCAATTTCAACCGTAGTGAAATATATTAGAAGAGAATTATCATTTATTGAAATATATGACTTTTAAAATACGTTTTCTTATTTAGTATACCATGGTCACACTCGTTTCTACATCTACCATAATTTCTATTTTATAAATATGTTTTATGTGTACTATACCAAGGTAACACTCGTATCTGCATCTACCATAATTTCTACTTTTAAAGTATGTTTTCCTGTTTACTATAACTAGATCACACTCGTTGCTACATCTACCTTCCACTTCTACTTTTCAAATATGTTTTTCCTGTTTGCTATACCCAGGTCACACTCGTTGTTACTACTACCATCATCTCTACTTTGTGAAAGAAATTAAACCATAAGATCGATGTGTGTGATAACACCAGTGTACGTGTGCTCACGCGCTCCAATAAGTTGTTAAATTGTTCAGACCAATTGTCTTTGCCGTCATAATGCCATGTACTTCCGATGCCGTACAGTGCATAAGCTGCTGTCACCGACTAGTGAATGGATGAACGCATCAGGGAAGTTGAACCAATCCCAAACTCAACCATTCTTGATTATCATGGACAGCAGGCTGCAACAGGACAGTATGGCCTAGGGTTTGCAGAATTCCATCTAAATTGAACGCCTAGTTTGAGCGTGAAGCGTAAGGTATCTAACACTCCGTGAAAAAAATCTACAACGGAAGGCAAGCCATTCGATGTCACCTCAAAAGAAATTTGCAAAGGTTTGTAGCTGCCCAAAAAACTACATGATCTGCTTAAACAGTAAAAGTGAGCGGAACAATATCAGAATTGTTTAATGTACAGAAAGGAGCTAGACAAGGATGCACACTATCACCAAACCCGGTCAACATCTACGGTGAAAACAAAATGAGAAATGTAAAAGACGACATGACAATTGCTGACTTTCAACCTCTTACCATCGGAGGTCAACAGATATAAGAAATCAAATACGCTGACGACACAGTTTTCTTAACAATAAACAGAAGATGATATACAGTAACTTTTACTATCAACTAAAAGGTAGAAAAAAATAGTGAGGCCCAAAACTTGTTATTAAATATGAAGGAAGAAAACACAAATTATGACAACGGATACTGCAATGTTTAAGAGCAACCAAATAATAATCAACAATTTCGAACTAGAGGACGTAACAAATTTCCAGTATATGGACACAAACATAAATAGCTCAGGAGAATGAACAGTATAAATCAAGAGAAGAAATGCAATGGCGACATTGAAACTTGCTGAATTGAAAAATCTTTCAGACTGTCAGTACATATGTATAATACGTGATCCTGCACAAACAGATCGCATATTAAAATAGATATGCGACGCAAGCATTCCAGCCAGTTATAGTCTATGCAATAAATAACATAAGTCGCACACATATATGTTCACTACGGATCAATATTTCAAACATTGCCACCACTCAAATTTAAAAAAAAAATGTTTTTGTTAATTTGTTTCGATCCCTAAAAATTACGTGCGTTAAAGTCACTCGAGTTACCTATGTGCATTTTTAGGGAGAAAATTGTATCCTTTCACGCATTCTTTCATAACCAACTCCAACTCTCAGGGCACACGATACTTTTAGAAGAAGCCACCTATCTAGAGTGGGATCTATGTATGTATGTAGATAACATGTTTCACCATTCTATGTGTTGACAAGAAATCATATGAAAGCTTGCAACAATTTGAAAGTATTTATTTTGGCTTACTTTTGGCCAAACAGCCCATATGAATGCATGAATTCAAAGAGCCAGACTTTAAAAAATAAATTTAATTGCGATGCACGTGTTCTTATCAAATATTATCTGATGACGGGCCAGTATTTTTTCCAGCATGTGTACACTTCCAGATTGCTGTTTTGACTTTCGTCTATAAAACAGACAAAAATAACATTAAAATGTAGGGTCAAGCAAACACTTGATATCTCTCGTTTCATAATTTACTGAATCTTGTTTGAAGGAGTCATCAATCTCTTCACAGCTCTGTACGTATTTCTCTCCCAGCTCCCTCTGCCAGACATACGTTTTATTCCCGTGATTCATCTCATTTGCTGTAGATGTGTATGCGCACGCATTATCATAGATATGCCCTCTCTGTGTCTCCACATGGAAGGCCCACTAAATTGCTTGCTAGTCGTCTCCTTACAAGCTTATTTATTACTCTGCATCATATTCTTGTTTTTTTTTTAATGCGGTTGTCAATGGTCAGACAAAACTGTAGGGGTGACCACAATGTAAAACAGAAGGCGACACATACTCTCTCTACTTTACTTGGTCTGTGGCCGCTATACTTCAGAGTGTGGGGCATGGTCGTGAGGTTAAGTATTGGTCTCACATCCGTGAGGTTCTGAGAGGTTAGAGCGTTGGTCTCACATCCGTGAGGTTCTGAGAGGTTAGAGCGTTGGTCTCACATCCGTGAGGTTCAGCCCCCGGTAAATAAAGTGGTTTTTTTGCGTTGGAAGATGATTTTTTTTTAAAACCGAAAAAACTCACCCTGTGCACGAAGTGACGACAGCAAGAGCATGCGATCTTTATCACACAAGCTACAAATACCACATCCGTAAAACCCTACAACTTACTATTTGACAGACTTTTAATACTTATAGTATATTCTAGAGCATTATTTTAGATCATTTTGTGACCCATGTGGCGCTCTTTTGTGACAAATCCCCCCCCCCCCCCCCCCCCCACTTTAAAATATTGGTAATTTCCATTCATTACAAGTTGCCAAAGCTTTTAAACTGTTATCACTATAATTCGTGTTCATCGTTCAGGTGGAATCTGTGACACCCAATTTGCAATATTTTCTCCTTGGTTCCTCTTCTTCGAGTCTACCTGGCATCCAGGGGACCATGTGGCACACCTTCAGATCCACTATTCTAGAGCATTGTTTTTCAAAGTTAACGATATCGCCACCAGAAAGGAGGAGCATGAAAACAATTGAGGTGGTCGCTAAATGATATCTGACAATAGGATGCGATGAAACTAGGAATTCTTGTTTGAAACCAGAATCAATGGGGAAATTCCCATAACCGCTAAGTTCTCCAAACCAGCATCAAAAGTTTTATTCTTATAACAGCCCAGTTTTCTAAACCTGCAAAGGCATATTCCTATAACATCCCAGTTCTCTAAACCAGAATCAAAGGTTATATTCCTATAACAGCCCAGTTCTCTAAGGCAACATCAAATGGGATATTCAAATTCTTCTTCTTCTTCTTTCCTTCCTCATTTACATTTTATGGGTGTTGAGGGAGATACAATGTTCTTGTTCTCGCTCTTATGGCAGCTTCAGATAATTTGGTGTTCGTGTAATGTCTCTTTGATGTTGTCGATCCAGCGTACTCTAGGTCTACACTTGGCTCTTCTTTCTGCTTCTCCTCTCTTCGTATATGCTTTACAAACTAATGAATCACACGGCATTCTTTCTAGATGACCAAACCATTGTATCTGTTGGTTTTATTTGTATTGTAGAATTGATATGACACCTAATAACTCCTCAATTCTCCAAACCTGCATCAATAGGTATATTTGATAACAGCCCAGTTCTCTAAACCTGCATGAAAAGGGATATTCCTATAACAGTGCAGTTCTCCAAAACCAGCATAAAAGGAGATGTTCCTATAGAGCAGTTCTCCAAACCGGCATCAAAGGACATATTCCCATAACAGCTCAGTTCTCCAAACCATCATCAAAGGGGATACATAACAATGCAGTTTTCACTATTAATAGCTACCCAAAATTGTGCAGACTCAACGTGTCAGTTAGATGTAGATTATGTGATCTTATTTCTCCAGAGATGGTCCAGTTATCCTCATCACTAGTCTCTCATATTTCAGTCACTGTAAGCATATCTTTATAACAGCCAGTATCGACTTTTTCATTGTGACAAATCTACAACTTCTCTTGTTAAATACGTTCTATTGTTCCTGGCACTGAACAACTGTATAAGGAACACAGAAAACAAATAATGGATACAAAGATATTGCAGCTACTTTGTAAGGACATGAAAGAAGACAAGCTGTACAACTCTTTTGAAAGGGATCGAGCTCTGACTGAAGTCTTAGTTATACGGTGTTTAATCACGTTGTGAGAAAATATGTTAGCAGTGCAGCAGTCTATAACATCGTTATGGAAGGGAGCAATGACACGAAAACATTTGTGAATCACTGATCACTGATGAGAGCTTACGGCTGGTTAATCAATGTCTACATTACGGTGTATCCGGGGGAAGTCGTCATCTGGATCGTGGCTTTCTGATAGGTTATCAGTCTATTAACCTTCAAAAACGAATCAATAAATGTAGAGGACTGACTTCATGGCTCTGGAGAATTTCCCCAAATATACTCCGTTCCAACAAGAATAACAAGCACCCTGTCACAGTATCGCTCTCAGCACGTACCACTGTAGCACGCCATAATCCCTGTGAACTTCGGGGAAAATGAACTTGGGAATCAGACACCGGGACCCGATTTGAGTCCAAACCTCATGAATACGAAGCAAATATGTAGATCACTTTTCAAAACGTTTCTAACACCAAAACATTATTTAACAGCAGATATGTGTTTTTGAACACAAATGACGTTCAGACAATCACAGTACACACACCGTGTCCGATAAACACTCATCTTATTTTGCAATTTGTTCTAATTACAGTTGACCTTGTTTTGCAAATGTTATATCTATGTTCCTTCAACGACGAATGCGGTACATAGGGCAAATACCACTCTAGTATGAGCGATGTCATGCTGTTGTATAGACCCATATTCAAACTCTCTAACATGGTTGCTCAGCGAAGAATTTCTCGTGAGCATGCACAGATGACATTCGTTTGTCATGAAATGTTTACTGCAGTTTTTTTGTGCAACGAAACTGCGATATTTTCAAGCAGTGAGGATAATGAAATAATCAATTTTGCTATGGGTAGGTAGCTCTTGACAGCCCATAGCCCGTCTGACAAAATCAGTTTCTCTGTTGTATAACTGAGGCGATACCACGACTCGTATATGGTTGCCCTAAAGACGTGGCTGTAAGGGGGGGGGGGTTATAGGTGCATGTTTAGCCCCCGACGGCAGGCATTCTACTGTGGTTATCCCATGATTACCGCGCCTTGCCACGAACATGGCACACACTTTTCAACCAACTATTTGATCATTCTTCTGTCGGGCGGTTTTCACTCAGCAAAATCAATGTATCATTATATGCAATGCGCCGGAACACACATGGACAGAGAAAAATGGAGAAGTATGAAAAAGAGTGGAGGATGCAGCAAAACAATACACAAATCACGTCTTCACTTAGTGGAATTTTATAAAATAAATCCCTTTAAGTAGCCAATTTAATCATCGGCCTAAGACTATTTACAACACAATAAACATACTGATTAACATATAAACCTGATAATAAACCCCAGATTAAAAAGTGATGTCAAATCATCATCAACTGCGCATAACCTGACCATTTTGTCACATAAGTACACAACACAACAGACTGAAACATTATTTAAACAATATATACAATACTAGGAGCAATGCCCGGCGTTGCCAGGGTGAGAATAAAATAACAAAGAGAAATAGAATAGATACGAATATTTTTCTTCGAATTATTCGAACACGCTACTGTAGCATGTTCTCAAGATAATGACATAGATTCTAACATATGAATGCGAATTTGGGCAATAAATAAACAGCTTAACAGAATGGAAAATTAGAGACAACAAATATGTAGTCATGGTTTAAATACATATTTCGAAAAGTGGGAAGGGGGAGAGTTTGACCAAATTTTAGCTACATTCCCAGAAATGTAGAAAAATATTTCCATCTATTCTATTTTTCTTGAAGCAATGCCCGGCATTGCTAGGGCGAGACTAAAACAAATAAGAAAAATAGAATAGAGGCTAACATTTTTCTTATAATCTAGCGGGGGAAAAAAAACTTCCACGAAGAACGTGGAGTTGTCAAAATTGAGTCATTATGAACAGTGCGTAATCTCGCATTTTTAATTGTGCACATTAAGCGTTCGGAAGACATACGATATCAAAATGATTTATTTTAAAGATTGAATTACCAAAATAAATTACACATACGCAAGTAGACACAATAGCTAACAAGTTAATACGTCGCAACATCGATTGAAACAAGGGTGTCATGTGACGTATTCTCTCAAAAACGTTGTCTTCCCAATGAACTACCTGAACCTTTCTCTGTCTTCGGTGATGCCGACTTGCATTTTCCAACGACGTATTCATCCTATTTTTAATGTCGACGGTTCATCATCTTCTTGGTCTGCCTTTCCTCCTCCTCCCAGGTGCTCTGCCCTCCATTATTATATTTCTAAACAGTTGTGTCTCTTTATCTGAACAAACAGGTGTGGTTTTCTTTTTTGTCATTGTGTTTAGTAACCAACACTCTGGAATCTTCAATGTGTTTATAATATATGATTTTCTCTTTTTTTTTTGCCTTGTATGATATTTTAAGTATCTTTCTGTAGCATTTCATCTCAGACGTTGATCTTCTTTGCCGCTGTCCCCGCTTATCCTATTACATCTATGATGTGCTACACACGAGGTATGGAGAAAGAGAGAGGAAGAGAGAGTGCAACACATAAAGAAACAACTCATATGTGTAGTACTGCCACATACATCATGATGTAGTACCAGCTGCAGAACGTTCCAACATATGATCTATACCATACACAAAAACAACAGATACATGAGAAGGAAAATAAATACTCTAGCAGGCCAACAAGAACATCTCATGGCAGTGGTTAGACGTCGCAAACGTGTGTGGTTTGACCACATAATGGGGCACGATTCTCTTTCCAAAAATATCTTGCATGGAACAGCTGTGAGTAGAAGAAGAGGGGGTAAGAGGAAATCATGAACTGACAATATTAAATACTGGGCATGATTAAGATTCTCTATACTCAAATAAAGAACTGATAACAGAGAGGCATGGTGAAATTTTAGTGGTGATGTTTCCAGCGTGACACCCCTACGACACTGAAGGGTTATGGAAATGATGGTGATGATATAAAGGAGGTAATGCATGATCCCGTTCTACGCGCGCTTTTGAAACATAAAAAAGAGAACTATATGTATACAACATGCCCAGTCATAACTCCCAGGGTAATAACACCTGGACAGTGACATAAGAAATACATGACTCACAGCGTAATAACACCTGGACAATGACATAAGAAATACATGACTCACAGCGTAATAACGCATGGACAATGACATAAGAAATACATGACTCACAGCGTAATAATGCCTGGACAATGACAAGAAATACATGACTCACAGCGTAATAACGCCTGGACAATGACAAGAAATACATGACTCACAGCGTAATGACAATGACATTATGGCATAAGAAATACAAATATTGGTATCACAATGTTAACTTAATGTACAACGCGGCTACATCGGATATCACAGAGATTGAATGAGTTTACTGCCGAAGACGGATGTGTCGAGCATTTGAACAGATAAAACGCATTTCCATTTTCTGGACTACATCCTGCTGGAAATTTAGTTGGACACTGCCCTCTACAAGAGATATCCAGTGGGAGCTTGAGAATGAACGCTGAAGAAGATGACTGAGCTTGATATTGCTTTTGGAGATAGTATAATGGGACGATTGGCGGATATGACTAGAAAATATGCAATCGGCGCGCCATGGGAACTATCAGCACATATACACACATATATATATATATATATATATATATATATATATATATATATATATATATATATATATATATATCGTCATCTATTGAAAGAGTCAGTGCTCCAATGAGTATGCCCGGAATTAACCCGCTCGGTTCAGATAATCACTAATAAGCAGATATTACAAATGTGTGCTGAAAGTGGATGTCGGTCCGAAAGGCGCAGATATCTCGGCTAAGCTGAAAGCAATGACATAACGTACGTCATTCTCTGGACTACATCTTGCTAAATTTGAATTAGTTTCAGAATGAACACAGAAGTCACAAACAGTAAAACATACTCCATTTTTCCCCACAAGAGATAATTAAAATAATACTCTAGCAAATGTTATATCTAACGTTTTTATTGTATTACCTTGTATATAGAAAATATCAAAGCGTCACACTAAGCTAGATCTATAGCTGGCACTCTGTTGCTAGAATAAGAACTTGTCTATCAGATATCTACAGCCTCAAGGTCTCTACCCACGCCATCTCGGGTCAAAGTCAATTAGATAAATCCAACACGTGACACTTTTATCCTCAATTGTATGATGTATTTGCGCGCAATTTTGTTTACCAGACATTATTATTTTAGTGTAGAATACATTTTTGAAATTCAATAAAATAAATGTTTACAAAGAAAAAAAGAGTGTAAGTTGGTATTTATTTCTTGACAACTATACTTTACGACATATATATACTGCTACGAAAAAAGTCCAAAGCACGCATGATAATGGTAGTAAGACAGAAAATAAATTTCAAATATTTGCAATTAAATTTTTTTTAATAGAGTACAATATATGGTAGAATACAACAGTAGTTCTCAATCTTTCTTCGTGCACGGTCGCCCATTTTCTGGAACATTTACTCCCGTGCCCCCTCCCAATCTAATCAAAAATATTAACTACTGTGGACTTTCTTCACTGCTTATAATTGTATATTTGAGTAAAATATCGCACACATAACTTCAAAGTTGGAGACACCGAGATGAGAACAATCTTCAGAAAACACAAAACCTCTCATTGTAAACAGCACAAGAAGAAAATTATGACAATCAGAAACACATCTGACGGACAAGCTCAACAGACCTGTCTCAGTCCTGGTGACCACAGTTCATCTCACTGATGAAATCCATATCAGTCTGACTTCCGCTGGATAACGAGAAAAACTATTACCTTTCTGAGGTCCCCACTAGATTGATTAGTGGGTCATAATATCAATTTATTCTTTGTGATTCCGCCAGAAAAAAATGTGATCCTGTGTGTGGTGGGGGAAGGGAGCCGCTACGGTCCGCATTGAGAACCACTGCACTACAGCACAATAATAAATATGACATAAACCGAGACGCACACATATATAATTATTGATCTCTTATCTATAGGTCTGGTTCTGCGGAGGAGAAGTAATGAGTTTGTCTCAATCTCCGAAACAAGGGGTTAAAATTCAGCATTTGAAAGTTTTTATGTAAATAATGTCTAGAAAATCACTACCGTTAATTTAAAAAACACACAAACAACAACAACAACAACCAGGAAAGCTGATCTTCCCCCTTTTACATCACACAGAAACAAAGTGATTAACTCTGGTTCATGTTGAGTAAAACACCTCATTTTACCAAGTCGTATTTACCGCCCTGAAGGCTAAACTAACTTAATCTTCTCTCTTTGTTGTTCTGTCTGATCTTCCATTCATGTTTGATGATGTACAAAATATCCTGCCCTACAAATTATGACATTTCTTATGATCTAAATGATTCTTCCTTTTATGCACTGACATTGATAGAGTGCACTCACTGACTGTGTTGATCACAGCTTTGGTACACGTTCCTTCACTTATGGTAACCTCTACACATAAAACCTTACTGCAAGAGAGATGTGTATTCAATTTATAAAACCAAGAGGCAACAAAGTATCAAATGTTGTAGTTTTACAAGGAAAAAATTATGGACAAAATCAAAGTATTCTCACCCTTAGAATATATGATAACGTCCGCTTTTATTATACAAATCGTACACTTGTGCTTTCTCTGTACAATAGCATGATCCAGTGTCCCATATCTATATTTGAAAAAATCCTAATTCTGCTGGTGACACGATTTAAGATAAGCTTAGTCACACGTCACAATGGATATGTGTAGCAGGTACCAAGAGGGGCACATGTGTAATATGTACCAAGAGGGGCACATGTGTAACTGGTGTCAAGAGGGCAACAAAGAATTGTGATGCTGTTACCTGCCACGCGTGTTACAAAATGCAACTGGGAGATTTCGGGGAAGTAGGGTGGTCTCATCTCAAAGAGGGTCAAAGGGAACGTCAACATTATGAAATTTGGTATGCAGGACCGAAATGAGCAGATATTACAGACAAGCGTATCCTTGTGTTGTCTTGTCTCGAAAGGGGATCAAATATTGGTAACATTGTTACTTGTCATGCATGCCATTGACTGTCAACACAAAGTATACACAATGTGAGCAATGAAAATCATAGAAAAAGCCAATTGATTCACTTTATAAATATGTTTTCTAATAGGCATAGATGGAAAAGACATCAGACATTAGAAATACATACTGGGAACAGACTGCATCAATAAGGTGTGAAAACAGCTACTCACCATACATACAAATAAGAAGAGGGGTAAGACAAGGCTGCATTTTATCACCAAGCCTATTTAATATCTACACAGAGAATATCTTTAAAAATATAGAAGAAATACCAGGATTCAAGATCAATGGGAAAATGATAAACAACCTTAGATATGCAGATGGCACTGTTCTTTTGGCGGAAAGTGAACATGAACTACAAAGACTAATAGATTAAGTCAATAAATCAAGTAATGAATATGGACTGGATATAAATATCCCCAAAAAACTATGATAATCAGCAAGGACACCGAAGAAGAACAAGACGTAAACATGAACATACATGGAAACTAGAACAAGTAAAACATTATCAATATCTTGGACACATATTCACAAATGATGGCAGATGTGAAACAGAAGTTATGAGGAGAATAGGAATGGCTAAAAGTAACTTCAATGACAGAAGAAAATAGTAACATCTAAACAAATTACAAACACGTTAAAATTAGAATTATAAAATGCTAAATCTATTATAAATGTATAGATCAGAAATATGGACACTAAATAAACAATTAGAAGACATAATTGTAGCCTTTGAGGTGTGTGTATATAGGAGAATAGGGAGAACATCGTGGAAAGAGAAGAAAACAAATAAAGAGGTGCTAAAAACACTTAATATAAAGAAAGAATTACTACAAGAAATAAATATCAGGCAAATAAAATATTTTGGACACATTAAAAGACATGATATCTTACTTGAGGGTAAAGTCGAAGGAAAACGAGCAAGGGGTAGACAGAGATACAAGTGGGAAAGTAACATCACAAGATGGACAGGTTACAGTCTAGCAGAGCGCACCACCAAAACAAGAGACAGGGGATGTTGGACATCTGTTGCAGCCAACCTTCGTTGCGGAGACGACACTTGAAGATAATGAGCCAGGAGATCCTACATTAACAGTTGGTCAGCGTATAAACCTCAGATTAAGAATGCCCAATTCATGTACGTGCTATATTGTCGAATGAACCAAACATATGCAACACTATTTCTTCATGACTATGCTACTATACATCTATCTGCCTTAAATCCAAGTCCATAATTTCTCTTTACTCCATTATTTTTTTAATCTCTCCCAAGTGTAGCATTTATTGTCAAGAAACGACACTGTAGTTTTCTTGTATTTAAAAAAAAAATATATATATATATAATTACCAAACCTCCTGTTGAAGAACTCCTCTATACCTGTGCAAACTCCAAACACCTGCCAGGTGAATTGGTATTTGTTAGTCAGGAGTGTTTGTTTGTGAACTTAAGACGTGCAGTACTGCAATATTTGGGAATTATTTTAATCTCATTTGTACACACATATCTAGAAGGAGGAAGCTGCGGAGCGCAGTGGTTAGCGCACTTACTTCGCATATGAATGGTCCTGAGTTCGTTCCCCAGTTGAGACGAAAATGTTTATCAGTCCACAGCGGCTTCTGGGTCGACACAGCCAGCCTGAATTGGTAAAAGATCAGTCCAAGAAGTAAAGACTGTGTGGGAGAGGAGATAGCTACCGCCCTCATATAGCAGAGCCTCTGAAATGTGTTCACACATATACAGAATGACTACAATCTCATTTTTTTGCATACATAACTATAATTATTTTTTATAACTCACATATCGATCTTCTTAATATAGTATGTAAGCAAATATTCTTGTATGGTGTTTTCTTTTTGGTGTTAGTTTCGATCCTGGGGAATCACAAGCACTAGATATCGTTTATCCTTATGTATAACCGTTATGTTTCTACTTAACTTTATTTCACACCCAGAAGGTTATAACTCACAACCCTGTGCAATGTTTAGAGAAGAGGTCCCATACTCAATGTGTATAACGATATAGATCCGCTTAGATTTGAAATGTGTATAGTCAGGAGGAGACTGATCTCCTTCAGATTTCAATTACATATTCATTATACAGTGCTATTACAAACACTTCCAGTACACGACTGCTATGGTAAATCGGCCTTTATTTCCACTGACAATAAACAGATTCTTGCATGAAGAGAGAAGATGCTATACAGCCCGGAAGTGTGACGCGTGAGAACACTGCTATCGAAAATGATTGACAGCAAATGAAACAGAAGTATGCGGACGGACATGATAACCAACGCAACAAGGCATGGAATGGAAGAAGATAAAATGCCTCCCAGCACATAAACTAAATTGCATATAACTAACTCCCAGCATATAAATAAATTAATATCATAAAAATTAAACATCTGTGTTACTGAAACAGATTAAAGGATTTCCATATTTTTCAAGAATAAAAACAAGAATATGTATCCACCAATTATTTTTATATTAGAAAGCGTCGCTTGAATTTCATCGGACACGCACTATGAATGGATACTGAAAGACTTCCCTGTTAAGCTTTGATGTGGTCACCAAAAGGCAAGAGAAAACGAGGAAGATCAAAAGAAACTTTACGTAGAACTATTACGAGGGAATGTTTCACCATCGGTATCAGAAACAATGAAGATCTAAAGCAAATTGCAATGAAACCAGAGACAAGGAAATCTATGACATCCGCCATATGTGCCGTCTTTGGCCCTAGAGGAATAACTAACATTTTATCTGGAAAAGATACGACAACGAAAGAATGAATATAAGGTGCTCGATTAAACTAGTCCCAAAGGATTATGTCACATTATTGACACGGTCGTTTACAAGGAAATCAAATATGTTTACGGTCGAACAGTTTTACGGTGTCCGTTCACTAAAGGCAAAATAAACAAACAAAAGAAAGTTGTGGTTGGGTCTTTCCTATCGATGTGGTCGTCCATAAATTACGTTAACAATTTCAGGGGAATTTATCGCATAAAAGGTTTGACAGTTGTTGACAAGTGGGAGGGAGGGGGAGTTGACGACGAAAATGCATTTTATGTACCAGCAACCCCTCCCCCGACGAAGACGGATGTGTCGGGCCAATGACGCAAATAAAACGGCGACACAACGCAATTCCATTCTCTGGACTACATCCTGCTGGAGATCTAGTAGGACCATGGTTCTGCTACAACAGAAATCCACCGGAAGTTTGAGAATAACCGCTGAAGAAGAAGAAAACTCCTAAAGAAAAAAAAATCACTTTTTCCCTAAGCTATCTTTTAATTTTTCTTTGTGGGAAGATGGGTAAACATTTCTTTACATAATAGGGCCGAGGGGAAAATTTCCCTATTGACCTGGTGGGGGGGGTGGTGAGAAGGTGCGTATTGACGTAGCTTATTACTATTTATTAGATTCCAAGAGGTAACATTATGCTTTTGGAGCTGGTGGCAAACCCTAAATATGGAAGAGTAAGGGAGGGGAGAGTCAGCAACAGTCATGAACATATAACATTACATTTAGCATTAATAAACAATTAACATCAATCACCCGCTGTCATAACCCGTGTTATAATTTCAATTAAAAAATATACTTCTTATGCTGAAGTAAGCTACTTTCTATCGCGGACATTAGTCCAATTTTGCCACAAAAATAATGCGAATTTGCTTTTTTTATAAACAACACAAACACAGAAGTAACAAATTTTTCTAGCTGTACTGGTGAAAATTGGTTAAATGACGGGATGTTCAGTTTGAGAAATGTTCATTAGTAATGTTCACATACGTATAGAACACTAAATGTTCATTAGTAATGTTCACATACGTATAGAACACTAAATGTTCATTAGTAACGTTCACATACGTATAGAACACTAAATGTTATTTTAAAAGAATAGGTGGCATATCTTATTCAGGATGTAGCTCATAATCAACTCTGCATTTTTTAATATAGTAATTTACTTGTTAGTAATTACGTCCAGTAATTTGCTATTGCATTCTGAACTGTCCTGGTGTACAATTGCCTGTGGCGAAATTTTAACCTTGTACCATACGTGTACTTTTCAGCCACAAAGCAGGGCGAAAAAGGGAAATCCGAGCAATGTTTGTTTACACTCGCCTGCTACTGTGACGTGGGAAATCTCGCAATTAGTCCTTGCCTAAATCTAGATGTTCGTGCCCGATAACATATATAATAACAAACAAGAAGAACGAAGCGACCCTTCGAGTTTGTTTTTTTCATGCTTATATGAATTAAAATGTAAAAACTTAAACATTCACGAACCGCTAGAAAATTGGGAACATGCCGCGGTGTGTACTCATACCTCTGGTGGAGATGCTCAGTGCACATGAATTACATTCTTTAATCTATTTGCTTGATACTTTCTACTAAATGACTGCACTAAATTATTACATTCCTCAATTTAGGCCTGCGTGTGATGATTTCTTTTATGTATTTTACAGACAACTGTTCTTGTGAAGAAAAAGTTCGCCTCATGCGCTGGTAAAATGTAGTGCTCTAAGAGAGAAATATTCCATCGCGATCTTATTCCACTATTCAAGAACCAATCAATGCGCCGACGGTTGGATCTATATTTAAGGGGGATGACTCCTTGCAAGACAGGACAATTGATGGAAGAAATTTACAAGGATTCATGTTCTTGGTGTATAAATTAAGTAAGGTAATGTTTAATGTTTTTAATCATTCTAGTAATTTGAGTGCAACATTATTCTACAACACAGCAATTATTTAAAAAATATTGTGTGATTCAATTTCCTTTACTACAGATTACACACAATGACCAAGTGCATTAAAGTGTAATTTTTCTTTCTATCAGTCTAGTTAATAACTGAGGAAAAAACTTAGCGTTTAAACTATCTGTAATAAATGTTGTAACTGTGGATGTATATCGCTATGTCGTTAACTAGCTATACAGACATCGGCAAAAACCGTCAGGCATGTTTAACAGTGGTTAGCATTAATGTTGGTGGCCAGCGTGTTAAGTACGAGAATCAGTTCTCTCGTACAGCTGGTTTATTACTGGCGAGGTGTTCAGGTGTCCACCGCTCAGTTGAAGTGGGAAATACACTGCGCGTATTAGTTACCATCACCGACGTTGGATGTGTCAAGCCACTGGCGCAAATAAAACGGCGAAACAACATATTCTCAAGACGTCATCCTGCTTGAAATCTAGTAGGGACATCATGCTACAAGAGAGATTCTGTGAGAGTTTGTCTAGTAGGAACATCATGCTACAGAGATTCTGTTTTGTGAGAATTTGAGAACAAGAAGACAATGCTTGAAATCTAGCAGGAACATCTTGCAACAAAAGAGATTCTGTGAGAGTTTGAGAACAAAAAAAACCAATGCTTGTAGTTATGCATCTCTTACGGTGAGATACGCTTCTTTCAACCACGAGAGTTAGTCCAATTTAGTTACATCAGAGCTTTACAACCACCAAAAAAAATAATAATAAAAAAATTGTAGACTTCTTGGTTCTGGTAATCCAGTCACCACAACCTTGTACGAGACGCCACCATTTTAATATATACCGCTGAATTGTACCAACTGTTGAACTTAGTACATTAGCTGATACACAAGCGAACTAGCATATTGAGCTAATTCAACTATCTTACACACCAACAAAAAACGTAATGTGACTTCCAGCTTGACCACATCCTCTGATATATCACTAAATATAATTTAAATTACGTGCCCTGAAGAAGACCGCTGTACTTCTAGGATATAATACCGAATATAGTACATGGTTTTTCACTACCAGACTTTATGTAAATGACGAAATTGCTGATCATGGATAAGGAAAGTGGACGAATTAAGCTGCAAACAGGTTTTGAGTAGTGATCTGAAAACTAGATTCTGATGGGTGGAACATACAACACGAAGTATTAAGTGTCCCTGAACTAATTGTTCCCACAAACAATACTAAATCACACGAAGGATGATGATGATGATTTTACTTTCAGCTCCAGATTGCCATTTCTCTGTGACTTCTTGATGGCGATGTCTTCAGAGACTAAGTTCAACATGCCTGGAATACTCAATAAGGATATAGGGTACAATACAAGAGATAAGCAGTCTCTTACTCCGGGGGGGGGGATTTTGTTGTGATTTTCTTGCATGCTGCAAATACAAAGTCCTTGATTCCGTCCCACCATTACATGCGTGAATCACCAATCAGACTTCATCTCACCTGAATTGTGTCTGTTCGTTCTCCAACTCATATCGGATCTTACTTGTAGAAGGACAATGGTCATACTAGACTTCCAGCAAGGTGTAATCCAAAGAACGGAGATACGATGTATCACCGATTTATTTGCGCCAATAGCCTAGCACCGCCGACTTCACCGGCGCAGATGCGCTCATTGGCGGGGAAACATACCACGTCCCACCTCCTTAATCACATCTTACTATAAACATGGAAGGTGGCAGTGTTACTATTCGTAGATCTAATTTCGTCCCTAATAACATAAATGCACGACATAAGAAAAAACTGGGGAGGTGGTAAGAAGTGGAAAAATATCTCACGACATCTCCATATACTGGTATGAATAGTATAATTATGAATGCATATATTTCCCTTTACTCTAGCATCGCCCCACTCATAATTGTGTGTGGTTAGACGGAACGTTTCATAAGACAAATAGTGCATGTTAGTAGCAAGTTGTTCACATACACCGGTGTACTAATGAATAGACATATATAAAACCTAATAGAGGGGGAAATTGGTCTATTTCCGGAGATAATTGCATGCGTCTATTTGCAGGAACGATACACGTTTCTTGTCCATGTACTTAGACAAAAGTTATACAACCAAAGCCAAGATCTAGACCAGTTCGAGAGCTCACACAATGTACAAGTTACTATTGAGACCGGTTTTAATGAAAGTGAACCAGAAGTTCAGGAAGTATGAGGGATTTACGAGTGTCTCTTCTGTCCGAAGAGGAGAAATGGAACCAGTGATTACAGACAAGCCAGTTTCTGATGTCTGAAAGAATTGTGAGAAGATGTAAGATGAACAAAAAAGTATAAAATAAAAGAAAAATAAACATAAAATGTGAAATGTGAAATTTAAAAACAAAACGAGAGGTAAATATTTAACTAGAGACAAAATCGAATTTCACAGAGTCGTTCGTCAATTATACAGTCATGTGGACACTGTTTGTGTGTGTGTGTGTGTGCTAAGTTATTTGAATTTTTCTGTTAATTTCAATGGATGTCGACACAAAGTATACACAAGTGTAACCAATCAAACAAGCCATTAGATGCACGTATGAAGGATGAGTCCACATGTCTGTATCATTGACAAAGGGCTGATGTGGCCAGCACAGAGCGCATACTCACATTTTAATCATCTGAAACACTTACTGATTGGTAACATATCCTATTCAGGACGTGGCTATCAACCTAGCATATTTGGCTGTTCTGATTTTCTAGGCAATATAAATACGTTCAGTAGTTTGCCAGTGCTTTCTGGACGGTCGCGATGCATAATTACATGTGGCGGGGATCGAACTCGGTACCTTGGCCGCCACAGAGCAATTACTAGTCATAAATATCTGTGTGGGGTATTTACGTGTGTGTGTGTGTGTATATATATATATATATACACACACACACACGTAAATACCCATATTATGCCCATTTATACGTATATTCCGTAAGGGTAGTAGGGGTTATGCTTTTACATTGGATGCGTGGACACACGAAGTCCTCCAGAAATTTCGACCCTCGGCGATGAGGATGAATAGAAAAATCTTGACCTGTCCGGTGTATAATGCCTGCCAATCATTCATTTTTAAATTGTTCCCCTCCCCCTATGCTTCTTCAACATTCACCAACGGTACCTTGCAATTTTATGTCTGACATGGAATCCTGTCGGCATATACGTCCAAACAATTCAATCTCTGAGTTTTACTATTGAAAGTTGTGATTCTTGTGAATCTGCGAGATTCACTATTTGATTTCTTACGAATACATTTGTCCCTTTCTCTATACAGGAAATACGCAAATTTCGTCTTGACACTTCTATTCGAAGGCCTATATATATATATATATATATACATAAAGCTTACGTCTGATTATTTTCAAGTGTAGCGGCTGGCGCAGACGATCATGGATTTCTACAATCCATTTCTAGTACCGTGTATCAGGGTCTCTGCTAATTCTTTGTCTGTTGTGACTATATTCGTCCCCCTCCCCCTTTCCGTGTAATAACAAAACTCAAGAAAATAAAGACTATCTTTATGCTGGTAAAGAACATCTGTTTTGTATTTATTCTTTCATCACCATTTATAATTTATTTTTTTTAGCCGTGTCAGCATTAAATTATTTTTTTTTAAATCACAACTTGTATATCCTTCACTTTCCTGTTTGTTTGTTTGTTTATTGTCGAAAAGTAGCATCCCTATGTTACAGTTGGTATTGTGTTTAATGTACGCATGCAAAAAGTCTGAAGGTCTCACTATTGACCTATCAGACCAACAAACATTATGCAACAGTATACTCTCAGTAAATGGCATGTCAATATAGTACACTGCTTTAATCTTGTGGAACAATCAACGTCATTTCATCTGTACAATTACATTTCTCATTTGTGGTACACCATTCACAGAATGATTATTTCATTATCATATAATCTCAAAGTAAGTATATTCTCTATTATGTATTTGTAGAGATTTAAATTCCGTTCAAATACAATATTAATTGATTACTTGGCTAGTGTGTCATATGTGAACAAAATGTATTGTCAGGATTTTAAATTGTATGGAAATGTGTCGACTAATATTCCTAAATAAATACATCGAAATCGATAAAGGTATTTCCAGATCATTTTTGTGTGTTTAGTTTTAGAATTTTGTTGCTTAGCTGTTTGTGTGTTTAGTTTTAGAATTTTGTTGCTTAGCTGTTTGTGTGTTTAGTTTTAGAATTTTGTTGCTTAGCTGTTTGTGTGTTTAGTTTTAGAATTTTGTTGCTTAGCTGTTTGTGTGTTTAGTTTTAGAATTTTGTTGCTTAGCTGTTTGTGTGTTTAGTTTTAGAATTTTGTTGCTTAGCTGTTTGTGTGTAAAATGTCTCAATTTTCAGCGAGGCTAGATAATGAAACGAAGAAATTTAGTTTAAATAAGGAGGTAACAAAAAGGTGTACGCTCTAGCGCACGCAATCAGGAACGCACTAGAGAACACAATCAGACAGTCCAGAAAAATTTTCCAGCTTGTTTGCCCCAAGATATAATTCTGTCTGACACAATACATATATCAAACAGAAAGGCAATATATCGGACATAATAAATATATCAAAGAGAAGGGTAGTATTAAAACTTACAAATTTGAGAAATTAATACTATAATAGACGACTAGATTATTTCAAGTGCATATATTTTAGAAAATTATAATTTATAACCGGATATAAAGTTGAAACAAAGAAATACGACACACAAAAATCGAACCTCATGACATACAAGACATACAGCAGAAACCAATTAACAAGAACAACATGCAGCAATATGGTAACAAGAGAACACATAGCAAAAAATCAGGAACACCAAATATTATGCATAACATTGTCACCCTCAATGTTGAGGCTTTTGTCGATTCGACTTGGTGTACATTCCAATGTGAGAACAGTCTAGAATTATTTCACATGACTTAGTACAATTAGCAGGCTCTTTTTTAGGGCAGGGGTGTCGATAGACACGTTAGAACGCAGACAGTACGATTCTTATTGCTGGCGATATTGCTTACTGGACTAACCTGGTTGAGTTTTGTTTGCTATCTTCTAAAAGATGTCAGTTGTAAGCATACGGAATATTATTAGTTTCACTAAAACGTTTGTGTTTCAACTAACGGATAATGGCTAAAATGTGCATAATACAGCACTCAGACGTACTCCACTTCCACACCGCTAAGAAGTCTCCGGATAACGGTGTTAGGTCCGCAAGGATTTATAATATTTGTATTATAACTCAACAAAAGCAACAAGTATGTGTGTGTGAATGCGCAGGCCTGCGTGTCAGGTAACGCATCATCACCTGCAGCATGTACCTGGTTTTCTATTTAGAACCTGATTGCTGGAATACTTGATGTGCACGTCAAATACCTGAGTCAACTTATCTCAAATCTCTAAAGAAAACAACGCTGTACAAAGAGAAACGTTCTTCAGTGTTAGACAAATATTTACAGGTAGGAAGAAATAATGAGATGAGATCAATAAGCCCGAAAAAGTCGGACGTGGCGTGTCATTGTTGAAAATATAATGACGACACACGGCAATTCCGTTCACTAAAAAAAATATTGCATGAAATCTAGTAAAACCACTGTCGTGCTACAAGAAAGATCTAGAGGCAGTTTGAGATTTGAAACAATTAATAAGACAAAATACACAGAAGCAGTTCAAATTTGTGAATAGAGATATGGAATCGTCTTGATGACATATGTATCTGGTTCAATTTCATTCACCCACAGACGATTTGGGCATCCAGAACGATGACAAAACAATGGCAACCTAAAAAACGTAAACTTTGTCTATAATTCACTATATGCAAATAAATGCTGGTTTGATGGCAACATTGCTCAAGTGCATTTCATTCGTTGTTTTTAGTTGATCGAAACATTGCTCAGGTGCATTTCATTCGTTGTTTTTAGTTGATCGAAACATTGCTCAGGTGCATTTCATTCGTTGTTTTTAGTTGATCGAAACATTGCTCAGGTGCATTTCATTCGTTGTTTTTAGTTGATCGAAACATTGCTCAGGTGCATTTCATTCGTTGTTTTTAGTTGATCGAAACATTGCTCAGGTGCATTTCATTCGTAGTTTTTAGTTGATCGAAACATTGCTCAAGTGCATTTCATTCGTTGTTTTTAGTTGCCAATGTTCACAACTAATCATCACAAATTGTTGTGTGATTTGTGCCGAGGAGCAAGAATACGTTGTGTGCTAGTTTATAGCTGCGCTGCGACATCTGTTATTTTCGGTCTTACACTTTCTACGTCAGCATGGTTTTGATGTCATTTTGATACTTGGGATGGAGCAGCCAACTCTTTTTCCCCAAATCTCCTTAGTCGTCTCTTAAGACTTGCATGGTGGGGACTTGGTGTTGCTACTTTTAGTTCCCCTTTCAATTACCGGCAACAAATGGATGTAACTTACAATCGAGACACTCTACTTAAATTGACTGATGGTTTGACATTCAAGCAGTGATATCGGTTAATGCTGACTCTTGTAACACACACACAACCATGACAAGTTCGTTGATCCAAGTCTTTCTTCAGTATAGTCCTGCGCGCAGATCCCAAACGGTGCCATTTGTCTTGACTGATCCGACATTTTCCGTTTTAAATTTGTTGGCGATACAAAGTATATAAAGTGATCAATGATCATTGCTATCAGTTAAATAGGTGACACTGTTTGGTCTTCAAACAAAAGCGTAGATAATGAGACTATTCTATTAGAGGACGTGGTTACTCAATAAACAGGACCATAGATTCTGGGATAAATCGATGTCAGAGGCGGAAAACCGTTTCCTTGAAATAACATTTTTTTTAAAGCATTGACTTCGATTTGAAGGATCTTTTTCTGGGAACAGTAAAACTTTATTCGTTGTTCTGTTAAAATGAAAGGGGTGTTACCTATCTTATTACCACGAAATATCATTCCTAATTTTTTTGTATGGCTGACGCCCTCAAACTTCCGAACTCCGTATATATGGGCTTGATAATGAATAATACACAGTAAGTAATATGTCACTTTTATTATTAACCAAATAACGGAACTCAACACAAACTACAGTAAACAACAATCTGTCATCCAAACACACGCTTGAGGGAGGGCTACCCCAAGGCGTAGCCCTCAGATGCACCCTATTTTTAATCTTCATAAATAATCTTCCTGACGTGCTAACACCCACAAAGCCATGTTTGTAGATGACCTTGTCATATGGACAAGTGGATCAGACTTAACGCCTGACTGCAGAGACTTAGAAAATCCCAACTCAGAATATCAGTCTACTGCAACTTCTGAAAACTGAAGGTAAACAGTAAAACAATAAATACCATATTTACAGGTAACAACACACAAAATAAAAAATGTAAAATAACTCTCGAAGGAACTCAAATAAATCGTGAACAAAATCCAAAATACCTAGATGTTCAGGTGGACAGAGGGCTAAACTTTATTAATAATATCACAGAAAAAGCATCTACGAGGTTGAACTTGCTAAACCGACTTGCAAGTACATCCTGGAAGTCGACAAGACAACACTCACTTAGATATCCCTACATATGATACGTCAGATCCACATTAGATTATAATCTCCCCGTCAAGCCACACCATCAAGAAGCTCTTGCGTACACTGAGTACAAAGCCGAGCTCTCCGCATCAATGTGGCGAGATGAGATCAATACCAACAACGGCCAGTGAAATTGATGCAAATATAGAGCCACTAGACATTAGAACGAGAAAAGGCAAAATAGAAGCTGTGGAAAGATACAAACAACTTCCACACACACAAAAAACCATCCTAACAAAGAAGTAGTAACAAAAAGGACACGCTAAACAGGACTATTACAAAAGTCCTCAGTTCAACTAGCAGAAGGACTAAACAAGAAACATCACCTTACAGAAGACAGAGATGACTGAAAGAGTATCAAATATTCTGGCGAATGCACCCTTCATACTGTCCCACATAAACAATACACTAACTGACAAATCAGTAACCAAGTCAACAAACCAAAACACTATTCAGTGTGCTATAGACTATCGAATACTACCCCAAGGACTGGAACCAAACATACACATATGGGTCGACCTTCAAAGCCACCGTGAATGTAGGATATTGCTCCCCTATAGTTTTCCCATAGTTTTTCTGCAGTAACTATGATACAGAGGTGAAAGCAATATTAAAAAAAAACTCTCATATATCACCACAAAATACAAAAATAATGCACCAAGTCCCCCCAAAAAACACACAAAAAAACGTAGAAATATTCACAGACTGCTGTACAAGACATTGAAAACTGAAATCCAACAGCACAGAAAACTATAATCAACATACTTCAAGCTACAAAAATACTGACATTCTATAGCATAAATACTAGACAACAGCTAATACCAGACCACGCAGGAATGAAAGTGCTGATAAACTGGGTAAAAAAGGAGCAAGTATGTCACAATAAGGAAGTTCCACCAACCTTAGAACAGCTAAACAAATTATTTGCAACAACTGTAAACAACAATGGATGGACCGCTAGGCCACTGACTTAAAAGGATTAGTGCTATATGCAGACATGTCCCAACAAAACCCACACAACATGATAAATAGGCTACATCGCAAATATAAAACCATAATATTTAGGCTGCGAACAAAACATCTACAACTTAACAAACACCTACAGAGAATTACCGCAGGCTATACACCAAACTGCAACCGACAAGAAGAGAAAACAGTAAAACACCACTTTATTGAATGTACTGCACTACAAGACATACGAAAACAACTGTTACCACCAAACCCCTCCATGAATAACACCGTTTATATAAACAACACAGCTGAAGAAAACATGCACCTATCACCACTTGGCACAGGGAAGAAAGAGTGAAAGCTCGCAATCCCTGAGATCGGATAATTAAATAAGTAACAAACCACAAAGCCAACACTCACTGAACCACATCAGTCTGGACAGTAAAAAGCTTCCCAGAACTAACCACTGTATCACAAACAAAAAGACACCTATAAAAAAATAAAGAAAGCTCATAGCAGCAAGTACAATAACGACAATTGTCTACTATCACTTTGTACACACGTATACACTGATGGGTCGGCCAGTAATGATGTTGAAAATGGGAGAGGAGGTATACTAATAAAACTGAAAGGAAAGACTGTAAAAAATATGGTCTCACATTTAATTGTTACTTGGAGATACTGCAATAACTTTAAAGCAGAAACTCTGAGACATGCAGCAAGCACCCTCATTGCATATAAGGATCAGGCAGAATATAAAGTTGTCATTCTAACAGATCTCCGCTCAGTAATAGAAATACCACAGAATCAGAATAACAGAGGCGTATATGCACTGGTAAATTAACTCGACAAGCTAGCCCAGTGCTAAGGGAGGTGCATAATCTAGTGGATGCCAGCATATTGCAATATCTCGGGAATGAAGCCGCAGATAAGCTCGCCAAAGATGGCGGTGAATTGCAACAGAGAGACATAGGAAGTACGGGGCACCAAAACCAACCGTAATTAAAATCACTCTCAAATCAGAGGGGGGGGGGGAGCTTGATCATCGATACCAAGTCAAATATGATGCCTACCATCAGCTGTTCAGGACGGAATCTGTTTATCATAATATCCAACTACACTACCACCTACATTACAAATACAAGATCGGAACAACAGATTTAAGCATCTGTAGGAACAGTCTTATAATAGCCGTGGCGTGTTGCAGATTGCACAACATAGAACATACAACGAAGAAACATCTGAAACACTGCTCGGAGCTTGATTTTGGAGGGAGGGGGGGGGGGTTGAGTGCTAAATTAGTCCGAGTCATCAATGTAGACGTCTGAAACTCAACAAAGAAGAAGATGTAACCAAATTGGACTAGCTTCCGTGACTGAAAAAGTACCTCGTCATAAGAAATATTAATTTATTTATGTTTTTAAAAAGTAAGATAAGAAAGTAAGACATACAGAATATGAACTACTTTCCTGATTGTCTAGCCAGACGAGACGCAGTGAAAAGATTAAACCCTTATTGGGATAAACGTGATATATAGGCAACGTTGCTGTAGACGGAGTATTCGTAGCTTTCAAAATCTAGCAAACCATTTCAAGACAATAAAGAAGATACGGCAACTACTAGACAGACACTATTTCTTAACGGGTCAGAGATCGCGTCTATATGGCTAGAAATAGACCACAATCTGTCTTTGAAAGTTCCAGACAGGTATAACGATGTGTTGCCCCAAGTCTGAAACAAACTCATGCATACAAATGCCTCCCGGACGTGTCAATTACTTGTACATCACTACGAAACCCACAGCTGCTACCACAATACTGCTACCAATTTTCTTCTATTTCTATATGGCTTATTTGTGCTATTAGCTTATTCTGTCTTTTCATTATTATTCACCATTTAGTTAATCATTCTTCTGTTTCTTGTTTTCTATAGACCAGCGATTCTTAACCTAGAGTTCGCGAGGTCCTCTCTTGGGAATTTGTAATCTCTTCTTTTACTTCGTTTTCTAGGCGACGTCAGACTCTGGAATAGATTTATCAATGAACTGTACTGTAGCCACTAGCCCCGAGATAGGGCTTGTGGAGATTGTCCTACATGACTTCTTTCATATGGCAATAGTTTTCTCCATGTGGGGTGGTACAGTGGGCAGTTCTGCAAAATGAATTCTGTTTTCTGGTGATTGTCCAAAGTGACGGGACGCTTTTCGGATTTGCCAACTCCAAACCTCTTGTACATGTGATGTTTAAGTCTGTTGGAGGCCTGTTCTCATTCTTCCTCTTCTTGTGCTTTCGTTTTCACACTCTTGTAAATTAGCAAGATCTAGAACGGAAAACGGAATGTGTTGTGTCACGGCTTACAACTTTGCTGCGATATCTGTGTCTTTCGGTCTGACTTATCTACTTCAGCGTGGCTTTTGGGTCACTTTGACCCTATATGAAATAGAATAGTCAACTCCATCCCATAACCTCATTAATCGCCTATTACGACAAGCATGGAAGTTAAACGATGTTCCTATTCATTGCTCCCTTTCTGGTCACGGTAACGCGAGAGCGTGTTCACAATCTAAAGATAAGTAGCATGTGATTATCATCATCTGTAGACTGCATGTGTGATATGAATTTTATTAAATGTTTGTGAAGCTTTTGATCATGGACTCTATTTCTGGAAATCATACCGAATCTTCTATCTGTTGTTGTTGGCAGTTACTTCCAGTTTTTGCTGGGTGATCGCATTTCCCCTGATTGTGTGTGTGAATGACCTGGAATTCACTTTTTAAAAGTGTATAAAAATAGAAACCCAAAATAAGTACAAAAATGCACACAATTTAATTTAGATACTGTTACCAATCAAAGAGAAATCAATTCAACAGACTTCTCGTTTGGGAGAGAACTAGATCGGTATTCGAGGTAACCAAATATTAGAGCTGGACAGAAGACATTTAAAATATGCATCATTTATGATTCGATGAACACCCAATACAAAATAATAATTATGCATGATGGTGATGTTCTTCCTTCGCAAGAGAAGCATAGCATTAAAAAAAAGGCAATTATGATTGGTGTTTGTGAGTTGATGAATCAGGGGTTTAATTCGGCGGATGTGTTTGTGCACATTGCAGTGTGAACATCAATGAAAAGGGGACTTGAAATGCTAAAAAAAAAACAACAAGCTGAATGGCTTCTCCTTTCATTTTTGTCTTCTTCAAATTACCTGCAGAGTTCTACTCTTTTCAAAGCTGTATTTAATAGCAGCACTAATCTTGCCATTGCAGGCTAGGTAATCTTCTGTATTAGTTCTTAAACTCCCGCATGCTATCATGATGTAATCCAGATCATGCGTTGTGTCATGGTTTACAGATTGTCTGCGATATTTGCACCTTTGACTTGGCTACAGCATTGATTTTTGGCCACTTTCATCCTATTTGTGATGAGACAGCCAACTTCACCCGAAAAACTTCATTAGTCGCCTCTTACACGTATGGCAGGTTACACGGTTATTCTTTGTTCCCCTTTCGCGACTGTGATGTCATGAGGTGTGGGTTCCCATGAGTGAAATATTTATTAGAGACCCCACAGTAAAAATAAGTTTATATGAACTACCTATCTAGACAGGTATTCCGTTAAGAGAAAAAACTAAGTTGTCTTTGTTGTGTCACCTGTGATTCAGAAATTGTCGAGATAGTGACAGCATACTGTCCGGGTCGCTCATAAATCTTTCGCGTGGTTTATTCCACGCGACGTTTGGTATATTTTTTTGACACTGTGCAGTATTTTTATATAGCTTCATGAGATGATTCATTTCCTGGTTCTTCGTCTTGGGTTATAAGTATGTCCACAACCATTTCCTGGTTATTCGTCTATGGTTATAAGTATGTCCACAACCATTTCCTGGTTCTTCGTCTTTGGTTATAAGTATGTCCACAACCATTACCCGTTTCTAAATCATAAATCAAGGGGTATACCGCGCATGCCCTTGAAGTCAGATGAAGAATTCCCATCCCACTGAGCTTCAAGGGGTACTCATTAGGAAGGTGATAGGCTTCTTCCGGTTAAAATAGTGCAAGATGGCTTGCGTTATGTATGCTTACTAATAATAAAAATAAAGTTCAGCGTCTCAGTGCTGTCCAATTGGAAAATATGCTTTCTAATCTGAATGTGATATATTAGAGTACTATATACAGAATGTGATATATTAGAATACCGTGTAACCATTCTGATACTCTGGAACGACATTGTGGCTGGCATAACAAACCGGAAGTGGAGAACAGAACCGCTCATAGAAAAAAATGAAGAATGTACAAAAAACAACATACACAGCAAGAGACCGGTGATGCACAAGATGGATTTAATAAATAATAAATAGCCGCTGAATCAATCATACATACAGCGCACAAAAAGGCCTATATCGGGGAACTCTTTTCAACCATATTGCTGCAAGGTACGAAGGGATAAAGCGTAAAGGTGTTACGTCCTTCATTTTACAACTAACGACATTCCTAGGTATGATGTGGTCAGTATTGCAGCCGTCGTCTTTACTTTTTCCAAAAGATATGGCCCGCCGAACATATCCTGTAGTAAAAGCAATGATCATACTATATTTTCAGCAGGATGTAGTCCAAATAACGGTGATGTGCAGTATCGTTGTTGTGTCAATGACACAACACATCCGACTACGACGCCATGATTTAAAATGTGCCTTGAGCAACAGCATGACACCCTGCTAAACCCTTACTGGAAGGAAAACTGAAGAACGTTGGGCAAGAAGCAGACAAAGAAACAAAATGGAATGAAATGTAAATCGATGAACATCATCATCATCAAATGTCATGCCGGGTGGCGTAGGCGGTCATGGCTCTCCACAGCTCTCTGTCCACAGTATTATGTATCAAAGTCGTTGTTGTTTCTTTGCCGTGCCAGGTTATCAAACTGTCTAATATTTTCTCACGTTGTCGCCCTCTGTCTCTGGTGCCTTCAATCTTGCCTGTTGTGATTATGTTCTCTAAACCTGCCTGTCTCATGAAGTGGCCACAAAAAAAAGAAGATTGCCTTTTTCTTATATTGTTGATTAAGGTCCGTTTCGCATTTAACTCTTTTAACACCTCTACATTAGTTTTTCTGGCAGTCCATGGTATTCTCAGCATTCTTCTGTAGAACCACATCTCTGTTTCCTCCAATCTCCCACTTTCCAGTTTGTTTATTGTCCAAGACTCGCACCCATATGTTAGTATAGGGGTTATATAGCACTGCAGAACTCTCTTTCTCACCTCTAATGACAAGGTCATATTACACAGTATATTTTTCATTTTTCTGAATTTTGTTTTTGCCTGTCCTATTCTGCATCTTATTTCTGTTGAACTTCTTCCATCTGCTGTTATAATTGTACCTAGATATTTGAATTGGTGGACCTGTTTTAATACTATATCATTCACTATGATCTTGCAAGGTGTGTTATTTTCTTTCTTTGAAATAACCATTACTTCTGTTTTCTTGATATTTAGGAAGAGGCCTTTCTCTTTGCTTTCTGTGACTACTACTTTAATTAAGTTTTGAAGGTCTTCCTCACTTTTTGCAATCAGAACAGTGTCATCCGCATATCTCAAATTATTTATGTTATGTCCTCCCACTGATATTCCTGGGATATCTACTATTGCACGAAATATGTTTTCACTGTATAGAGAGAACAGGTCTGGTGAAAGCACGCATCCCTGTCTGACTCCTTGTTTTATTTGTTGAAAAGGGACAAATTGCTTTCCTACTCTTATTGCTGCTGTTTGTTGCCAGTACATGTTCTTGATTATTCTTAAATCCTTGCTGTCAATGTTCAGATTCTCTAGAATGTGTATAATTTCGCTATGTTTAACTTTGTCAAAAGCTTTAGTGTAGTCTATAAAACAGAGGTACAGATCTGTTTTTAGTATTGATGGACCCTCGCCGTTATCTTGTATGTTTATTTCTGGTCTATTGTCCTCATAAAGTTCTTTGATATATTCTGACCATCTCTGTACTATGTGATCTATTCCCATTAATACCTGCCCTGTCTTAGATTTTAGACACCCTGTAACTGTTTGCGTTCTCTTTCCGATGCGTTCTCAATCGATGAAATACAAATTATAATGTGTCAGTGACAAAACATGGAAATTAATCCATTGCAACGACATTTGATCCAATTATTCGCTACACTATAATCGTCGCTTCCTGCATAATCGTATTTTTCAACACCCCCCCCCCATCCCCATATATACAAATTTCATCTTGATATTTCCTTCTCTGCATAGTTTATCAAATGAAAGCCACTATTTTCTGATAATAAGACTTTCCCAATGTCTTAGTTTACAAAGCTAGGTTCTCAACATGCTGCCCTCATACGTAGTCAGAGCATAACGATTACAGAACTACAGATCTCTGCGATGCTCTTTATCTTAATGAAGCAACTCAAGCTAATGGAAATACTGGATATTTTTTTCCATTCACAAATAATATTTCAACAGAGCATTGAAAAATTTCATTTAGTACAGCAAATAAAATAGAATGCAAAAAGATTGATAGGAGGCTGGAGACAAAGAACGAGAAAGAGAGAGAATATAAATAGAATTTCGTTTAATCTCTTAAAACTGCTAATAGGGATGGGATATTGAATCCCTTGCGACACAACATTAGATGTAATCGATAAATACACCCCACAAAATCAATGCAACAAAATCAAGCATAATTAAAGCAAATCTAGACGTAATCATTGCGACATCTCTCTGACGGTAAATATAGAAAACCACGAACTGCTATCAAATAATAGAGACACAACATTACAACGAAAGATGCTCCCCGTGCAACATCACACGCTAGAGATATGAGACAAAATGTGAGACAAATGAGGCGCGCCAAGTCTTTTTACAGATCCGCTGGAATGAGATAAAATTATATATGCACCGGCCCTTGACTCCGAGATTTGGTAACATTAATTGAAACTTCATGTCTTTAAAATTGCTTTTTGACCAACATGTCAGGCAAGAAAAGCTCGATCTGGCCAGCAGACCACAAAAAGATGTCCACTTATGGCATTGACAATCCTAAAAACACAACAGAAAAGTATCCATCATGTCCCCTGCTTTGTAGATCAGAAGGTAGGTCTACATAAACATGTGTTATTGTGGTCCACTTTGCAGATATGAAGATGACCAGAAATACAAACATAGCTCTAGATTCTTGCTGGGATATATGTGGCGGAAAGCTACAGAGCGCGTCTAGGCCGACCAAGGTACCATGTTCAATCTCCACAGCAGGCAGTTGTTCACAAGGTTCGTTCACAAAACAATGGCAACCTGATAAACGTAAATATTTCTATGAAATTACAACAATAAACAATGTCGATGAATAGGATATCCTATTTCTAGAATAGGATATGCTACCAATTTTTTTTTAATAACTATACCTTTCATGAAATATGAAATGGAATTAATGAAAGATTATGAATATGAGAAGAGACAAATGGTACGCGCCGACTCGCAAACCAATATTACACAAGAGCAGGGCGAACGTTAGTAACCCTCCATTCGATGTCCTGTTCCTTTTGCAAGCTCACTACAATCTGGTTCACAAGAATATATTCAAAACAGAACCGTCACTATTTTTGATGGTTGTAAAAGCTCTGATATAACCAAATGAGACTAAGACTACGGTTGAAAGGAGTGTCCTATAAGGTACATGTTACTTAATATAACAAGAATCACTAATTTCACTAAGACAACGAAGAAAGCTTGAGAGGTTTAGAAATGTATGACGACACGATTTCTTGTCAGAAGCCATCTTGCAGGGTACAGTTGAAGCTTGATGAAGCAGCGGGGGTAAGAAGAAAATCGTGGCTGGACAATATCAAAGATGGACAGGTCAAGATTTTCCTAGAGGCATTTCTCATCGTTGGAGAAATATGTGTGTTGATTCATCCAATGTAGCACCTCTACGGCCCTGGCGAGTTTCGGGTTTATGGATTTTTTTCTCTCAATCTCCAGATGTTTTATTTTTGTCCTTATCACAATTCGTGATTTATTATCTATATTTGTTATCACATTCGGTCATCTTTCGAGAAACATGATTATACGTCATCAAACGGGGCTTTGATACTCGTGATACTACAGTGGAGTTTGGATACTGCAGGGAAAAGTCGATGGTGAAAGATGCAGAGGAAAATAAAGAAAAACATGGGCAGACACCATCAAAGACTAAACAGGTCAAACCTTTCCTTACAAGTCTGAATCGTTGACGACAGAAGTCACTGTATGATTGAGTGTTGGTGCATTCACCGTGGTACCCTTAACACTCTGACGGGTTATGGGTTTATAGATAGCATAAATACTCTTTTTTCACATGTGAAAAACCATGCAGCACAAGTTTTTACATTTGTGTTGAGCATTCGAAGCTTTCATTCCAGGTAGAAAACTGGTTTCACATTTGTTTGGAGAGATCTAACAGTAAAGATGGCATTGTTGATCCTAACTCGGACGTCTCCAACTTTGTTCATATTATTCTAATATGCAAAACTGTGCGTTCCGATTTTCTTGCCTACAAGTATAATGGGGGCTATTTGTTTGTGTAATCGCAATTTCTGTTTTTTGCTCACGCTATTATGCAGTTTTGTTTTAGCTTCTTTTCTTATTTAGTTTGGCTGTCTTTTCCTGCCTGCCCAATTTTATATAAATAGAGAATCGTTTATAATTGCTCGTTTGATATGAAACATTTGTGCATGGTTTTTTTTGTGTGCGTTAATATTGTGCATCTTGGTCATGTGACGTATTCCTTCCGGAACGTTGTCTTCCCAATGAACTCTCTGAATCTCTCTCTGTTATGTCTTGTGCGATGTCGCTTGCATTTTCTAGCGATGTATTCATGTTATCTTTAATGTCGTCAGTTCATCGTCTTCTTGGTCTGCCCTTTCTCCTCTTTCCAGGTACTCTTCCCTTCATTATTTGTCTTTCTAAACAGTTGTCTCTTTATATGACCAAACAGGCGTAGTGCACCTAAACAGCTGAATATCCAGGAACACTCAATATTTGTAGATAATGCGTTCTTGTGTACATGGGTATATATATTGGTAGCCATATCTAATTTAGAACGTAGCCATCAACCCAGCATTTTTGGTTTTATTGATTTTCTAAGCAATGTAAATACGTTCAGTAGTTTGCCATTATTTGCTAAACAGTCCAGTTGAACAATTGCCTATGTTGTGATTTGAACCTTGTACCTTGGTAGTCACAGACATATTCTGTATCTAACCGCTAGAGAGTCGGACTGGGTGTATATGTGGGAAAATGAAAAGCCCAGCTATGGCTACAGTTGTAATAAAGATCGCCAGCGTATGTTCGAACCAGAAAGTGGAGCAGAGAATAGTAGCACTGGCAGCTGGTATTAATGTCGCAGGAGACGACTACGGAGACTGAACATGAAGTTGGCCCACTTTGTGATCTCCGCTATGATGAAGCCTGCTGAAGACCGCTGCATGTAATATTGGAAGGGGGTGGATCAACCTTTGTATCTGCAACATGACGCAAGATTTAAAGAAAGTCATTCCGGAATATACCAGCTCGTAGCATTGTACCCTGTTGCCACATTGAGTTCAACAGTCTTATGGGATTTAAAATCTCTGGACAACGCCATCCAAAAAGATACTAGAAAAACACCAATTTGTGGATAACATGACATTTCATCATCTGGCAAAGGAAACACGAGTGACACGCGTGTACTCCATCGATGTTCTATAATTATCATTTATAATAAAGATATGTGTGGAGGAGTGTCTGTGGTTATATCGATACAGATGCAAGGCCGAGGAGGCAAAATGATCAAACATAAGTGATCGTGGCTAGCTTTAAGCTTGGTGACCAGTCTTTAAAGTGCGAGAACCATTTCTCTCGTACGGATGAACTACTAGCGATAGTTACGGGCGTTCACCGTTCAGCGGAAGTAATAACAACACTGACTGTATTAGTTATCAGAGCCGGAAATCGGATATGTCGGGTCCTTGGCTTATAGAAAAATACAACCTATCGCATTTTCCGTTATCTGAACTACATCATGCATGAACTCTAATATTCTCTACAATAAGAGACATCCGCTTGGAGTTTGAGAATAAACCAAAAACAAATTAAGATATACTCATGTACGTTAGGCACGGCTTTATTTAATTGTTTAAGTAAATTCCAGACATTGCTTGTCACGTCCGTGTTACCTGTGTTTCCCGAGTAAAACAGCAATAAGCAGAGCACGGATTGCTTAATTAGGAGCACGTGCTGAATATTGATTGGTGGTTTCACCGAGCGAGTGTTTCCAGTATGTACAGATACTTTATGATTAGAAATCTTGGACATATGAGTGGGTTGGTCAAATTTAACTAGACATCTCGAACATATGAGTGGGTTGGTCAAATTTAACTAGACCTCTAGAACATAGGTGGATTGGTCAAATTTAGCTAGACATCTCTGACATAGGACCTGGTTTGACCAATTTTAACAAGACTTCTCAGAAGTGGATTGGCTAAATTCAACTAGACATCTCAGATTAGATTAGTGTGTTGGCCAAATTTAACTAGACATCTCAATTATGAGTGGGTTGATCAAATTTCACTAGATATCTCAGATTTATGAGTGGGTTGACCAATTTAACTAGACATCTCAGATATGAGTGGGATGTCCTAATTTAACTAGACATCTAAGATATATGAGTGGGTTGGTCTAATTTAACTAGACATCTCAGATATATGATTGGGTTGGCCAAATTTAACTAAACATCTCAGATATATGAGTGGGTTGGCCAAATTTAACTAAACATCTCAGATATATGAGTGGGTTGGCCTAATGTAACTAAACATCTCAGATATATGATTGGGTTGGCCAAATTTAACTAAACATCTCAGATATATGAGTGGGTTGGCCAAATTTAAGTAAACATGTCAGGAGGATGTGCGATATCATACTATCTCAGTTTCAAATACGATGTCAATATACTAAGAGAAACTACTACATCAATTATGAAAGTATAGAATCCCAAAGGCAAGTTAGTCTCATGAATAGGTTCTGCAGGTCTCACCGGTGTTACAACAAATCAAACATCACGCAACAGCAAAACGCTAGTAATTGGCACGTTACACATAATGAGTCTCCCTTCCTGCGGAAGTCTCCATCACTCCATCTACACCAGTGATTGCAACGTTTCAGATTAGGTGGGAGTGGGGGTGATGACAGCTCAAAAACTGCACCCCCTCCCCAATACCGTAGGAAATTAACACACGGACTTTTAGTACTAAGAACTTGTCAAAAGGCGGGGGAAATTCCTCTCATAGGACTTAGTCAAATGTCCGGTAAACCCCTTACATAACCATTTTTCACAGAAGTCATACAATTTCGTATTTAAAAAAGGGAATTTTACACGAAATCGGACGAAATATATATTTTTTTATTTAAGTTACGTCCCGTCCTTATGGAAAATGTATATAGGACCCTGCTTGACGTGTCAGATACAGCTTATGTTCGTGTGTATGGGGGATAAAAACATTTTTTGGCGAACAGAATAGAGCTTGTGTCGTGCTATATGGGGAATAACACTTTTTTTGGAATGCCGGATATAGCTTTTGCCGTATAGTATGTGGACAAACGCTTTTCTTTTGGCGTACCTGATACAGCTTTCTTTTCAAGTACCTTTGAGCTCTAAATAAAATTTTCTGAATGAAAGGGAAAGACGTAGAGGACCGATTTCAGAATATTCCAGTAACGTCATATGTACTTCGTCCATCGCAGCGAGACGCCGCACCTCCTGCAGAGTACCATTCATAGCACGTAACTATGCAACTTCAATGGATAATTCGTATGGATCTCCAAAGTCCACTTTGTGAAAAAGACCCGAGCAGGATTCAAACTCGCGACCTCTTGCGCTCAATGGGCATCACCAGTGGCTATCGACCGTACTACATGCCTTCTAACTGAATTAATTTGGACCCCGTTCGTTACGTTTTTGATTATTATTGGGCTTTTGATAGGTCGCTATTTGCATACTTGGATTCGCATGCCAAAAATAGCCACGGCTAACCAATACATTTCATGGAACTCGGAAAAATATTTCATGTTTACGTTTTAGTTGACAGGTCACCTATACCACAATTCAGTCACGCTTCACCACTAACCACGAGGAGCATAGAGACAGTAGGTAGGTAGCTAGCTATTGAGTTTGCCTCTCTTTTGGAGAGACCCGCCACTTTCAACCAGCGGACAACAACGTCCAATTAGGTTATATCAGGACGCACTACTATAAAATATTAGAGGTAACAAAGACCCCAAAATTTGTATTCTAAGCTATCATGGAGACTGTGTATGTATGTATATATATATATATATATAATTACTTTTATATCAATCTCGAAGTTATAAAAATGTCTTGAGATGAGCCCGATTTTGCCCGCGGATGGTATTCTGTGTACCCATGATCTACATAATTATTTAACCCTTTCCATTATGAAGGAAACTCCCCCCCCCCCAAACAACAATTACACACATCTGAGACATGTGTGCCTTCTGGTATGATATCAACTCCAGAGAAGCATGTACATACTGCTAAAAAAAATACTAGAACTTGGTAATTCCTGGGCATAGAACACATTTGTCAAAAGCAGACAAGATAAGATTCAAGATTCTCACACTCTGAACATCACGTTAAGCTAACGATGACATAGAGAATGCGATAAAATATAACGCCATCTTCATACGAATCGTCTCCAGTTTTTCTGTTACCTCTATTTCGTTTTAACCTTTACTAATGCTTCAATGGTGGAGAGAGAGCATTTCCAAAATCTGCCAAATCTTGTTAAAAAAATATCCCCCCCCCCCAGACAATGTAGAAGTTTGAGAATTGGTACACAGACTTGAATGCGACATTTCGAACTATTGAAATTTGGCAGCCGTACAAGTCTTCCATTTCTGGCTTTCTTAATGTATTATTGTGTATGATTTCCGCTGCATTATATGAATTCCCTCCCACGTATCTGTCGAAATGTATATTATATTAAATATATATATAAGAATAAGGACATCGTGAATAGAGAAACAAATACACACGTATATGATACATCTAGATGAAATAAAGAACATGTTTCCTCAAAATAAAGAAGCGATATATTTTCATTACCATCAGGTACCGTCCCGACCTGAGAAGGTGACCACAGATCTTCACAACTCTCTATTTCCAACATCTCTTATCAGGATCGTTATTGACTCTCTTCCATGCCACAAAATCAGACTACCCAATATCTTCTCACGTTGTCGACTTCGATCTCTCTTGCCTTATATCTTGCCTGTTGTAACTATGTTCAACAGATCTCCCATGTCTCAAAATTTTCTTACAAAATAACATTGTCTTTTTCGGACTGTATTAAGTAACCACAACGCATTTGATTGTTTCAGCACTTGCTCGTTAGTTGTTCTCGATGTTCATGATACTCTTATCATTCTTTAATAAAACCACATCTCTGTTGCATCCAAATATACCGTATATTTTTAAAGTATACGTATAGATATACCGTATATTTTCCAAGTATACGTTAGATATACCGTATATTTTCCAAGTATCGTGTGTTCTGTAACTTGGACTTTAGCTACAAATAAAATATATTTACTTCAAAAAAATAATAAAGGCATGAAGAAAAGTTAAAAAGATACATTCAGAATGGAATATGAAATGTGAGAAATGAACGAGAAAATGCATTACATATTTTGGTCACATTAATAAATATAACTTGCAGAAAACCATTCTGGAAGGTAGTTTTACGGCTGATAGACTAGATGGCGGTAGCGACTGGGGATTACAGTCTTAGATTTGTCGTACCTTAAATTTACCAACGATATATATACAGATGATGTCGTTAGAATCATGACTGTCGCCCTGACATCTGGATATGTTTATGTCCGCATTCAAAGCTACTCGATGAACATGATCAGAAAAATAAACCTGCATGTGTTCGCGAACAATGACTTGAGGTTGTGGGGAGATTAAAGTTGGAAGGAATCACAATCATTTTCGTGTCTGATCATTCGGATAGCAGACGCAACAAAAGAGCAGAAAAGCTGACTAGTTCTACCACTGTATCCAGTGATAGAAAAATAGATTGGGCCAACATATCGAAACTACATGGGCAAACGAAATTAAAGAGGGAATGGTTTCTGTTTCTGCCTACAATTATTTTGCAAGCAACAGTAGATAGTGGAAGGAGAAGAGAAGAACAGAGAAAACTTAGGATTGATAACGTCAAAGAGTGGTATGTGCGTGATTTTTCTATATTCCTGCAAATGGATGAGAATAGAGATGTTTCGAAAGCTGTTTGTGCCATGTCAATCTGTGGCCATCAACAATTGAATCGGTTCATAAAAAGACAGTATTGTTGATTCATCCCTTCCCCATTTCAACGACTATCACATTTTTAGACACCCCTCGCACCAGCCCACCCATTTTTAAAGTAATTTATGGATATCACCTAAAGGTCTTTTGATGTGACCATCGATTCAGTCTGTTTTTGTGCGAACATCGATTCAGTCAGTTTTTGTGCGAACATCGATTCAGTCAGTTTTTGGAGTAAACATCGATTCAGTCAGTTTTTGGTGTGAACATGGATTCAGTTAGTTTTTGGTGTGAACATCTTTTAGTCTGAACATCTATACAGTCAGTTTTTGGGAACTGAACTATATTTTTCATGTGGTTCAGTCTTTTTAAATAAACTTTTAACTGTAATCCCAAGTGATTCAGCTAGTTTATAAACTGTTAACTCTAGTTTTTAATATGGTCCAGCCTTTTTTAAAGAACTGGTTAACTTTATTTTAAAATGTTATTCATCGTTATTCATATTTAACATTTTACAACATTAGAATATAATAGTGTAATATCCTTATAGCCGACACACACCTCCTACGCCCATCTCCAAAAATGAGGCAGGATAGACTTAGTCTCCATCGACCTATTTCCCGCGCGTATTGTAATTTCTGTCTCTTGATTTCTCATTTGGTCGCAATGAGAAACCTGAAGAGCACTTCACCGCTGATTACCTACGATGATTACAGAGGGAGCCTGTAAAGCTACTCTGAGGTTCGTGCGAGGTTGTCTGATCGTTCCTGTGTTCTTTGAACTTATTCACTGCCAAATGCTATTTTTATTTTCTCTTAAATCTTAGGTCTACACTCACTCCTTGTTGTAGAGACAGTGTTTTGGAAGATTACTTTTCAAAATTGCTGTTCTTACTTACCCATGTCCTTACTTATCCATGTCTTCAATTCACTCCCCGTTACCGTTTATGTTTTTTCCCCCATGCAATTTCTCATTTTACTCTTCGTTAATTATCTCATTTGACTAGTTTTTCATTCAATTTAATTTTTCTCTCATTTCAATCTTTATTTTTGTATAATTTTACCATTGAAACACTTTCTCGTTTAGTTCTCATTCTCCACCTAATTACCTGCTTCGCTTTTATTCATCTTATTTACTTTTCACTTATTTACTGCTATTACATTTTATTTTTCTCATTTTACTCTTTACCTTTTTTCTCGCATTATCATTGATTTTAATTTAATTTAGAATTCCCTATCTCGTATAGACAAGAGGGACATTTTGAATTCGCTATGAATTCGTCTCATGGTCGATGGTACCTTGGTAGACGAGACTATTAAGAAAATCAATGAATGATGAGCTAGTCTTGGAGATGGTAGAGTGAAACGAGAAGAGGTAGGATGAAACAGATACACAACCAACGAGCTAAAAGACATATAAGCATACTACCCATCGCCGTCTGCTGAAAGAGACATTTGGAGATGTCCGGTTCAGAAAATCGGTATCTGTTAGCTTCATGACTTACGTTCTCATTAATAACTGTCCATCGCAGGCGGCCATGACACGTCTCAAACTTGTTTTTGTTGCAACAATCATCTGTTGCCGTTCCCTAATGGGAGGTAAAGAATTCAAACATTGTTACGTGCAAGTATGTCGCAAGAGGCGACTATGGAGGTTTGGGAAATAGGGGATGGCTGTCATAACTCATTGATGGTTCCAGGCGATGATGAAGTCGCGTTATGTCGAACTGCGCATGTATCCCGGCCTAGTCATAAACTATGCCACAACCGTACCAAATTCTAGCATATATATACATATATATTTGTGTGTGTGTGTGTGTGTGTGTGTTGACTGCATTTCCTAATTTCTTTAACTCTCATCTTTCACTACATATTCTCTTTTTCTTCTTAATATTCTTTCACACATTATTCTTCTAATCGTTAATCTTACTGCACAATCATTTGACTTTCCCACTTTATTCTTCAACTCGTTTCTCTTACCGGGCAATCATATAACTTCTGAAACACACAATTATTCTGTATCAACTTCCGCTTTACTTCTAGCACGATACTTCAACATGTATTAAAATCATTTTTTCGATGTCCTCACATCTATTTACTTGGATGTCTAACCAATAATCATTTATTGATAACACTTGAAAACGAGTTGATGAAATGAGGAACATAAACCCCCATGGCATTTATTTCCAGATTTGCTACGCATCGAATCACAATTATGAATAAGACACAATTGTAATATAACCAAAAAAACCACCACAACTTTTTTATGTCAATATCAGCACAGACCTGTATAGTTTGACAATGTTTATGCCGATGTCAGCACAGACCTGCATCGTGTATATTTTGACATTGTTTATATCAACGCCTGTACATACCTGTATCGTGTGTATCGTTTGACACTGTTTACGACAATGCCCACAGACCGCCATCGTGTATCATTTGACATTGTTTATGTCAACGCCGTACATACCCGTATTGTGTATTTTTTACAGTTTATGCCAATTTCCGAACATACCTGTATCATGTATAGTTTCTGCAAATGCCCACACAGAAGACTAAAATGAAGTATCTTTTGACAAGGGCAATATTTCTTTCTTTTTTTAAAAAATATTCTTTCTAACAAATTCAATAACAAAAGGAATGTATTGCCCAACAAATGAATTCCATGTAGCTCAGACATCCTAATACATACTTTAGAAATGTCAACATTAAAGAACCTGCTATGTACGGCGTAGACAGACAGTGCAGAACTAATGTGACATATAATTGAGCTGCCATGTGGACATCAGTGGGCAGTGTCCTGGAAACAAATATACAAATCGTATCCATGATGGATGTACGTAAATGCTGATGATCTATCACGATAACTGCTCATTTTTTCTTCTTCTTCTTCTTCAGAGTTCATTCTCAAACTCCTGCTGGATCTCTCCTGTAGCAGTACTACTAGATCTCCAGCAGGATGCAGTCCAGAGCATGGAAATGCGTTGTGTCACCGTTTTATTTGCGCCAATGGCCCGACACATCCGTCTTCGGTGGAATTTTTTCCTTCTAAATTTCATGCACATTGGCAGGATATAGTCCAGAGAATGGAATGTGTTGTCATATCTTTTCTTTTATCGCATTTCCTCCACTAAAGTGTGAAGTGTCATTTCTTTTATCACATTACATCCATTTAAGCGTGAATTTCATTTCTTTTATGAAGAGTGAAGTGTCATTTCTTGCCAGTATAGTATCAGTACAATACAGTGGACTTCCATTACAGAGTCCAGTTGACTTCCATCCACTGTATAATGTCAATGCTATTTATCGTATTTCATCTACTAAAGTGTGATCTTTCCTTTAATAACATTTCATCGACTTTAAAGTAATTTAAGCAATCACGTTCTTTACCACTTTACGAGAGATGTTAGTCATTCCTTTAATTGATGTGCTAGGAAAATGATAACAGAATCACACGTAGGCAACATAAATAGAGGATCAACTGGCAGTCAAAAAGAAAATAAACTAGAATACTCGACGTCTGTGAGATGCGTTATTGAAAACAAATTGAATAATTTCGCAGAAAGAGAAGAACAGATATTTTGGAAGCATATCACGAATGAAAGGAAAACGATTGAAACATATAAATATCAAACAAATGAAATATTTTGGACATATTAAAATGACACCTTGTTAAAGACATTGCCTGAAGGTAAATCTGAGGGGTTGCTAGCAAGCAGTAGGCAGAAATACAAGTGGGAGGGAAGCATTACCAGATGAACAATATACATTCTATCAGAGTACACCACCAAGGCAAGTGACAGGGGATATTGGAGACCCGTTAAAGACAACTTTCGATGTGGAGACGGCACTTGCTAATGATGAATCTATTGAAGAGAGCCACAAGAAAACCGGTTAACAGTACGAGGAATATGAAGCTGTAGAGGGAAGAGCTGGGTTGTATCATTGCTTTAACAATTGAAGCTGTATAGGGAGGAGACACATCCAACTTCATCATGGTTTCTGGGTCACTTCACCCTCTATGGGCAGCCAACTTCACTCCCAAGACGTCTTTTATCGCCTCTTATGCATGGAACGTAACATTGTCACTATTCTTTGCTTCCATTTCCCAACATAATTAAAGATGAGCGTTCATTGACACACATTCGCCAAACCGCTGAACCTTGCAACCAAAGATATACGAGTATTAAATAAACGAAGACTCCCAGACTATTAATCCAGAAGACTTGTCTGAAGGTGCAGACATCAAGCAGCGAACAAAGTATAGAAAAAGGTTTAGAAAAAAGGTATCGAAAATTAAGCAGTTATTATTACTATTTCGTCTTTATTATAAAGGACTACATTATTTATGAAATGGGCGGATACTGACGAGGAACATCATATGTACACATCCTGGAGATGTTATCAAACTTATCATACACCAACAAGCGGATATTGATGAGAAAAAAATACATCTGATATTGTTACGCGGGTTATTCTAACATTTTCTTTTTACAATATATCTTCTCGTTTTCCCGTATCATTCAATAATTTCTACAAACAGGTGAGGTTATGCAAACACTCTCGAAAAGATAAACTTGGCGCCACATTTCTAATCTTATTAGAACGCCGATGGTTATCGATTTCGTGGCAGCAATAGGCATTTAGATATACATTCAGATCATCACAAAGAGAGGTAATGTTACTTTCAATAGAGTTACATGCAGTGACAGATTAGAGATTATATGTGGGAAAGAGAGGCGGTTGAAGAGAAATTAGAGACTATCGAAATATATTTTGTGAGAAATATGACAGTTAATGTAAAGAAGAATTGAACAAAAACATGGAAAATGAATAGAAGAGCTGGGAGAAAATAAGTAAAGAGGGGGAAAAAAATATGCATTTGCGATAGAGCTGGAATGTAAACTTAAAAAAAAGGATGAATGGCAAACACATGCGAGCACAAAAGATAAATAAAAACGGAATACACAGGGTGGATGCAGGTAGAAAATTAGATAAAGTGTATAATTACAAGGAAATAATTAAGTGATAAGAAGGGGAAGAGTCTGCACTTTGAAAGAACGTATGAGGAAAACAGTTGGTAGAATGGGGAAATGTGGTAGGATGGGGAAATATGGTAGGATGGGGAAATATGGTAGGATGGAGAAATGTGGTAGGATGGAGAATTGTGCTAGCATGTGCTTGAAATATGTGGCTACAGAATGGGAAAATGTGCTAGAAATGAGAAATGTGGTAGGATGGGATAATGCGGTAGGATGAGACAATGTGGTATGATGGGACAATGTGGTAGGATGTGAAAATGTAACAGAATGGAGACATGTGGTAAAATGGAGAAATGTGGTAGAATGGGAAAATATAGTAGAATGGGAAAATATAGTAGAATGGAAAAATATAGTAGAATGGGAAAATGTGGTGAACGGAGAAATGTAGTAGGATGGGGAAATGTAGTAGGATGGGAAAATGTGGTAAGATGGAGAAATGTGGTAAAATGTGAAAATATACTAGAATGTGAAAATATAGTAGGATGGGAAAATGTGGTAGGGTGGGAAAATGTGGTAGGATGTGAAAATGTGGTAGGATGTGAAAATGTGGTAGGATGTGAAAATGTGGCGGAATGGGAAAACGTGGTAGAATCTAAAAATGTGGAAGGATGGAGTAATGTGGCAGAATGTGAAAATGTGGAAAGAAGGAGAAGTGTGGTAGAATGTGAAAATATAGTGAAATGGGAAAATGTGGTAGGATGGAGAAATGTGGTAGGACGGAGAAATGTGATAGCATGGAGAAATGTGGTAGGGCGGATAATTGTGATAGCATGGGATGGGCACGAAATATGATGTCTTAGGGGATGGGATTTCGAGCAAAGATAAGACGATTGAAGAGTTGGGTTATATTTAGATAGAACTGGACAAACAATTGATCATTTACCACCTACACCAGTCACTCGTGACAGATACAATGGTGCTAGCATCTTTGTGGATATTATAGCTAGGGCTGGTCATTTTATTGCGTCCATTTAGCTATATTTAACTTGAACATTGGCAGAAATCAATGAGAGGGCTGTGGTTTTTCTTTTAAATACGGACTACATATAAATAAATCAGTAATCAAGAATAATCTTACCAATTCGAAGACATGTTTGATTGTTGTGATAGCCAAGAAATTTTAGTTTTGTGACTAAAAATGTCTATTGTCTTTGTCAAAAACGGGTATGTAAAGCTATAAATATTAAAGTTCACACAGCAATGGGAAGTCAGCAAATTGCTTCTCCACTCGGACTTGAGACAGCAAACTTTAGGAAACCACCCACAAATGGTCACATCTTTTGATAAAAACTTTTTCATTCATGCGCGGACAAGTACAAAGTGACTAATAAATAATTTGATTAGTCGAACGAGCCAAGATACATGACACAGCGGTTCTTAATGTTAGATTACATAAATATTAACTGTCACTATACGGGGTTTTCCTGTCCATAGAAATGTATTTAGAGATAAATATAAACATTGAAATCTCAACGGCTCACAAGAAGAATGAGTCTATTTCACCGAATGTTTTAGCGGTTTGATGAAATGGGTAAAGTACGGTCTAACTGCACGCAGTAATGTTATCTACGAGCCCTTTTTGGGAAGAAATAACTAATAATGTGTTACTCATTACTGCGTGTCACGGGCGTTCACTATAAGCACCGTATATCATTTTGTGCAGTAAAATTTCATCACTTTTATTCCTAGCATACATGGACATGACAACTACAGAAGCAGACACAAGAAACAAATTCACCCCAGCAGAAGTATCAAATGAAGATCACAGCTCACTCAACCAACTGCTATTTGCAGATGATCAATGTTTAATATACGAATATGAAAACGAATTACATCGGCACACACACTTGCTCCATACAATCTGCGAGGAACATAAAATGAAACTAAACACATCTAAAACAGAGACTATGAACATTAGGCCAGTTAAATGTATCTGTCAATGGTACAAAACCAAAGCAAGCTCCAGAGTTTAAATACCTAGGAAGCATATTTACGGAGGATGGTAAACTAACAGAGATATTGAAAATAGGTGTCAGTAAGCCGATGTCGTGACTTACCAGCTGTCACAAATGCTTAAATAATCACCAATTTGCAGAGCTACAAAATGACAATTGATAAACAGTATTTTTAAACCAACTCTGTGTTACCAATGTCAAACATGACCCTTGGCAAAGACACTAGCGAAAAAGATCACAGTTTACGAAATAAGATGTTTGAAGAAAGCTATAAATGTCACAAGAAGAGACCGACAGAGAAATAAAGATATCAGGAAAGAATTAAAGACTATCTCAAGTCAAGACTACATCGAGAGGCAGCAAACTAGATGGTTTGGCCAGCGATGAGAATGGAACCTGTACAATCAGCCCTTCTTGCATGCATCAACAGAAGACCGGGCTACAAGGTACGAGGACGACCAAGAACTAGATGGGCAGAGATAATCAAAGAAACATTAAATAGACACGGGCTTACCATGGCCAATGCAACTCAAATGACCAAAGACAACAACAAAACTCCGAATTTCCCCCAGACGCTTCTCGTCACAAGTGGAATTGACAATAGATAGATAAATCGGTGGACGGAAGATCAGACAGACCGACAGACAGACAGAGGGACAGACAGATAGCTAGATAGATAGATAGATAGATAGATAGAGATGAAAAATGAGCGTCAATGTAGAACCGTATAGGTAAATATAAACAAACAGAAATAACATAAATGTAAACTGTGTTTATAAACATGCAACATATATATATATATATCAACTTTACCAAATCTTCTCTAACGACAGTTTGCGTAGACACTATAAATGTATGCCGTGTTATGTCTCCCTTCAACAGAGCTACTGGAAGTATGTCTGTCTGATATAGTGAATCCAGGCTTGTTGCTACATTCCAGGAATAAGTATTGCTATACACCGAATGATGTAAACATATGTCTTACCACATACTGACACGCAACATATGAAGAGATCCCCATCTGAATAGTAGACATTTTCTTAGATATGTTGCATCCATTTGAGAGCCGGGAGTCTTCTGGTAGAGACCATCGACAAAAGAAGACATATTGGTTAATTGAAAAAAAAATATTTTAAAAAAATGTCATTTTACTTTTCCCGTGATTTTTATTGATCACTATGATTATCAACAATATGCGCTTACATATATGAATTTGAAACTCTTAAACCTTTCGGGATCAATGAGCGACAGTCGTATGGATAATATAATGTTTTATAATTTCTCTGTTTCGTTTTACATGTATTTGGATGCGTTTCGTAAATTTCCTGTGTATTCTCACATCTGATCTAGTTTCAATCCTTCCGGTTATCTCCACATTTTGCCAGGCCATGTGAACGTCTACTGTGGTGTTCTTGCTCATCGCTTATTTAAAATGTGTCTATATTTTTGGAAATACATACGGCATTTTTGGTCAAAACGTCGATTTGTGTGTTATTATGTGTGTTTCCAATGATTAGTAAAATTTCATCGTCAACTGTGTTGTTCTTACTCATGGCTTTTTTAAAAATGTGTATGTATTTTTGAAATACATACGGGCTTTTTGGTCGAAACGTCGATCTGTGTTATGTGTGTTTCCTGTGATTTACTAAACTTCATTGACTTGTTTTAAGCTTCACTATGATTATACTTTGTGTTAATAGCCAATAACAAATAGCAAAGAAAAATGATACGGATCTCTGTACTACTTAGAAGGGAGCCGCGTTAGCGCAGTGGTTAGCGCACTGGCTTCGCATATGAGTGGTCCTGGGTTCATTCCCCAGTTGAGGCGGAAATGTTTTCAGATCGCAACGGCTCCCAGGTCGACCCAGCCTTAAATGGGTACCGGATTAATCCGGGAAGTAAAGACTGCGAGGGAGAGGAGATGGCTACCGCCCTCATTTGCAGAGCCTGTGAAATGTGAGATCGCTAACATCTCACACCCCTACGGCATTAATAAATGCTATGGGTTACTTTACTTACTACTTAGAAAACAGTAATGTTTACAGAGGAGACGAAACTTCAGATACAAGCACATTTCAAGTGAACGAAGGAAGAATAGAAACAAAAGCTTGACTGCTGGATACTCCTGAGATTTAAAGCAAACAAGTGCCAGTGCTAAATCGAAAACACGGGACAAACAATAGATAATACACAACTTTGTCTAGTTTATTACGGCCGTCACAGCTGATAACAGTTGTTGACGTTTAGATGATCCAGGATTTTCATTGACATTCCCTTAAGTATGAGCAAAATGACATGAAATCATTATCAGTAGGATCTGCCAAGATGAATGACGTAGATCGGGTTGTTTTTCCCCACTCAGGTTGTGTATACACTGAAGTGGGTCTTACGTGATGTATTGAATAAGCGAAAAATAGCAACGCTGACATCTTCAACAAGTTTTAAAAAAGAGACTTCTGATACATGCAACTGTGGCACCGATGATGTCATATATACTATAAGTGTGTCCAGTATTCCTGGATCAGAGAAACTTAGTATTGCTAATGCCATTCAGGAAAATCTACGATGAAAACTGACTTAGACTTGTGACTGCGTCATATAGTAACGTGAACGCCCGAGTGTTGCCAGGGCCTGAAAGAGGAGCAAATAGCAACACTGTTTACCTTCCACGCATGTCGTAAAAGGCGACTAAGGAGGTTATGGGATGGAGCTGGCTGTCCCATCCCATATAGGGTCAGTGACCCAAAGCCATGCTTAAGTCGGATGTGTCAGGCCGAAATATGCAGATATCGCAGCAATGCTGTAAACCATGACACAACGCATTTCGTTCTCCGGACTACATCCTGCTAATCTGCAGGAGTTTGAGAACAAACGCAGAAGAAGAAGAAGTAACGTGAACGTGTAAGAATTGGTGTGAAAGAGCAATTTTAATCTTGGTTACAATTACTGTAGGGATTAGAGCATGACAGTAAACCAAATACGACCTACTGACTAATAGGAAATCAAGCCTTCCAAATGACTCATGTATCTATTCCCATGATTTGCATTGGTAACTATGATTATAATTTGTGTGGCAGCTAATCAAAATCAAGGAAATAACCAAGTGAGCCATTTTTCAAAAGAATTGATTTCCTATTAGTTAATATGTCTTATATTCTAGTAGACTGTCATGGTTAGTCAAATGTGATGGGGGGGGGGAAAGCTTGATGATCCAGATTAAGAAGAAGAATAGGAGACGATTGAGCACAATCTGTAGAAGACATAGCTAAGTCAAAGCTAAGTCAATTACATGAAATCCGCAGAGAAATAGAGAACAGGGAAGACAGTGACATATGGATATCACCATGACGATTTCAAGAAAGCACTGAAAAACCAGCACACTGCACATAAGTAAGAACAAGTTGGCCGCAATTCCTGTGGCTAGTGATAAACAAACAAACAAACAAACGTCATACGGTTCCGATTCTCAATTCACGAATTATCTCAAATGGGATAGCGAAGGATTATGTGGGGTCACCTGCTGAACCAGTAAACACTAATTTTAAAATCAATGTTCTGTATTAAATCAGTGTTCTATTAATATTATCTTTTTTTAAAATTAAAAACAAACTAAGATTATATTGTAGTATACTAATAAACATATATTTTTGTTTTAGGTATGTTGATATTCTCTTCGCACAACGGACACGTCCATAGGTGTTCTGATATCCATTTAGTAACTCCTTCAGGGTATAAAGGCTGATGGTTCCGGTTCTATGTTGGTTGACTGCTCTTTTTGAAATCTTTGTCAGTGGTTCCCTACGGGCCACGCTCGCCCCAATTCTCGCATTCTCGATATTGATTCATGCTCATTCATCTCAAAATCCTCCGATTGTGAGGACTCACGAAGAGCAATGAGTATGTCTGCCCGGTGCATGGGCTGACCATCTGTTGTGGTGGCGAGGCTAGCCAATTGGTGGTCTCGTTCGTTTCCATCCACGTCCGCATGTCCAAGGGCAAAGTTAAGCGTTAGTTTTCGTAGTGATGCCGGTATTAAATTCGAATAAGTTGTAATTAAACTTCATTTAGGGAAGAATTACATTTTTGGAATATTACAAAATATGTATGTGTTACATCGGTTTGGGGGGAGGGGGCATCAGAACTTTAGAAAGATAGGTGGGGCATTGTAAAAAAAAAGGTTGGGAAACATTGCTCTAGCGACATGCGCACGCATTCCTGTATATCCTTTGTCCAACGATCTCTTGGTTGGCCTCTGCTTCCACTGCCTTCTATCTCCTCCTCCAACAACACTCCATGACATCGTATTTTCACATGGCCAAAAAAACCTAACTTTCTTCTTAATATGGTGTTTAAATGTTAGCCTTCTTGAACGATGATTTTTCTTAGAAAGAACTCGAGATTGCATTTAATATAATTGTTGCCAGAGTTGAATGGATCTACATAATGTGCTCTACATAATGGATCGGGATCCCATTAGGGATCACTGGTTGAAACAGTACACTAAAATATTGATATTTAGTCATTTTAATTGGTACTTTATGTTTTAATAATAGAAGCCTTTATAAAAAATATAACACAACCATAATAAAATATAAGTAGTTTTAGATTTTATAATACCTATGCATACCCCGAAGCAACCAATAGTCTTCTTCTTATTCTCGTTTGCAGTTAAACATTTCTACACAAGTACTCATCTATAATATAATAGCCGTGTTCAGTCAATCTCCCAGGAACGCTCTATAAATAGCGTACTAACGCCACGGAAATCCGTGCAACATTCAATCAAAACGATTAGTGTCGAGACGGATTTTTTTCCCCGCGCGACTCAAAGCAGACGCCATTGTTGTATACAAATGTTATTGTAAGGTGCAATCTTCAATCTGGTCAACGTCGTTATAATGAACCAACATTAATGGTTTTTGTCAACGAAGATGGTGAACCACCATTTCACCGCGATATTAGCATTTATACATTCATTATATATTGGTTATGGACTGTATTCGATGAATTGCTTCTAGACTGCATGATGTCATACTCGCTTTTGTGAGTACAGTGAGCCGGGTTGGCAAGCACATTGGCAATGTGAGGCATATCAGGGTAAACAACACAATACATTTCGTCTATATATTTCGTTACTATATTATATATATATATATATATATATATATATATATATATATAATACATATATATATATATATATTAACGAAAGCTTAACCGCAAATTTTTAAGCTTGTTAAAGAGTTACACTTTCACTCATTACATACGTTAAAATTATACAACGTTAAATTACAATGTGGCATTGACCGTAAGAAGAAAAAATTACACTGATTTTGTGTGTTTTATTTTACCTCATTTAATAATATTTATCTTGGGAGATAATGTGCTGTTATAAAATAGGGTCGTGACTTGAATAAGACTAAGAACTTGTGACATAGTGGCCCAACGAAGTACTTGTAAAGTAATTTCTATTCTTCATTAGCAAGTAGCTTGTGATATGCCGCCTTAGACAAGGCATACTGTTAGAAGTCTGGAAAGAAAATGTCACAATTGAATGTTTGCTACCACTGTCTCCATTTTCCCTCTTCTTGCATTGTCTTGGATTATTTGTTTCGTGACAATATATATTTTCTGTATAACTATTTGATGTGGGAAACTTTTGAACAATCAGACAGACCAGACGGAGGATTTCGTGATGTTAGCCAGGAAAACGGTGCGTGATACAAATGAAAAGGTCCTGAGGCTATAATGGTTGGAGTATAATTTAGTAAAGAGTTTTTTTTAAAACATATATTATGACATATAATAAGGCATTTATTTCGCAAGAATTCGGCTGAGGTTCTATCGCAGCGAAAGACCGTTCACTGCATAACGCTCATGCTACTAAACGTATGCTTGACACTATTATTATACAGACAATTTACAAGCAAGATCGCACTTCAGTGTATATACAGCCTGACAGTACGTCTCCCATAACTCCCCAAAGTAGATGATACAATGAATCAATATATAAATCATGCTCGTGTGATATGAAGTTTGACTATCAGATATGTATTCTAGACGTATATCTTTAGCATATCGAATATCTTTAGCATATAGAATCAAGAGAGTGGCCCATAAGTTAGGAAATACCTAATGCCAGTGTTACTCAATATCGCTGGTTACCACATTTTATACTATCAATTCTCGGCGTCAGATCGTCGTTGCACATAAAATGTGTTTCTATGGTGTTGCATTTAATAGCAAAAGTGTATAGTGATTGGATTTCGGAGAATTATCAAATAGCTATGCATAAAACGTTGTATGACGAGAAAACTTGTAGATGGACAAGCATTTGGAAGTAAAACTATAGACTCCGGAGAATGTGGGTATACAAAAGAATGGGTAGTGTCAGATACTAAGAAATATATGGGAAGATTGTGCCTGGGAAGTAAATTACGACATTTAAAAAGTCATATATCAGTTAGTTAGTTAGTTAGTTAGTTAGTTAGTTATTCATCTATGGCCAAAGACGGCACATAGGGCGGATATATACGAATAACGAAATATGTTGGTAAATAAGAGTCCAATATATTTCTCTTCAGTTTTGCGTTCTTTCTCAAACTGCTACTGGTGAACATGATGTAGCCTAGAGAAAGAAATACGTACTTTTGTTATGGTTTGCTGATTCACTGTGATATATGCACCTGTCGGTCTGACATATCCGACTTCGGCATGGCTTTTTTTTTTATTAGTGATAGCCAACCCCCACCTTCAAACCTTCTTAGTTCCTTCCTACCACAAGCATGGAACAATGTTGTTATCCTTAGCTGCCCTTTTGAGTATAAACAACACATGTCCGACTCTCCACTTCTAATATATCCCACGGAATAAATACATTATTGCCAGTAAACACTCAATGCAGAAATAAAACAAAGAAAATAAAATTATTAACTACAAACTTTAGCGTTAAAAATGGGGGGAAAACAATAAAACCCTCGACCTACTCTACATTTAAAGCAACGTACGAGATAATGTCACTTATCTATTGATACATATAAAGTTGGTATATTTTGAAGAATGTAGCTTGGAGATACATGAAAGAGGCGTCGGGGCGCAGTTTGTCCAGTCGATTACTTGACTCTGTACTCGCAATAGTGCCCAACCCCAGTGTCTACATCATTCAGACATGAAAGAACTATTGACGTTTTCCTGAATGGCCTTGTTTATGTTCTCTCTCTAGTTTTCAACTACACGTTTATGCACTTCACTTAGGTATAGATCTTAAAATTAACCTAGAATTTAGGTATGGGTGCAGTCGAGTAGGGGATGATTATAGATGATGAGTACATGGCAGGGTAGTTGTGGCTGGACATATCTATGATAGCTGGATTGCCGCGGTCTGTTATCAAGTTTAACACAGTCTCATTACAGGGAAAGTGTACATAATTGTGCCGACGGTCTGCTTGCCAGGATAGCGGTCTCTAAAAACGCAAGCGAACATATTTCGGATATAGAAAAAGACACAATGATTTAGAAAGATTAATCATTGAGGGAAAAGTTTCAGAAAAGAAAACAAGAGGCAGACAAAGACTACTATCGACATATGACATCGAAGACCTGAACAAGGCAATTGAAGAAGTTGGGCATCTTGCACAGAAGCGTGAGCTTACAGAATGGCAGTGAGGACAACATCGTCACATAGAGGGATGGAAGGACGGACGCACAGACAAACAGATAGATAGATGTGGTTTCTACAAGAATACTTGGATAGTCAGGCGGTTTTTATTTTAACCTAATCCCGTAAGATGGTTATGTAGATCTTTTTTAATGTAACAGTGCATAGTTCATGCTATGTGCAGAGTTAGTAGGACAGTTGTGTTATATCTTCTATATAGCAGAGCATATTTTATGTTACATGCCAAGGCAGTAAAAAAAGTTGTGTTGGGTGAGGGCACAATTCATGTAATGTTCAAAGATTAAAAAATTGTACTTGGGTTGTGTATAGAGGTACAATTTAATGTAGTATGTAAGAAATGTGTATTCGCTTTAATATAAATAAAAGTGTAATAAAAGTTGTGATCGGTATTTCATGTACGCGGGTGCAGTTTAATGTTGTATATAAGAAAAGTTGTGCTCGGTGTTGTATGTAGAGGGGCGCAATGTGATGTTCTATATGAGAAAGTTGTACTCGGTGTTTATGTAAAGACAATAGTCCTCAATGTTTTATGTACGAGGGTACAGTTTCGTGTTCTATGCATACGGTAATGTTTTACTGGATATTTTATTTCGCTGATCATAAACTATTGCTGCAGCAATAAGTGTCTTCTAATGTCTTTCCTTCAGTCTGAACAAATGAAAAGTATCACTCTAAAATGTTTAAATTAATGGTTTCCAATCTACGGGTTACAGTTCCACAGGGTGTCGTAAAGGTTTTATTGTGATATTCTTCTTCTTCTTCTTCGGCGATCATTATTCAGTCAGGTTGGGACTTCTGATTCTATGATATAGGCTGCTGTCTGTTTTAGAGTTTCCACTGTGTTTAACAGTTTCTCTTCAACACTGATTGGGGTGGGCCAAGTCTTGTTTCTCAGGTCTGCATTCTCGGGACATTCTTGTAGGATATGTTCTGCTGTCATATTCGCAATGCTGCAATGGCAGAGCCACGTTGTACCTATTTTGAATTTATTGTGATATCAAAAACTAACAAACACTATTAATTTTACAGTTTTCATCCTTCTTTTAAATCAATGTTTTGAATTATATTTTTAAAAACTTTGTTTCGTATATATATTCATCATAACAATCGCCATCTTCGTTCTCTAGTCAGAGACAGACATGCCCGCAGATACACACGCACACATACACCCAAAATGAGGTTCTATGTCACTTTCCTTTCTTTCACAAAATGGGGTCGAGATTTGAAAAATGTTGGTAACCACTGTCCTATATAATAGATATCGCACACTGCAAATTTCATTCTTGTTTTTATAAGTATTCCCGTTGTGTGTTATTTTTTTTAAACGTGTAACAGACTATAAGGAAATATGTAAAAACGAATCATGTGTGTGTATGAGCGTTCGTGTTCAATCTATTATAGACAAAAAATGCAGTCGTGTTCGCGCATTACGCTTATTTTTAAAACAATATTTCATGAGTTTTTTTTATATATATACTTTCAAGCATAAACAGAATCGTCCCTGGAGTAAGTACCTCACATTTCTAAACATGAGCCAAGAGGAAATAAAAAATAACTAGTGGTAAATGATAGAACACAGCTCATCAATGCCGGAGTGCTGTTGAATACATGCACGATGAATGTCGCCTTATTTCCTTGCAAGAATGATACTTTAAAATTGTTACATTGAGATGATTTTAATGATATTTTCTACATCGTGCGAGGGTAATGACAGTTCGGATATGGTTGCTATTTTTGACGCGGTTTTATCGAATTTAGCAAGCGGTCGGATGATCGCAAAGTGTATATGAGCCTGTTAGTTACTTTTATAGAAAAATTACTTAAACACGTTACATTTATGATAAAAAGTTTTTAAAAAATAACATAGCAAACATGTGACATTACGGTTATTTAATTTAGCCACGTGATTTTGACAACACAGTACTCAGCATAACCACGTGAGACTGACAACACAGTTATTCAACATAATCATATGTGACAGTGACAGAAAAAGTTATTCAACATAATAATCACATATAACACTGACAACAAACTTATTCACCATATTAGGTATTAAAACTGTTGATTCACGTCCATAGGTGCTTAGATCTCCGCTTCAGTAAATCTCTCAGGGTATAACGGCTGATGGTTCCGGTTCTATGTTGGTTCACTGCTCTTTTTGAGCTCTTTGTCGGAGGTTTCTCTGGGCCACGCCCATCTTCACTCCCAATTCCCACATTCTCGATATTGACTCATGCTCATTTAACTCAAAATATTCAGATCGTGAGGACTCACGAAGAGTTATTCACGTCTGTTGTTGTGGCGAGGCTAGCTAATTGGTCGGCCCGTTCGTTTCCCCCCACGCCCGCGTGTCCGGGGACAAAGTTAAGCGTGAGTTTTCGTAGTGATGCCGGTATTTTAGCTCTCTCTAATGACTCCACCCATTCCCTACGTACATCACGTGTTTTCACTTTCTGAATCATATTCAGTGAGTCACTTAATATGCACGCATGGAAACAGGCTTGCGATTCCAGCCAGTTGAGTGCCTGCGTTACGACGAATACTTCCATTGTTAGGCTGTTTCTTGTTGCGGTAAAGACACCCATGGCTTCGTATAGCTATTCAACATAATCACATGTGAGCTGACAAAAAAGGCGTTCAACATAACAATTACATGTGCCATTGACAGAAAAATTTATTCAACATAAAAGTCACACGTGACATTGATAGAAAGATATATAACACAACAATCCTGTGTGATAACAGAAAAAGGTATTCAATATAACAATCCTGTGTGATAACAGAAAAAGGTATTCAATATAACAATCCTGTGTGATAACAGAAAAAGGTATTCGACATAATCCTGTGTGATATTGACAGAAAAAAAGGTATTCAACATAACAATCCTGTGTGATATTGACAGAAAAAGATATAACAATCACATGTGATATTGACAGAAAAAAGGATAGCAATCATGTTATAACAATATACAATCATAGTAAGCAAAGCACATCACAGAAACAGTCAAATGAGTCATTAAGAAGGCTTGATTTGCCATTAGCCAGTAGGACTTATAATGTAGACGATCATTGGTATAATAAGAGATTTGTCAAGTCCATGTAACAGTTGATTGTAAACTAATATTACAGGGAGGCACCTTACAGTACTATGCATTTTCTGTAAATTGTTACGTTTTACATGTCAAGCTGAGTCACGCTTCCTTAAGACGGTAGATAATTTTCACCAGTATAGCTATAAAACGTGACCCTCTGCGATATAATACTTACTGGCTAATGGGAAAACAAACTTTTTTTCATGACTCATTTGACTATTCCCGTAACTTGCATTCGTCACTATGAATATACTTTATTTGAAAGCCAATGAAATCCACCTGAAAGTGCAATTGTGCCACGTTAGAAAGATGATTATAAATTTAGCTCAACCTTATATTGGTGATGTTCACGGTTGTGTAGTGCTTGCTAATTGCCATGTTCTATTTTCCAAAACTGTAGTAGATTGTACCATGACCCCCAAATGGCGTCACTTATCATGGCTGATGCAACTTATCATTGGTAACTGCGTATATTTTGTGGCCCGAGCCAATTAAAATCACAGGAAAAGTTAGGTCAGTCAAGATAATTGCGGATGTTTGAGGTTAGCTCGCAGCACGATTGTGAAGAATGACTTGTTATTTACCGATAAAGACCCCACCAGGGCCAGATAAATGGAACACATTATATGAAACACAACAACAGCTCACAAACACATGCATATATCCCACAATGGAATTGGGTCAAAGGGCATGAGCTCATGGACCGCTGAATCAGCAACCAACCAACCGATAAAGACCACCAGCAACATTTGTATACCAAACAGATGATAAGGTTGTAAAATATAGCCTTTAGGAGGATGTTCACCCAATCCATAAGATATAAAAACGTCGTACTGTAACAGAGATATACGTTGTGTAACTTTGTTGTCTAATGAGCAGCCCAACATATTTTAAGAAATGTTAAAATAGACATTATACTACAACAAGGGAGGTGGAGATGTGGCATTTAGTATTTGATACGAAATCGAAGATTATATTTATAAACGTATCCATTCTTCTATAAACTCATAACCTGTCGGGAGCATAGGCGTACTACATTGGATGGCCAATGGTGCAGTGTCCAGCGATTTCTATCCTCAGCGATGCGGATGAGTGTAGAAAATCTTGACCTGTCCAGAATTTGAATTTGCAGCCGATAATTTTTTTTTAACCGACCCTGGTTCTTCAGCCTCCAATCTTATCTTGCAATATCGTTTTTAACAGGTAATAATATCGGCACATATTAGATATAATCATATATCAAACGCAAACCATGCAAGTTTTCATTGTTTTACTATGGAAATTATTGATTCTCGTGAAACGTGAGATTATCGACTTTATTTCTTACATACACATTTCTCTCATGATCTCTATAAGAAATAAGTAAAAAGAAATCCGTCTATATTATGCATGTATATAAATTAATCATTCATGTATCTTAGCAGAATCTCAAACATTTGAGTGGGGAAGGGGGTCTGATAAACTTTTCTTAAAGAAAATTTGAGGACATCTGTCACGAAACAATAAATAATATTTAAAATAGAAGAGATAAAAAAAGACACTTCCGTGCTGTAGTGACAGGAATACCTGAATGTCAATCTCCATTAATTTTTATGGTCACTGTTTTTACAAATCAAAGTGAATTGGCATCGGCGGTACCTCATCATAAGAGGTTGTTTTTAATTTTAATGACAAGATATGGAAATAGCTTAGAAATGTCATGCATGTAAGCAATGACAACCTGTAAGGATATTCTTGAATGTGACATTACATGGGGAAACGTAAGATCAAGAACAACATAAAAGCAAGTGATTGAAACTAAACTAAGTGCTGTTCATTTGTCATTGAACACTGAGGTAAGGGCGGCGTATATCGTGAATAATCCTTACTGAAGTCTCATCTTCCACTTGGCATACCACGATTAGTTAGATAAGCAATATTCTGTTTTTATATTTTGTTATGTATCTATGATTTGAACATTGCAACGAGAAACTAGGTTGTGAACGCATCACTATTGTCTATTCCCAGGTGGTTTGTGATCCACTCTTGCCGTTAAGTGTAGGGGTGATTGGAGCTCGAGCTTGCGTTCTATCACCAGATGTGTGGCCTCGGCTGTGCTATGACCGTGTCTGTGCAGGATGTCTCTGGCGTTTTCTATCCATCTTGTCCGTGGTCTTCCTCTGGCTTTGTACCCTGATCTCATTTGGTTATATGTGTGTACGGCAGATTTCCTCGAGCATTTCACCTCACATGTCACTAACAATATAAATTCCTGATCTTCTGTTGTAGAATACACGACACACATGTTTGCTGTTCTTGAAAAAAGCAGCTGTCAGAACAATTAAAAAACACATACAACTATAGCAAGTAATGTCTACACCAATAACCCATCTCTCCGTTTCTTTCCTTCTTTTGTTTGTTGCTTGATTTTTACAGTCAGACAAGTCGTCTTCTGGATTATCTCTGTCATTGTCTGAGTTCTTTGGTTTCATGTATCTTTAGTTTTAAGGCCTTGGACCAATATTTCCTCAACTGTTCTTACTGTATACCCATGACAATTATGCAGAATATGTTAAGAGGTATGTTCATCTGTTCCACAAGGGTACAGTGGTGTATTAGAGTCACATTCTGCACCTGTGGTTTTTCAATCTGTTGTACTCTGTTCTCTTGCGAAATGTGGTGACCTGTCGCTGGTGGTTGATTTAGCCCGTAGGAATCTTTTATCAAATTATTTTCACATTTGATGGTATGTATAGTTCTCTTATTTTCACATTTGATGGTATGTATAGTTCTCTTATTTTCACATTTGATGGTATGTATAGTTTTATTTTCACATTTGATGGTATGTATAGTTCTCTTATTTTCACATTTGATGGTATGTATAGTTCTCGTATTTTCACATTTGATGGTATGTATAGTTCTCTTATTTTCACATTTGATGGTATGTATAGTTCTCTTATTTTCCTGAAATCATACTTCATTGTATTCCTATACACTTCTCTTTTTCTTTGCCAATTCATCTCTTACTAAAACTAGTAAATACTAACTCCATTTCTTTTATCAAATATCATGGACGATCATTTAATCATAACTGCAGCCTGCTGTGTTTTCTCCGAAAGAAAGAAACACATCACAGGAACCCAGGCATGATTTTCGACATTGTTATAAGACCTCTGTACAGAATTAAATAGGATTTCATTAGTTATATTTTTTTATTATTGTCATGTTTTCGTTGGTCACTATTTTTATAGAGTCACAAGTCATAAATATCTACAGCCGACCAATGAAATTCACATGCACGAATATAATCAAATTGAGTCGTTCAGGTCATGTTTATGTTTTCTGTGAGCGGTCTTCTATCTATACTGGAGAGACTCAAGTTAGGAAAGATTCAGCACAGGAAGAAAACGCCTAATCCCTACTGTATGGCAGAATCTCCAACATTCAACACTCAAGACTGATTCTGTCTAACAAATTAGTTAAAGCTTCTTCCCCACGCAAAAATGTCCAGTCAAATATAATTATTCAGTAGATCAAATACTGGTCATGGGGATGGCAGTTGATGATAGAACAGGGTGGTAACTAGGACACAAACATGAACAAAGTAATTGTAGGACTAGCTAGAATTGTAGCAGCTACAAAGAGAGCTCTTCATTAACAGAAACATTTAATATGCCTGAAGGTTAGTAACTAGTTAGCAGACAATAATACTCTCAACAGATGAATTAGAATGAAATGGATGATGGATGATAAAGGCAAGTACACATACATTCAGGGACGTAGGTAGATGATAGAATGAAGAAAATAGCTAGTTCCCATAGCCCGGTGAGTCAGTTCTGATACACAAAAGTTAAACTAAAAACATTCAAGAAGGAAATGTTACAGAAACAAATATTGTACTGGTAACAACTGATTATTAGAGGAGAGACCGGGATAAACATTGGGGAGGACTTCAAAAACTATAAACAGGTCATTATTACCATGGCAGGAAAGATAGACCCTGGTGCAATAGGAAAGTAGTAAGATGAAATACAACAATTGCTCTGTTCAAACTCTATGGAAGATGATGTTATATACACTGATGGTTCTGTGATATCTAGTAATGTCAAGATGAAGATTTTCAACTAGAGCTGTGGGTAATATATAGCTGAGCAGAATGGCAAACTCCAGCATGAGGATGGAAATTAAGGCAAATATAGCAGAACTAAACTGGATTTCTGGGACAACAATGGTAGCTGTAGTATTAACAAATGCCACAGTCCATGTTTAGAAAAATCAAAAATTGATGGCTCAGACATGAGTGGGTACATTACTTTGCTTATTCTAATCAGTGGTGACTTGTGAATTTATAATCTTGAAGATGCAGGAGTTCGAGGCAATGAACATGCAGACATGTTGGCTTCAAGGCACCAATACTATGGGAATTAATTATGAATAACAATGGCATTAAACTCATTACGTGAGCAACATCTAAATGAATAGATAAAACTGGTACAAGGTATGAAATTGTGTCTCAACATATGTGGAACATATGTCCAAAGTGAACAGACTACTTATAGGGATGGATAAGGAAGCTATAGGAACTATCAGCATACTCTTTGTTATGTACTGGAGATACAGACTGCCTAAGGATTTGCCTAATGTGTCAACATCGATACAGAAAACTAAATTAAAATTGAATATTAGAAGCATTAATGAGATAATGAAACTTTTCACTTTTTTTATGAGCAAAGAAAGATAAGATGTGAGACTATTTTATCTACTTCTGTATACTCAAGTCAAACAATCTAAATTTATCTAAATTTTGTTATTTAGCCAATATGCCAATATGTTGCATGACAATTTACCCAGTTTAATGCAAAGATTTTATATTTTGTTCTTTTCTGTCCAGCACATTCAAGTTATGAAGGCAAATAAGTTAAGCTTGCTTTATTATAACAAGTATCACTGTATAGAGCATGTGTGTTGCCTGTATATATAGAGAATCTAATCAGCGAATTCCTGACATTACTGAAAATGTGTGGGATTATTCTAGATAGGGAATTATCTTTGGTGAATTGAATATGAATTGTTGACTTTTAATGTTTTCTACAGTTTTTCTCTGTGAATATTCTTGAAAAGGAATTTTTACAATAGAATGGGTTGTTTGGGTCTTGCGTTTTATTCAACTTTTAATGTGTTTGTATTTCAGGTGAACACTTATCAGACATACATCATTTATTGTCAAATGATTTCTTCAAGAAAATTATATGTCTTTCTGAAAAAGTGCTCAGAGAATTCTAATAATTGTATTCAGATTTGCCTATATGTTCTCTTTTACTCTCAACAAAAATATGCTGACTCCTGAGAAGATCACTCTGCACACTTTCCAGGAAATAGAAGATAACTCTGCACACTTTCAGGAAATGTGACAGCGATATTCCAGTGCATATAGATTCAGATGTTCAGGCTCTGATCAGTGAGAGTTCCTCAGATGGAGACAATGTCTACACCGATTGGTCAGTATGTGTGCATGTCTTGAACATTCACAGCTCAATGCAGTGGGAAGTGGAGGTAAAAGGTGGTGCTGTCTACACAACCAATTTTTCATGTAATCATACTTTTCCAGAACGTAGTCTTCTTTATGGACCTTCTGAACTTCTCACGAGTTAACCTGCCGTAGCGAGGGGCATTTTATAACAATCTGAAATGTCTTTTATCCATCATCATCTTGGGTGGCCCTTAACTCTCTCACCAGCAACCACCTATTATTAATTTTGCTATGCTATTATGTCTTTATACAGGCAAAAAAATACCAGTGTTCATATTATAATGTTGTTTAAGAGCCAAAACTGATCAACGTTTAATGTTTTGTCACTTCTTGATTTGTTTTTTTTCCGTTGTTCGTAGGAATCTTAGAATCATTCTGCAGTATCTCTTTTCAACAGCAGCTATTCTCTTTGTCAATGATTCACAAGGTGCCCATGTTTCACAGTCGTAAATCACTACTGAAAATATGCTTGCTCTAATAAAATGTATTTAGCTTTACAGCTGGTGCCGTGCCAGAGATTAAATGCTATCTCCTAACATGACCACACATTTCAATTTTGTGTGTGTAGAAGCCAGTCTTCTTAAGCTTTCAATACTTGTAAAACTTCTTGTTTCTTTTTTTTGTGTGTCTATGGTATTCTTAAAATCCTCCAGAAGCATCTCATTTCAAAGAAACAATTCTCTGTGCCATTGTCTTAGTATCCATGTTTGATGGTCATAAGTTGCTACTAGGAATGTCTTATCTAATAATTTTATATCCGTTAAAACCATTATCCAGTTCTTGTGTGTCTAAATGTAAATTACGAGCACTTTATTTGACTAGTAATGAATTTTTTTTAAATAAATATAAACCTATAACTTTATTAGGATCAAATCTATCATGATAATGTGTACAAAATATTTGCTCAGATTTTTTGTTTTGTTATGGGGGTGATCACTTGAAGCTATAGTCTTACATGCCACGAGTGGTACTCTCAGCAAGGGATATGCTGCTCTGCTGAGAGGTGATGAGTGCGTATGGTGAAATCTGACAGTCAAGTCAATCCTCTACATATTTTGATTTTTTCATATACATACATTCTTTTTAAAAAAACCAAAATATTTCCTCTCCAAATAAAAGCACTTACTCAACATTTGATGTTTCAACAAACCAAGCATGAAGATGAGATGTTTATTGCTAGATGTAATCAGAATGTCTTGTCACTTCTAAGACTTGTTCTGTGCTAACCCAGAATCATTACTCAAGAAGGATAACAGGGGAGGCTAGGTTCTACACACAACCAACTACTATGGGTATTCTAGTAAAATGTATGTGTTAAAAACATTACTATAAGATGAAAGGGATTGGGAGAAAGGACCAATAATTGTTGCAGGCTTTTGATGATGTTTGAAATAAGAAGCGGAGATGCAGAAGGATTGAGTGTTTGGGGTTTTAAATTATGGATCACATAACATAAAGGTGGTTTGTCAAAAGGAATATAAATCAAGGTAAGTGGTTGTTGCATATTATCAAGAGCTGGTGAGCTTATAGATCTTTAGCAGACAAGCTTCAGGAATTTACATGTTTTTACCTGTGTTATCAAGTGTGTGATTTTTGGGTGCTCTGGCAAGTTTTATTTTTATTCAGAACAGCTTTTGCTGACATTATTAGCAGTACAAAGTAGTGGTTACATAAATAGCGCAGTGAAAAGTAGTTGGTTAAATATAATTTCTCTTATACTTGGGGTCTTTGTTACCTCTAATATTTTATGGCAGTGCGTCCTCATATAACCTAATTGGACTTTGATGTCCGCTGGTTCAAAGGGCGCACCACTCCAAAGAAAGGTAAACTCAATAACTACCTACCAGTTGGTTAAATCACATTGTCTTATTAAATAACTACCTACCAGTTGGTTAAATCACATTGTCTTATTAAATACATTGGTTTAACTGCAGCTGTCAGTTTATAAAAATGGTCACCACACAGGACGATAGACATGCATACACACAAACATTGAATATTTTACATATGCAGTCACAAGAGTGTAATTGAGACCTGAAAATGGAGCCAAGGATAGTAACACTTTGATCTGTGCATGTCATAAGAAGCCAATATGGAGGTTTGGGGCAGCATTGGCTGTTCTATTCTATTCGAGGTCAAAATAATTCAAAAGCCAGCATTACTCATGATGGATACAAAGTATAGGTATCACAGCCAAGCTGTAAACCAGACACAATTGTTGTTCTAATTAATATGAATTTGAGAACGTATGCAGAAGACACATTCAGTGCAATAACAGCATTTTAATAATAAAGTTAACCTTTTGAACCAGATATCTCAACATTTCAATCCCTATGTAAACAACCAAGTTCCCTATTCATACTGACATATCTGCTTCACTTACCCACATAGGCCCTACCTTATATGGATATTGTGAGTACTGAAATGTATGAAGATAAATGGCATCACAAGAAATGATGCATTGTGGGTATGTACATTCTATGGTGCTCATTTTGTCAGTATATACAAGAAATGATGCACTGTGGGAATGTACATTCTATGGTGACCAAAGATTGTCAGAACATGGTTGTTATTTATTTACATCATCAAAAATTGTGCTGAGTATTTCTAATTTAAAAGGTAAACAGTGGAACAAGCTAGTGAATTTGTGCTCGATGATTCAGAGTGTGATTATTTATATTTTGATAGTGAATATTCTAAATACTACATATTTTAATAATGTTGAAATTGGTGAATTAGTAAGACCAATAATTAATAGATGTGGTCTCACTCAGAATTAATCATGATACATCAGAGTGACTGGAAAGGGGGCAATGTCCTACATTGTATACTGAACTAATTTGATAGGGATTGATCTGAAGTTAATATATTTAGACCTACCATGTACACCAGAAATAAGAAAAGTAGGTAACAAAATTTGTAATGTGTTGCAATACATTTAGTGATTAGTTCAAATTATGTGTCTTTGTTTTTTCCTACTTAGCAGCCATGAGGGAATGGAGTTTTGGATGCTAGGTGGCCAGTGCTCAAAGTGTTAAGGCTATGCTAAAAATGAACAGTTCTAACACAAAATACAAATTTAAAGAGAAAGGCAGGAAGATAAATTTAAACAATTTTTAATTCATGAGACCAACTGGAACTTTTTTGGAAATGCAGTTAATCAAGTACGGAAAAACCCGTGTACCCGAGTTGCTAGGTGATTCGATGCTCTTGAACAGACTGGTTCAATTTCCTTTGGTCTCATGAATTTTTAACACACAATATTAACTTTGAGTGCTACACCTGAAACACTGCTGTAAAAACTACTTCGGTACCATTTAATAAAACTGTGAATGACAGAAATCCATCTCAAGTGATAAATAATAGTTTAAAAAGTTACATATAAATGTGATGTGTCAGACCCATATTTTGTTATGATTTACAGCATGTAAGATTGATATGCTCAATGTCATTCTGTCCTCCTTCACTCGCACACATTTTTTCTTATACTATTTCCTAAGTCTGAATAAATCTTGGAGCAATGCTCTAAAGTGCAAAGCTGTGAGGCCTCAAGCCTCTGGCAAGAAGACGCTGATATCATAGCAAAGCTGTAAACCATGACACAACACATTCTGTTTTCTGGACTAAATTCTGCTAATCTGCAGGAGTTTGAGAAAGAATGCAGAAGGTGATAATATGATATGAGGAAGAGAAAAAATAGGTTGCAAGGTGTAGTGGATTGATTTCATTGTACTTGGGTTGCCCTTGCATGTACTCCTTCCCCCTCAACAAAGCAGCATACAGCCTGCACAAGGAACCACTCACAGCACATAAATCTGTAACTTCAAGCGGGGCATCTCCTTGACGTAGTAGTAAAGACATTTGATTTGTATCCAAGAAGTCGCAGGTTTGAATCCTGCTCATGGCGTCTTGTTTACAAAGTGAAGGTTTTTTTTTAGATCCCTGAGGATTATTGCTTGAAGCTACAGAGTTACGTGCTATGGGTGGTACTCTCAGAAGTCGGCATGCCACTTTATTGATGAGAACAAAGAGCTTTTGGGGAAACCAGAGTACATTGAGGTCAATCCTTTATGACATTTGAACTGCAATTTATCACCATTTATATTTACTTAACTTTTACAAAAATTAACATTTTATTACTTATCTCTTTGGTATTACTTTCTTTTGACATTAGTGATGACGCGAACATCTCACCTTTGAATTCTAAGATGCTATTGTTTTCACTCTTTGAAGGAGTACAAGCTCATAGTGATACATATAAATGATAAAAACAGTATTTCTGGAATTGCAACCATCGGTCTTTGTCAAGAAACATTAACCAAACACAACAAATTATAATAAAATTGATAGATCTCACAAAACACATGCAAATAAAACATACAGCATGCCACAGAGACAGAAATCATGTATTAGTTCATGCAAGACATGTTAAATGCACACAAGTCTTGTACTCACCCTTCAAGAATGTTTTCTCCAAAGCATCTAATTTATCTTTCAGGTTGATTGCTATCACAACACAGAGCTGAATAAGCTGTATTCTGTTGAATGTTTGTGAAAATAAGTTTTCAATTCCATCGAAGGTAAGTAGTCATAATATTGCTATATTTTGTTACTAAATTCAGAAAAGTCTCATTACAATTACTGATGACATTGGGGAAAAGCCTCATTGTCATCAAAGATGAAATTCAGTAACTGGTAAACAGCCACACCATCATCAAAGATGAAATTCAGTAATTGGTAAACAGCTTCATTTATTTAAAATGGTGTATTTTGATGATGATGCCAGTTTATAATGGAGATCAACATTCAACAAGACTATTTCACACACTAATTAGCATGTACTTTACACTATAGCATGTACTGGTATTTTACACAATAGCATGTACCGGTATTTCACACACTAATTAGCATGTACTTTACACTATAGCATGTACTGGTACTTTACACAATAGCATGTACCGGTATTTCACACCCTAATTAGCATGTACTTTACACAATAGCATGTACCGGTATTTCACACCCTAATTAGCATGTACTTTACACAATAGCATGTACCGGTATTTCACACACTAATTAACATGTATTTTACACTATAGCATGTACTGGTACTTTACACAATAGCATGTACCGGTATTTCACACACTAATTAACATGTACTTTACACAATAGCATGTACTGGTACTTTACACAATAGCATGTACCGGTATTTCACACACCAATTAACATGTACTTTACACAATAGCATGTACGGGTACTTCACACACTAATTAGCATGTACTTTACACAATAGCATGTACTGGTACTTCACACACTAATTAGCATGTACTTTACACAATAGCATGTACCGGTACTTCACACACTAATTAGCATGTACTTTACACAATAGCATGTACCGGTACTTTACACAATAGCATGTACTGGTACATCACACACTAATTAGCATGTACTTTACACAATAGCATGTACCGGCACTTCACACACTAATTAACGTGTACTTTACACAATAGCATGTACCTGTACTTCACACACTAAAATATGTACCTGCTAATAAGTTTCTGTACTGTATTCAATATCACAACATCTTCACTTTGAAGCACCTGTCCAAATGTGTCTACATGCTGGAGCACAGCACGCTTGCTGGCTTGTGGGTTAAAGGTCAGGTCCCACGGCTGTTCTCTCAGCAATGTTAAAGCTAAAAAAAATTAACATAGAATATATTGTATTACACATAGAAACCAAAAGTTTGGGATTCTATGATGTAGTGTCACCACCAATGTAACTGAGTGCACAGTGATTTTCTAGATAATATAAATAACCCAAATATCGGAGGATGACCGACAAAAAGGAAGTGCCGCAGTAATCATACAAATAGAGGTAAATGCAAATAAAGTAAATAGGTTACTAGAAAACTATTAGAAAACTATCAATATAGAATAATAAAATATAGAAAATAACAATAAAAAAATTATTGTCAACGTGTCGGTCCAATTGGGACCTTTAAAGACAACAAAAACAGTTAAGAACAAAAAACCATAACGAATAAAAACAAAATGGATTTCTCCCACCAGGAAATTCAACAAACAACAATTTTGTGAAATTTCAACAATAGGTGAAATTTCAACAATAGGTGAATGGCAATATCTTATACAGGATAAACTTCAATTTTTTAATTAATATTATAAATTATCACAGGCACTGAGGAAAGTATACACATACCTCCAGGGCTTCTAGCAAAAACCACTTCTATGGTCCTTTTGAGTTCATTCCAAATTGAGCTTTTGAATACACATCTAAGACAATCTGAAACCATGGTCTTCCAGTTGGCAACTATCATCCTGAGATTCTGACTGTCTTGTTCAATGCTGACTGTTGACACAAGCTTAGCTATGATATCTGGGGCTATGGACTCAAGCCATTCTAGAGCAAGATTCCAGTTGAGCTCTGATTGAAGAGATGTGAAGATCAGGACTGATGTCTGAAGCTGGACTTTCCTTGCAGAAGTTATCATGCTATTTTTCAAAACAAGTAGAAAACATTTAGTTTTAATGCTTTGCCACCAAGAGAAACAGTTCATGTTTTGATAACGTGACTGCCTTCCAACTATTTATAAAATCTGCATCTATCACACATTTTGTGTAATTCTGTGACACCACTGATTGATAACTAATACAAAATGGCTAACATAACCGTAAGTTTATTTAGGTTACAAACGGCCACTAAACATGTAATACATTTGTTACAGTCATGTGGACTGTTGCCGGATTCATAGATGTGTGCGCCACACACTGAGAACCCCCATACAACCCAACTAAAAAATATCTCCACCTTCACCCACTGATGAGTAATTATAGCTAAGGGAAATACCCATACAACCCTCATAAATAAATAGCCCCTTTCTCACACAAGATGGGTAATTATATCCAAGGGAAATAATCAAAGAAATTTGTAACTGTTTTGCTTTCTGCAGAAAAGGTAGTCATGCTATCCAAACATGAAAAAGAGACACATTAAGAAATTGCCCATTTTAGCAATCATTATACTTATCTAATCAATGACTAGTAACTAACTAACATTAGGAAATTACAGCACTATAACAATCATTACGTTTGACTCCTAAACGAAATTTGTCAATAACCAATATTAGAAATGAAACCCCTCATAGAATTCCTTCTAATCTTTGACTGGCCATTAACATTAATCCTTCCAATCCTACTTTTATTTTTGATACTAGAAATATAAATAATTTCTAATAGTTAAATCACATAAAATAGGTTTCTCTACTAGTTTCTCTTAGTGAGATTTTTCCTTCCTAACTAACTTCAATTTTTGTAAAACTTAGTATGGGAACAAGATACAGTTAGCAATAAACTAAAAATAAGGAACCTTGTGTTTTGTGAAAATCCCTCCAGATTACACAACATCAGTCTGGCAGCTTCTTTGACAACAGTCATTCTTCTCATCTCTCCCACCCAAGATTTAGTTACTGCCTGCAACTCCATACCAAGCTCAGAAGTATTTGTCAAAGTATTTGATGCTTCCAGGAGATGTTGTGAAACAATGTCTCTTGCCAGCTGTAAATGAATACAAATAGAGAAAACTGCATCCAATTAAACTGTCACACTTATTAACAGGGACTTCACATTGCCACCCATAATAACAAAGACTTCATTAAAAGGTGCTTAAAATCCTCACACTTATCTTTATATGGAGTTTTAATTTGTCACTTATTAACAATGAGTGTAAATTTCACATATATTAACAGATAGATTTAAATAGTCACACTTAATAAGAGGTAATTTTAAAGAGTCACACTAAATAAAAGGAAGATTTAAAGAGTTACACTTAATAAAAGAAAGATTTAAAGAGTCACACTTAATAAAAGGAAGATTTAAAGAGTTACACTTAATAACAGGGAGATTTAAAGTCATATTTATTAACAGGTGGTTGCTCTTGTGTTATGGTTCCACACTCTATTTCTATCCTGAAGAACCTCTTCTTCTGAATTCAATAACAAACTCCTGCAAACTAGCAGCATGTAGTGCAAACAACAGAATATATTGTGAGTTGATGTACATCTTGGCTGTAATATTTGCACCTTTCCATGCAACACATAGATTTAGCACTGCTTTGCACCTTTCCATGCAACACATATGATTTAGCACTGCTTCTGGGTCACTTTGACACTATGGGGTGGGACAGCAGTGAAAGTCATGCTATTTGTGAGGTAATTTAAGAAACAAATTTAAGTGTGATGTAATTAAAGAAACAGATTCAAGTGCGAGGTAATTAAAGAAAGAGTTTTAAGTGGTCCCTAGCAGCAAGAATTGGAAAATACTTGCAAGTTGCACAGGTCAATGGAACCGTTAACAATTCAAAATGATACAGAAAACTGAAAAATCCTCCATCTGTTCAAAAAAAAACTGCAGATGAATTGGTGTGGCTTGAAAAGGGAGCAAAGAGTAGGAACACTATGACCTGCCATGCATGTTGTAAGAGGCAACTAAAAATATTGGAAATAGAATTAGTGGTCTTTTCCATAGAGAGCAAAAGTCCTGCGATGTATTGGGTATAAAGGTGCAAATATCAGCAGAGCTGTAAAAAAAAAACAATGCATTTCATTCTCTGGATTACATCTTACTAACCAGCAAGAGTTTAACTCATAGTGGACCAAATGACAACCTATTTATTGTTTTACAGGTTTTGTTCCCAGTCCACAAAGAGTTAAGAATGAAGATGAAAATCTATAGACCTCTTTCAAAAACGAACATTTGACACCATCAAAAAAAGATAATAATCCTGCATAGTCTTTAATATTATCAATATTAAATGTGTATAACCAGTGAAGAACAGGAACCCATATAATGTCTATACTATCTGATCTAGTGGGGGACACTGAACATTTATTGGTAAAGAGTGCCCATTTGTTATGACAGATAACTTCAAAATCAAATATATTGATGTCTTTGGCCATTTCTGTCTGTCTGAATCAGTCCTCTAAGTTAGCATGTTCCCATTTCTAAATTATTAAGGGAAGCATGTCATTAGTTGGACTTAAGGATATGAAACAAAGGATGCTTGCCCATGCAATTGCCTCTGACTACACAAGTTGAATTTATAATTTCATCTCTGAAATAAAAGAAAAATCCTGACCATTACCAGAGCTCAAATTGCATAATTCAAGACAAACTAATGTATGAATAATGTGACCACTTACTTACTCAAGTATCACATAATGCAAAACATTTGTTTTATAGTGAATCAATGAGAAGAAACAAAGATTAATGCAGATTCTCACACTTACTCCAATAGAGATAACACTCAAATAGAGATAACACTTCAATAGAGATAACACTCCAATAGAGATAACACTCCAATAGAGATAACACTCAAATAGAGATAACACTTCAATAGAGATAACACTTACTCCAATAACACCAATAGAGATAACACTCCAATAGAGTTTTAATCTCACCTGTTTTGATGAAGAATTCCTCTTACTGCTGACATAGACATCTTCTGTAGCATGAGACAATGACTCCGTCAGACTAAAGCCTTTCTGTCGGAGCTGAGCACATATTGTACCTGCATGCAACAGATCTGCAATGACTGGCTTCTCACTGTACGACAGCTCTGATTTCAATGCTGCATGTAGTGATATCAACCAGTCACAAACCGTAGCATCACTCAAGCCAGATTCTTTCAGCATAGACAAAATATCTGGTTTACTGTATGAACAACCATCATCCTGGAACAAAGTTAATCAACATGAATATATAATAGCAATATATAAGGATAACAATCTAGAGTATTCTTCGTGGTACTGCAGTTCAGGAAGCTGTGTAGTGCAGTGGTTAGCGAACTGGCTTCGCATATGAGTTGACCTGGGTTCATTTCCCAGTTGAGGTAGAAATGTTTTTCAGATCGCAACAGCTCCCGGGTCTACCAAGTTTTAATTGGGTACTGGATTAACCTGTGAAGTAAAGACTCCGAGGGAGAGGAGATGGCTACCGTCTTCATGTAGCAGAGCTACTGAAATTGAGATCATTAACATCTTACACCCGTCCTGCATCACTAAATGCATCATTACAGCACTATAACAATCATTACGCTTGACTCCTAAACGAAATTTGTCTATAATCAATATTAGAAATGAAACCCCTCCCCTCATAGGTTAAAGTTACTTTCTTTTTACTCCAGTTTCCCAAAAAGTACTTCATGCCTCTAAATGAAGCACACAAAGTGTACCATTCATGACACCGCATTGTGTAACTTTAAGCGATAACTCTCAGGTATCTTCGGAGAAAATGCACTTGTAAACAAGACATCGCTACCTAGGATTTAATCAACTGCCTCTTGATAACTAGATTAATGGCTTAACCAGTATGCCAGATCCTCTAAGACCAGATTACACTAGGTGAAGCAACACTATAGGAAGACATAATAGAAAAGATAACTCTGAACTTGAATCACACTTACCTCCCCTAACAAGTAGATTTCTATTCCTCTATTTCTCATAGCTCTGGATATTTCTCCATGTCTTGGGTCCATTGCAAAAAATAACCTACAATTTGTAAAAACACATAAATAGCATAAGTTTTGGATTATATTGCAAATCTAAAATATGAGTGGGGTAATAGAAATATCTTTTCATAACTGAAGAAAAATCTTTATATATCTTCTCAACACACACCTCAAGTCTAGTAGAGTATGACTACATACACATATCTCAAGTCAAGTACGGTGTGCACCTGACTCAAGTCTAGTAGGGTATGACTGCTATATTCTGATATAAACATAATGTCTAGTAAGGGATACCCTACTACTTTGCTATACACACAGGTGACTGACATCTGTTATCTTCTACAACATACCTGAAGTCTGGATGAGGTATGACATTTGCTATTTCCCCATTGACTGTTCCTCGCTCATTGATGCTGAGAACACCTTTTGGCTCCAGTAGAGCATTCATTCTATCCAAAACAGAGGCACTGACAAAAAAAGCAAAGGCAAGGCTTTATAACATTTAAAATGACAAATGCTGAGGCCTTCAATTAGGGATGAAAGAATAGAGGAATAGACCAGGTGTATTCATGCATGATTACAAAATGTACCTAATTATATTTGTGTAATCAGACAGCAAACTTTTTATTTCCAAATAGCTGCCCGTGTGTTGCAGGGGCCCGAAAGGGGAGCAAAGAATAGCAACACTGTTTACCTTCCATGCATGTCGTTAAAGGCGACTACGGAGGTTATGGGATGGAGTTGGCTGTCCCACCCCGCAGAGGGTCCGTGACCCAAAGCCATGCTGAACTTGGATGTGTCAGGCCGAAAGGCACAGATATCACAGCAATGCTGTAAACCATGACACAACGCATTCCGTTCTCCGGACTACATCCTGCTAATCTGCAGGAGTTTGAGAACGAACGAAGAAGTTTCCAAATAGCATTCCATTTAAATGATGTATCATAGCTGGATATCTTGATATTCTAATGTTTGTATTCTGGAGTACTTTCTCTTTTATGTTAATACTCCAATTTTATCAATTTCAGCGCTTATTTCTCTTATTACACTTTTGCAAAAACAAAATATAATTCCAAAAGCTATTATTCCATCCAACTGATATTTATCCCTAAAACGAATGGTCCAGACTGATTGGGAGTCTGGTAAATTTTCCAATTTTGTCCTTAATCTCATCACCAACATTTAGATAAAGTTCTGAAGGCTCATAAAGAAGTCAGATGTTAAGTAATTCTCTATCCCAGTTTGCTCCATAGACAGGCACTGCCTAGATCAAATGTAAAATCAGCAAAAAATCAGTCCTAAAAGAAGGAATGCTCTATTAGCTATGTAAATTTTACTTGGCCATATATTCTCATGCAAATATCGAATATCAATCAACACATAGACACAATACACAGATTGTATGTAATTTCAATTTTCAAAGTCGGTTTTTAAAAAAGACATAATTTAAAGGATGAACCCACCTGCAAAAGTTGACATTGTCAATCAACAACCAGTCTCCATTTTTCAAGGCCTTCACCAGGACACTATCCTCCCACTCAAAGGCTCCTCCCCCAGCTCCGGGTTTCATGTTTGATATTGTGACTGACAGCTTTGATAATAGCAGTCTGATTTCTGACAACTCTTCTGTAAAAATGAGTCAAAAATTGCTCTGTCAATTTCCCAATGAAAACAATTTTCACTATACTTAACATAATCTATGTTTCCTATTTCTCATGGTGATCAATTTCATCGAGATGTAATTAATGTCTTTTCCTTGCCTCCAGCCAACAATAATACATAATCACAGATGGAATACAAAATTGGATACTTGTCCTCAATCTTCACACAAAGCATAAAATGTAATAATTTGTCACTTCCCTTTAATATTATCAACAGGTTTCCATAGATCATGTTATCACACACAATTGTCATATTGTCACATATAATGTACCTTAAACCTTAACCAACTGATAGTGGAAACTAGTTGAGATTACTAACAGAAAGTAACAAGTACATTTTCTACTTTTTTGAAAAGTTTCACAAATGCTGTTTTTAGCATGTGATCTTGCAATGATGTATTGCCATAGACAGTAGACTTGATTTTTTAGGAAAGGGAGTGTTTGTGTATGAGGGTGACCATAAACACATCTTTATGTGTGTGTGTGAACAGTGTACAGCTACTTCTCATTACCCAATTATCCCTGTCCCTTATTACAATGTTCTGCATGCTTTTTTTGTGTGTATGTGGTGTGGTGTGTGCATGTGTGTATTCTTAAACTCCAACTGGATTTCTCATACAGCAAGACAATAATCCTACTATATTTCCAGCAGTGAGTAGTCCAGATAATAATTATATGTTGAGAACTATAGCAGCTGAGCTGGTAGCTCTTTTCAGTCATTGTCAACATTAGGTAACTTCATCCTCAAGTGATGTGCTGTCTGACAAAGAGATCATGGATCTTTACAACTCTCTATCTGTAGTATCTTGTATTAGGATCTTTATTGGCTCTTCACAGAGCCATGGTATTAAACTAATATTTTCTCATGCTGTGGTCCTCTATCTCTCTTGCCAGAGAGAATGTCTAACAAGTCTACAACCGAGCTGACTGAGATCATTACAGTACATTCACACAAAATTCCTTATGTACTTCCTCTTCTGCATTAATTCTCATGCAGGATGTAGTCAGAGAATGGAAAGCATTGTGCCATGGTTTACAGCTTAGCTGTGATATCTGCACCTTTCAACTTGACACATCTGTCTTCAGCATGACTTATGGGTCACTTTTTTCCTCTATGAGACAGGACAGCCAATTCCACCCTAAAACCTCCTTAGACGTCTCCTACAACATTCATGGCAGGTAACAGTTACTATTCTTTGCTCCACTCTCTGGCCCAGCAACACATGTGACTACTTATATACCATTTTTGACTTACCTGGAGTATTTTGTTCCATCTTTTCTAGATGTTCTAGTACAGTCTGCAGCTGCTGCACGTGTTGTGAGAAAAGTGCAACAACATCTTGAAAGAGCAACCCCTCAGCTGAAGAATACAATTATGCAATATAAATGCATTATATATGTCATGTCCCACACAATTTCAGCACTCACATTATTTATTACATAATTACCGGAAATCAAGAATAGTTATTGCAATCAGGTTATAAGAACTAGTGCTCAGTCTTGTATCTGTGATATAGATGTTGTCCTTGATTGTTGACTAGTCTTCTATCTGTGATATAGTTGTTGTCCTTGATTGTTGACTAGTCTTCTATCTGTAATACTGTCATTATGGTGCTCACTTTCTAATGTCTACATGTTGTGTACTTTCTTGTGCCTCTCCTTATTGTACTATTTTGCGTAATATGGTGTTATTCATCTGTGATTTTGGAGTTTGATGGTTTTATTTACTACAATTATTTTAACATTTTAAATCAATTCTTAGTTTTGTCATTGGTTATTATTATCAATATTATTTATGATGAAGATATTTAAGACAAACATTAATTTGTGTTGTCCTTATTCTGTATTATCATTTCCGTTATCTTCTCAGTATAAGTTGTATTTTATTTGTTTGTTACACGTCCATACTTATTTGTACAGGGTTCTATAAACTAGCTGTGCATTCATCTACATTGTTAATTACATTACATAGCATGAAATGTAGGTGTTTGTTGCAGATCTGTGTGATATCATTAATTATGCCACATTTATGTAACAAGCACTACTGCTCATGTCAATCGTACATTGGTAGCTAGCACAACAGTTATTACTTGGGCCAGCAAATAAAAGTTAACTCTGCAACTAACAGCAATCTACTGAGTTTGTACTACCATACACTAGACCATGGAAATACACAATTTTCTATGAGGTCATGTTGAGCACATATTTCATTACCAATTTAGTGCACAACAACTTTATATACACCCTATATAACAATAATCATTTGTTATTTAGTTAATTAGTCAACATATCATCCTCACTGAACATCAGTCCATAAGAAATGATCAGCATAGTAATAGCAGAAAGTACGCAGCAGGGCTTTTTCTTCAATAACAAGAAATTGAAGTGATCACCCAACATAAAAGATCAAAGTGAATGACTCAACACAGGCAAATAAGTTCAAGTATTTAGGAAAAAAGATAACATCAAATAGCTAAACAGGGAAGTTCAACAGAGATAAGAAGTAGAATAGGGAAGGCAATGGCAGCAGTTTGAAAAATGAAGAATATAACGTGAAATATATCCCTGTTATTAGAAGTGAGTAAAATAACACTGATTCTAACATAAGGGAGGAATTTATGAACAATAAATATACAGCATAATGTAAATTAGAAGCAACAGAGATGTGGGTTAGATAACAGAATGATAATACCATAGACAGCTTGAAAAATGAACATGAAAGAGTGAAATGTCAATATGATTTACTTAATAATATCAAAAAGAGACAACCCTTTTTTAGACCCATTATGAGAGGCATTTAAAGCAGTTTAAATGGGTAAGATTAAAGGCAAGATAATTTGAGGATGACAACGTAAGAAAATATGAGATAATTTAATATCATGATGGATCAAAGAGTCAATAATTCTTCTTCTTCAGCATACATTCTCAAACTCCTGCTGAGTTCTCTTGTAGCAGGACATGTCCAACTAGATTTCCAGCAGAATGTAGTCCAGAGAATGGAAATGCGTTGTGTCGCCGTTTTATTTGCACCAATGGCCAGACACATCCGTCTTCGGCAGCATACTGATTCAATATAGAATTGTGGAGATCCATGATCGACTGCACCAGTAGGCACAGCACTTGATGATGATGCTAGTATTTATTTCTAGATATCGAATATATGCAAAACTCACTCAATGTTGGCAGGCCTTGATACTCAATCCAGGCACAATCAAGCATCAGGAATGCTGATCTCTCCTTTGTGTCTTTCTCCAACAAAAACTGTTTGCCAAGATGTCTTACTTCAGATTCCATGAAGACTTTTATTACACCTAGGCGGCGCCATATGTCTGACTAAAATATGACATAAATACAAAGAAAAACTGAGACAAAATGTAAACATTTACTGCACAATTGTGTGAATATTTCTCAAAATTAAAAAAATGGTAATATATACTTCAAGTAAAGTAACACCAATCTCTATGTGCCCTGCAGAAACTGAAGCGTATATTTAATAAGTGAATAAAATTGTATTTGTCCTAAATAAGTTGTTATTCTTGTTTGTTCACAGAATTGACATCAGAAGATAATGCTTCACATTGAAAGTGCCAGATGAAAGATCAATATGACCACCTCAATGCACGAATAGTTATATAAGTGAAGCAAATCAATTGATATGTACAGCACATATCTTTTCAACTATCATTCAATTTTTAGACATCAATAATACATCCAATCGTTAGTATAATAATGTGGATAATCTGTTTTCAAATCATAAGTTTGACCATATTGTATTTATGAAGTGAGCCATCTTACTACTCACCACTAAGACAGTAAAGGTTTACAAGGAAAGAAGAAATATAATTCTGGAACACAATTACAACATATAAAAAAAATGACGGCTGACTACGTGCATCTTGATAATGACATAAGTTATGGTGGCGGAGTACAGAGAAATTTCTCCAACTATATCCCACCATCATCTGCAGAAGGGGCACTATTATTTATTGTTGCCTTTATAGGTGGTTTAGGCAACATATTCATCATGATTGTCACCCTGGTCTGTCCTACATTCCGTCAGATGTCGTCTGCATTCTTGTTTCATCATTGTCTAGTAGACACCATCAAATCAGGATTCTGCATTCCGTTTGGTTATAGTCTTCTACTAAGTATCAACATCCCACATTGTGACCTCCTTGGGGCAGGATACATCCTTCTGATGACTGTGTCAGCATACAACCTGCTAGCACTTCTGGTAAATGAGGAATATCAATGTTCATTTTCATCCAGACGAAACTACCACAAAAATGGAGATGGGTGCTGTATAGCATTTGGCGTGGTCATCATCTGGTTCACAACAGTCTTGTTACATCTCGGTGTAGCTTTTTTACCTGGGAGTTCGCAGTTCAGTAAAGATGTTGGCAATTGTGTCTACCAATATGGAGTCACCAAAAACTATGTCATACACGCATTGTGGGTAATACTAGTCACCGGAGCAATCGTAGTATCTGGGATTAGTTTTTTCCACTTTTTCAGAAAACTTCGGACCAGTGCTAAAAGCCGTAAGTGGACTTTCCTACACAAGTCGCTGTCTTCATTATCTCCTCATAATGCAATCTATAATGACCAAACAGAAGAGGTTCACTATGAATTTGATGACCTGTCATCCCAAAAAGCGATACAGCAATCTAGACGATATCTTCGCAGAATAATTATTATGATGGCAATGGTTGTATCGTTTGTTTTGTGTTGGTATCCCCTATTTTTTCTGACACTCTTGGATGTACACTACAAACAACCCCCACACTACTACAGATTACTTATGATTCTTGCATGGGCACATCCAGTCACCACACCCATCTTTTGCGGCATTATCTACCATGATATAATAAAAGGAGAAAAAGTGACCAAGGATGTATATACAAATGCACTGCCAATGACAGCTTCTAGATCTGGAGAGGCTATACGACAAGAGATCAACCACTTGTATCGATCCAGCGGTGGAATCGGATTTCATAATGAGAACTTTCAGTGTGTGCCAAATCATTCTAGGGAGTCACCACTACGCCGCCGTCTTGAGAGTGAGTCCGACAGTACACACTGTGACACATTGACATCCCACTGTGAAACAATAATTAACTACAACGCAGATGAAGGTGGATGCCAGACACTGATTATGTAACATTTTGTATGCTCTAACAACATTCAAGACATCGACACTTGATTATATTCACTTCACATTTCAACTGCAGCCAAAGAAATATTGATATGAAGTTTAAGTTTGGGACAAAAGAACATTCACTTCACATTTCAACTGCAGCCATAGAAATATTGATATGAAGTTTAAGTTTGGGACAAAAGAACATTCACTTCACATTTCAACTGCAGCCATAGGAATATTGAAGTTTTAAATTTCTGACACAGCTTTCAAAATAGCATCGCTTTTCGTGAAACAAAATACTCTTGTATCTGCAGCATGCCTAGAAAGAAGGGCAAAGTCCCCTACAGAGTAGAAGACTGTCCAGCTGATGCTACAGAGTAGAAGACTGTCCAGCTGGTGCTACAAAGTAGAAGACTGTCCAGCTCATTCTACAGAGTAGAAGACTGTCCAGCTGATGCTACAGAGTAGAAGACTGTCCAGCTGGTGCTAGAGTAGAAGACTGTCCAGCTGATGCTAGAGTAGAAGACTGTCCAGCTGATGCTAGAGTAGAAGACTGTCCAGCTGATGCTACAGAGTAGAAGACTGTCCAGCTGATGCTACAGAGTAGAAGACTGTCCAGCTGATGCTACAGAGTAGAAGACTGTCCAGCTGGTGCTAGAGTAGAAGACTGTCCAGCTGATGCTAGAGTAGAAGACTGTCCAGCTGGTGCTACAAAGTAGAAGACTGTCCAGCTCATGCTAGAGTAGAAGACTGTCCAGCTCATGCTAGAGTAGAAGACTGTCCAGCTCATGCTACAGAGTAGAAGACTGTCCAGCTGGTGCTAGAGTAGAAGACTGTCCAGCTCATGCTAGAGTAGAAGACTGTCCAGCTCATGCTACAGAGTAGAAGACTGTCCAGCTGGTGCTAGAGTAGAAGACTGTCCAGCTGGTGCTAGAGTAGAAGACTGTCCAGCTGATGCTACAGAGTAGAAGACTGTCCAGCTGGTGCTAGAGTAGAAGACTGTCCAGCTCATGCTACAGAGTAGAAGACTGTCCAGCTGGTGCTAGAGTAGAAGACTGTCCAGCTCATGCTAGAGTAGAAGACTGTCCAGCTCATGCTACAGAGTAGAAGACTGTCCAGCTCATGCTACAGAGTAGAAGACTGTCCAGCTGATGCTACAGAGTAGAAGACTGTCCAGCTCATGCTACAGAGTAGAAGACTGTCCAGCTCATGCTACAGAGTAGAAGACTGTCCAGCTGGTGCTACAAAGTAGAAGACTGTCCAGCTCATTCTACAGAGTAGAAGACTGTCCAGCTGATGCTACAGAGTAGAAGACTGTCCAGCTCATGCTACAGAGTAGAAGACTGTCCAGCTGATGCTACAGAGTAGAAGACTGTCCAGCTGATGCTACAGAGTAGAAGACTGTCCAGCTCATGCTACAGAGTAGAAGACTGTCCAGCTGGTGCTAGAGTAGAAGACTGTCCAGCTGGTGCTAGAGTAGAAGACTGTCCAGCTGATGCTACAGAGTAGAAGACTGTCCAGCTGGTGCTAGAGTAGAAGACTGTCCAGCTCATGCTACAGAGTAGAAGACTGTCCAGCTGGTGCTAGAGTAGAAGACTGTCCAGCTCATGCTAGAGTAGAAGACTGTCCAGCTCATGCTACAGAGTAGAAGACTGTCCAGCTCATGCTACAGAGTAGAAGACTGTCCAGCTGATGCTACAGAGTAGAAGACTGTCCAGCTGATGCTACAGAGTAGAAGACTGTCCAGCTCATGCTAGAGTAGAAGACTGTCCAGCTCATGCTAGAGTAGAAGACTGTCCAGCTGATGCTACAGAGTAGAAGACTGTCCAGCTGATGCTACAGAGTAGAAGACTGTCCAGCTGATGCTACAGAGTAGAAGACTGTCCAGCTGATGCTACAGAGTAGAAGACTGTCCAGCTCATGCTAGAGTAGAAGACTGTCCAGCTGATGCTACAGAGTAGAAGACTGTCCAGCTCATGCTAGAGTAGAAGACTGTCCAGCTCATGCTACAGAGTAGAAGACTGTCCAGCTGATGCTACAGAGTAGAAGACTGTCCAGCTGATGCTACAGAGTAGAAGACTGTCCAGCTCATGCTACAGAGTAGAAGACTGTCCAGCTCATGCTACAGAGTAGAAGACTGTCCAGCTGATGCTACAGAGTAGAAGACTGTCCAGCTCATGCTACAGAGTAGAAGACTGTCCAGCTGATGCTACAGAGTAGAAGACTGTCCAGCTGATGCTACAGAGTAGAAGACTGTCCAGCTGGTGCTAGAGTAGAAGACTGTCCAGCTGATGCTACAGAGTAGAAGACTGTCCAGCTGATGCTACAGAGTAGAAGACTGTCCAGCTGATGCTAGAGTAGAAGACTGTCCAGCTGATGCTAGAGTAGAAGACTGTCCAGCTGATGCTACAGAGTAGAAGACTGTCCAGCTGATGCTACAGAGTAGAAGACTGTCCAGCTGATGCTACAGAGTAGAAGACTGTCCAGCTGATGCTACAGAGTAGAAGACTGTCCAGCTGATGCTACAGAGTAGAAGACTGTCCAGCTGATGCTACAGAGTAGAAGACTGTCCAGCTGGTGCTAGAGTAGAAGACTGTCCAGCTGATGCTACAGAGTAGAAGACTGTCCAGCTGATGCTACAGAGTAGAAGACTGTCCAGCTGATGCTAGAGTAGAAGACTGTCCAGCTGATGCTAGAGTAGAAGACTGTCCAGCTGATGCTACAGAGTAGAAGACTGTCCAGCTGATGCTAGAGTAGAAGACTGTCCAGCTCATGCTAGAGTAGAAGACTGTCCAGCTGATGCTACAGAGTAGAAGACTGTCCAGCTGGTGCTACAAAGTAGAAGACTGTCCAGCTCATGCTAGAGTAGAAGACTGTCCAGCTCATGCTAGAGTAGAAGACTGTCCAGCTCATGCTACAGAGTAGAAGACTGTCCAGCTGGTGCTAGAGTAGAAGACTGTCCAGCTCATGCTAGAGTAGAAGACTGTCCAGCTCATGCTACAGAGTAGAAGACTGTCCAGCTCATGCTACAGAGTAGAAGACTGTCCAGCTGATGCTACAGAGTAGAAGACTGTCCAGCTGATGCTACAGAGTAGAAGACTGTCCAGCTGATGCTACAGAGTAGAAGACTGTCCAGCTGATGCTACAGAGTAGAAGACTGTCCAGCTGATGCTACAGAGTAGAAGACTGTCCAGCTGGTGCTAGAGTAGAAGACTGTCCAGCTGATGCTACAGAGTAGAAGACTGTCCAGCTGATGCTACAGAGTAGAAGACTGTCCAGCTGATGCTAGAGTAGAAGACTGTCCAGCTGATGCTAGAGTAGAAGACTGTCCAGCTGATGCTACAGAGTAGAAGACTGTCCAGCTGATGCTACAGAGTAGAAGACTGTCCAGCTGATGCTAGAGTAGAAGACTGTCCAGCTCATGCTAGAGTAGAAGACTGTCCAGCTGGTGCTACAAAGTAGAAGACTGTCCAGCTCATGCTAGAGTAGAAGACTGTCCAGCTCATGCTAGAGTAGAAGACTGTCCAGCTCATGCTACAGAGTAGAAGACTGTCCAGCTGGTGCTAGAGTAGAAGACTGTCCAGCTCATGCTAGAGTAGAAGACTGTCCAGCTCATGCTACAGAGTAGAAGACTGTCCAGCTCATGCTACAGAGTAGAAGACTGTCCAGCTGATGCTACAGAGTAGAAGACTGTCCAGCTGATGCTACAGAGTAGAAGACTGTCCAGCTGATGCTACAGAGTAGAAGACTGTCCAGCTGATGCTACAGAGTAGAAGACTGTCCAGCTGATGCTACAGAGTAGAAGACTGTCCAGCTGGTGCTAGAGTAGAAGACTGTCCAGCTGATGCTACAGAGTAGAAGACTGTCCAGCTGATGCTACAGAGTAGAAGACTGTCCAGCTGATGCTAGAGTAGAAGACTGTCCAGCTGATGCTAGAGTAGAAGACTGTCCAGCTGATGCTACAGAGTAGAAGACTGTCCAGCTGATGCTAGAGTAGAAGACTGTCCAGCTGATGCTACAGAGTAGAAGACTGTCCAGCTGGTGCTAGAGTAGAAGACTGTCCAGCTGATGCTACAGAGTAGAAGACTGTCCAGCTGGTGCTAGAGTAGAAGACTGTCCAGCTGATGCTACAGAGTAGAAGACTGTCCAGCTGATGCTAGAGTAGAAGACTGTCCAGCTGATGCTACAGAGTAGAAGACTGTCCAGCTGATGCTACAGAGTAGAAGACTGTCCAGCTGATGCTACAGAGTAGAAGACTGTCCAGCTGGTGCTAGAGTAGAAGACTGTCCAGCTCATGCTAGAGTAGAAGACTGTCCAGCTCATGCTACAGAGTAGAAGACTGTCCAGCTCATGCTACAGAGTAGAAGACTGTCCAGCTGATGCTACAGAGTAGAAGACTGTCCAGCTGATGCTACAGAGTAGAAGACTGTCCAGCTGATGCTACAGAGTAGAAGACTGTCCAGCTGGTGCTAGAGTAGAAGACTGTCCAGCTCATGCTAGAGTAGAAGACTGTCCAGCTCATGCTACAGAGTAGAAGACTGTCCAGCTGATGCTACAGAGTAGAAGACTGTCCAGCTGATGCTACAGAGTAGAAGACTGTCCAGCTGATGCTACAGAGTAGAAGACTGTCCAGCTGATGCTACAGAGTAGAAGACTGTCCAGCTGATGCTACAGAGTAGAAGACTGTCCAGCTGATGCTACAGAGTAGAAGACTGTCCAGCTGATGCTACAGAGTAGAAGACTGTCCAGCTGATGCTACAGAGTAGAAGACTGTCCAGCTGGTGCTAGAGTAGAAGACTGTCCAGCTCATGCTAGAGTAGAAGACTGTCCAGCTCATGCTACAGAGTAGAAGACTGTCCAGCTGGTGCTAGAGTAGAAGACTGTCCAGCTGATGCTAGAGTAGAAGACTGTCCAGCTCATGCTAGAGTAGAAGACTGTCCAGCTGATGCTAGAGTAGAAGACTGTCCAGCTGATGCTACAGAGTAGAAGACTGTCCAGCTGGTGCTAGAGTAGAAGACTGTCCAGCTCATGCTAGAGTAGAAGACTGTCCAGCTGATGCTACAGAGTAGAAGACTGTCCAGCTGATGCTACAGAGTAGAAGACTGTCCAGCTGATGCTACAGAGTAGAAGACTGTCCAGCTGATGCTACAGAGTAGAAGACTGTCCAGCTGATGCTACAGAGTAGAAGACTGTCCAGCTGATGCTACAGAGTAGAAGACTGTCCAGCTGATGCTACAGAGTAGAAGACTGTCCAGCTGATGCTACAGAGTAGAAGACTGTCCAGCTGATGCTAGAGAGTAGAAGACTGTCCAGCTGATGCTACAGAGTAGAAGACTGTCCAGCTGATGCTACAGAGTAGAAGACTGTCCAGCTGATGCTAGAGAGTAGAAGACTGTCCAGCTGATGCTACAGAGTAGAAGACTGTCCAGCTGATGCTACAGAGTAGAAGACTGTCCAGCTGATGCTACAGAGTAGAAGACTGTCCAGCTGATGCTACAGAGTAGAAGACTGTCCAGCTGGTGCTAGAGTAGAAGACTGTCCAGCTCATGCTAGAGTAGAAGACTGTCCAGCTCATGCTACAGAGTAGAAGACTGTCCAGCTGATGCTACAGAGTAGAAGACTGTCCAGCTGATGCTACAGAGTAGAAGACTGTCCAGCTGATGCTACAGAGTAGAAGACTGTCCAGCTGATGCTACAGAGTAGAAGACTGTCCAGCTGATGCTACAGAGTAGAAGACTGTCCAGCTGATGCTACAGAGTAGAAGACTGTCCAGCTGGTGCTAGAGTAGAAGACTGTCCAGCTCATGCTAGAGTAGAAGACTGTCCAGCTGATGCTACAGAGTAGAAGACTGTCCAGCTGATGCTACAGAGTAGAAGACTGTCCAGCTGATGCTACAGAGTAGAAGACTGTCCAGCTGATGCTACAGAGTAGAAGACTGTCCAGCTGATGCTACAGAGTAGAAGACTGTCCAGCTGATGCTAGAGTAGAAGACTGTCCAGCTGATGCTACAGAGTAGAAGACTGTCCAGCTGATGCTACAGAGTAGAAGACTGTCCAGCTGATGCTACAGAGTAGAAGACTGTCCAGCTGATGCTACAGAGTAGAAGACTGTCCAGCTGATGTTACAGAGTAGAAGACTGTCCAGCTGATGCTAGAGTAGAAGACTGTCCAGCTCATGCTAGAGTAGAAGACTGTCCAGCTCATGCTACAGAGTAGAAGACTGTCCAGCTGATGCTACAGAGTAGAAGACTGTCCAGCTGATGCTACAGAGTAGAAGACTGTCCAGCTGATGCTACAGAGTAGAAGACTGTCCAGCTGATGCTACAGAGTAGAAGACTGTCCAGCTGATGCTACAGAGTAGAAGACTGTCCAGCTGGTGCTAGAGTAGAAGACTGTCCAGCTCATGCTAGAGTAGAAGACTGTCCAGCTCATGCTACAGAGTAGAAGACTGTCCAGCTGATGCTACAGAGTAGAAGACTGTCCAGCTGATGCTACAGAGTAGAAGACTGTCCAGCTGATGCTACAGAGTAGAAGACTGTCCAGCTGATGCTACAGAGTAGAAGACTGTCCAGCTGATGCTAGAGTAGAAGACTGTCCAGCTGATGCTACAGAGTAGAAGACTGTCCAGCTGATGCTACAGAGTAGAAGACTGTCCAGCTGATGCTACAGAGTAGAAGACTGTCCAGCTGGTGCTAGAGTAGAAGACTGTCCAGCTGATGCTAGAGAGTAGAAGACTGTCCAGCTGATGCTACAGAGTAGAAGACTGTCCAGCTGATGCTAGAGAGTAGAAGACTGTCCAGCTGATGCTAGAGAGTAGAAGACTGTCCAGCTGATGCTACAGAGTAGAAGACTGTCCAGCTGATGCTACAGAGTAGAAGACTGTCCAGCTGATGCTAGAGAGTAGAAGACTGTCCAGCTGATGCTACAGAGTAGAAGACTGTCCAGCTGATGCTACAGAGTAGAAGACTGTCCAGCTGATGCTAGAGAGTAGAAGACTGTCCAGCTGATGCTACAGAGTAGAAGACTGTCCAGCTGATGCTAGAGAGTAGAAGACTGTCCAGCTGATGCTAGAGAGTAGAAGACTGTCCAGCTGATGCTACAGAGTAGAAGACTGTCCAGCTGATGCTACAGAGTAGAAGACTGTCCAGCTGATGCTAGAGAGTAGAAGACTGTCCAGCTGATGCTACAGAGTAGAAGACTGTCCAGCTGATGCTACAGAGTAGAAGACTGTCCAGCTGATGCTACAGAGTAGAAGACTGTCCAGCTCATGCTAGAGTAGAAGACTGTCCAGCTCATGCTAGAGAGTAGAAGACTGTCCAGCTGATGCTACAGAGTAGAAGACTGTCCAGCTGATGCTACAGAGTAGAAGACTGTCCAGCTGATGCTAGAGAGTAGAAGACTGTCCAGCTGATGCTACAGAGTAGAAGACTGTCCAGCTGATGCTACAGAGTAGAAGACTGTCCAGCTGATGCTACAGAGTAGAAGACTGTCCAGCTGATGCTAGAGTAGAAGACTGTCCAGCTGATGCTACAGAGTAGAAGACTGTCCAGCTCATGCTACAGAGTAGAAGACTGTCCAGCTGATGCTACAGAGTAGAAGACTGTCCAGCTGATGCTACAGAGTAGAAGACTGTCCAGCTGATGCTAGAGAGTAGAAGACTGTCCAGCTGATGCTACAGAGTAGAAGACTGTCCAGCTGATGCTACAGAGTAGAAGACTGTCCAGCTGATGCTACAGAGTAGAAGACTGTCCAGCTGATGCTACAGAGTAGAAGACTGTCCAGCTGATGCTACAGAGTAGAAGACTGTCCAGCTGATGCTACAGAGTAGAAGACTGTCCAGCTGATGCTACAGAGTAGAAGACTGTCCAGCTGATGCTACAGAGTAGAAGACTGTCCAGCTGATGCTACAGAGTAGAAGACTGTCCAGCTGATGCTACAGAGTAGAAGACTGTCCAGCTGATGCTACAGAGTAGAAGACTGTCCAGCTGATGCTAGAGTAGAAGACTGTCCAGCTGATGCTAGAGTAGAAGACTGTCCAGCTGATGCTAGAGTAGAAGACTGTCCAGCTGATGCTACAGAGTAGAAGACTGTCCAGAGTACTCCAATCTCCCATTAAGTATATACACAATTACACAATGACTGACAGTTTCAATGTTCTGTTGGTTGATAAATACTCTTTAAGTCTATAATAACTCATTTCTGGTGTAGTCACATTTCAAGACCAGCTATTACGAGTATGGAATTATTTCTAATTCCCCATTCTTCTAAGTAAAATGATCTGTACACGCTTACATTTTTATAGTGTTTTTCCTTCAATTCACAAACAACTATATGTTATCTACACCAGTTTCATAAACACTGGAAGCTGTCCACCTTGGGTTCATGAGGTCATGAGTTAAAATCCGGCTCATATCGTCTTGTTCACACTGTGGATTTTTTTTTAGATCAGTGTGGACTATCACTTAAAGCTACAGAGTTAAGTGTTATGAGTGGTACTCTCTGCAAACGGCATGCCGCATCATTGAGAGTGATGGAATACATATGGGAAACTGAGTACAGTGAAGTCAATCCTCTATAACTTTTGAACCTTTCATAAACACAAAAATGTTCACAATTACTGCATTTATTTAATGGCAATTCTTAGAGAACTACACACACAAGATGTGAAAACAACGTCCACAGCAAGTTAATAATACACTTCAACAAGAGTAAACAAACAATGAACACAAGATAATCATACACATGAACAGGAGCAGACACACAATGAACAAAACAAGATAATCATACACATGAACAGGAGCAGACACAATGAACAAAACAAGATAAATTATACACATGAACAGGAGCAGACACACAATGAACAAAACAAGATAATCATACACATGAACAGGAGCCGACACACAATGAACAAAACAAGATAAATTATACACATGAACAGGAGCAGACAAACAATGAACAAAACAAGATAAATTATACACATGAACAGGAGCAGACAAACAATGAACACAACAAGATAAATTATACACATGAACAGGAGCAGACAAACAATGAACACAAGATAATCATACACATGAACAGGAGCAGACACACAATGAACAAAACAAGATAAATTATACACATGAACAGGAGCAGACAAACAATGAACACAAGATAATCATACACATGAACAGGAGCAGACACACAATGAACAAAACAAGATAAATTATACACATGAACAGGAGCAGACACACAATGAACACAAGATAAATTATACACATGAACAGGAGCAGACAAACAATGAACACAAGATAATCATACACATGAACAGGAGCAGACACACAATGAACAAAACAAGATAAATTATACACATGAACAGGAGCAGACACACAATGAACACAAGATAAATTATACACATGAACATATGTAGACACACAATGGTTATTTGAAGAAAAAAACAATTGTTTCACAATTATTATGACATTTTGTGTTTGTTCACAAACTCCTACAAATTATCAAAATGTAGTCCAAAGAATGTGGTGTTATCGTTTACAGTTTTGCTGCAATATTTGTACTTTCAGTCTGACATATCCAATTTAGTCATGGTTTCTGGGATTTTGACCCTAAATGGGATGAGACAGCCAACTCCACTCCACAATCTCCTTATGATATGCATGAAAGGCAAACAGTGTTGCTATTCTTTGCTCCCAGCAACACATGGGCAATTATGAGCTTGAAATATTCTTCTACATTGCACCTATGACATAATCTAATATTTCACCTTATTCCACATAACAAACATTCTCTCTAGTTTCATCTATCATCAATATACTTTATTTAACCAATGCCCTTGCACATTCCTTACTTTCAAGTTGCATCTATCACAAAAATGTGATATTTCACCCATAAGTCTTGGTATATTCTTTTCTTTCTCAATGTGAAGTTGGAAATGTTTTTATATCTTGACAATTATATTGTATCTAGCTTCTAGCTTCTATTTCTACCAAATGTTATATAATGTCTCATTACATAAATATAACTGAATAATGAATTATAACATGTGCCCAGTATTAATAAACTCATGTATTATTTATTCTGCATTTTATTACTACATTGAAAAATAGACATATTTTCATTTGCTTTAGTACAACAGCAAATTTAATCCATGTACATTTGTTCACTTGTGTAATAGGATAAGCTACAATGTTATGTTTAAGTTGTAAATGACAAATTCAATGCTTAAGTTGTAAATGACAAATTCAATGTTTAAGTTGTAAATGACAAATTCAATGTTTAAGTTGTAAATGACAAATTCAATGTTTAAGTTGTAAATGACAAATTCAATGTTTAAGTTGTAAATGACAAATTCAATGTTTAAGTTGTAAATGACAAATTCAATGTTTAAGTTGTAAATGACAAATTCAATGTTTAAGTTGTAAATGACAAATTCAATGTTTAAGTTGTAAATGACAAATTCAATGTTTAAGTTGAAAATGACAAATTCAATGTTTAAGTTGAAAATGACAAATTCAATGTTTAAGTTGTAAATGACAAATTCAATGTTTAAGTTGAAAATGACAAATTCAATGTTTAAGTTGTAAATGACAAATTCAATGTTTAAGTTGTAAATGACAAATTCAATGTTTAAGTTGTAAATGACAAATTCAATGTTTAAGTTGAAAATGACAAATTCAATGTTTAAGTTGTAAATGACAAATTCAATGTTTAAGTTGAAAATGACAAATTCAATGTTTAAGTTGTAAATGACAAATTCATATTCTTCATTTTATATCTGTATTTAAATTTTCCATTTTGTGTATTCAGAAAAGTATGACTAATTTTAAGCTTGAAGAAGCAGGAACATTTGAATTCAAATACCTACTTATTTCTAGATTCCTTTTTTTATCCAGTTCAAAGGCTACATGTGAAATATGAGGTAAAATTTATTCGGCGTATTTCAGAAACCACTATTGAGATGGGCTGAGACAATTTGTGTACATTAAAAATAAAGGCTTGGGTGTGGCTGTAGGGTAGAGGATTAGTCTAGAAGAGCTACTATTCCTTCTTAGACCTGGCATCAATGTAAACATGATCACAACAACTCGGACCAGCCTGCATCTGGCCTAGTTGGTAGATCTATAATTCTGCCAACCACTGTGGAAATACAAGTTTGAATGATGTGATGATACTGCTGACACAAGGAGGAAACAGATCCCACTAATCAGCAGTTATATATACACACCATCCACAGCTAAGCAGCCGTCATATACACACCATCCACAGCTAAGCAGCCGTCATATACACACCATCCACAGCTAAGCAGCCGTCATATACACACCATCCACAGCTAAGCAGCCATCATATACACACCATCCACAGCTAAGCAGCCATCATATACACACCATCCACAGCTAAGCAGCCATCATATACACACCATCCATAGCTAAGCAGCCATCATATACACACCATCCACAGCTAAGCAGCCATCATATACACACCATCCACAGCTAAGCAGCCATCATATACACACCATCCACAGCTAAGCAGCCGTCATATACACACCATCCACAGCTAAGCAGCCATCATATACACACAACCCACAGCTAAGCAGCCATCATATACACACAACCCACAGCTAAGCAGCCGTCATATACACACCATCCACAGCTAAGCAGCCATCATATACACACAACCCACAGCTAAGCAACCGTCATATACACACCATCCACAGCTAAGCAGCCATCATATACACACAACCCACAGCTAAGCAGCCGTCATATACACACCATCCACAGCTAAGCAGCCATCATATACACACAACCCACTGCTAAGCAACCGTCATATACACACCATCCACAGCTAAGCATCCGTCATATACACACCATCCACAGCTAAGCAGCTGTCATATACACACCATCCACAGCTAAGCAGCCATCATATACACACAACCCACAGCTAAGCAGCCATCATATACACACCACCCACAGCTAAGCTGATGTCATATACACACCATCCACATCTAAGCAGCTGAACAGAACCTCAGACATCATGCTTCACAACAAAAATGCGCTAGAAGAAAGGCAATAGCTACTCAATGTCCCACAGAGTGTGGTAGACAATTCCAGGAACACATAGGACTCATTATTCAGAGTCGGGCACACCACAGACATCATCATAATCATCATCTTCGTTGAGCTGAATGGTCATCAACCTCGACGGATGAACAACATCCACAGCCGGTGGCAGGGACTGCAAACTAGTGGATCACAGGTATGAACGCTGCAAATTGGGCACAAGTGGACAGGTGGTGGAGGTCATGTATAGAATACTCTAGCCCAGTACGGCAATCTATTTATGGGTAGGACACTCAAATACAAAGCAGTCTCTAAGTCCACCAAAGTTGGAGTAACGCCAGCATTTGTAGCACAGAGTAATCAGATGTGCACATTTACCCTCATCATCCAAGGAATATATAAAATGCAGATATCAGAGAGTGCTACAAACTAGCAGAACAACATATTTATACTCAAATCCAAATTTGAAATTGGAAACATCCAAATGACTATGTGAAAGCAAGTACAAACGAAGAAAGTCAGACATCAATATTACCAACAGATTAAAATGAACAAGACATTCCAAGTTTGCAGCACATAAATAACTGTATATCATGTTAGGTCATGATGTTTCATAGTAAATTCCTCTGTGTAAAAGGCACTTAACATATGAATCTATTTTTTAACACTGTATAGCATATAACTAGTATTTCACCTTCTTCTTTGGAGGTTTGCATAACTTTGGTTATCTCTATGAACATATTTATTTGCAATGTCTTATCCTTATATGTACATATACACACATAATTTGATGCTAGTATTCATGATCATTGCACACAAACATATGAATGAGGGTTGACTGAAAAACAATGCACACTCCCTAATTATTTGCAAACAGAAAGATATTGGAATAAGTTATGAAACTACTCCATTTGACCATAAACGAGGTTTCATTATTTTCAAATATAGTCAGGGTTTATTGGTTGGTTGCTGATCCAGTGGTCCAAAGGCTAATCCCTTTTGACCCAATGCCATTGTGTGATATTTGCATTTGTTTGTGTGCTGCTGCTTTGTTCCATATAAGATGTTCAATTTATCTGGCCTCGGAGGGAGGAGCATGACATCATACAGTGCTGGACATTAAAAAAAGTGATGGTTGACAGTTTTATAGGAATGAGTGCACAGCTGGCACCCTAGAATTTGTTGTGTTTGCATTCTGTTCAGGTGATTGTTAAGTTGTACATGTTGTGTGCAACTTAGTAACATAACTTAGTGTGCAACAAAGTAAATAAGTCAGAAGACACTCTAGGCTTTCCATCACAGGAGGTTGATTCTGTCTTTGGGATTTTGGCTGTTCATATATTTATAGATTTTCCTCTTGATGTTTCCCATGGCCCATCTGTTCATCCAATTTTCTTTGTTCACAGATTTCAACGTTATTTTAACTGTATGCATGGTCGTTTGTTTGTATGACTGCTCTTGTCTTGCTCACTTCTTTGCTAGTATATCTGTCTTGTCATTGCCAGGTGTGTCCGAGTGGCCAAGAATCCATTGCATAACAATAATGACTTCATTAAAAGTGAGCATCTGGTTAGCATGGTGATATATTGAAATTAGCTCTGCCTTACAATGTCCATCACATTCTAGAGCTTGAAAATCATGTTTAGGACTTTTGATGGACAGACACAATCACTGACACAATCTTATCACCAGGCAAAGGTTTCTCCTGGATCCATGACATCACAGCATTCTTCACTTCATCTGTAGTGAAATGAATGTCCCTGAATACCAGAAGAAATGAAAAAAACAAGCAGCAAATCCAGCGAAAATGGAAGGTGAACTGGTTTCAAATTCAAAAGAACCTTGGCTGCACCGCATATGTGCGGCAAAGCATCCACCATGTACACAATTTACAGTAATATTAAATGATAATGTGCCCTACTGTTTCTTTAGATATGCCTTGCTGTGTGATGATATATTGTTGTATGATGCGACGGTCGATTTAAATCAATTTGCTAATTGTCTGTTGATTCTCATCAGTCCCAGAAACTGATTGTATCATATAGTTTCATCTTTAATATTTGCTCTTCTAGCTTCCCTATTCACGAATATTGCCCATCTATTCACAGAGTGGCATCAACATTAATCACAGAAATCACAGAAGCCATTAGCACCAGCATATAGATAGATAGCTAGATTCACAGAGTTTGAACAAATTTTATCATTAGACTTGTAAATGATGATAAATGGAGTTTAAAAATTTGTTACTGTAAAAATCGAATAACTACTTGTGTTTTTTCTTATTCCTAAACTCCTTTAGAAGATGTAGTTCAAAGAACTGTGTTATGATTTACAGATTAGCTGTGATATCTGTGCCTTTCAACCTGACTTCAGCACGGCCTATGGGTCACTTTGGCCTTTTATGGGATGGAACAGCTAACCCCATCCTTCAAACCTCCTTACAAAGTACCCGGCAAGTAAAAGTGTCACTATTCTTTGCTGCCTATTTGGACCTATCAACACACATGCTACTTGTTTATACATGCTGATATTGCAGACAGACTAGACTTCATGACAATGGCTACTGCAAAAAATATAATTATTTTAAAGGGAACAATAAAAAAATATGTGAATGAGATCCATTGAGACTTGGCATGTATGTTGTGGTGAAACAACTAACAGATGATAGCAACGCTGTGATGTACACTTTTGTTTTACAATTTAGTTCAACTGAGCATTACTTTTCAGCCACACTTGCACGTGTGGGTGTGTATCTGTGTGCATGTTTACTGCTCACCCAAAACTGAAATTATTATATTTCAAAGCTTCTCTAATTATTTTTTTTTTCATATGCACTGAGTTGCATATTGTACTAAAATCCCCACTGAGTGTACTCTCCTCACACAGACTACAATCACTAGCTGGTTCCCAGCATCAACTATTTCATGCCCTTGAGACTCTCAGGCAGTCTTTTATTGCACATAACACAGGATCACCAAAGCTTTTCTTATATTTTGGTTGTGTTAAAATATAACAAATATATTCACTTTGCTTTCAGCGATAATAACTAGAAGCAGCTGGGCAGCTTGTGCAGAACCGAGAGACTTACAGAGTGGCAGTGAGGACAACATCCTGTAAAGGGCATGTCACATAGATAGATTTAAATAACTTCCCATTAGAAGAGATGATAATAGTAAGAAATTAAATGGAAACTGCTCTAGCTAATTTTCATAGTGTTTAACCTTTACGACCCTATAGTCGCAATATTGCGCCTATGAGTATAGGCTCCATTGTGCCTGTTGGCGCAATCCTACTGCATATGACATCGCCCGATTCCAGAGTACGGAACTTCACAAAGTAATGCTTATATGACGTAGAAATTCCCGTCACACGAAGCTAGGAATATGTCACAGTTTAAAGGTCAAATTCCTTTACACATTTGCATTGTAAAAACGGCAGAAAGCCGGCAGATTTTGCCGGCGCATTTCTAGAGCAACTTTGGCCATTTTCTGACCGTATTTTACTATCAAATTGAGTATGGGTATGAATTGGCATGGGTAAGTGATCGTGACTACATGTTCTAATTGTTGTTTTTGTGTTTAATATGTTATTTGATAAGTATGTTTGTTTATTTGTTCAAAAACACAAAAATAATGTGTATCAGGGGTGCCACGTGTGTGCATGGACAATAAAAACGCTGCGTGTCGGCCTAGACCTAGTGTTGACCGGACGGACGTTATATGCGATTTCTTCACGTTTTATTAGTTTTTTTAGGCCATATTATATTAGTTTGGATATGAAACAATATATATACAACAAGTATAGGTATTTATGAGGAATTTATCAATGTTTCCACACAATGATCAAGTATTAGTGTCATCAAGACATTATATTTGTGATTTTGAAAATGGCATTTTGCGATTTTCCCCCGAATTTTCAACTTCACAACTTGCTCACAACTGTCATATCATACATACAACAACAAAAAAACATGACTATATTCACTATTCACTCCTTTATTTAGATATGAAAAAAAAATTATTTTGATATCTTTTAAAACAAAAAAGTTATCACATTTTCAAAACACCCACCATCAATAATGCAAATTTTCCACACAAAAATTCAGGCCCCAGGGGGTGTATTGCGTAATTTTAATTCAGAGCAGTAACGGTTAAAGTCTGATGAAGCAGAGAAGAAAGAAATGAAATATATTTCATATATATATAACTAGCAGCCAATACTTGTACATATGATTGGATCATTGATAAAAGGGGAAGCACTTCAACAACTATCTTAATCAGTTATCTGCAATTTGTGTGAAATGGGCATCTTTTTTATGCTGTTCCATTTCACATAGTGAAAGCTTATAGAGTGAGCTCTAAATGCTGTTTCTTAGCCTCTAATAATAATGACCCTAATGATCCCGACATGTTATGAGATTCTTCTTCTTCTTCTTCAGCGTTCATTCTCAAACTTCCGCTGGATCTCTCTTGTAGCAGGACCATAGTCCTATTAGATTTCCAGCAGGATGTAGTCCAGAGAATGGAAATGCGTTGTGTCGCCGTTTTATTTGCGTCAATGAACCGACACAGTGGTCTTTGGAGGAAAGTTATGAGCTTTATTATTATTATAGTTTTATATAATCTGCAATGGCTACTCTGAGTTGATTTTTCTCTGTGAGTGAGCTCTACATCTCTAAATTACTGATCACTCTTCTCAATATCTTATCAAGTTCCTGTCCAGAGGGGTTCTTTATCAGTGGCTGCTGTGATATTATTACATTCCGTTTTCCCCAGCAAATGACTAATCTATTTACCAGATTAATTCATCTTCCAGACTAATCCATCCTCCTGGCTAATCCATCTACAATACTAATCCATCTCCCCATCTAATTCATCTTATGTTGATTGATAGGATGCATCTTTTTTTCTTATTTCATCTCAAAATAATGAACTTATTTATATGAATGTAGAGAAATGATATCACCAATATGATGTCAATTTACTCTGAGTAAACAAAAATAAAAGACTAAATTTGTGGGTGTGAAAACTACAATAAGATATTTTCAGAATTCATGATGATGCTGTTCCTCCTTCGCAAGCGAAGATGAGCATGGCATGAAAAACATGAAATGCGATGGGGGAAAAAAAAATTATTATATGCTGTAATTGTTCAGATTTATGAGTGCAATATGCTGCAATATTTCAAATTTATGAGTGCAATATACTGTAATTGTTCAGATTTATTTGTGCAACATTATCAAAGAAAAATGTGTCAACCACTTTGACATTCAGTTTCATCATTTTGTATCACATATTTACTCTATCAAGTTTCAAAATATTTATGCGTGTCAAGTTGAAGTTATGCTCTGTGTGCAATTTAGGTGATTCATTTTGTGAAGTTTCAACAATAAATAAACTGCTTCATACACATTCATCGATTTGTATTTGGTTTGCTGTTTGAGTGATACATATTGTATCAAGGTATAATTTTACAATCCAAGAAACAGCTATATACCTCTAGCTTCTACACTTAATCAGTCTAAGACAGTCATAAACATTCTTAGTATACAATCAGTTGTACATTAAAGGTGTGCGCACTCATAATTAAGGGTCCCAATTGTACAATTTAAAATAAACTTGTGCAGTTAAAGATACAATAGTACAGTCAAGTTAAAGGTATAATCATACAATTAAAGATACAATCAGTTTTATATATACTATCATACAGTTCAAGATACAACTTTACAGTTCAAGGTATAACCATACAGTTCAAGATACAACTTTACAGTTCACGGTATACTCATACAGTTCAAGATACAACTTTACAGTTCAAGGTATAACCATACAATTCAAGATACAACTTTACAGTTCAAGGTATAACCATACAGTTCGAGGTATAATTATATTGTTCAAGGTACAATTGTACAGTGATAAAATATTAAATTTGTTGCTAACATACAGATAATATTTTGAAAGTGGTTGCAGATATACAAATGATGTAACATGATAGCTGTTGTTAACATAGGGTAAAACATCAAAGTTGTTGCTAACATACAAATGATAACATATTTTCTAAATGGTTGCTAAGTGAATAGTTGCACCAGGAAGAAGGATAAATATCAAAGTGAAAGAGAATTGATAGTGAGCTTGCATTGCAAACCCAACTCATCCAATTAGTTTTTGGTTTCAGTGTTGTCTTGGCAATATGATTGGATGTATAATTGGTGCCTCACAATTCAACAATGGTTAAATAGCGAAATCCTGCGCAAGATTGCCTTCAAATTAAAAAAATACACAAAAGAAAAGCTAGATTTACATGGTAAAAATAAGCAAACTCTACCTGTTCAAAGCCGCCCAGTAATTCTGTAGTATCCATTGAGCTGTTCATTGGTAGCACAGAGAGTTGATGCCCAGTAATCTTAGACAGTAGTTTTACTAGACTAGTTTTGCCACTGGACTGTGGTCCAACCTGAATATTTTTAAAAAGTTCAATTTAAAAGAAATTTATATTAGTTTTACTGATAGTGGCCCACAAGTTATATAAAGAAAGATTGCAGTCTTAGTAACGTCACAGGACTATTCTCATCACTAGACTGTTGTCCGACCTCCTATTATATAGTAATCATAATTTGTAGAGTGAAACTTTACTGGACTTGTTATGCAACTCGACAATGGTCTGACCTGATATATTGAGAATGTAACTTTAGATAGCAGCTTCACTCGATTAGTTCTGTCATTAGACTGTTTTATCTGACCTGTCCTGCCAAAGTTATTAGTTAAGCTATTAGTGAGTTAAAACTGTGACACAACACACCTCCAATCTCTGAACTACATCCTGTTGGAAAACTATTAGAACTTTTGTTCTGTTCCAAGAGAATTCCAACAATTGCTAGAGAACAAATTATTTAAAAACAAAAAACTCACATGTTGTATCAAGAACCCACCGAAGACGGATGTGTCGGGCCATTGGCGCAAATAAAACGGCGACACAGCGCATTTCCATTTTCTGGACTACATCCTGCTGGAAATCTAGCAGGACCATGATCCAGCTAGATCCAGTTGGAGTTTGAGAATGAACGCAGAAGAAGAAGAAGAAGTATCAAAAAATACTGAAATCTTAAATGGTATCTTCATTAGACTAGCCTTGATACACTATTAAAAATGTACTGCCCAAGAAGTCTAATTATTGCCTATTCTGATACTAAAAAGTAATTTTCTTCATACTACATACATAAGTGATCTTCTTCTTCTTCTGCGTTCGTTATCAAACTCCTGCAGATTAGCAGGATGTAGTCCGGAGAACGGAATGTGTTGTGTCATGGTTTACAGCATTGCTGCGATATCTGCGCCTTTTGGCCTGAAACATCCGACTTCAGCATGGCTTTGTGGCACTGACCCTATATGGGATGGAACAGCCAACTCCATCTCATAACCTCCTTAGTCGCCTTTAACAACATGCGTGGAAGGTAAACAGTGTTGCTATTCTTGCTCCCCTTTTGGGCCCTGGCAACACACGGGCGTCATAAGTGATAAGATGATCTCCAGCATTATCAGAAAGAAGATGTACATCTAACAAGAAATGAAGATCACAGATCATTGACACCACAAGTGAACATTATAGATCATTGACACCACAAGTGAACATTATAGATCATTGACACCACAAGTGAACATTATAGATCCTTGACACCACAAGTGAACATTATAGATCCTTGACACCACAAGTGAACATTATAGATCCTTGACACCATAAGTGAAAATTATAGATCATTGACACCACAAGTGAACATTATAGATCCTTGACACCACAAGTGAACATTATAGATCATTGACACCACAAGTGAACATCATAGATCATTGACACCACAAGTGAACATTATAGATCATTGACACCACAAGTGAACATTATAGATCATTGACACCACAAGTGAACATTATAGATCCTTGACACCACAAGTGAACATTATAGATCCTTGACACCACAAGTGAACATTAGAGATGTTTGTTGTGTTCGCTCTGTTGTAATCAGCACGGTTATTCATGCGATCTCTGCCGGGAGCGTGGTTATGTTGTGCCACGGTTATGCGCCTTGTAGGTCCAGCACATCAGATTACGGCATGCCATTAAAGATGGCTCAAATCACAAGTGAACATTTAGAGATCTTTCAAACAAACCACCACATGTGAACATTAGTGATTATTCAAATGAGAAATCAACATTAGAGAACATTCAAAGCAGAAGTGTGAATTGCAGACCATGAGTTATGACTGCAGGTTATCATCAGCACACCCCAGACAAGTCCATAGGAGCTTTGATTCCCGTCTCATTAAATCCATCAGAGTGTAGCATCTGACAGTTCCAGCTCAATGTTGATTTATCAGTCTCTTTGTATATCTATTATGTTTCACTTTACGAGTTGTTCTGATCTTTACACCAATCTTGCACAATCTTGAGAGCGACCATCATTCACACTTTTGAAAATCCTCTGAGCAAGCGAGGTCTCTCAACGTACTATGTCAGATCGGTGCTTTGATGTACCTATAGACACCGGCCATGCTCGCAAGTGTATCAGCTCATTCATTACCCTCAACACCCACATGTTCTGGCACAAATATAAAGGTAATCTTTCTGTTCATAGATTATGACAATAACTCCACACATTGATGGTGGATAACTCCCACTACAACTTTGCAAATCATGTTCATTGAGTCACTAAGTATGTATGCATTAGAATAGTTCTGGGACATCAACCATGACAGTGCTTCCGTCACAGCTTTTATCTACATTGTAAGACCTCTCGCAATTGCAGTAAAGGCACCACTGGATTCTTTGACAGTCTTCCCACTGAACAATGAAATAAAAACCCAAGCACATCATTGATGATGAATGACTGATATATCAGTGTACATTCTTACATCAACCTCCGCAGTGTTATCATCAATAGGTGAGTTGACTTCTACATTCCCCCGTCACTGGATTTCTGTCCCTGAAACTTCTGTCAACTGTGATGACCACATAGAAAGTACCACATAATGCAGGTGGTATCCACTCCTCTCCAGGATCAATGTAATTAGGGTTACACACTTGTGCGATTATATCTTCTGCTAGTCCCAATCGTGATCAGCCCTTTTGAACATGGGATATTTCCCCTGATTGAGATCCGGAAGTAATGGATGATGTGTATCTGCACTGATTTTAAGATATTCTGAGCTCACCTCATCTTTGATTCAGTTGAGAAATCAAGGAGAAACATTAGTGTCACAAAGGGTGTATTCTTCGTACATCCCAAGATGATACGCATGGCCTTGTTCTGAATCTTGTCCAGTTTGGTAATCTGTGTATCATTAACCATGAATTGTACATACCGTTAAATTCTGAATATAAACCCATCCGATTGTAGGCCGATAACCTAACTATCCCTTCCCAAAAGTGGAGAAAGTCGAAAGTCCGACTATAGACCGACATCCCCAACTTAACAAAGCCGGCAATAATGAACTTCATCATCATAAGAAAGAACCGACATGCTAAATGGAAATTAACACAAACTTTTGCAACTCTAAGAAAATAGCATTCCTTTCATTTGCTTCACTCACGTAACTTGAATGAATCAAGGAATGAAACCCTGGTGGCTACTGTATTCTGGAACAATATATCCTAAAATAATGAATACCCTGTAGGCTGACTTCCCTATCCATGACTATAGACAGTTTATGAGGTGGCGAGACTTTGGGGAACAAAGTTTTTCCTGAATGAATTGTCTGTGTTGGGTGTCTGGGCCTTATGACGCGGAACAGCGCTAGTGAATAGTAATTACTATGTAACTATTATGTCACCAGCTGGCTTCTGACAGTGACATTTAAGTGGGAAACATTTAAGTGGGAAAGATGAAAGGATGAAAGGCAAGACAGCGAGATCACGTTTGTTTTTATAAGATACAGAAGAGTTTGAACTTTGTAACTGGTTATGTTTACCGTGTGGGGAGAATACGGTAATAAAATAAACATAACAGAGGATTGTGAAATTGATCTCATCTTCCACTAAATGTACAGTGGTTGGGGGAGGGAATCAATTACAGCGCAATTTTACTACAAAATGCCTATGATGTGTTGTGATTTGGAACTGTGGCCTCAGTGGGCTGGACTAATTAACAGAATATACGGCTGACTTAGCTAGCCAAGAATACTGCACAAGTAGTTTAGCTTCCAGTTCATACATTTTTATTGTCATTGTGATTTTATTCCTGTAGGTGTAAACGGGAAAGATGAATGGCCAGACAAAAACATGCCAGATCACGTTTGTTTTTAAAAGATACAGAAGAGTTTGAACTTTGTCTGACCTGTATGTTTACCTTATACGGTAATATAAACTGAGGCACAGCTCAGACAGTTTCAATATTGATTTATTTCCTCCATTCCACTCCCTCCAACACTGCCTAAACGGCAAAAGTTTTGGATGTCAAAAATGTGAGTGTTTGTGCAAGACTGTAGTATGTAGAGTAAGACCTCTGTACAGAATTAATTAGGACTTCATTCTATGTTTCTGATTATTGTCTTGGTCAATATTTATATACTTGGAGTCCCATGTTAAAAATTGGCAAGACCGACCAGCGACATGCACGGAAATACTCAAAATCTGCCTTTGAGGTGTTGTTTTAAATTTTCTGTACACAGGTTTTATAGCCTAGTAGACGGTCAGTAACTGTTGTAACATTTGCTTTACCACAACAAGAAAGTGTGTGACAGTGTTTAGATTACTGGTAGTTAGTGTTTCCCTACACAAACAAGACTAGGCCTAAGCTACCAATCAGCTTAGGCTATGGTATTTCATTTGTTTTTTCCACAGACCATTACCGTATTTTGGTCAATAAATAACATCAGATACTGGTATACTTTTCTGACCAATTTCGATGATCAATTGAAACCTTTATGATAGAAATATATGTACTATAAACGGTAAAAAAAACCGGTAATACCCATTGCTAAAAATAGCATTTCCGGGAAATTTTGCTAAAAAAATGGCGGCGTGTTGGAAATAACGATATAGACCTAGTAAGTGAGTTTTTATCAAGAAATATCGGAGATTTCGAAGGAAATATTGTATGATATATAGAAATTAATGTAATTAGAGGCCTAGCATTATGGTAAGTACGCTCTAGATTGCTGGTGAGCCCTAGTCATTTTATCCTGGCTTAATATATCGGGACATGTGACTAATTTTTTTTAAAGTGTTTTTCTCCATTTTTACTGTGATTTGGACGTAATTTTTTTTTAATTTGATCTTACTCTCGAAAATAAGCCTAGGAGTATGAAGCCATCTCTGTTTATTGTCCAAAAATTCTCGGGTTATACACGGAATTTAACGGTAAGTATTCCTTACTTGCAATAACAAGTCCCTGATATAGCAGTATGAGTCATTACAGATCACTCAAACCATAATTCAACATCAATGCGATATAAATATATGACAAATAAAACTACTCACTAGTATTGCCAGCCAACCCATTTCTACACATTTCATCAAAGACTCCAAGGGTTCTAGACTGTGGTGCAGGGACAAGCACTTGTCCCCAATGTTTGATTCTAATTTTATGGTTCCATGTCCTGCATAAGGTAAGAACGAATGACCAACTTGAACCAGTGACTGGTCTATGTAAAGTTTTCTTGAAGAACTATACAGGGGATACTTGTGTCCAAACATAGCCACATACAGCTCCTCAACCTGAAGATGGCCATGTTTTAAAAGTTGACAAATGGTATATTTTCTAAGCATTGCTTATAATGAATGAACAGCAAAACTATGACATAAACATAGGATATTTACATGAATTCTATGAAACTGATATTTCTCACACAGAAAAATTTCATTATGTTTTTGACATGTTTTTTATTCATTCTCTTATCATTGCAAGCAATGAAGACTTATTGCTTCAGATGCAAAGCCCTCTTTCCTGTATCCCTTATTTTTCTATTCCTTCTTTCATGCGCTACCTTTCTCTTCCAATTCTTAATATATACTTTTTGTAGGTTTGTCTCCATTTTGCCCATCTGGTACTGCCTACTACCAACAGATAGCATGCTACAAATGGCCATGACACATAGACATCACGGCTATAAAAGCTAAAGGCAGACCATGTAAAAGATGGATCATAGAAATAAAGGAAGTCACAGGAACAAGCTTCCCTAAACAGCATACATGAAGGCAATCTCCAGAGAACTCTTCTACCCATGACGCAACAAGGCCACAGTGTATAGATAGATAGGTACTGCCTAATGCGATTGCCATAGGTCTTCCCTGTTCTAAATATAACATGATTGCATGTATACATAACTGCAAATATAAAGTTATTTCATGTGTCAGCAATATGATGCAACTTATGTGCACTTTTTCACAAAAAAAGCTTCATTGTGAAAGAAATATGTCTGCACCAACAACATATTCACTGTTGTTCTAATGGTCACCAGTTGAACAGCCCTCTTGTCAGTATGAACATCAATATTTCTTATTGCATTCTTTTCTGAAGATGATATTGATAAAAAGCACAATACAAGAACTCATGAGTGAAAGCAGAGACAAGAAAACCAATTCTATAAAGTAAAGGGAAATATCTTGTAGAGAAGTGGTCCTCAAACTTTTCTTTGCTCCATTTGGACACAATTTTCTTACTGTCCCTTTGAAGCTAGAAAAATAAAGATTATCAGCATTCTTCAAAATTCATTATTACTCATATCTTGTATTGTAGAATACAATACAAGATATGATACAATACAAGACAAACACGGAAAGATACTCAATGAAACAACAGATATAGTGAAAAGATGGACAGAGTATTGCAAGGAGCTGTATAACTGCAAGTGTAATCCTGACTACACGATATTACAGAATTCTGAACTAAACAACAGAGAAATAGGAAATGCAGAAATTCTAGTAGATGAAATAAAAGAGGCCATACGAACATTGAAAGGAGGGAAGTCACCTGGTATAGACAACATTCCAGCAGAATTGTTGAAATACGGGGGCATTAATGTGGTAAATATTATGACCAAAATATGCCAAAATATATGGAACACAAAATAATGGCCCACTGAGTGGACACAATCACTAATAATACCAATTCCCAAGAAAGGAAATTTGAAAGTGTGTACAAATTACAGAACAATTAGCCTTATAACACACCCCAGTAAAGTGATGCTCAAAATACTACTTAACAGAATAAAACACAAGTCAGAAGAAATAATTGCAGAAGAACAAGCTGGCTTCAGAGCAAACAGAAGCACCGTTGAACAAATATTTAACATCCGAACACTAATCGAAAAACATATTCAACACCAACGTGATTTATACCACAACTTCATTGACTTTACAAAGGCCTTTGACCGTGTTTGGCATGATGGTCTGTGGCACATACTAAGGAAATTTAATTTTGACACCACAATTATAGACATTATTGAAGCTCTGTACGAAAATGCAAATAGTGCTGTCTTGTCACACAATACAATTGGAGAGTTCTTCAAAACAACTGTGGGAGTTCGACAGGGATGCATAATGTCCCCAGTACTTTTTAACATATACTTAGAGCACATCATACAAGAGACATTGCATGACTACAACACGTCTATATCGATCGGAGGTCGCCCTATTTGCAACTTGCGTTTCGCTGATGATATTGATCTTATAGCTGGGTCAGAACAATCATTGCAAGAATTAACATCAAAGTTAGAAAAAGTTACCAGCAAGTACGGAATGGAAATCAATTCAGATAAGAGCAAAATTTTGGTAAACAGCGGAGACACAGAAAACCAGACTAATATCATGATGAATGGACACAAGCTTGAAGAGGTGAATACCTTCAAATACCTCGGATCCAGTATATGCAGATATGGTAAATGCAAAGCAGAACTAAAAATAAGGCTGGAGATGGCTTTAGCGTCATTGTCAAGGCTAACTGTGATTTGGAAAAGCAACATCAGTGTTGGAGTGAAAATCAAACTGTATAGGTCGCTGGTGCTTTCTGTTGTGTTGTATGGTTGTGAGAGTTGGACACTCACTGCGGACATGGAGAGAAGATTACAGGCTTTCGAGTATAAATGCTACAGAAGAATTCTACGAATTTCCTATAGGGAACATAAGACCAATGTGTACGTAAGAAATAAAGTAGAGATGTGTGCAGGTGTCCAGGAGCCATTGATTTCAATAGTGAAACGACGAAAACTAGCATGGTTCGGACATGTATGCAGGCACGATTCCTTGTCAAAAACAATAATGCAGGGAACTGTCGAGGGTGGAAGAAGCAGAGGAGGACAAATAAAGACATGGACAGACAACATCAAGGAATGGACAGGGCTAGATATTTCCACACTCATCCACATCGCTGAGGATAGAATTCGCTGGAGGACTCTGTGTGCTGAAGCATCCAATGTGGTACCCCTACGACCCTGAAGGGTTATGGGTTTATTGATTGATTGATTACTCATATATATATCCAACTAAATATCATCCAGACACCTATCTGTCTGCGGTCCGTAGGGCCCTTCCCTCTCAATTTCTAATATTTTTCTTTGTGGTCTTCCAGCACAAAAATAGTGGCTGGGACAGGCAATATAGCCCAAATTAAAAACTACTGAGAAGCACAAAAATGGCAGTGTACCCACTAGCTAGAGACAGATGTTTCTAGATATATTACAACTAGTCCGTTAATACTTGTTATAAAACTCTTGTAGTAACAACTTTGTAGTATCTTTCACATCAACTTTACCTTAGTTTTATCTGCCGCTGTTCTCATCCGATCCTTGTAAACAAGCCCAACATAATCTCCAGGGTTCAGAGAATCTAATGTCTGTAAAACAGATATAAGATAAAGAATATAATATCATTGAAATATATGTTCAATATAAATAAGACTTGTATAGAAGTGTTATAATATGGCTCTGTTCCTCTTGACAGATGGCCTGAAGCAAACATGTACTAAATAGAATTAATCGGGTGTGTGCCGAACATATCTTTTCATGGCAAAATCTGCCGATCTATGAGTGATTTGTGTTATATATGTGTTAGACAATGTTAACAACAATAAAATTCGAATATATGAAATTTCACAATGCAACAGTGACAGCTAAAGAAATTAGTATGCGACCAGATAGCTTGTCAATAAGATAATGCTTTAGAATTAAAATTGTTTTAAAATCAATATTTTGTTTAGTTTACTATCTCGGCAGCCTCACAGAAACTTCCATTTAGGTTTTGGTTGGATGTCAACAGTCATAAAGCAATCTTTTCTCTGCTGTTTTGTCTGACATACTCTCTACATATTGATTTTTTATTTGTCATCAACCAACATCATTACACTCTGGGTAAACCCATAGGTGTTGTCTCCTCCAGCAAGTGTCAAAGGTTCCTGTGGCTCATTGATGACACATGCTCCTCATTCTACCCCATAGGTTCTCAGCCTCACTTCAGCACAAAATATGATAAAAACCAGAATGTTATGAAAAGAGCCGAATGTGAGATATCACCGAGGCAATGATCACATGTAGTTTGACAAAACATTGAGGAGTTCCGTGTCATTAAAAAAAAAACTACATTCTTGAAAGAATGTCACAAACAGCCTGTTCTAAACAAACAAAATATTTAAAAACTATCTCTGATGTTCAAGCTTTTAATTCCCTTTCTCTTACAGTGCAATGCAAAAAATAAATCCATATCAGTGTCTGACTTCAACAGAAGAACGAGGCAGAAGAACATAAGCTATACAAAAAACATGTAGCTCAACAGTTTTTACCTGGTTGGTTTGTAGCAAATCACACCATCGAAACAGATCACGGAGATTAAACTCCCAGGGAGCACCTTTTCCTCCCCACAACTTTCTAACCATGGTTTCATCAAACATCTGCAGTGAAATAAAATCAAACCAGAGTTTACATAAATTACGCACAAACACATACTGAAACTATTAGTCCCACTTATTCATAAAGTAAATTTGACAAAACTCTGAAATGAGACAAATTTGTATTACAAGGTAATTGCATAAGTAAATCTGCAATACCTATACCTACTAAAACCAATTTTAAAATGCTGATTAAAAACAATTTTCATCAAATGAATAATAATATTTATTAATTTTATTATAATTGTTTTATATTTTTATAAGTATTGGTATTTGTTACACAATTTTATTTACTTATTCACTATTATTACTTTGGTATGTGTTATTACAGCCCATACCTGATCTCTGGCTTATTGGTACGGCACTATGATCACAGACCAACCCCCGTTTTCGCTCTAGATTCCCATTAGTTCCTACCAAAGTATTTTGTGGTTAATTTGATCTAAATATTATATTAATAAATAATCAATAATTAATTAAAATATTCATTTTTTAGGGTTAGAGTTAGTGTTTTACATAACTAATCCTAACATTAACTATATTCATATTTAAATGAATAAATGATAAATATAAACTAATAAACCTAGGCATGGGAAATAATTACACAGGAATAGACACTAATTGGCACAACGGGTGATAGACTATGATCATAGTGCTATTGGTAATTATATTTGTGTATTGCAAGAAATGCTATTTGACAATTTTTGGTCTGATTTCCTTTGAAATGAGATGCTACAGAAGTATATTGAGAATGCAATGGACAGCCAAAAAAAAACAATAAAGTGTTCAGAATACTAAATGTGGAAGAAAGTTGGGTCATAAACAACATTATAACAAGCTGGTTTTTTTTTTGCCATTTAAGAAGACATATCACAAAAATATGCAATAGAAGTTATGGTTGCTGAAAACAGGGTACAAGTCTCCCACGACAACTAATGCTAAAAGACGTTTAAGAGTGTTTGGATACAACAGGATTTTGAGGACTTCAGTATCCATTGAAAAAAACTACATTCTTGAAAGAATGTAAATTAACTTAGCAAAGTGCTATGAAACATCATATACTAAAAACCTGGGGTAAGACAATAGATTACAGATAATCAGTTATAATATATTCTGCATCATAACACTTATTACTAGGTTATGATTACAGATAATATATTCTGCAATAGAGCATTGTTATTATTAGGTTATGGCCATACATAGGCTCCTGTTAACAAACCTGGAAATTGAAATCAACCATTGCCATCAACATGTCCTCTGGGAAGTGAGGATACATGGCAGCTGTAATGAAGCGCAAATCGCTACGTGTCAGGGGGTCCACATAGACCTGTGAGAATAAACATTATATGTTTATGAGGGAAAATGGTTTTTATTCTTTAAATAACAATATTTTGGTGTCCCTATTTGCAATCTTCAGATAAAAAATACAGATAAGTAATGCACATAATTTAACCTAAGTAAAAGTGCGGCAAAAAAGATCAATGCCGTTGAGATGAAATGCTACAGAAAGATGATTAGAATATCATGGAAGGAAAAAAAAGAGAAACTCAAGATATTCTAAACACATTGAAGATTCCAGAGTTTTGGTTACTAAACACAATAACAAAAAGAAAACTACGCCTGTTTGGTCATATAAAGAGACAACTTTTAGAAAGATAAATAATGGAGGACAGAGCACCTGGGAGGAGAAAGGGCAGACCAAGAAGACGATGGACTGACGACATTAAAGATAACATTAATACATCGTTGGAAAATGTAAGCAGCATCGCCCAAAACAGAGAGAAGTTCAGAAGTTCATTGGGAAGACAACGTTCTGGAAAGAATACGTCACATGACATGACACAATTTGAAAGTATTGTAAATATACAAACTACACTTTACTCATCTTTCATGACCTTTTCCATATGTTCCAAAGTCTTTATCGTTTCTTTTCTCGCTGTGGGTTCAATGTCATTGATCCTTTATCTATATCTTTTACAGGTTTTCCCAGCACACAATTTATCTCCATTTTCTCATCTGGATGTTCACAACATTTTGGTCTATTTGTCTCCACATCTCATCATTATTTCTGAATGTTTAGTATTACTCTTAATCAGTTATTCATAAATATCTGTAGTTCATGCGATAGTGTTTTCATCATTTTACAGACTCCAAACCATATAGTAAAACTGTCTTCACATTTGTATTACAGATCTTGGAGTTTGGTGTTTGAGAAACTAAAGATATGTAATAAGAAAGTATAAATAGATAATGCATTTTTCCTCAATAGTTAAAGTTACTGCATTTTCCAAACATCCACCAAAAACAACACAATTTGTCGAAAAATAATCCAGTGGCAGGGAGGAAATTATTTTTAATCTGGCATGATAAAGGTTAATGGGATTGCTAAATAAGGTAAACCAAACCTTAATTTAGAGGTTCTAAAATTTTATTAAACATGGAGAACTTTAAATATACACAATTTTATGACAAGCCCATTTGCTGATGCTACTGTAATTAGAGTACTGTTATTATTGTGAACGATCACCATATAGAGACAAAATACTCATGCTTCTGTGGGAATGTCTCTTTATAAACTCGAAACTTAGACAAATTTACAAGAATAATCTTCCTCTTATGCGTTTGCTCTCAAACTACTACAGATTAGCAGAATGCAGCCCAGACAGAATGTGTTGTCATGGTTTACAGCTTGGCTGTGAGATTTCTGCGCTGTTCAGCCTGATACACCCAGTATGACTTCTGGGTCACTTTGATCCTATCCAAAGGATGGGACACTCAATCCCCATCCCCCAAATCTTCTTACTCGCCTCTTATAACAGTTTCACTATTCTTTGCTCCCCATTGGGGCCAAAGTATAACATTAGGGAGCCGTGTTAGCGCACTGGCTTCGCATATGAGTGGTCCTGGGTTCATTCCCCAGTTGAGGCGGAAATGTATTCAGATCGCAACGGCTCCCAGGTCGACCCAGCCTTAAATGGGTACCGGATTAATCCGGGAAGTAAAGACTGCGAGGGAGAGGAGATGGCTACCGCCCTCATTTGCAGAGCCTGTGAAATGTGAGATCGCTAACATCTCACACCCCTACGGCATTAATACATGCTATGGGTTACTTTACTTTACTTATAACATTAGTGCAAGAATAATCAATTTCCTTAGATTTGTTAATGACTGTCTTGAATCTTGTTATGACATAGAGCTCTATAGACTAGAGTTTAAGAACTTGTTCAAGTCTAAAAATAGTGCAACCTACCTGTGTGAATCTGTTTAGAAAAGATTGCGGCAAACCCTTTCTACCTCCACCTTGAGATAAAGGATTCTGGCATGCAAAGATTCTGGTCTTCTCGTGCTGAATATGAAAGGTTTTACCCAGTTCAGGAATGTACACTTCAGCACGGTGATCAAAGCAAGCATTCAGCCCTTCTAACACAGATTGAGATGCAAGGTTCAGCTGCAATAATAGCAAACATTAGATATGAGGAAGTGTACTCACGCTATAGTTAGCTGTATATGATTGTGCGAACTGGACACACAAACAATTTAGATGACAACAGAAATATATTAAAAAAATTATAAATTAAAAAATATAAAACAACAAAAGTATAGACACGTATTACAAAAAATCCAAAAAAATCACTAAGTAATTAGTAATATTTTCAATGATGCACACTTATCATCATCAATCTAAAAGCTCTTCATCTGTGATGTAGAGGTGCCACTTTGGAAAAAACCAACACAAAAATCCTGAGATGCTTCTGCTCAGTTCATTGAGTTTTAGAATAACTTAATCTTGTTCAGTCTATAATTTATTATCAATCCATTCTTTCTTTTTTACTCTTCTTCTCCCACCATCAACTGCCCCCCTGTTTGTCAATCTTGGGAAGGGGATCATGCCTCATCATGTGCCCAAATCACACAAGTTTGTGACATTTCACTATTGCCAGATGTTCTTGTTGACCTGGAGAACATCTTTTGCTCTCACATACTTGGAAAGAAGATGGGCACCACCAAGCAAGCCTTTAAGTCACATATATGTTATAATTCTTCCATGATCAATTTTCTATCCTCAGCAACTTATACAGGTAGGTTTGTTTCTTTCATGAATTAAGTCATTAGTCGAAGATCGTAGCGAGTGCCCAACAGCATCACTTCCAGTGTGGGACCAGGCTAATCCTCTGGTCGCTACAGAGTGAACATGTCTGCAAGGTGTGTTGTGGAGTTTATTGATTCTTTTGATTGTGAAGATATGCTATTAGTCTACACTGTTCTGTGTGAAGTGTGAAGATGTTAGTTTGCTGTGATCTGTCCAATGTTAGGATGGGATCTTGCAGAAAGTAAAAGAGCTGTTCAATAAGTCCCTGTACTGATTTTTTCTTAACACCCAAATCTTAATACCCTTAGCAGAGTTTTGCTACTTACCAGATGCATGTGATACTAATGTATGTGTGAAATCAGAAGTATTTAACTTTGCGCAAGTGCTGTGTGTCATCATATTGATGAAGGTAACCTAGTTTGTTTCGTTCCATTTAAAAAATGGATGCTAATCTTTAACAATGTGTTTGCATTGATGTTTGCTTTCAACAAAAATATTCAGACACTTTTGAAATGCTGCAATCAGTTTTTGGAGAATGCTGTCTAAGTAGATCTAAACCATTTGAGTGGTATTCCCATTGAGAAAGTGGATGCAGGTTCTCTGATGATGATCCTGCCAAGACTTGACAGCTCCAAGTCCAGTGTCAAGACGTTAATTGTGTTTTTTGATGTTGATGTGCTGGTTCATCATGAATATATCTCGTTAAAATGTAAAAATCTACAAAACAGTTCTGCGATGTCTCCACAAAGCTGTGGTGTGCAGTAATTGCTCTGAGTAGTGTCGCACAGGCAATTGGATCGAGTATTAAAGACTGCCCCGGAAACCAAATAGATTTATGAACACAACACAACATTCCATTGTTCGAAAACTTCCGTGCTTACTCGATCTTGCTCTGTGTGACTTTTTCTTGTTTCTGCAACTAAAAGATTATAATAAAGAAAATGAGAGGTTGCAGATTCGATGACATTAAGGACATTCAAACAGCCAATAAGAAAATTGGGGGCTATTTCAAGAAGTGCCTGCCAGGAGTATTTATTCAGTAACAGGAGTGCTGGAATAAGTTTAGAAAATCACAAGGGGATTACTTTGAAGGAGAAAGAACCAACTAGTCTGTATATTGGTTTTATGTAAGAAAAAAAATCAGTCCTAGAACTTATTGAGCAGCCCTCATAAATGACATAATGAATGTGATGTATACTACTCTCTTGTTTATCCCACAATCAGATCATTCATCTAGAATCTAATACCCTTCAAGTTAGTGATAATTCTAGACTCACCTCATCAAAAACAACCCAGTGTCCAGCCTTTAATGCTTGCAAGAATGGACCATCTCTCCAGGCAAATCTTCCACCTTCCTCTCCTTCAACTGGCAAGTCAGCACCAAACAAGTCTGTCACATCCTGAAAAACAAAACAAATATGTCCATGAAAATCTAGACCTTATGCGACAGATATAACCATCTCCTGAAAAGGAAAGAGACTACCATCTTCCAACTTCGTACCCAACATGTGCAGCTTAGCAAACACCTGAACAATATCAACCAAAACACACTCCAGGGTGCTGGGTGTGAATCTCATCATTATGACACTGTTGATCAGCACCTTTTTTTAATGTCCTGCGCTGAATGATAGAAAAATGTTTCTGTCTTCAGGGCCAGATAAATTGAATATCATATTTGAAACAAAACAACAGCTCACAAATATTGCATACATCACACAATGGCATTGAGTCAGAGAGCATGGGCCATGGATCGCTGGATCAGCAACCAACAGACAACACATATTATTCTTGTTTTAAGGATATAGAATGAATATATATTTTTAATATTTTGTAGCATACATATCTTGTTCAGGATATAACCATAAAACCCAGCATTTTTTATCTGTAGTGATTTTCTTAGCAGTATTTATATTCACCGGGTGAATACCGGGTGTTCCGGTGTGTTTTCAAAATGGAGGAATGTTTTTCTTTCATTCTTGGATTACTCGGTTGTTCGGACTACTGCCAACGTAAAACCTACCACTGTTTATGAACCAGGACACACGCAAGAATTGAAAGACCTGGCAACACAAAGACAGAAATGGAAAGCTATGGTTTCTGCCCTATGCGCCGCCTATGGCCCTGGAGGAACATAACATAACATTTATATTCAGTAGTTTGCAATTGTTTACTGAATGGTATGAATGTATATTTGCCTGCGGTGAGACTCAAACCCAATACTTTGGCCATCACAGCCCTGTATCTTTATCACCACAGAGCTGGACAATGAATATACAATAAGTAATAATAAACGGTACACAAGAAAATTGGAACCAAGTCCATACTGAGATTACTGTTATAACATCTAGATTTTATAGTTTTATAAAAACTATAAATGAGAGGTCTTATAGTGTAGTGTCTAAGTCACTTGCCCACCAAAAAGTAACCTGGGTTTCGTTACTCATGGTTTGAAGAAAAATACTTGTGTGGTTCATCCATCCACCAGATAACGGAAATCAGAGTTCATGCTCTGAGAAGGTCTCAGAATGTTGCTTTTGATACTGAGTATGTGCAGTACACTTCTTAGTCAATTTCTCATCAACCACTGGCTAGGCAGATGAGCACTCTTCAGAAATTTAAGTTATAATAATGATTAAGATCTTTCATCATCAGGTAGCATATCCTGAACAGGATGAAGCATTACAACATTTCGAAACCTGTCTATCTCGAGCTAGTCTTCCTGCTTCTGTTATTGTCATATTCAGGTGGTCTTTGATGTCTTGCGTCCATCTTCTTCTTGGTCTGCCTCCTGTTCTTGCCCTGGCATCATCCTCTCCTTTATGGTATTCTCTAGGCCGCCACAGCGTTTGATATGGCCAAAATATTGCAGTTTTCTGGAAAAGAACCATGCTGTTTAGCCTGTTTTCTTTTAAAATAATTTCTCTCAGGATGGCTACATTGATGGTCTTTTTGGTCCATGGTATTCTGAGGGTTTTTCTGTCACATTTTGTTGATGATTATCTGGAATTTGCACTAATATATTGCTACTGGGAATAGGCATGGAATGTTTTAGCTCTTAGGAATGTTTTTTTAAATGTTAGTTTTGCAGTAGCCATATATTTTTCATTTGTATTATCTTCTTTGACACGATAGCCAAAATCCTTCTGACTTCGTCACAGCAACCACCATTACTGTTGTAGCTAACCTCCTGACTTTTTCACAGTAATCCCCATTACTGTTGATAAGAGAGCCAAGGTATTCAAAACTGGTGACTCTTTCTGATTTGCTGTTGATGATACAGGTTGAGAACTTGCTAGTGGTTTAGTTTTGCTTCTATTCACAAATAGGTTTTGTTTTTCATTATGTTATTTAACCTCTAGGACTCTGAATTAAAAAATTAAGAAACATCCCCTTGGGCCTTAATTCTTTTTTGGAAAATTTGCGTTATTGATGGTGGGTGTTTTGAAAGCATGATAACTTTTTTGTTTTAAAAGATATCCAAATAATTTTTGCATATCTAAATAATAAAGGAGTGAATAGTGAATATAGTCATGTTTTTTTGTTGTTGTATGTATAATATGACAGTTGTGAGCAAGTTGTGAAGTTGAAAATTAGGGGGGAAAAAATCGCAAAACGCCATTTTCAAATCGCACATATAACTTCTTGACGATCCTAATACTTGAGCAATGTGTGGAAACATTGATAAAATCCTCATAAATACCTATACTTATTGTATATATATTGTTTTATATCAAAACTAATATAATATGAACTAAAAAAATAAAACGTAAAGAAATTGCACATAACGGCCGTCCGGTCAAAACTAGGTCTAGGCCGACACGCAGCGTAATTATTGTCTATGCACACACGTGGCACCCCTGATACATATTATTTTTGTGTTTTTGAACGACTATACAAACATTATTATCAAATAACAACATATTAAACACAAAAAACAACAATTAAAATATGTATTCATGATCATTAGCCATGCCATGCGGTACTCAATTTGATAGTAAAATATGGCTATAAAATGGCCAATGTCGCTCTAGAAATTCTTTGACAAAACCAGCCAGCTTTCTCCGTTCTTGCAATCGTAATGAGTAAAGGAATTTGACCGTTAAACTGTGATGCATTCCTAGCTTCGTTTGGCGGGTTCTACACGTCACGGGATCATTACTTCGTGAAGTTCCGTACTCTGGAATCGGGCGATGTCGTATGTAGCGGGATTGCGCCCGCAGGCACAATGTACCCCTGTGCTCATAGGCGCAATATTGCGACCACAGAGTCGTAAAGGTTAATGGAGTTTATGAGGTGTTGGAGACCTGCTTGACTGTGCCAATAATATATCGTCAGCATATCTTAGTTCTGGTATCTCATGACCTCCGATGTTGAGTGTGTCGAAGTTATTCCTCTGTTGGTCATTTCTTACTAGCTAAGCAGATGAGTAATTATCAGAAATCTAAGTGTTATGATAATGATTCAGACCTTTATTATGCTGAAGTCTGATGTACTTGGTTAAAAGAATTGTGTTTTAATATGACAGCCAACCTACAACAAGAAAATACATACAAGTGCTTCGTGAACTTCTGTATAAACTAAAGTCCCTTCTGTTCTCTTATAAGAGAATTTAATGTGTTGTTGGAACACAAAAGAAGAGCAAAGAATATCAGCACTGTTATCTGCTACGCATGTCGTAAGAGGTGACTAAGTAGGTTTTTGGGTGGAGTTTGATTTCCCATCCCATAGATAGTCAAAGTGATTTGCAAGCCATGCTTAAGTCAGATGTGCCAGGCCAAAAAGCAGAATACAAACGCAAAAGAAGAAGTGGCGTATTTCCTATTTAACCATTTGTTATTTTACTTTCGACTAGTTCTATTTGTATACTGCATCTACATAGCCTTCACTGGTGATTGGTATAATGGCCAACATGTTTTGCTGCTTCTTCTTCAGCGTTCATTCTCAAACTCCCACTGGATTTCTCTTGTAGCAGGACAATGCTTCTACTAGATATCCAGCAGGATGTAGTTCAGAGAATGGAAATGCGTTGAGTCACCGTTTTATCTGCGCCAATGGCCCAACACATCTGTCTTCGGCGGGTTTTATTGCTTGAAGGCTAGTGCCATGAATTCCCAGAAATTCAGTCACTCCTTAATCCATTATTCCTTGGACTTCCCCTACCTCTGCGAGTTTTCATTTTTATACTTCTTTTACTTGAGCTTCGCTTTTTCTTCTTTTACATTGTTCATTCTCAAACTCCTGCTGGGTCTCTTCTGTAGCAAGACAATGGTCCTAATAGATTTCCAGTAGGTAAGATTTCCAGAGAATGCAGGTGCATTTTATTTGAACCAATGGCCTGACACATCAGTCTTCTGCTGTATTTTCATACCATAGGCAATTGCAGTTAAAGTTTATATCTACCCTCGTGAGATGGCCAAATAATTTTATTAACATTTTTTTTCCTATCATTTTCATAGCGTACAGCAGAGTGACAAATCATTCTGGGTAAGAAACAAAGCTCTGGAGAAACTGTCCAGAAAGATGCTCATTTTTCTTGGGAATTAACAAACATGCATCTCATTCATTTCATGTTGCAAGCTTCCTCTCATTGTGAGAGTCACTGCCATGTTTGATATTAGAAGCACAATCTCCCTCTCATTGTGAGAGTCACTGCCATGTTTGATATTAGAAGCACAATCTCCCTCTCATTGTGAGAGTCACTGCCATGTTTGATATTAGAAGCACAATCTCCCTCTCATTGTGAGAGTCACTGCCATGTTTGATATTAGAAGCACAATCTCCCTCTCATTGTGAGTCACTGCCATGTTTGACAGAAGTACAATCATAAAGATGACATTTATTAGGAGTACAAGCTCCCTCTCATTGTGAGAGTCACTTCCATGGTTAACATTAGAAGCACAATCTCCCTCTCATTGTGAGAGTCACTGACATGTTTGACATTAGAAGCACAAGCTTAAAGATGACATTTATAACCTAATTCTGGTTTTCATATTTTCACTGGTTAACTTAGAATCTCAGAACTCATGAACCCATCCTCGCTGACATAGACAATCAACAAACACAAAACTCCATATTTTTAGTCATATTTACCAGCTACTGGCATTGTTCCAAACCATTTGAATAGGTTCAACTGTTTCTGAATACTATTGTGAATATTTTACAACTAAGCATATCACAAATGTGCTCCAACCTTACAATGTCTAATTACATATTAGTTAATTGCAATTTCTCACTACATTTCACGCAACATGAGAATTGCCTTTTCCTTATCTGCATGAATCAGGTGTATACACTTAGATATTTTCCTCAAGTAAAAGAATGAATCCACTCACTGTCTGCTCTGAGAGATTTATTCTGACCAACTTCTTTCTAGCCATTCTGGCTATTGCTGCCACTAGACTGGTCTTGCCAACACCAGGTGAACCCTCAAGTAGCAGAGGACGTGGTAGTTGAAGACCCCTTAGCAGTCTCTGACCATTCATGCATGTTGTTGGAGCTTGGAGAGCAAACTTTTCAACACAAGCATCTGGCACTGGATCTGGTTATACACAAACATTAGAATCATATTCAATATAATAAACAAATAATTTCAAAAGGGAACATGCAGATAAAATAAAAAAACAATATCAACATAATGGTCATGCCTGTAGCTTATAAATATATCTAAGTTAGCTGTGTCTTTAGGTACAGATGAGACATTAAAGCAACTTTACCAGTTATGGTATTATCACAGTACTTCATTTTCTTATTATCAGAGGTGCAAAGGCAATGAACTGAATATATAGATTTATTGATTTCTGGTTTATAGATTTATTGGAAAAAAATTAAAGATGGCGTAGATTTTTCTATGACCAGACTAAAGAGGACTACGACAGACCTAGCGAGTCGGTAGATGGTTTTTTCTGTTAATAACATGTAATTCGCTAAAATAAATTTCATGTGGAGAACATTTCAACAATGGTGGGCAGCGATGTTAATAAAAAACATCTTATCCAAAGTATCTTCATTCCAAGCCTGTGCTACCAATGTCAAACATGGTCCTTAACAACAAAACATAAGAGACAACTGGTTACAACAGAGATGAGATGTCTGAGAAAAGCCACAGGAGTGACCAGAAGACACAGAATTAGAAACGATGCCATAAGAGAAAGGGTGGGTGTAATATCAATTCTACAATACATACCAACAGATACAATGGTTTGGTCATCTGGAAAGAATGCTGTGTAATTCATTAGTTTATAGAGCATATACGAAGAGAGGAGAAGCAGAAAGAAGAGCCAAGGGTAGACCTAGAGTACTCTGGATCGACAACATCAAAGAGACATTATCTGAAGCTGCCAGAAAAGCGAGAACAAGAATATTGTATCTCCCTTGACACCCATAAAGGGCAAAAGAGGAAGGAAAGAAGAAGATTCATTTCTGGTTTTTCATTATGTACATTTTCCTTCTTTAAAAAAATGGTCATCAAACAACACTCAACAAACAGCTATATCATATGCAGATCTTTCAAGCTCTATCCAGTTTCTATATGCTTCTCATATAGTTATTTTTCATTTCTTTTATGATTTTGGAAGCATTGTCTGACCACATGCTTCTAAAATATTATGAGCATAGTCCATAGGTTACCACATTAGAAAGAAAATCAGCTGTCCAGCTTCCTTTGGCTTGGAATATTTAGTGTCATATGACCTTTCTCTTTCAAGGATGGACTGCTTAAATATTGATTGGTGGATGTTGCGTTTATTAAAAATTTACATGATGGTGCTGCTAGGTCAACGCCTTACCCAATCTTAGTTTCCTTTTATGATGATAGCATGGCTGAAAACAATGGTCCCAATCTACATAATGATCCTACATCATGAACATCTGCATTTGATCAATAACCTCATCATCTTCTTCTTCTTCATTCACTCTATGATAACCAACATGTGTTCAGTGTTATTTTCGCAGAGGATTGTCAAGTACATTTTGCTGCCAGTTTCACAGAAGAGCTGCATTATTTTATCTTCCGGTCCTGCACATTCATTTTCTGCATGCAATACATACAAGAAAATAATACTCATCTTATTCTGTGTTTATCTTCAATTTGTTGCCGATGATTAACAGGATGTAATCGAGAGTTAAATATGTTGTTTCATATCAAAATAACATGATTGTGATGTCCACATATTTCAGACAAACACGTCTGATTTCAGCATAATCTTTTGGTCATTTTGACCATCTATTGGATAGTTAATTCCACCCAAACGTAGTTGACTCAGTAGTTGACTTATGATCTGCATGGCAAGTCACAGTGCTGCTTTTTCAGACTTCAGCAACATAGAAACACAAAATAATACAAAAAGATTATCTTTTAAAATTTACCTCTCTTGACATGGAATGGAGGGATGCAGAGGGTCTGCTCTGTTATAATCACTAACATCTCTCTATCACAATCTCCTGCCTGGAGTATTTGGTGATGAGTTACATCAAAGTCATGACCCAGCAGGGAAGACAGTTGCTTGTGGAGGAAGTTCAGACACATCATACGTGATGCTTGTGTGTTGGTTTCATTGATGAATGTTGTAGATCCTAAGAGAAATGTAATTATATGCATCTATGAGGCATTAGCAGGTTAATTTCTTCACATTCTCCTGGTATATGAGGAAAATAATGGATAATCTAATATTTGTACCAAAGTTAAAAAATGTAATTATAAAAAGGTAACGGCAATATCAGTTATGAGTCAGCATCATAGAACACAGGTGCTCATAGGGGCTCAGCTGCCTAGTCAATGGTTGATCAGAAATTACTTGACTAGCTTCACCTACCACACATGCTCACTAGCATAGTTGCCACTCCTCCACCTTCACAGAGTTTGAGACCTAGTACCATACTTCTTGTGGATTGGTTGAACCATGAAAGTAATTTTTATTTCAGACCATGAATAACGAGTAGACTGAAAACCAGGGTTTGCTGGTCGGTGGGCAAATGACTTAGCATTACACAATTGCATATTTTATGCGGATTATACTTAACCTTCACGACACTGTGAGTGACTATAGTTGAAAGATACATCGCATTTTCCGTAGCTGTCCGCAACTAGAGCCGTGTTTCTACACACGTCTTCGGACAATGATATCACGATTGTAAAAAACGTTATTCATCCGGTTAACAAAGGAAGTGAAAGGTGACCCAACAAGCTTCCATTTCCTCTAGTGTTTAACTAAGTAGAATGAGTTATAGATAAGTTGTGACTGTATTCAGCAGCCAATATAAAGTCAAAGTTTATCGAAATTAAAACCATTTTTAAGGAATTCTTTTCTAAATTCAGATTTCTTTTGTGTAGCCAATAATGTTAGTTCGATCAACATAGTTTAATTATAAAATAAGCAATCTAGCCCTAGTTAGCGGCATTCCATCCTGGATTTAATGTATTGATGTTTCACCATCATTCTAGACGTAGTCAATAATGTTAGTTTTGCCTGCCTGTGTTCTTGTATCGAAGCCTTGGTTTCCCCTCTCTTTCTTGCGTCCTGTGAGAGTTTATCACACTATTTGACATATAACAGTTATTTGACCACTGATCACATCATGTCACTTGAGCCGCTTATGGCTGAGCATTAAGATTACTGTCAGGAGCAATATATATATCTGTGTGTGTGCTTGCGTGCGTTCATATATATATATGTTATAATATATTATAGAAATTCTCTGATATTATAAAAAGACATACCTGCTCCAAGACTGTCTATAAACACTAAACTGGCTCCATGGATATAAGCATCTACAGGTTCAAGGTTGAAAGATGGTAGGTCATCAGTTTCCATGGCAACACTGACATCTGTGGTATGGCTTGTGGAGCATGTGTTGATGAAGGAAACCCAGCTCAGAATATCTCGAATACTAACTGTGACTCTGACGACAGTCAAAAAAGTAATTAAGAGTTACAATGTCACCATAAACAAACAAGGATGTATATAAATTGTACAAATAAAACCAAAAATAAAGTAGAGAAATTAATAATTTTTTTTTAAAATCACAACACTTAGTGCTTAAAATATGTAGACATTTTTCCACTGTAAATGTCAAACAGTCCTGAATCTATTCTCATTGTGATGTTCTTCTTCTATTGCCCATTGATTTGCCTCCTGTAACAATGTGTTCTAAGCTGTTCTCATAAATTATAATTGCCTAATTCTGATGTTGATAATAAATAACTTATGTGCACCGACCTCTTTCAAGACATCAATATTAATCTTGGTTTAGCAGTCCATGACATTAATATTGATCTGTATTAGACAGAATTCCGTGACATTATATATCAATCAATAAACCCATAACCCTTCAGGGTCGTAGGGGTACCACATTGGATGCTTCAGCACACAGAGTCCTCCATCGAATTCTATCCTCAGCGATGCGGATGAGTGTGAAAATATCTAGCCCTGTCCATTCCTTGATGTTATCTGTCCATGTCTTTATTTGTCAGCTGGAGAGGAGATGGGCACCACTAGCTAAACCTTTTGCCCACTGAAATACTACAATACGACATTATATATATTAATTTGTAATTAATGTCACAGTTAAGCTAGCAGAGTTGGTCACTATTTCCCTCTTTCTGTACTTTACAGCATGCAAATCTTAAGATTTTTTTTGCATAGTTCATTTGACAAGGAGCTATAAGGATCAGGTTTTTTCAGCAACAATTTATCTCAGCTCTGTGCACACACAGAGGACAGAAACCTGTGGCTCTGTCATATAAGAGAAAACCGAATAACAAACTCAGCATTTACCACTATTCCTTACGAGAACTCTATAAACATGCTGGGTAAAAAACATTCTTCCCACAAGGAACAGTTGTACGGTAAAGCATTTTTCATTACCTTTTCCAAATCAAGGTTAGTTGCCACTGAGAAATATTACAATATTAAGTCCTAAGCTCAGGTTAATACACCTATTAAGATTTTTGGGATCTCAACATGCTAAACAACATGGTAAATCATACAACTGTGCCACTTTGATGTGGTTATATGACGGGGGGGGGGGGGGGTGATGGCTGTCCATAAAATATGTAAATAATTTACCCCTGTCAACTGTTTTCAATAATTACACTCACCATCCCCTTCAAATTATGGCCCCAAACATGCAATATCTCAAGGAAAGAAAGCCAAGGTAGAGACAGGAAACATACTTTTTCAGTGAACACAGAAATGGGAACAGATTAGGTCAATGCACTGACATATGTGGACATTTCTGCTGAAAGTCAGAAACAGCACTTGCCCTGAAAACATATATTCTGTCAGAGATAACTATGATAAAAAATAAAATTTAGCTTTTTCAACTGGGAATAAAGTGACAACACTGTAGCATTGATCTAACTTACTCTCAGGTCAAGATCATGTTCCAAAAATATCAGCAAAATTTTCAGTTTCAGTTACAATTCTTGCTAATCGAGTTGAAATGGAAACCATTTTAGTGAAAATCTTATGGATTGCTTTTCTAATCATGTGGAATTATTGAGAATGAGTCATTCATTTTCAAAGAAGATATGAAAATGTTAGTTTTGTTATGAAAGGATGTTGGCCACATTAGGTCCGGACATTGTGCATTGAATATAAATGGTGTGTAAAATCTATCAAAGAAATTCTTAGATTTACTCTAAGATTGGAATGATAAGTTTATGATATATATATATATATGTGTTTTATTTATATTCATACGATATTATGAGCACGTTAGTTAAGGTTATGAAATAGCATACGAAATATGAACGGTATAGGCTATTCTTCAAAGAATTGGTCGGACAAGAACATGTGAGTCGGCCATTGTAAAAAAAATTGTAGCATACGGCATTTTGATCATTATGCAGTCATATAAAAAATAATGGGGGGGGGGAGGAAGAAAGTATATCATTTGTATGCATTTAGTGTAGTAAAGGTTAAATAAAAGTCCTTATCTTCAGATTAATGTGTCAAGAGAAATCAGCTCACCGTTTTCCAACATCAGAGTTCCTGAACCATTCAATGAAACCCATAATTGCATGTCCAAACCCACTTGTTCCATCCTGTGTGTTGTAGAGGTGTAGTCCAGCATGGATGTTTTTTTCAATTATTGTAATCAAATCAGCAACATCATGAGATTGAGGACACCAAATTTCTGTAAACCTGTTTCTCAAAGCTGGGGAAAGCTGAGGAAGAACATCAGTTACATTGAATTCACATACATACGCAATTTGTGTGTTGTGTTTTGGTTTTTAGTCTACGAGTCCACATTTCATAGTTACAAAAGAATACACACATTAAATCACAATCACAATTTTCAGCATGTTGATTGACCAAGTTATTTTTATTTCTGCTGGAAAGCATGAAGTTATGCTATCATTTAATTTGTGCCATATAGACTTAACACATCCAGTTTCTGCATGCTTCTAATTCTTCTTCTTCTTCTGCGTTCATTCTCAAACTCCAACTGGATCTAGCTGGATCATGGTCCTGCTAGATTTCCAGCAGGATGTAGTCCAGAAAATGGAAATGCGTTGTGTCGCCGTTTTATTTGCGCCAATGGCCCGACACATCCGTCTTTGACGGAGCTTCTAATTCAAATGAGCTTCCATAGTCTGGATCATCCTTCCAAGCTGACACAGGTACATGTGTGTGTAACAGATCTTTGCCTAACAGTATATCATCCACTGTGCCCTTGGAGTCTACAGGCCAGGCCAGAACTTGTCCCTGGATAGAAGTCCCTAAGGGTGGGGATTAGGCATTTAGGCATGGATAGACTACTCTATCTTGTACAAGACATTTCATTGTCCTGGGTAGCAAACCTGGTTCTATTATAGGAAATGTTTAACAGTAGATTTGGACTAGGATTGGTTCCTCCTCTTAGTCTGTTTCATCACAGAAATCTCATAAGCTGTTAATACTGCATGTTTCCCGTTAGGGAGTTGCAGAGAGGTTGTGCATGGCTTGTGTGATAAAAGCTTAATGTCCTTGTTGTCACCATATCATGTATTGGGGATTTTTTTTTTAAATTTACCCTCCAAAAGAAAAATCCATCTTTATTGGGAATCAAACCTGAATTTGAGGGTGGGGTTGGCTCAAAAGGTCAAAGGGATCTAGAAGCCGTGGTGAAGTCAGATGTGGCAGGCTGAAAGGCAAAGATGTCTCAGCCAAGTTATAAAACATTATACAGAGCATGCCATTCTCTGAATTACATCCTGCTAAACTGCAAGAGTTTGGGATCAAACACAAAGAACTTTGATTATATGTGTCCCACAGAAAGTTGGTGCACAGTATGATACATACAGTAAAGTCATTAATCATCATGCTCTAGATCTGTTATGACACATTAATGTTACTAAAATTACAGCTACTAAAATATGTAATGAACAACTAGCTTTCATTATGGCATGTTTATCTGTTAATAAGTCCAAGGAAGCTATTTATGAGCAGTGGAAATAAAGGCCTCTTTGTCATAACAATTGCACTACGTGTACTGAAAGGATTTTTTAATTCCATCTATGAAAGACAAAAGTCCAGTCTAGCCATTCTGGCACACTCCCAATCTTGTAAAGAATAACAATATAAAAAAAAATTTCTAAAACAAATTCGAACCTCCTTCTTGCCAAAATCTCCACCAGGATTCATGGTAGCAAACACTTGAAAGTTTTCTGCAGCTTGTAATGTTTCTACTTCTGTTTCCCCACTTCCTCCTCTCTCCGCTAATAAAATAGTTCTCTCTGGCTCTAGAACACTGGAAATAAACAGAGCTTTTGTTATTAATTCTTTACATCCAACTTTCTCACAAAAAAGTATCTTCAGTAAAAAATATTTAGATGTTTAATTACTTTAACAACAAACATGTGACAGAGCAGACAAGATGCCAATCTCTAAATCTTTAGAAACTCATGTGGTTGCATCTGTGTCTCACCAATGGCTCATTAGACAAACCATCCATGCAACAGAAAACCTTAGTAGATGACATGCCGTTATATTGAGATTATCTTCTTATAGAAGCTTCATGGCACGTCATCTATACAATTATGCTTCTCATGCTTTTATTTTGTTATTGCAATGTGTTTTAATATTTGTATATATGTGGTTGGGAGAGATCCAGAGATGTACTGCACAGCATTGGGGAGGAGGAAACTGACAGCACTGTTTTTCCTATGGATGAGGCCCATCATAGAGGTACAGTGACTCAGGACGTGACAATCCTTTTGACTTGAACATTTGGTTGCATGCCTGGAGCAATAAAGAATATCGGCATAACCAGCAATCAATTGGTGGCGGGGAATGAGCTCAGTGAACCCTATCTTGGCTACAGTGGCTAGGAACAGTGCTAGGAACAGTGGTTGAAACCTACCTTCCTGGTGGTGTGATAGTTATTCTCTGGCTCTGGCCCAGGGTGGGCCGAAAATTCACAGACTCCCCAGCAATACTGCCATTTTAATGGCAGTGGGTCATAGGGCATGAGCCCATGGACCGCTGGATCAGCAACCAACAAACCAACCAAATCTTTAGAATGGTAGGTTTTAGTTCAAGATAGGTCAGTAAAAATTAAGTTACATTTTTTTCTGATGAAATCTCTTTAATCATAAACAAATTACAGAAAGGTTTACCTGGTAAGATTAAACAGACAAGAGAAACATTTTACCTGTTCAGTCTTTCCAATACAGAATCATCAGCAAGTGAGATCTCATCAATGAGGAACATAGAGCCTTCTTTCATGGCTATAACCAGTGGACCATCCTTCCATTCAAACAACAGGTTGTCTTGGCTACTCTCCTAAACAAGAAGATGTGCTCACATTAATGAGTCTCACTGATTTTCAATTATGTAATATTTTTAATAACGCATTTGCATGTAGGTCACTTTCTTACTTACTTATCCATTCCAGGGGTTGCGAGCTTTCACTCTTTCTTCTCTGTGTCAGGTGGTGGTAGGTGCATGTCTTCTTCAGCTGTGTTGTGTCTGTATAATGGGGGTCAGTGGTTGGGGGGGGGGGGGTGTTGGTTGGTGGCAACAGTTGTTTTATTAGGTCTTGTAGCGAGGGGCATTCAGTAAGATGGTGTTTTACTGTACTGTTTCCTCTTCTTGTCTGATGTAGTGGTTGTAGTATGGTGTTTTGTCTGCGGTAATTCTTTGTAGATGTTTGTTAAGTTGTAGATGTGTTGTTCGCAGCCTAAATAATGTGGTTTGATCTATGTGGAGTAGCCTATTTATGCTGTTGTGTGGATTTGGTTGGGATATAACTGCATATAGCACTCTTCCTTTTGAGCCAGTGGCCCAATGGTCCATCCATTGTTAAATGTGTTAAAATGGAGAATGTGTTAAAATATGTGCATACATCATATTTTCATGCTAAAATAACTACAAATATCTATATCATTTCATTAAGTCAACACCAAAATCAATGACATCAATTTGAAGGAAAAAAATGGTGCATAATTAAAGTTTAATTTCTCAATGAAACTTACAGAATCTTCATGTGATCTAACTGGTCTAAGACCACCAAGGAAGTCTGCACTCTCAGTATGCATGTGACAGTTGATGCTGAGCAGATTTCTTCCTTGCATTGCTGCATACAGTTGGCAAATTGTGGTTTTCCCAACACTGAACAGACATAAGAGATTGAGTAAGAAATGATTAATAAACTAAAACACAATTTCCGAAATCAATTTATAAATTAATTATCAAGGCATAATGCTGACTTACATCCCTCAGTAAGTCACTTGTCAATAAAAAAAAATACAGGAGTAACACTGTAGTCCCCAATACACGTTCATGACATAGTCTAGGAAAACTTGACTTTGTAAAATTAAACATTTCCAAAAGTAGTAAAGGTCATGTTTCAGGTCAGAGACATGGTGAAAATATTGTATGGACTCCCCCCCCCCCCCCCCCGATATGCTAGAAATGATATGATTAACACTGAGTTAGCTTCTTTTATATGATGTGCATTTACACAATGCTGTCCCCCTGTTAGCTTCTTGGTTCTGTAGAGGCTACCCTGCTCTTCTAGTGTCATTTTCAAAAAGTCCTTGATATCCTGTGCCTATCTTTGTCTGCCTCTTTATCTCTTTCATGGAATCTTACCACTGGAATCTTACCACTTCATTATTAACCTGTTCTTTTAGCTAGCTACTTTTCACTTATAACGTTTATTCTGGAGCCCATTTCTTGAGTTTGGATCTAACTGAATCCATTTCTGATTTAAAAAATGTTCAACTGAGGTTTAAATCAGGCCCCTGGACTATTGGTCTGGAATCATTTCAAGGCTGACATTACATCAGCTGCAAATGTAAAAGATACTTCATCTGTACCTATGTAACCAATAACAGGTCTGTCACATTCCCAAAGTCACCTCCATCACTGAAGAGAGTTTCATGTGTGCCCCGCAATGTCATCTATGGCATCATCTATAGACATTGCACCTTTCAGGATCAATGCTCGCCAGTCATATGGATATCATGTTCCGTCATTTCTATTTGTCTTGTTTCATGTGTATTTGGGTGTGCTTTGTATATTTTCTGTTTGTGTTGTTTCATCTCTGACCTTGTTTCAACCCTTCAAACCGTGCAAATAGCTATATCGTTATTTTAAGTTACGACTTTTTAAGTTTCCGAGATAGTGCAATAGTATATGAAATTAAAAAGTTGGTATGTTGTCACGTGATTTGTCCACTGATTCTTGTATTGTACCTTTGTAATATAATAATAGAGCAAAGAATTGCATTATTTGTTTCATATTTTCTTCACAATTCAAGTGTTCACATATTCTCTATTTGTACATTACAGACAAAACATACCCTGTGTCTCCCACAAGCAAAATTGGTTCTTTAAACCTAATGGCTTGACCAATCAAAACAGCCAGTCTACGCATACTGTGTGTCCAAACAACATGGTGAAAGCTTGGCAGTGATTGATTGATAACACTGTTCAACATGGTTGCCACAGGTACTGACGTCTGAGGCAACACTGTATAAAGTGCATCTATCTGCAGTTTCCGTTTAAGGTGCTTCTCTATAACTTCTTTGATGACAACTTCCTCTTCTGGTTTTCTCACTCTGCCAGCGAGCAACATGTACCCTGTAATAAAATATTTTAAAAATAAGAATGAACCAAACAGGTAAATAAGACACCACTTAGACAAGATGGACTAACAATAAAATTGGGGGTTATGATTTATAAACAAGAAAACATACAAATTACAATACTAACAAAACATTTTCAATGTTTTGACCAAAAGGCCTTTATCAAGATACACACAAAACATCAAAAGACGACATATAGAAATGATCACAACACACAAACGTGTCCAACCGAAATATGGAAGTGAGATGCCGGAAGGACAGGAACAGGAAGTATATAAAAAAAACGTAAATATAGATCGAAACGAAACTAACAAAAAGATGACATAAATGACGGAATAAAATGAATAAAGACAAAGACCACACCAATCGAGAACTAGACAAATGAGTGGTTGGAATTTAGTCCAAAAGGCTTGGGGGTGCCCAACTAAAAAATAAGATGATTTTCTAGAGCGTACCTAGATCTATTATCAGTGGTGCAGAATCTGATGGCAGTGACCTGAACATCAAGAGCACCGCCATTGGTCATTGCCGTTGATGTGTGTGGCAACAGGAGTGGGTGTTCTGTGCTTGATGGCATGAAGATGGTTACAAAAGCAGATTACCAAGATGCTTGCCACAGAGTTTACATATGATCATGTAAAGAACATTACGGGATTCACATGTCTTGGGAAATGAAACGGAGCGCATCTGAACAACATAAGGACATGTATAGCAACGGCCGAGTAAGCAATGAACAGTACCAAAATGGTCAGGGACAGAAGACTTAAGGTGGCTATAGACCAAGATGTCCTTCAGATTTTTGTCGCTTAAAAGCCAACAGAGGTAAGTCCTGGAAAGCAGCACGTGTGTCAGGATCAGACGAGAAGGGAATAATATTTAATGGTGCGTCGGACAGAAGAGTTATGGGGATGAAAGGTAAGACAAATTTAACTCAATCAGACGAGCAGGAAGAACCCTGAGAGCAAGTTATCGAGGTGAGACAACTGGTGTACACGGAGCCAAGTGGAAGAAAGAATGCTGTCAGGGAATGAGTATCTATGGAAAAACTCAATCATCTCATTCACTGACAGTATTCTTTCATCCGCATGGCTCCATTGATTGTTGCTGTTTGTGACAGGGTGCTGCCAAGATATACAAACATATTAAAATATTGGCAGTATTGAGTTTGTGCCCTTTTACTGTGATTACTAGTTCTGTGTAGGGGACACCTAGCGCTGGTTGATACATTAACTAATGTCTTCGCTGTGTTGATGGTGAGACCTAATGCATCACAGGCTGAAAAGAGGTCCATGCTGTCCTGCATGTCTTTTAGACTGGTAGCGTTTAGTGCTTTGACATTGTTTAGTGCACAATCATCGACAAAAAATAGGTTGTGAACAATGTCCGCTTTAGTTTTGGTCTTAGCCTTCAATCTACTAAGATTGAAAGCCCCCCCCCCCATCAGTTCGATAGCGAAAGCAAATTCCTGCACTGTTATTTCGGAAGGCATCATTTAACATGGCAGAAAACACCATGCTGAAGAACATCAGAGCCAGGACACAAACCTGTTTGACAGCTAGTTACTGGAAACGGGTCTGAGTGTGTGCCATCATCTTGCACACAGTAGGTCATACCATCATGAAATTGACGGAATTTTGGTGAATTAACGAAAGTTGGTGAATTTTTCAGGACATCCAAAGTTGGCCATGATCTTCCATAATCCTTTGTCATTTATAGTATTGAATGCCTTAGTTAGGTCAACAAATGTGTGTAGAGAACAATGTTCTGTTTGCGACACTTTTCCTATAGTTGTTTGGCAGTGAATATCGTGTCAACCGAAGCTCTGCCCTGTCGGAAGTCACATTGGCTCTCTGTGAGGAGACCTGTCTCAAGATGGGCTTGCAGTCTGTATAAAAGGACCCCAGCCAGGATCTTAGCTGTTATAGTGAGCAGGGATATGCCTCTGTGGTTGTCGCAAGCTAGGTGATTTCCTTTTCTCTTGTATAGATGTATCATGGAAGCATTGTTAAAGTCTTGTGGTATCGCTTCCAGGTTTCATAGTGTCTGGAAGAGCTCTCTGAGTTTAGCAATAATAACAGGACAACTGATGGCATAAACTTTGTCTGGAATGGAGTCTGGACCTGGCACTTTTCCTATGGACAAATTTGAGATTACTTTCTCCACCTCCTCAAGGCAAGGGGGCTCCGATAATGAAAGACTGATTGGTATTTGCGTGATGTATGCCAACCGCTTCATTGTTGATGTTGGAGTGGCAGTTTAGAACATTTCCAAAATGTTCAGCCCAGCGTTTGAGAATTTCCTCTCTGTCAGTGATTTCTGCCATGATGTTCACATCACCATGGTCATACTATATTGTGTACAGTGCTACATTCACTCATCTTATTATACAAGGGAGAGGGAGGGGAGGGGTCCTTGGGGTGCAGGGAATTTGAAGACAAAAGATGTGAAAGAAAGGCAATTGTACCCTTCAAATCAGATTTATTCTGTATCCGTCCCTACAGATAGAAAATCCGTGAAAGAAGTAATTGAAAGGCTGCAATTTGAAAGTTTAGTAGTCCAAATGAATTTTACACTGGCCTGCTCCCTGACAGTATTTAAAGATGCAAACGGCTATCACTATTCTTATATAGCAATACTCTTCAGCCATTGTTGAATTTCGATGCGCCACTCGTATGTCCCTCACATTTCCAATACAGCATGAACAGTCTTAGTCATGGAGCTGAAGCTAGTTCTAAGGAGTTAGGATCGTAAGGATCTATGAGCCACTCGTATGTCCCTCACATTGCCAATACAGCATGAACAGTCTTAGTCATGGAGCTCAAACTAGTTCTAAGGAGTTAGGATCGTAAGAATAGTTGACTAACATGGTTACAATAATACATTTCAATATTAAATAGTCTGTGAATCAGGACAGAACACTGGTTAGTATGCTGTATTTAATATCATTATATACAGCACTGGCTTGCCATTTATAAATTTCACTGGCAATACAATGTATGTTTTGGTAATTTTTGTATTTTTGTCAATTTGAAATTACAAGTTGTTTGGCCATATTTTACTTGTCATTTGACTATAATCAAAATATCTGGCAATCTTGTTTACTAACTCCTCTGCCATATGATCTGACTCACTTTCACAGTGTTGAAGTATATTTGTACAAAATGAAGTAGATTCTAAATAATTTTTAAAAAAACAATTTTGAAAATAATTTGGAATAATATTGATAAAAAAATGTAACATCTCACCATGTTCTGCCAAATGTTGGTCCCAGTCATAAAACTTCTCTCCTTTGCCAGCCTCTGGGCAGTTGTATCTTTCAGCCCATCTAAAAAGATCTCGTAGAGTCATGAAGCCATGCTTGCCAGAAAATATACCAGAACCACGTCGACGAGTCTGACGGTAACAAATGAAAACTAAACATCTTAGCAACAAACACATTCAATATTTATTAGAACCTTCCATTTCTCTTCTCCATATTGTTTTAAACAAGATGCTGGAAAGACTACGGGTAACGAAGACTAACTCAATCATCATGTATTTTCTTCTTCTTCATTTGTTTTCAAACTCCTGCAGATTAGCAAGATATAGTTCAGATAAAAGATTATATTATCATGGAATACAGCTTGGCTGTGATATGTGTGCGTATCGGTCAGACACATCTAATATCATCATGGCTTCTGAGTCACTTTGACCCTCTATTGAAGTCGTTAGAAACCTACGGCCCATGTACCAGTCCAAATACCCATCCCACAGGTCCCTAAATAAAAATCATAACTGCTGACGATGCTACTAAAAATAATCCAAGTGCCTAGTTCAAGCTTTGTCTAGAAAACATGACTAATAAATTGTATATAAGTCTACACCTATTATATAGGTGCAATAATATACATATTGTCCATTTGTTAAAAAAATCAATGTATATTTAGTAACATTAACATGGGTAAGTAAGCTTTAATATAATTTTTTTTCCGTCCGGCTGTGTATTTCTGCATCCAGCCGTGAGGCCAATAAAAAAATTGTTGCAGGCCCCTACTCTATGAGCCAACTCCACACCAAAACCCCCCTAGTTGAATCTTACAACATGCATGGCAGATAGCAGTATCACTATTATTTACTCTCCTTTCAGCCTTCTCTAAACAATGGGCGTGATACATTGATTTTTAAAAAAAATGATTAACTGCCTTTTAATAATGATACTAAAGGATGAATATGATTCATATTAGAAAACAACCTACATCAGTATACAGAATGGTATATATTATAGTAACTATTAAGCAGAAGTTCTAAGAATTCAACTTCATGTGAAAGTATGATTAAAACTGCTTTCAATAGTGAAACCAAAAAAATTTGCATGGTTTGGACATGGTTCTTCTCATGTATGCCAACATGATTCCCTGTCAAAAACAATACTGCAGGGAACCGTCAAAGGTGGAAGAAGCAAAGGAAAAATAAAAGCATGGACATGGACAGACATCAAGGGCTGGACAAGATAAGATTTTTCCTCTCATCCACATCTTTAAAGATACAAATTGCTGGGGAACTCTGTATGCTGAAGCATTCAATGTGGTCCCCTATGACTGATAAGTTACTTGATTACAGGATGGGACAGGATGACAAAAACTCACCCATTCAAGCATACAGACCACATATAGTGTTTACAAATCAAGTGCACAGACCATGAATAAGCAATCTCCAGTAGGTCTTTAGGTCTTTATCCTTGGCTATTTTTTAAGCCTCATTGTGAAGTAGTAGTAGTAGGCCCTATTCAGTCTTTCCAAACAATAGTATTATGCTATAAGAGATATAATTTACAATTCATGGCGGTGATCGATGTGACTCACAAGATAATCAGAGCCACAGTCTTCCACGACATGTACAAGGAATCATAAGCCCACTTGTAATGTTGTGCGCTATTGTGTGTCTTCATGCAGCCCTCCAGCTATCTGATTATAGTTATAAATGTCTAGAAGTAATAAGTAAAAATAAATTCAGTGAAGAAAAATTTGGTGCTTTCCTATACAAGTAATGAGCTAGAACAAATAGTTGAGGTTACACATCTATCTATCTATGTTCCTTCAGCGCTGATTATGGTGCATAGGGCAGAAACCAGAACTCTCCAGTTAAAACGATATGATGCTACTGTGTGTATCATGATTCTATTACACTAGCGTAGTAGAAATAGAAATGACAACAAAGGAAATACTAAAACTAGCCAATTACAGACAAATGATGTCTACTAGTTAGAAGACAAATATAATTCAACTAATCATCTACATCAGGATTTTCATTCATGCACATTTGTTCTTTGAATACAACTCTTCAAACTCTTATCCTTCCCTATTTTTTTAAAGGTCATACACCCTGATATAACCAGGATGAAATTGCACCTGTGGATGAAAAAGGTGATCCTGGCCAAAACAATTCTTTAATTACTTTTCCACCAACCCCCATCAAGGCCAACTCCTTGAAGTGGAGATGAGGCTTAGTCCAGCCAACAGAGGCTGGAAACTGATATTGGTTGAGCCATTCCTGACATCAAGCAGGACTACAGTCTGCTCAAGATACACTGGTGATGATATCAGAGATACCAGGTAGAGAGGCGCACCAGCAACAATGGTATCACGCAACATAACTAGATAACAAGTCTTCACAACAACAAATATCCAATAGCTTTCAAACTGCTGCACTAAATCAAAGCTCAATGTACAGAATAGGAATGCTTACCTGTAACTCCAACATAACAGCCACAAGTTTTTTAGCATAAGACAAAGGAATGCCACATCTTTCATGCAAGATGATTTCCAGTTCTGAAGGCGGTATCCCATCAAAATGAAGTTCAATGAAACGGTTTCGGAAAGCTCTGGATAGCACCTAATTTTTAAAAATGAGAAATGTCAATTCAGATCTAAAGTACTTATTGCTAACAGGTGAGTATATATTGATATTTTATGTGTATGATATTGTTTCTTGTTGAGGAGTAAAGACGAGAACTACTGCACTCTTTCATTCAAATTGAGCAGCCACTGATTCTACTATATATATACCGCAATTAGCACCGAAGAAACAATTTTGGATAGGCAGGTTGGTGGGTGGATGGATGGAGACAGACAAGATAAATAACAGACTCAAGTGCCGTACATGATGTACTGGGCATACAGGTGTTAGTAATTGTAAAGTACCTTACATAATTTACTGGACACAGTATTAGTATGAGTAAATACATTCCTGAGTTACTGGACATACCATTGTTAGTAATAGTACACTACTTTACATGATTTACTGAAGATACAGTGTTAGTGTAGTACCTAACATGATTTACTGGAGATACAGTGTTAGTGTAGTACCTAACATGATTTACTGGAGATACAGTGTTAGTGTAGTACCTAACATGATTTACTGGAGATACAGTGTTAGTGTAGTACCTAACATGATTTACTGGAGATACAGTGTTAGTGTAGTACCTAACATGATTTACTGGAGATACAGTGTTAGTGTAGTACCTAACATGATTTACTGGAGATACAGTGTTAGTGTAGTACCTAACATGATTTACTGGAGATACAGTGTTAGTGTAGTACCTAACATGATTTACTGGAGATACAGTGTTAGTGTAGTACCTAACATGATTTACTGGAGATACAGTGTTAGTGTAGTACCTAACATGATTTACTGGAGATACAGTGTTAGTGTAGTACCTAACATGATTTACTGGAGATACAGTGTTAGTGTAGTACCTAACATGATTTACTGGAGATACAGTGTTAGTGTAGTACCTAACATGATTTACTGGAGATACAGTGTTAGTGTAGTACCTAACATGATTTACTGGAGATACAGTGTTAGTGTAGTACCTAACATGATTTACTGGAGATACAGTGTTAGTAGTGTAGTACCTAATATGATTTACTGGAGATACAGTGTTAGTGTAGTACCTAACATGATTTACTGGAGATACAGTGTTAGTGTAGTACCTAACATGATTTACTGGAGATACAGTGTTAGTAGTGTAGTACCTAATATGATTTACTGGAGATACAGTGTTAGTGTAGTACCTAACATGATTTACTGGAGATACAGTGTTAGTGTAGTATCTAACATGATTTACTGAAGATACAGTGTTAGTGTAGTACCTAACATGATTTACTGGAGATACAGTGTTAGTGTAGTATCTAACATGATTTACTGAAGATACAGTGTTAGTGTAGTACCTAACATGATTTACTGGAGATACAGTGTTAGTGTAGTACCTAACATGATTTACTGGAGATACAGTGTTAGTAGTGTAGTACCTAACATGATTTACTGGAGATACAGTGTTAGTAGTGTAGTACCTAACATGATTTACTGGAGATACAGTGTTAGTAGTGTAGTACCTAACATGATTTACTGGAGATACAGTGTTAGTGTAGTACCTAACATGATTTACTGAAGATACAGTGTTAGTAGTGTAGTACCTAACATGATTTACTGGAGATACAGTGTTAGTAGTGTAGTACCTAACATGATTTACTGGAGATACAGTGTTAGTGTAGTACCTAACATGATTTACTGAAGATACAGTGTTAGTGTAGTACCTAACATGATTTACTGAAGATACAGTGTTAGTGTAGTACCTAACATGATTTACTGAAGATACAGTGTTAGTGTAGTACCTAACATGATTTACTGGAGATACAGTGTTAGTGTAGTACCTAACATGATTTACTGGAGATACAGTGTTAGTGTAGTACCTAACATGATTTACTGAAGATACAGTGTTAGTGTAGTACCTAACATGATTTACTGAAGATACAGTGTTAGTGTAGTATCTAACATGATTTACTGAAGATACAGTGTTAGTGTAGTACCTAACATGATTTACTGGAGATACAGTGTTAGTGTAGTATCTAACATGATTTACTGGAGATACAGTGTTAGTGTAGTATCTAACATGATTTACTGGAGATACAGTGTTAGTGTAGTATCTAACATGATTTACTGAAGATACAGTGTTAGTGTAGTACCTAACATGATTTACTGGAGATACAGTGTTAGTGTAGTATCTAACATGATTTACTGAAGATACAGTGTTAGTGTAGTACCTAACATGATTTACTGGAGATACAGTGTTAGTGTAGTACCTAACATGATTTACTGGAGATACAGTGTTAGTAGTGTAGTACCTAACATGATTTACTGGAGATACAGTGTTAGTAGTGTAGTACCTAACATGATTTACTGGAGATACAGTGTTAGTAGTGTAGTACCTAACATGATTTACTGGAGATACAGTGTTAGTGTAGTACCTAACATGATTTACTGAAGATACAGTGTTAGTAGTGTAGTACCTAACATGATTTACTGGAGATACAGTGTTAGTAGTGTAGTACCTAACATGATTTACTGGAGATACAGTGTTAGTGTAGTACCTAACATGATTTACTGAAGATACAGTGTTAGTGTAGTACCTAACATGATTTACTGGAGATACAGTGTTAGTGTAGTATCTAACATGATTTACTGGAGATACAGTGTTAGTAGTGTAGTACCTAACATGATTTACTGGAGATACAGTGTTAGTGTAGTACCTAACATGATTTACTGAAGATACAGTGTTAGTAGTGTAGTACCTAACATGATTTACTGGAGATACAGTGTTAGTAGTGTAGTACCTAACATGATTTACTGGAGATACAGTGTTAGTGTAGTACCTAACATGATTTACTGAAGATACAGTGTTAGTGTAGTACCTAACATGATTTACTGGAGATACAGTGTTAGTGTAGTATCTAACATGATTTACTGGAGATACAGTTAGTGTAGTACCTAACATGATTTACTGAAGATACAGTGTTAGTATAAGTGTTGAAAATATAATGATGAATGTGAGAGAAGACATACACAACGCTGACTATCACGCTTTAAACATCAGTGGTTTTGAAATCCCTGAACTACCTTACGTAAACGACACAGTGCTTCTTTCAAATGATATAAAGGGATTGGAACTAATCAAAAACACAAAGAAATACCTAGAATCATAAAACTTATATTTAAATGCGCAAAAAACAAAAATCATGTCAACAGATATAACAACACATAAACAAAAATCAGAATAGACAATACCGAGATAGATTGTGTGGATAAATTTGAATACTTAGGAGCAAACATCAACGGTGAAGGAGACTGCATGGCAGAGATAAGGAAGAGATTGGCAATGGGATATTGTAAAATAACACATTTGGAAAAACAACAAAATAGAAACAAAATTGCTAATGCTACGAACTTTTAGTTTTCCGGTTGCAACATATGCCTGTGAGACATGGACCCTAAGTAAAGCAAAGAAGACCAACGCCTTTGAGATGAAATGCTACAGAAGGATACTTAGAACATCATGGAAGGAAAAAAATAGAAACTCAGATATTATAAACACATTGAAGATTCATGATTGTTGGTTACTAAACACAATAGCACCAAAAAAAAAAAACTACACCTGTTTGGTCATATAAAGAGACAACTGTTTAGAAAGACAAATAATGGAGGGCAGAGCACCGGCTGGAGGAGGAACGGCAGACCAAGAAGACAATGGACTGACAACATTAAAGAATAACATGAATACTTCGTTGGAAAATGCGAGCAGCATCGCCCAAGACAGAGAGGGGTTCAGGGAGTTCATTGGGAAAACAACGTTCTGGAGAGAATACATCACATGACAAACATTACATAATTTACTAGAGATAAAAGTGTTAGTAATAGTACAGTACCTTACATGATTTACTGGACATACCATGCCAAAATCTGATGTGCTAGGCCAATATGGCGCATAATTTGCCCAACATTAAAATCATGAATTTTCATGTTGCTTATTAGAAAGCGATAACTAACAACAACTGAACATACAGGTGCTAGTAGCAATGACAAAACAGACAAATATGCACAAACAGTAACTTTTCTTTTGAATTTGTTCTCTAACTCCTACTGGTTAGCCAGATGTAGTCCAGAGAATGGAATGTGTTGTGTCATGGTTTACAGTTTGACTATAATACCTATGGTTTATTGAACCTGATTTTTGACCATCTGAGTAGCAATAACAAATATTGTGATGTTTATTGTCACTGATTACTAATACAACTAATAAATAGCAGATATACCAAAAATATCATCCGAGAAGCATTCTATAAACAGCAAAGTAATGAATAATAAATCATATTTGTTATTTTATTCTAGAGAAAACCACAATTAAAACAGTACAGAGTAATGAGCACTTTCAGCCATAGGGTACATGGACATAAGACAATACGATCTAGTATTATAAAAGTCATCACTCACATCAGGTAGCAATGATCAGACTTTATGAGGATCTGTTGTCTTTCCTCTACTTGTGCTATGTGGCGTCGCAGCAGCATTAAATGATGATCGGTTGTGAGGCTACTGCACGTTTGGTCACATGATATGCAGTAAAATTGTGATGTCTCAGAACGTTGGTAACCTTCAATCTACCTTCTTGGTCTTCCTCTGCCTATTGCTATTTTCATGTTGCATGTTCTTGCTGCTGGTCATTATGGGCTCATTCTCATTAAGTGCCAACACCAGAAGATAGTGTTAGTAGTGCAGTACCTTACATGATTTACTGGACTCACAGTGTTAGTAACTCCTTCAATCCACCTTCTTCGTGGTCTTCCTATACCTATTGCTGTTTCCATTTTCATATTGTATGCTCTTGTTGCTGGCTATTATGAGTTCATTCTCAGTCTGTTTTTTCAGTATATTTGACCACAATGTCATTTCAACAGTTCTTGTAATCTCTTCATTCCTCACATGATCTCGTCTTGTTCTGTTTGTTACTTTTCTTAGACATCTCATTTCACACGTAGTAAGCTTTCTCCCTTTTCTTTAGCATCCATGACATTGATAACACAATGTTGGTATGAAGATTGAATTTATGATTTGCCCTTTATTTTCCATCGGGATAGATTTATGTTCCAAGATTGGTGTAAGTTTAAAATTTACATAGTTGTCTTTTAAGAATCCTCAATAAATCATTTATGAGGATGACTCCTAGAAAACACTGTCCCCTAACTTGGGATAGTTCAATATAATTCAGTTTTCTCATTGACAAAAGTATACATACAGTGGTAGTTTCCTGGATCTGGTTTATGGTTGTTTGTTTTGTCCTGATGAAGACTTTTGTGTTGAAACGTTTTTTGTTTCTCTTGATGTTGTTAGTGTGTTTTGTATTTTGCTGCAATACTTCTTTTTTCCCCCTCATTGCTCTGTGTTGCACCAGCCCTCACATCTTTAGTACATTAAGTTGTTCTCTAAGGAATTATTCTTTTCTACACACCGTTTGATTAATTAAAATCTATCCTACCAGTCTATCAAACTGAATAAAATCTATCCTACCAGTCTGTCAAACTGAATAAAGTAATGATCGCCGAAGAAGAAGAAACTGAATAAAGTTACCTTTCTACCACCATAAAGTCCAGGAGGGTTTTGTGTGGCAAACAGCATGAACCTAGGGTGGGCATGAACCATCTCCTGTGTTTCTGGAATGTATAGTTCCTGGTTGTCATCCAAAAGCTGTAGGAAATTTAAAGATATATTTAAAATCTGAAGTTTTTAAATACCCAATGAAATGGAGTCACTAAATAATATTACTGGGCATAAGCAATACATAAGAACTACAGTAATGAAGCTTTTAGCATGGAAAGAACAATTAGCACTGTCATATGTGCCATCTTTGGTCAAAAAGGAACTAACTCAATGCTATTACATACACATGTGGTTTCGTCTGTGGGTCTCACCAATGGCCCACTAGACAAACCATCCATGCAACAGAAAACCTTAGTGGATGACATGTCGTTATATTGAGGTTATATTCTTATAGAAGCTTCATGGCATGTCATCTATACAGTTATGATTTTGTTTTGTTGTTGAAATGTTTTTTATGTTTACCTGAATATATATGTATGCACCCTTTGTGGTTGGGAGGGAACCAGAGCAGTGCAGCACTGAGGAGGAGGAAACTGACATCACTGTTTTTCCTATGGCTGAGGCCCATCATAGAGGCACAGTGACTCAGGACGTGACAATCCTTTTGACTTGAACATTTGGTTGCATGCCTGGAGCTATAGAGAAGTTCAGCATAACCAGTAGTCAATTGGTAGCGGGGAATGAGCACAGTGAACACTATCTTGGCTACAGTGGTTAGGAGCGGTGCATAAGTTGAAACCTACCTTCCTGGAGGTGTGATAGTTATTCTCTGGCTCTGTCCCGGGGTGGGCCGAAATCCAGACTTCCCAGCAATATAATGCCATTAGGTCACAGGGCATGAGCCCATGGACCGCTGGATCAGCAACCAACCAATGCTATTACATGAGGTATTGACACCAAGAAGAGAGCTGTATTATGTTTAAACTGAACAAGTGATGTTAGTTTGTAATAAGCTGATACAACTGTTTGCAGAGTTCCTAGTCAACACTTACTATATGTAATATGGTGGTGCTTTGTTCAAAATTAGTTGTCAGATCACCATGATGGCACTCTGGAAATAGGTACTGCAATCTCCTATTTAGGATGTTCTTCAGCTTGTGGTAACTAGCTGTTATCAGCTTTGTTAATTTTGATCGCCCGTGTGTTGCCGGGGCCCGAAAACGGGGAGCAAAGAATAGCAACACTGTTTACCTTCCACGCATGTCGTAAAAGGCGACTAAGGAGGTTATGGGATGGAGTTGGCTGTCCCATCCCATATAGGGCCAATGACCCAAAACCATGCTGAAGTCGGATGTGTCAGGCCGAAAAGCGCAGATATCGCAGCAATGCTGTAAACCATGACACAATGCATTCCGTTCTCCGGACTACATCCTGCTAATCTGCAGGAGTTTTAGAAAGAACGCAGAAGAAGAAGTTAATTTTGATCATCAGATATTTTGAGCAATACATCTCTTGAACCATTTTGTGCAATGTGGAGGTTTCTCTGGAGCATTTATTTCATCATCATCAAGTGCCATCTCTGCAACGAAGGTTGGCTGCAACAGACTCTGCTACATGTTACTCTCCTGCTTGTACCTCTGTCCAGCTCCTGCTTGCCACCCTTCAACTATACCCTCAAGTAAGGTCTTCAACATGGTGTCATGTCTTTAAGTTTGCCAAAAAATTTTAGTTGTTTATTTAACTATCTTTATTTAATTAATAATACTTTCTTCATATTAAGTGCTGTTAGAACCTCTTTGTTTTCCTTTTTCCATGATGTTCTTCATATTCTTCTATATATCCACATCTCAAAGGCATCAATTATGTCTTCTTTGTTTATTCTGCATGTTTCTGAGCCATACATTAACCTTTAGCAGGCCAGATTAAAAAATACAAAACGTCTCCCTGCCACCGGATTCTTTTTCGAAAATTTGAGTTATTGATGGTGACGGTTTTGAAAATGTTTTAATTTTTAGGTTGTTAGAGATATTTAAATAATATTTGCACATATAAATAAAGAATTGAATTCTGCATATATTGGTGTAATTTCTGTATGTATGTGTGTGATACCAGATGTATGAGAAAGTGGTAAAGACGTTTTTCACACAAAAATATATATTTTATAACAAATAAAGAGGAAAAAATTAGTTTAAAAAATTACTTACCTTACTTATCAAATTGCTTGGCAACACTGTACACACTAAATCACACGTAAATCTGTTGTATTTATGTTCTTTCATTGCGAAATTATCGAAATATTGCCAGAGAAACTGTATAAAACATGTAGATTTGCAGTAAAAATCGCTCGTTGAGCTTAGGCATAGAGTCATTTTTGGTGCCACTTCAACATATTCGATATCACATATCTACAAGTCCCCAAACCAACACAGCATTCTGTATATTCACTGCTGTGAAACTAAATAACCTAATAATTCATGATTCAAGCCACGATTCAATGTTATTTTATTCAAAATACGATGAAAGAAAGGTCTATAGAACCGATCCACCATCATGGCATCGTACCTGTGTGCAAATGTGGTCAGATTAATTGCTCTTGAACGTGTTCCTTCTAGCTAGCCATTTTCAACAACGATCATTTCGTATGTGGAGATGTACCAGCTTCGATTGCGCATGTCCCCAGCTATGTGCACGGGCTGTGGTACGTGTAAATCTCACGATATCTCGTCGGATGGGTTGTGTCGCCAACAGCGCACGGCGCCATTTATTTTTGTCGACCGGTGTTAAAATAAGCATGGTGAAGGTTAACCTTCAGGACCCCAGATTAAAATTATGCAACTTTTCCTGGGCCCTGATTCCTTTTTGACAATGTGCATTATTTTTGGTGAATGCTTAGAAAACGTAATACATTTATTGTTATAGATTTCTAAATAACTTTTGCACATGTTAATAAATATTTTTTTGTTTTATTTTTGTATGTGTGATATGACAGTTGTGAAGTTGAAAATTGGGGTGAAATTCTCAAAACTACAATTTTTAAAAAAAATTGCATAAATAATTTCTTGTCACACTTAATACTTGAACAATGTGTGGCAACACTGATAAAAATCCTCCTAAATACCTATTCCTGTGGTATATATGCTGTTTTCTAACTAAACTAATATAATATGGACTGAACAAACCAATAAAGCATGAATAAATCATATACAATGTCCGTCTGTAAAAATATAGACCTAGCTGGACATATGACATAATTATTTTCAATGCCGGCATGTGGCACCCCTGATACATATTATTTTTGAGTTATTCATTGAATAAATGAACATTCTTATAATATAACAACACACAAAAACAACTAAAACATGTAGATATTACTTACCATGATGCTTAAAATACCATGCCACGCAGATGTTAGATAAACTTTATTAGGACCTAATAATTTGCAGTACAATCTATGTTGATAATTACAATATGTGAATAATAAAATACATTATCCACTCACTCTGTTGAGAGCTTCTAGTACATCAGTTGGTGCCAGGTTCAACTCATCAAGAATTATCCAGTGACCTTTCCTCATAGCTTCAACCAGGACACCTTCAAGTATACAAATTATAATAGTGTTATAATAAAAAGAAAATATTTTTAATTTACATTCTGATTTATTCTGAACTTGTTTTAGTATAACCACTTGGATTTCCACTTGTTATGTCAGCCATTTATGAATAAGCATTATGTCATGCTGCTGGTTTACTGTGATATCTATGTCTTATTATCATTTGATGTTTTGAACAAAAGATTTGTCAAGAAAAAAACACGAGACAAATGAAGAATAATAAAAAATACCACTATAAACGTATGAGAGTGCCAATATTAAGTAACAGAAAAATCATAGTAAGACCTTTTAGTCGAAATGTCAGTTAAGTCTGTTTTGTAAAACAGTAGTATATTATTCAGTAGTGTATTATTATTTTATTTCATATTTCTGTTTTGTAAATTGTTATTTATCTTTTTTGTGTGCGTTATTTAGTTTTGTTTTGGAAACTAATACTTATTACTTTGTGTTTTCTATTAATACTATTAGTAAATGGTTCTATAGCAGTGCCATCAATTATTGATTGTCATATTATATGGCTGATGTAAAAGATGTCAACATTAGAATAATAATTTTGTTTCGGACCAGACATGAGAAAAGAAGGCTTACAGTACAATCTGTCTATTGCCTTTCCCCAGGTGGATGATGGTCAGAATATCCACACTTGCCATTAAGCATAGGGGTGGTGACTGGGAGCTTTAGTTGTTTATCCAAGGCAAGATGATACGCTTTGGCTGCTGGGAATCTGTATTTGTTCAGCGTTGTCTTGATGTTATCTATCCATCTTGTTCTAGGTCTTCCTCTGGCCCTGCACCCAGATCTTCTTATAGGTAGTTGGTTATGGTTCATTCTCATAAGGTATCCATTCTCATAAGGTAATCATTTTATTTATTGTTTCTCAATGTATTCTGTGTATGGTATTATGCCGATTCTTCTCCTGATTTCATCATTTCTCATTTTGTCTAGTTTAGTCGATCTTGTGGCTTTTCTCAGGCATTTAATCTCAAATGTTGTAAGTTATCTCTGCTGGACTGTTGTCACCGCCCATATCTGGAATTGGTAGCAAAGTGTTGGCATAAAAATACTATTTATCATCTATTTCTTGACTTCCATCTTGATCTTTGGGTTGAGCAGTAATGGTGGTAGCTGGTATGTCATTTTTTGTTATCTGGCATCTTGTCTCATCTCTCTGTCTAATTTTTCATTGTCTGTAAATATACTTCCCAGGTATTTAAATTCAGAAGTTTGTTTCGCTTTAGTTTTGCTTATTGTTAAGTTCACTGGATTAGGTAACTTGCTGATTTTCATTATTTTTTTTTGTTGCATATTTATTTTCATGTTATATTTGGTGCATGTTGTCATGAGTGCATTAATATGATTTTGTAACTGCTGTTCATTTTCGTTGATACAGCATTTTGTACATTCTGACAACCGGGTAATATCAATGGGAGAACTAGCTGTTCCAAATGAACTTGCAATCAGACTTTTGAAATTTTGTCTGCATTCATGCTCAAACTCCTGCAATATGCAATTTAGAGAACGACATTCATTGTGTTATAACTAACAGCTAGGTTGTGATATATGCACTGTTCATCCTGATGTACCTGACTTCTGCATGGCTTTCGTGTTATTCTGACCTAAGTGGTGGGACAGTAACTGCACCCCCAAATATCCTTTATCGCCCTTTATGAAGTGCATGGCAGGTCACAGTGTGATTTTATGGCTCGCAATTTGAGCCCTAGCAACACATGGACGATCAATGAAATTAAATTTATCACTTCTTACAGATGAGGTACAATTATTATCCACTGGATTCCTCAAAGAAATTATGCACCCGAAAGAGGGCACAATTAAATTATAAATAGAACACCAAACATGTGATCAATAACAATGCTGGAAGTGAACTATAAAGAGCTTAATAGCTGTACATTCTCAAACAAAAATATTTTATTAGTCATGTACTTCTACAACAGTGGGTATTTGGAGGTATTTGTCCTGAGACTGGTTAATGTTTTATGCTACCAGTAGCCAGATAGGCGCACACAATGATATCAATAATAATAAACCATGAAATTGCCAAATTCTGGCAACTCTGCCATGAAGTAATCTTGTAATATTTTACAACTTGTTCACTGTACAAAGGTAGAATATCTTATTCTGTACATAGCAATTAACCCAGATATATTTGTCAGTAGTGATTGTCTAGGCAATATATAAATTTAGTAGGTTGCGATACACCACCTTATTGAATGGCATGCACTACAAGACCTATGAAAACAACTGTTACCACCAAACCCCTCCATCACTAACACCCTTTATACAGACACAATACAGCTGAAGAAGATATGCACCTACCACCACCTGGCATAGGGAAGTAAGAGTGAAAACTCGCAAAGATCGGATAAGTAAATAAGTCAGTAGGTTGCAATTGCTTTCTGGTCTGGAAGCACAACTGCCTAATGCAGAAATTGAACCTGGTACTTTGATCGTCTAAGAACCTTTGTACCTCTCCACTGCAGGAAGTTTGTAGTAGGCAAAAAGGCAAAATGGCACTGGTGAAATAAACATACATACCTTCCTTGAAAACAAGTTTTCCATGTTCATCAGCTGTATAACTTCCAATGTATTCTTGAAGATCTGTGTGTTCGTGGTTATTGACCCTCATGCATACATTACCCGTCAGCCGAGCTAGATATGTGATAAGGCTGGTTTTTCCAACTGATGTTTCTCCCTGGAGCAGGACTGCATGTTTGCTATTGAAAACACAATTTTAAGATGGTACATTCAAAATTAAATGGTTGTCAAATCAGAGAAGAACAGTGGTTAGCATGCTGTATTCAATCATCACTATATAGAACATCAGTTCCCAACCAGTATTCTAAAATCATCCAGAATTACCAGGCTCATCCTGAATATTCTTCTTCTTCTTCAGCGTTCATTCTCAAATTCCCACTAGATCTCTCTTGTAGCAAGACAATGGTTTCTAGATTTCCCGTAGGATGTAGTCCAGAAAATGGAAATGTGTTGTGTTGCCGTTTTATTTGCGCCAATGGTCCGACACATCCGTCTTCAGCAGCACCCTAATAATTCAGGACTTAATCAACTATTTAGAATCAACATCAATATGCAAAGTTTTATAATGGAGCTCAGCCCCATTCGTATATAAGTGTCATTATCAAAGAAAAGACACTTTAGCTTCAGTAAGTGTTATTATCAGAGTGAAGACACTTTAGCTTCAGTCATTGTCATTATCAGAGAAAAGAGTTTAGTTTCAGTAACAATTGAGCTTTAATGGCACCAAGCTTCATAACCAACTTCATACACATCCTTCTGCCATTTAATGATTTCTTAGTCGCCATTAGTATATACAAGTTTACTTTACATTTCATGTAGTTTTCAATAAACGGTGGAGCACATGGTTTATTCTGCATTCGTTCTCAAACTCCTGCAGTCCAGAAAATGAAATTCATAATTTACATGTTAGCTACAACATCTCTGCCTTTTGGCCCAAAACTCCCAACACTGTTGGCTCACTTTGAACAGGATTGGACAGCCCAAAAAACTATAGTCTCCTTTTACAACATGCATGGCTGGTCACAGTGTTGCTACTCTTTGCTCTAATTTCAGACCCAGCAAAACAAAAACTCAGTACACTGTTGAATGTTAGAATGCTGAGCTCACAAATCGTGAGCTCTCAGGTTTCTTCTTTCTTCTTCTTTCGTTCACTTGAAACATGTCTATATCTGTAATTCTGTCTCCATAATAAAACTCACTGTCTTTTGTAGTTCATACAGTGTCCCATAGAGCTTTGATTCCAGTGTTGTTTCTTCTGGCCAATATGTCTGCCTCAGCGTTTCATGCTCAGAACACTCTTGAAGTATATGTTTGGCACTCTGTACTGCCTGTCCACATGTACACATGGCTGTGTTGCCAATCTTGAACTTTGTATACATGTGACTGCGGAGTCGGTTGTGTCCTAGCTTTTCATACTCAGAATTACTCTTGACATATATTGAAGTATATGTTTGGCACTCTGTGCTGCACACATGTATATATGGCCGTGTTGCCAATTTTTAATTTTGTGTACATGTGACTGCGGAATCGATTGTGTCCCGTTCTGAAGCGTAGAATTATAACTTGTTCTGATCTGTTCATAATGTGATAATCATCTTGTGTTGGTGTTTGTGGCTTTCTTATTTTTTTGATCATCTGTTTTTTCTGATGGTAGGTGATTGGTATATCTGGTTGGTCTTCGGCAGCACCTTCCTTAGCCAGTTGGTCTGCTTTTTCATTTCCTGGTATTCCACAGTGAGAGGGTATCCACTGCATGGTAAGACAATTCGTTAAATAGTTTTTTCAAGTCTGTTAGTTTTCCAGACTGGAGAGCTTGAAGCACTGACCTTGCATCTGTCAGGAATTCTCTCTTTCAGGTGTAAACTTAAGAATCCAATCTGTCCTGCATACATTACTGCACACACATTACCAATACATTACTATACATATTATCGCACTTTACTGCACACATTATCAACAACAGATGAGGAAAGCAGTCTTTCCATTGTCTATACAATTCTTCCTAAACTCATGGAAATGTAGTCACAGAAGTTGTTTTCAAAGTTCAATAAGTAATAACTGATGCATATTTTTATCATCATCATCAGGTGCCATGCCACCTGGCGTAGGCGGTCATGGCTCTCCACAACTCTGTCCACAGTATTATGTATCAAGGTCGTTGTTGTTTCCTTGCCGTGCCAGGCTGTCAAACTGTCTAATATTTTCTTATGTTGTCGCCCTCTCTGTTACCTTCAATTTTGCCTGTTGTGACTATGTTCTCTAAACCTGCCTGTCTCATGAAGTGGCAAAAAAAAGATTTCCTTTTATATTCTTATAGGACATGCTTTTAATCTATTTTTGAACTGTTTATTTTAAAAAATCAAGTCCATTTGCACTGACAGTGCTTAAACAGCCAACCTCTCAACACCTTCAACCTCGAGCTAGTTGTGATCAAGAGAATAACTTGCTAACCCCTCAGTCACTGAAGTGGACTCATGTACTTTAATTACTGCAATACAATATGAAATATATAGCAGTAATAAATATCATTGCTACCTCTAAAACATTGCACATGTTGAAAATGGGGTCCAAATTTCTAGTTCACGGGGCAGAGAATAGGGTCACAGTCAACGTGACAACCTGTCACCAGTGAAAATGTCATTGTCGCTGCATGTCTTGTCTTGATTTCTTACTTTTGTCTTCTGTCAAATGGTACCCATAGATCGAGATGCAGGCCAGTGAACACCTTTGTCCTTTAGTAGCAGACTCCTATGTGGCGGGAATGCTCGGTGTGCTATGGCTGCAGATGGGTCAATAGATCTGATGGAAGAATGATGAACTAATTGGTCCCGACGTATGTGCCGCACTCCTGGCTGGACATGAGCTTGGGATACTGCTACACTGGAAAGCCTCCCTTCTGGGACTAAACATGCGCCCTTGTTAGCCTAGAGATCATCATTACTGCACACTGGACACATCTATTGGTGCTCCGATCTCCCCAAGTATATCCGTAACTATATGGCGACTGATGGTTGACAAACATTCTTTGCAGACCATAATAAAGTTCATTTCTTGCCGCACATTTCAAGCCCAGGCTCTTAAATCTGGACATGGAAAGGAATTACCATTTTTGTTAATTTCATTTGATCATGCAATTTCAAAGTGTTTAATGTCAATGAGATCCGTTGCCCTGCTACTTGGTACAATGACAGGACCTGCCAATCAATCCGCTCTCTTATTACTTTGAACACTCAAATGACCAGGTTCAAAAGTGAAATGATATACTGCAGTTTTGACCTCTTCACAGTATCAAGCCATTGTTCACAAATATAGCCTGCTTGTATTATCCTGATACATGCATCCATAAACCCTCTTAACACAACTATGCTTTAATAGGCAGCAAACTTTATGAATTTGAGTGTCCCCTCAGTTACCTATGCATTTGTCAGAAAGGCTATGAGCTATTAAGAGCTACTTGTTCATAACTAAAGGGATTATTCAATCATCACCTCTAACACATTTCATGAACTTACCCTGCGGATACAACCCGTGCCAGGTCTTTAAGATTCAGTCTCACAGAAGCTGTTATAATATAGTCTTGTGGCACCAAGGGTTCCAGTGTTCCCTTTGAAATCCAGTAATCTGCCACCTGGATAAATTCTCCTTCCTCCGGTTTTGGCATCTTCTGACCCAGGACAGATTTGGGTGTAGTGTTGGCGAGAATATGTTTAAAGATCAGACTTTCCACCAAAGGATGAGAAATTCTGTCAAGTTGGGTCAAAAAGCTCAGGCAGAAACCCTGCGTACAAGTTTTTAAAAATAGCATTCTTAGTACATGCAACAACTGTTGATTCAATAACACAAATTACATACAAAATAACAATTGCAATATGTTACAATTGAACATGTTTTTCTTACATTTAATGCTTACATTTAATGAAGATCATGAAGAAATAACACATAGTGGAATAAACTATTGCTGAATGGAATAAACTATTGCTGAATGGAATAAACTATTGCTGAATGTAATAACCTATTGCTGAATGTAATAAACTATTGCTGATATTTACACACTTCAATTAATCAGATGTACTCCTCTTCATTGTCAGCTCATACAACAACATGAATCTTTCTTATGAAGGTGGACGTCTCACTCGTGGTTGTTTTAGTTTTTCTTCCTCATCATCACCACATTACATGAACTATATTTACCCTGCAGACACAACCCTTGCTAGAAGTTTTTCCTTCAGGCTAGTTGGGAAGAGTCACATCTCTGCTCCACTTCTTTCATGAAGATGACAGTCCTCGATTTCAAGTGCCTGCATGGGCACATGTCTTTCAGACCAATTTTCAGCACAGGGGTACATGTGATTGTTGATGTAAAATGCATGACCATTCTTTCTCATCCATGTGTTATCAGGGGAGCAAAGAATAGTAACACTGATAACTGCCATGCATCTTATAAAGGACGGCCAAAGAGGCTGGACATGATATTGACTTTCGTACCCTATTATTTCTGCTGTCGCAAAGATCAATATTTGGAATGGTGGGAGGGAATCAACTTTATCTACAGTAAGCTTCAAGATTGTAAGCAACTCAAGGTAAATTCTCTAGAGTAGAAGACTGTCCCACATGTGACATCACACCCAACAGCCATTTGGATGTGAGACATACAACAGTTATTTAGGTGTGAGACATACAAAAGCCATTAGCATGTGCGACATACAACAGCCATTAGCATGTGCGACATACAACAGCCATTAGCATGTGCGACATACAACAGCCATTAGCATGTGAGACATACAATAGCCATTTGGGTGTGAGACATACAACTGTCATATGAAACTTGCAAAAGATCTGAAAAACCTGCCAATCAAAAAAAATACCAAAGAAACAACAATCTGAAGCTGAAGGTAAAACTCCCACCTTGCACAAAGAACAAGAGAGACAAACTTGTACTCCGTTGGAGGGTTCTACAATTACAATCATCATTCTTTCTTCTTTCAGCCCACTCCAAAGCAAAATTGTTACATTTTTAACTGCCAGCAGACTTTCAGCCCACTCCAAAGCAAAATTGTTACATTTTTAACTGCCAGCAGACTTTCAGCCCACTCTAAAGCAAAATTGTTACATTTTTAACTGCCAGCAGACTTTCAGCCCACTCCAAAGCAAAATTGTTACATTTTTTCTGCCAGCAGACTTTCAGCCCACTCCAAAGCAAAATTGTTACATTTGTATATGCAAGCAGATGTTTTATCAAGCAGAGCATAATTCTGCCCTCATCTACCTAGACATAGTGCAGAGGTGAGAGTCCATTTTGGGTTGATGGACCAAATTCAGGATTGTTTGTTTGAGATGTGGCTAATTTACTGGCCAAACAAAGGTAACAATTTTTTAAAGTCATTTCAAGTTCTAAATGATGCATTCTTTGCATTTAATCACCTAACATTTAAAGTGGTTTTTTTTACTGACAAGAATTTTCTGTTTTTGTTGGTTCGTTGTTGATCCAGATGCCTATGGGCACATGTCCTTTGACCCAATGCCATTGTGTGATATATGCATGTGTTTGTGAGAACTTCTATCTAGCCTCAGAGTGAGAAGCATTTTTCTGATTTTTCTGTCTTTTCAACTGATAATAAAAGATCTTGTTAATGTGGCTATTAGCTAGATGGTTAATGTGGCTATTAGCTAGATGGTTAATGTGGCTATTAGCTAGATGGTTAATGTGGCTATTAGCTAGATGGTTAATGTGGCTATTAGCTAGATGGTTATACACATATATTCTCACTTATGATGGTTTTCCATGTGAAGTATCCATTGCTGAAGGTTGTCCTCACCACCACTCAGTAAGCCTCCATGTTCCGTGCTCACTTCTCAACCTTTTTATATGTTCAAAATATGTTAACATGCATTTTCTGAGAGTTTTGAGGAACTTTTTATATGTTCAGGTCTTTATGAATGTCTTTCTGTCCATGATATTCTAGCATTTCATAGCCTTTCTTTTCAAATGATATTTTCTTTTCCAGGTTCAATTTTAGTTTAGTTTCTGGTATGATACACATCTGGGTCAAGAGGCATGAGTCCATAGATCAATACAGGTCACTGGATCAGTAACCAGCCAAATTAACCATATAAACAAAACATACATATAATGCATATGTACTTAGGCATGTACATTGACAGTCAATATTTTGTTCACTAGCTATGTATTTTTTGTACACTAGCTATGTAGTAACAGGTTTTTAATATGATATATAATGCACAGCATTTATTAGTATTCAAGAGACAACATACTTCAAACAACGATCGAAGTACACTTCTGCATGGGTTTCTAGCACAGAACATCAAGGCTCGACACAATGTCCGCAAACTGCAGAAATTAACAGAAAGAGAATATGTAGAATTTAGTTATAACATACAGACACATACATAATAATTGAGGGATCTTATTTACTTCTAGAAAGTATACCATAGTAACAGCACAATTCTTCAGCTTGCATGTGATGCATCCTTTGCAGAATGTTGTTCTCACTGTCACTCTTTCTTCTTCTTCATCGTTCTTCAGTCAGATATCAGGTTACAGCACCAATAACTTCAATGAATTGTGTGATTCGCTTCAGGTCATCAATGAAACCCCTCAAGTCTGGAAGTAGTGCCGTCTCAGTAGGCCATATTTTCTCCCTCTCTTCTTGGTAGAGTTGACAGGCATGAAGAATGTGTACTGCAATCTCTGGGCTCAGTCCACAGGTCTGTCTCACAAATCATCAGCTTTCGGAACATGTGACTTCTCAGTCTGTTGTGGCCAGTTCGTAGTCTGAAGATGATGGTTTGTTCATTGCGTGACATTTGGTGGTAGGGGTCATTTGGTTCTGCAGTTGAGTGCATCTGCTTCCACTTTTTCTTAGATTCTGCTTTTAATATGGTCTTACATTCATAGTACGTATTATCACTTTCTATTTGTTCCAGTGATCCCCCTTTCCTTGCCAGGAGATCAGCTTTTTCATTTCCAGGTATGCCAGTGACCCACTGCAGTAGTTTCTTTGGTAGTACTGCTGAGGTGTAGTAGGCAGGCCATAAGTTCATTCATGCTCATGTTCTTTGGATCTTTCAATGTCTGCAACACTGACTTTGCATCTGTTAGAAAGACTACATGCCTGTTGTGACTCGGCAAGCAATTTATGAGCATTTTGGCTCCCTCTATTATGGCTTCCATTTCTGCTTTGAAATTTGTGGAATGTTTGCCTGTGGGTATGGATTACTGTCACTTTTAAACCTATCGGTTTTGTTAAAGCTGTCCTGCTTCTTCCAGTGCGTTCTTAACTTTATTGTGTCCTTTGACGATGTGGTCATGATGAGTTTCTTGACATTACAGTGTAAATATGATCATGGAATTCTACTTATAAGTATCCAATATTTTAAGATTTGAAACAACTCTCATTAGCCTTAGACTGACTGCTGGTACATTCTTTTATCTCTTCCTCTTCTACATTCAAACTCCTGCAGATTACGTCAAACTAAACAGTCAGTGCAAAGTATCTATGCATTGGATACCATTGCATTGGGGAATACCTTGAAATGAAAAAGCAGATCATCTGGCTAAGGAGGGAGCTGCTAATGATCAGATTATGAACAAACCAGAACAAGTTGTCATTTTGAGCCTCAGAACAGGACACAACACACTCTGCAGTCACATAAATACAAAGTTCAAGATTGGCAACAAAGTCATGTGTAAATGTGGACGGACACCTCAGACAGCAAGCATATTCTTAAGGAATGCTCAGTATATGAAATGCTGAGGAAGTATACTGGCAAAGAGGAACAACAGTGAAAGAAAAACTGACCTCTGTACGAGTTATATAAACAGGTCTATAGAAGACACAAAAACTTGAGATATAAGTATGTTCCAAGTGAATGAAGAAGAAGCATTTGGTTACTAAATTAACTGCTGATTTTGTTTTTCAAAGGAGATTCATCTGTTGCATAAAACTCAATTGTATTTCAGTCACCTGTGCCAGCTCATAGACCTTGATGATTTGAATTTCTAGAAACAGTTACGTCTGAGAAATTTATGTCTTGTTCTCTCTTCTTCTTCTTTCCATCCTCTTTTATCCTTTATGGGTGTAGGAGATACAAGAGATCAGTCTTTCATTTCTAATTTTGTCACAGTGACCAGAGATAAACTACAGTAAGTTTCTTTCATGATAGTGCCGAGATGTAGTAAGTATGACATACGTTCATTCATGCTTGTGTTCTTTGGGTCTTTCAATGCCTGTAACCCTGACTGCATCAATTAGAAACACTACATGCCTGTTATGGTTCTGTAAGCACTTTATGAGCATTTTGGTCGTCTCTTTTGTGGCTTTCATTTGTCTGTGGGTGTGGATTTGTCTATTTCCATCTGGTGTTACATATAGTAAAGGAATATTTATATAACATCCCTCCCCTCTATCTGATACTGCCCTTCTCGCTGATCCATCTGTGTACACATATTCATCCATATCATTTTGGTATGCTTCCTGTATATGGTTCCTCGTTGCCTCTACCTTTAGCACCCTATGGCGACACATTTAGCCCGAATTTTGAATCCGGAGGGCGAAATCCATCACCCAGCGTGTGGAATGAGATTTTTTTTAAAAGCCAGATTTGTCCGTTTATTAGAAAATGTTATGGCAACTCTGGTTAGATATATTATTTAACTTCCTGTTAATATTGCTAAAATGGCTGTCGAGTGATTATGATTTTGAAATCCTGACAATCTATAACCATCCGCATAGAGGCGAAGTGACATGACAGTGAATCTGGTTTTATATACTTTTATTCTAGGTCTAAATCTGTCTTTATCACTTTCTCACACGTCTCGTATCACACACACACACAAAACTAACATCAATATATGCAGAATTCAATTCTTTATCTATATATGCAAATATTTAAATATCGCTAACAACAAAAAAGTTATGAATTATCTGAGTACAGTTCCCCCTGCAATATTTTGATAATTTCGCAATGAAAGAACATAAATACAACAGATTTACATGTGTTTTAGTGTACAATGTTGCCAAACAATTCCATAAGTACGGCAAGTTATTTTTTTACTAATTTTTTCTTTTTATTAATTATAAAATATGTTTTTTTGTGAAAAACGTCTTTACCACTTTCTCATATGTCTGGTATCACAGACATACGTACAGAAATTACACCAATATATGCAGAATTCAATTCTTTATTTATATGTGCAAATATTATTTAAATATCTCTAACAACCAAAAAATTATGACATTTTCAAAACAGTCACCATCAATAATGCAAATTCTCAAAAAAGAATCCGGTAGCAAGAAGACGTTTTGTATTTTTTAATCCGGCTTGCGAAAGGTTAAGCATTTATATAGGTGTTCTAAGAATTTCCTTCTCAATCAAAGAAATATTAAATAGACACTGGCGTACCATGGTCAAAGACACAAAAAACTCTGAATTCCCCCACGACACTCAACAGCACAAGTGGAAATGATAATAGATAGATATATTAGGGTTTCACTTTTTTTAAATAATGCCTGGAATACTTTTCAGAATTCTCAGAAAGTTTTTTGTCCCAGGTTGAGATAAAAGTGTTCAGTGGTTTTAGGTGTTCTTTGAGGACAATATTCTATCCCTTCCTCCTTTATGTTTCACGACCACATTTATTAGTCATCCTGCAATTCGGCATACATCTGTCTTTTTTAAAATAGCTTTATTGATCAATCACTGTGAAGCTTAAGACATCTATTGGTTAAGGTCTGCAGTTCTGATGTGATATATTTGTAGTTTTTAACTTTAAGCCAGACTAGGAAAATATTATATATTTCTGCTGGAAAAATCTCCCATTTTGTGAAGAACATTATAAATAGGGACCATTTATAATAGAAGATACTGGATAGTTTTACATTATGGAACACAAGTTTTTTTCTTCTCGTTCGTAGTTTAACATATCTCCATAACAAGTATTTTGTTGTGAAGACATTTAGGTGTTTCATGATGCCATGGTTGTTGATGCAACTCTCGGCCTGGTATTTCTGTCCTCTGCACCTATGCTTGCTTGGTCAGGACTGTGGTCCTGCTCAATATAGAGGATGGCCGCCTGACCAATCTTAGTTTTCAGCCTCTGTTGGCTGAACTAAGTCCTATCTCCACCTAAAGTAGTTAGATTCGATGGGGACACAAGATTCGATGGGGACACAAGGTGTCAAAAAAGGAATCTATTTCTTATATTTAGCGCATTGAAAATTACTGCCCACCTGAAATGTGGTCGGTGTCCGGTGCCATCTGTCAAACTGTCACCAGGGTCATTCTTGATCTCCAGGTAGAAATTGACAATACCTGAAACTTGTTTTGAGCTCAGAGACAGACCTGGCAGGTAGTCTCTAACAAGTGTAAACAAGTCTTTGGAACACTCCAGTTCCTCAACATAGAATTCTGTAAATCTGAAATGTAAATGCATAGAATTCTTTAAATCTGAAATGTAAAGTATAATATATTAACTATGCTGCAAAAGAATATACATTTTGATTGAAAAAAGATGAAACTTAAAATTATAGAATTTTATCTTATTGTACAATACAAAGGAAATGTCATTGGTTCAAAATTAAGTTTTTTTTCGTTTGTGTGTTTACAGGACATGAAAGGAATAGCGATATTGTGATCTGCCATGCATGTTGTAAAAGGCGACTAAGGAGGCTGTGGGAGTGATGGTCAAAGCCATCTAGAAGTTGGATGTGTCCACTCAAAAGAAACAGATATTGCAGTAAAATTGTAAACAATGATATAACACATTCCGTTCTCTGGACTACATCCTGCAGGAGTTTGAGAACCAACACAGAAGATTAGTGATTTTCTTAATCAATAGTAGTGCACTCGTTCCCATCTCTAGTCACAGATAGTGAAGGATATACATGCTGATAGTTCTTTAGCCCGTTGATTATATATCTTCTTCATCCTACCTCTTAATCACCTCCCCTCCTCCTGTACAATCTCCCAGAACAATTCTCATGAGTTCTATCAATCATATCACTGTCTTGATTCTTATGAGTTCTATCAATCATATCACTGTCTTGATCACTATGTCTGTATCACTATGTCTGTATCACTATGTCTGTATCACTATGTCTGTATCACTATGTCTGTATCACTATGTCTGTATCACTTTGGGTGTAAGAATCACGATTATTCCAATAATTTAAGCCAATGTCTAACAAATATGGGGTTGAAGGTTGGTCAATCAAACACAAGCTTATTATGAAGTCAGAAGACTAGAAGATGAGTTCCAGGACTGGCAGTTCAATTAAAAGGAGCTAGATAGATGTTTATTTAGATGTTATTAAAAGGAGCTAGATAGATGTTTATTTCTAGATAGATATTTCTAGCTAGATAGATGTTTATTTAGATGTTATTAAAAGGAGCTAGATAGATGTTTATTTCTAGATAGATATTTCTAGCTAGATAGATGTTTATTTATATGTTATTAAAAGGAGCTAGATAGATGTTTATTTCTAGATAGATATTTCTAGCTAGATAGATGTTTATTTCTAGATAGATATTTCTAGCTAGATAGATGTTTATTTATATGTTATTAAAAGGAGCTAGATAGATGTTTATTTCTCAAACTTGAAGAAACTGTAAGGCAAAGTGACAAGCCTGAGACAGAATGCAAGCTTTATAATAAGCATTGGAGCTGACAATGAAGAAGGAAAGCTTAGAGTTCTTGTTGAAACTATCTCCTTGTACTGTGCGGGTAGCCTGTTGTGCTCTTAATACGTACAGCAACAACAAAAACATGTCATTTTTTATCTTAATTCAATCATAATTAGCTAGTACAATTTTTTTCATTGTAATTTGACCTGGAGATCATGAATATGTTGTGCTATTAGTTTACTACAATAAATGCATCTCTTGGCCTAGCACATCAGATTACTGCATCTTTTATTCTGTAATTTATGATTCCATTTAACATGGTAACTAAAGTAACAACTATACATGTGGTATGTAGAAATTCTCTGTTCCAATCTTACTAAAGTAACAAATATACATGTGGTATGTAGAAATTCTCTGGTCCAATCTTACTAAAGTAACAACTATACATGTGGTATGTAGAAATTCTCTGGTCCAATCTTACTAAAGTAACAACTATACATGTGGTATGTAGAAATTCTCTGGTCAAATCTTACTAAAGTAACAACTATACATGTGGTATGTAGAAATTCTCTGGTCCAGTCTTACTACAATGAAAAGAAAAGTAGTTGGCTTCATTATACTTGGGTTACCCCATATGTACTCTCAGTAAAGCAGCATCACTCAAGTATGTAACTCCATAGCATCAAGCATCCAGCCAGCCAGCAGCAACACTCACAACATGTAACTCTATAGCTTCTAGCAGTAATCCTCAGATCTGCTTTGTAAACAATACATCAAGTCGAATTTGAACCTCTGACTTCTTGATCAAACAGTGAATGTGTTAACCCACTAAACCATGAAGAAGAATTTATTTTCAATAAATTATTAGCAAATAAACACTAACATTGAATAGATTTTAAAACAAGAGATTACCTGAAGAAAGAAACAAATCACAAGAATTTGTGTCAAATTTTATAAGAAGAAGATGGAATAACATCAGCAATGTACTTAGAAATGATAACAACAGACTTCCTAAACTCTCCTTGTGGAAGGTAGAGAGCAAAAAGAAAATTAGGCACCCAAAAGAAACTATGCAGAACAATCAACAGAGCAAGCTCAATATTGGGCATAAGAAATACACAAGAACTACAGCAACTAGCAATGAGACTCTTAACATGTAATGAAATAACTACTCATCTATGTACCATCTTTGGCCCAAAAGGAACTAGTAACTAAACACAACACTGAATGAACTACTAACTCAACACTAACATAACACTGAGTGAACTACTAACTCAACACTAACATAACACTGAGTGAACTACTAACTCAACACTAACATAACACTGAGTGAACTACTAACTCAACACTGAGTGAACTACTAACTCAACACTAACATAACACTGAGTGAACTACTAACTCAACACTAACACAACACTGAGTGAACTACTAACTCAACACTGAGTGAACTACTAACTCAACACTGAGTGAACTACTAACTCAACACTAACATAACACTGAGTGAACTACTAACTCAACACTAACACAACACTGAGTGAACTACTAACTCAACACTAACATAACACTGAGTGAACTACTAACTCAACACTAACACAACACTGAGTGAACTACTAACTCAACACTGAGTGAACTACTAACTCAACACTGAGTGAACTACTAACTCAACACTAACATAACACTGAGTGAACTACTAACTCAACACTGAGTGAACTACTAACTCAACACTAACATAACACAGAGTGAACTACTAACTCAACACTAACACAACACTGAGTGAACTACTAACTCAACACTAACACAACACTGAGTGAACTACTAACACAACACTGAGTGAACTACTAACTCAACACTAACACAACACTGAGTGAACTACTAACTCAACACTAACATAACACTGAGTGAACTACTAACTCAACACTAACATAACACTGAGTGAACTACTAACATAACACTGAGTGAACTACTAACTCAACACTAACATAACACTGAGTGAACTACTAACATAACACTGAGTGAACTACTAACTCAACACAAACATAACACTGAGTGAACTACTAACATAACACTGAGTGAACTACTAACTCAACACTAACATAACACTGAGTGAACTACTAACTCAACACTGAGTGAACTACTAACTCAACACTGAGTGAACTACTAACTCAACACTAACATAACACTGAGTGAACTACTAACTCAACACTGAGTGAACTACTAACTCAACACTGAGTGAACTACTAACTCAACACTGAGTGAACTACTAACTCAACACTAACATAACACTGAGTGAACTACTAACTCAACACTGAGTGAACTACTAACTCAACACTGAGTGAACTACTAACTCAACACTGAGTGAACTACTAACTCAACACTAACATAACACTGAGTGAACTACTAACTCAACACTGAGTGAACTACTAACTCAACACTGAGTGAACTACTAACTCAACACTAACATAACACTGAGTGAACTACTAACTCAACACTAACATAACACTGAGTGAACTACTAACTCAACACTGAGTGAACTACTAACTCAACACTGAGTGAACTACTAACTCAACACTGAGTGAACTACTAACTCAACACTAACATAACACTGAGTGAACTACTAACTCAACACTAACACAACACTGAGTGAACTACTAACTCAACACTGAGTGAACTACTAACTCAACACTGAGTGAACTACTAACTCAACACTAACATAACACTGAGTGAACTACTAACTCAACACTAACACAACACTGAGTGAACTACTAACTCAACACTAACATAACACTGAGTGAACTACTAACTCAACACTGAGTGAACTACTAACTCAACACTAACATAACACTGAGTGAACTACTAACTCAACACTGAGTGAACTACTAACTCAACACTAACATAACACTGAGTGAACTACTAACTCAACACTGAGTGAACTACTAACTCAACACTAACATAACACAGAGTGAACTACTAACTCAACACTAACACAACACTGAGTGAACTACTAACTCAACACTAACACAACACTGAGTGAACTACTAACACAACACTGAGTGAACTACTAACTCAACACTGAGTGAACTACTAACTCAACACTAACATAACACTGAGTGAACTAACTCAACACTAACATAACACTGAGTGAACTACTAACTCAACACTAACATAACACTGAGTGAACTACTAACATAACACTGAGTGAACTACTAACAACACTAACATAACACTGAGTGAACTACCTATTTCTGATGCCAACAGGCAAATCCTTTTTGCCAACATCTGTTGCTGGATTCATGCAGGCAAAGAGTCTAAACTCTGGGTGTCTCTTGATGGGTTCCAAGTCTCTATAATAAAGGAAACAAATTTGATCAAGATTATTTTTAACATGTTACTAATACAAGATCAACCATCATTTCCACATATGGTGTCTGCAATAAATATATAGCATCAATGGAAATGTGTTTGCCACTTCATAGCAACGAGGGCATGCACACATACTCACACAACTCACTTTTACTCAATAGATGTTCACATGGTATGCAAACAAATCTGATTTGTTATTCCAGATACAAATTATAACATTAAGCAGACAAAAAAGACGGATGTGTCAGGCCATTGGTGCAAATAAAACATTGCACAGCGCATTTCCATTCTCTGTACTACATCCTGCTGGAAATCAACTTGTAGGACCGTTATCTTGCCACAAGAGAGATCCATAAGGAGTATGAGAATGAATGCTAAGAAGAAGAATAACATCAACCAACCAGTAATTCTTTGAGACAAATAAAATTATGATGGGACAATACAGACAGAACATCAGAAAACAAAAACGTACATACCCTCGTTCAGTGAGCACAACAGAGCCATGTGAACTTTCCAACAGTCCACTTAGGCACTCTAGTGTTTCTGCAGTGGCCAAGTTGATCTCGTCTAGAAGAACCCAATCTCCGTTGCGTAGAGCTTTTACCAATATGCCCTGGGAAAAAATTCAAATGTCTTGAACATGATTTGTGACATGTAGAAAGGAAATAATTATCACATAATGTGAAAACTTTTGTGAGTTAATTAATTAAATGATGATAGAATCCAGAATGAGTAGGTTTAATTCCAAGGCAGGCATTCCAGTGCAGCAGTAAAGCAGGATTATCACATCATGCCAGGAACATAGCAATCACTTCTGGGTCAACTAGTTCATCATTCTTAAGTCAGATTTCTTGACTCATCTGCAGTAATGGTACACCTAGTATTCTCCAAAACTTACAGTCTACCACAAAAGGACAATATCCGATGGCCTTCATCATCCACGGGGACCATGTGACAAAAGTATAAAACCAAGACATGACATGCAGTGACAATGATTATTTTTTTCACAGATGACAGGTTGTAAGTGTAACCCTCAACTTTCCGTAGTCGCTTCTTACAAAATACTTGGAAAGAAGACAGTAGTCCTATTCTTTGCACCTTGCACTAAAAGTCCAGGACCATGTTGCCACATGGGAGAGGTATAAGGCAAGAAATATACAGTTACTACAGACTGCCTATTACATAGGAGCATGGCAATTTAACAATACAAATATACTACAATTTAACATCAAAGATTACACATGCAAAACAAGCAAGAACAAAAACCATCAGCATACACATCCTTTAACCTTTAGCATGTTACAAGCGGAAATATTCATTAAAAATGCCCCATTATTTAGAGCTACAGGTGGATTTATTTCCCAATTGCTATGACCATTTTTGACGAAATTAAAATCATTTGAACGATAATGTCATGTTAAAGGTAGTGACCAAAATCTGTGAATAATTGTCGAAATTGTATTGATGTTCTGTGTCACCCTTATGGACTCCATAGGCATCTCGAGTCACCTCCGTTGCTATGCCTCAACTCAGTATAGAATCACACGAAGTTAAGCTCGCTCACACATGTAGAATTCCCTCCACACGAAGCTAGGAATATGTCAAAGCCTAAAGGTCAAATTCCTTTACACATTACGATTTGTAAGAAGGAGAATGCCAGCTGATTTATTCGCCAAAAGTCTAGAACGAATTATGTTGATTTTTGGTGCCATATTTTACTATAAAATGTATTACTGCCTTGCATGGTTTGTGATCATTATGGAAAGTAATATCTACATGTTTTAGTTGTTATATTATAAGACTGTTCGTTTATTGATTGAATAACACAAAAACAATATTTATCATGGATGTGTCGACATGGACAATAATTACGCTGTATGTCGGCCTAGCTCTAGTGTTGAACAGATGGAAATTGTATGTGATTTCTTCATGTTTTATTTGTTTGTTCATTCCATATATTAGTTTGGATATGAAACAACATATATACAACAGGAATAGGTATTTATGAAGATTTATCAATGGTACCACACAATGATAAAGTATTTAGTGCATCATGAAATTATTTTTGAGATTTTTTTAATTTTTGAGATTTTTCCCCCAATTTTAAACTTCACAACCTGTCATATCATACATACAACAACAACAAAAAACATGATTATATGCATTATTTACATGTGCAAAAATTATTTTTACATCTTTACAAACAAAAAAGTTATGTTTACCAAACTCTCACCAAAATAATACACATTGTCAAAAAAGAATCCGGGCCCAGGGAAGAAATTGCATAATTTTAATCTGGGGACCTAAAAGTTAATTATGTCTATGTCTGTAATTTTGTCTCCTCAATAGACTTCACCATCTTCTGGAGTTCATACAGAGGTACATGGAGATTTTATAATCAGAAGAAGACATAGCTGGAAAATGTCACGGACTGGACAGGGTGTGAAGTTTCCAAACTCATCAGGATGGTAGAGGATAGAGATTTGTGCAACAAATGTCTCAATGTGACACGTCTACCACCCTGACAGATTTTGGGTTTTATTGTTATCATTATTATAGCATTGATTCCAGTGTTGTTTCTATGGGGAAGTATGTTTTTTTCATCATCTCATACTCAGAACAATTCTTATAAAAGTATATTGATCTGCAGTTTGTGGTGACTGTCCACATTTACATATGGCATAGCCCTGAAGTTTGTGTACATGTGACTGCAGAATCATATGTGTCCTGTTCTGAGGGATCTCTACTGAAACAAAACAGTAGGTTTTCATTGCTATCTTCGTTCAATTTCAGACTTTCAAAGGTAACAGTCAACTCTACGTTCTGAGCAGTGCCATAAAGTTTTTCATGGAAAGAAACAGCATGGCAAAGTGCTTTCCTGTTCATCATTGTATGTTAGGCAGATCTGCAACAAGTGTTCGGATAACATAATTCTGGTGCCACAGGAGCATATGTCCATTGAGTTCTGTTCATAATTGGAAAACTATCAACTGGCTCCATCTGAAGAGTTGCAATGCCCCACCTTCTTTTGTGTTTGTCAGTAGCTTATTTTCCTGGGATGTTGCAATGTATTGATATCTACTGGATTGTGCACCTCTTATAAACCTGGGCTAACTTTTCCAGTTAACCCATCAATGTGTATAAGCTGCTGCTATTCTGCTTCCATAAGATACTGAGAGGGCACCAGTGAGAATGAAAATTTAATGTTTTATTGATAGTATATAATACCGCTGGATCAGCAACCAACCAACCAATAGTATAATCATGCAAATATGAACAGGTATTTCTAAACTTGGTTTTAAGCTGCTGAGCTAGAAGTTACCTCAATGAAAGAGAATGTCAGAACATTCTCCATCTCCTGTATTTGACGTCTGAGCTCAAATATACGCTTGGACAGTTTCATCCAATGTTCAAAATCTACTGTTCCTGAACAAAGTAAACAGGTGAATGTAATACCCATAAATATCACATAAAATAGATAACAATATCTGACCAGGTCTAATAATGTATGAAACTATTGTTATATACTTGTTATATGTCATTATTCAATTATTGTTTTTTTTACTATAAGTAATTATTGATGATATATTTTCCTGAATCATCATAGAAGCTACTATTTAAATGCACTGATGATAAAACTATTCCACCAATTATAAATTGCAACACTGCATCCTATATTGTTAACATCATTATAACTTATTTTATTCAATCTAATACATGCTTTTTGAAAAAATTTCTTTAATGTTTAAGGCAGGAGAATCATTATATTCCAAGTCACTGTGCCCTCATGAAAGGTCTGGTCAACAAATGGAAGAATACATACTGGGTCTCTAAACCCACTTGGTCCACATGCACTGATTCCCTGAACTATCATACTCTTGATTCTCTGAACCCACTATCATGTTTTTGGTCCTTGAACTTGCTACCATACTCTGATTCCTTGAACCCACAATTTTATTCTTGGTCCATGAACCAGACATCACATCATACTGTAAGTTCCTGGGGCTCATAAGTCTACTTTATTATTCAGATCTACTTCTATAAATCTGCTGTATTAGCCTAAGAGCTTATTCTTCTCTCCCCCCCCCCCCCCCCCCATTTCTCAGGACAAGAAAGAAAATGTGACTTCATCATACACAATAGTTTGGTAAATCAAAGTCTATTTACGTATGAATGAAATTATTCAGCTTAACACTAAAGTTTCTCTGCTACATTGGGGATCTACCTGGTGGCTGGGGTTTAGACACTTTTATTTTGCTTTTTTTTCTCAAGAGGATGTGGGTCTGAATCCCATTTGTGACATCTTGTTTACAAAGTTGATATCTTTTTTTTTTATATTCATTGGGACTACCACTTGAAGTTACGGAGTTACATGCTATGAGTGGTGCTCTCTGCAAGTGCATACAATGAAGCAAATCCCCTAAACCTTGTCAACCTGTTTCAATCTGCTAAATGTTTGACAATAAAACTGACCTGTTTCAAATTTACTAACTGCTTTCTTCACAGGTGTTTCTATCAAAGTTAGGAGATCACACCACCTTTTCTTGGAGAAAAGACTCTGAAATGTAACATTTAAAACAAAGACTCTGAAATGTAATATTTAAAACAAAGACTCTGAAATGTAACATTTAAAACAAAGACTCTGAAATGTAACATTTAAAACAAAGACTCTGAAATGTAATATTTAAAACAAAGACTCTGAAATGTAATATTTAAAACAAAGACTCTGAAATGTAACATTTAAAACAAAGACTCTGAAATGTAACATTTAAAACAAACAATTTAGTTCTTTATGGGATGTGTTCACACTCATTTTACAAAAAAAACTATGAGCTTGTTAAAAACATGTAGCTTATTTATATTACCAGACATTATATTATGGAGGGAATTAGCAAGTCTTCAACACCAATGAATATAACAATAGATAACACCAAAGTGAAACAAGCCAAAGAATTTACATATCTAGGCAGCATTTTTCAGATGATGGAAGACTAGACAGAGAAATAGAAACAAGGTGCCAGAAAGCAAACATAGTGACTTACCAACTTTCACCATTACTTCTTCATCCAAAGATCAAGATGGAATTTAAGAAACAAATAATATCTACAATTTTTATACCAACACTGTGCTACCATGTCAAACATGGTCTTTAACAGCTTCGCAGCAAAGAAAAATCATCACATGTGAAATGAAGTGTCTGAGGAAAGCTGCAATGGTTACCAAACTAGATAAAATAAGAAATGAAGAAATAAGGAAAAGTGTTGGTATATCATGTATTGAACATATTGAGAGACAGCAAGTAAAATGATTCGGTCACCTTATGAGAATGAAGCCAAATCAAATACCAATAAGAGCATATAATACAAGAATATCCGGGCGTAAAGCCAAAGGTAGACCAAGAAAACGCTGGATAGAAAACATCAAGATAATCTTGAACAAACATGGACTAAATGCAACCTCAGCGACATATCTGGCCTTGAAACGACAGCTTAATCTACCACCATTACGTTTAACAGCAAGTGTGAATGCGATCAACAATCATTCACCTGGGAAAAGACTATAGACAATATTTTTGTTTTTGGGAGGAGAAGGGGTATTTACAGTTAGGGGACTTTATGACCGAGTTAGAAGTTCAGTTTTTGAGATGGGGATGGTTAGTTTTTGGGAGGCAGGTATTGGGGTTAGGATTATGAATCCGCTCATCATAATGGGATAGGTCTGCTAATCATGTGAGATTTCTCTGATGACATGAAAACGCCCTAACTATAACAGATTAAATGGTTCTATGGTTGAAAAGATGGACTGTGGTCATGTGGGTGTGGACACATCCCATAAAGTACCCAAAATTTCACTTTAAAAAAATCAAATTCCCCACTCAGAGTACAAGATTTCTTAAAGCATTGCACACAACTGATGGTTGGGAATCTTCTGGGTATGAAATAAAGCTCTGGAAAAACCTCCCCATTTCACAAAAGGGTACAAAAGCTATATCGCTCAAAAGTCACAGAGATTGAAACAAACGTGTGGCAAATGGCAGGATATTTTATTAGGATATGATTTCTCGAAGAATGAATATCATCGCAGGTGTTTTGCCAGGGCAAACATGTATCAAATGGTAGAATATTTTATTCTGCTGCTTCTGCTCTCTGATAATGAACATGAAAGTGCGTGTGATTTTCGTTGGGTAGCATTAAGTATGTTTTGCTACCATTTGAATCTGTGCCTGCAGCCCTAGCACTTCCATTTTCGGCATGCCTTTAATTCATGTAGGCTTTCCTAGCCTGTGACAGCCTTTCTATCTGTCGCGCGGTTACGAAAGTGTATCGACTCTACATTATGATGGTTTATCATCCAGTGTGGCCTTGGACTTTGTAGGCCACATGTTCCTGAGTGAAGTCAACAAGGAGGGGGTAATCTGGGATTTAGGCGTGGGTCAATTAAATCTCTCTCGCATGAGGTGTCCTGCTGCCAGTGAACTAGATTCATATAATTAGACATATTGTGCCTGCACCCATCAGGTACTAAACCTTTTCTCATCCGCGAGCATGATTCCGGTATAAGAAAAACTCTGCAGTAGGATTACATTCACTCTCTTAGCCAAGGTGTCATTCACTGACATTGTGAACCACTCCAGTCTCTACATATATTTAGAAGCATCGGGGACTAGAAGCTTGCTATCAGGTTGAACAATACTTTAGTTCTGATTTTCATATAGCATTTTCCCATTCTATTTGCACATGTCCTTGTTCTCCATATTCTTCTATACGCCCACATCTCAAAGGCATCTTCTAATTGTTCATCACATCTCAGATGCTTCAAAAAGGTGGAGAGAGATATAAAACCATCTTGACAATTTCTTTGGGAGACTAAAGGTGCTCATGTTGAGGTCTGATAAAACTTGAATTACTACTGAAACTTGTTGCGTTCGTCTAACAAAAAAAAAAGGTAATCCGGTCCGTCTGCCTTTAACAGTATAAGAAATATTGACATTTGTTATTCATAGTGATTCTGCTTGACACACTGTATAATACACTATTCTGATGATTGTCCACGATTCACTTATATACATCAAAATTTGTTATAAATAATTTCTAGCTCTCACCCCAATAGACAAAGATACATTACATAGCATATTCATCTTGTGGAATGTTGCATTTGTCTGGACAATTCTACATTTAACTTCTTTAATAAATCTTTCATCTAATCTTATCAAGGTGCTCAAATATTTGAATTTGTTGACTTGCTTCATACTGTCGGAACTACTTTGATGTTGTATTCTGGAGGCAAAAGAAAACAGTTTTACCCTATGTTGAAGGACATACTGAATATGAGATCGGAGCGCCAATGGACATGTCCGAAGTGCCATGATAATAATCTGACTACTTACTATTCTAGAGACCATTTCTTCTTTGCTCTTCTTCTTCCCAGTTCTCCAGTCAAATTCAGGCGCTCATACAGATTTCATTAATGAGATGTACTGTGGTCGCAGCCCCTAGACAGTGATGTAGAGCTTGTCCGTCAGAACTATTTCAGATGACCATAGTTTTCTTCTTGTGGAGTGGTACAGTGGGCAGTTCTGTCAAATATGTTTATGAGTTTCTGCAGATTCTCCACAGGGGCACATATCGGTATCACCAACTCCAAACTTCCCGTACATGTGTTATATGAGTTTGTTGTGGCCAATCTAAAAATAATTGTTTGTTCCTGTCTTTCAATAATATAGTTTATTGTCGTTTTGGCTACATTTGTGAGCTTAGTTCCACCCCATGTTTATGGAGCTTTTAGTGATAGATGTAATTTCTGGAGATGATACTAAGTATTCTGTCTGTAGTAGTTCTATTATTACCTCCACTTCAGTTTTTTTTCTATTTCAGAATAAGCCCTTTGTTGGCATTCTTTTGCAATGGTATTAATCACTTCTTGTAACTGTTTCATTTTTGACCAACAAAACTGAACCAACAAATTACAGTAGGTTGTTTATATTATGCCCTCTAACTGATATTCCTGGCATAAATTGTATGGAGCTCATTACTACATATGTTCATGCAACTGAACATATATATAATAATAGAAATAAACAATAATTGAAGCATAATGAAACATTGCTCCTCTATTGTTAGCACTACTAATAACATAATAACATCCAATCATATCACCAGTACAATGCGGACCATTATCTAAAATAACAAAGAATGAAGTGTATCCAAAAAACGAACAAAAAAACTAAAATGTACTGATTCAAGGTGTATGTCTGCAATTTCTAACCTGCACATGAGAAAGAAACTTCTCATTCTGGGCTCTTGAGAAAGTCTTACAAAACAGTGTTTCAAATTCCTCCCTCAAGGGCATGATGACAAATTTCAAGTCCACCGGTTTGAAGCTGTAGAAATTGTATTGAATGTGAAATTACGGATATTATGTGCACAGAAATAAAACATAAACCTGGCAATTCCTGTATTCTCTCTGGTAGCATAGGAGGTTTATTCTATAATACTAAGTCTACACTTGAGTTTTATTTGACCTGTAGCTCAGCGTATTTTTTCCCATTCATTCTTAAACTCCCGCCAGCTCTCTTGCAGCAGGACAATGGTCTTAAGATTTCCAGCAGGATGTAGTCCAGAGAATGGAAATGCATTGTCACCATTTTATTTGGCAAGTGGAAGGTGCAGAGGACAAATAAAAGCATGGACAGACATCTAGGACTGGACAAATAAAAGCATGGACAGACATCTAGGACTGGACAAATAAAAGCATGGACAGACATCTAGCACTGGACAAGATTTTTCTTCACTCATCTGCATCGTTGAAGATAGAAATCGCTGTAGGACAGTGTGCTGAAGCATCCAATCTGGTACCCCTACAACCCTGATGAGTTACAGGATTACAAGATAGAATTTCATTGACTGTCATTCAATCATGCGACATGTTTCAACAAAAGCAGAGAAAAGACAATAGATATAAAGTGAAGAAAAGACTATTATTCAAATCTGACAATAATAATGATACAGTTTGCTAACTTAAAAATAATCAGGAATTGGAACAAATAAAAGTAATGGATTATATAACAAAAGTAAAAGATTAGATGTAAATATGGAGACAACATAATTGGCAAAAACATGTAATAAAAACCAAAATAGGCAAATTAATGTAGGTAAAACTTCAACAAATGTAAACCATTTTCAAAAAAACCAAGATGCTAAAGGGCTACAGTAACACGAATGACAGAATTATTGTTATGCCCATAAGAAATATAATCTACAATCCATGCTAATGACAGATGTGGCTCGCAACATCAATCTGTGCCACAAAGAGTCTTCTAGTAACATACATAGTTTTTTCTATAATGCTGGATTTTTATGATTCGAGAGTTAATTCCATTTCATTTACATTTTTGTTGTGATCTGTTATTGTTTCTTTTTCTTCTTCGTTCATTCTCAAACTCCTGCAGATTCTCAGAATATAATTCACAGAACTTTTGCATTGTTTCATGGTATTGCATCGTTTTATTACAGCTTGGCTGCAGTATCTGCGTCTTTTATCATGACACATCAACTTCAGCATGGCATATTAGTCACTTTGACCCTCTATGACATGGGACCGCCAGTTCCATCCCCAGAACCTCCATAGTCGCCTCTTACAACATGTTCAGCAGGTAACAGTATTGCCATTCTTTGCTCCAATTTCAGGCCCTGGCACACATGGGTGTATTGTTTTTTAATAATAGTCTTGTGATTACAATGTCCATGTTAATATAATTTTATTTTATTACATTTATACTTATTACATTTATATTAATGTTAACATTAATTACTTATTCTTGTTATATCACACTATAAAATATTTTATATTTTTGTGCTTGCAAAACCATAAGGATGAAGGATGGAATAACAAAATTAGGAAGTTCATAAGATGCCCTCACAGGCTCAGAACCAACTTACCCGCCTAAAAGATCTGTGCTATCACTCTGCTGATTCAAGTTAATCACATGTAACTTGTGACCTAGAGTGACAAACAAATCTCATGTTATACAATCATTTTGTTGTGCCATACATCAAAGAATTTTAACTACTCAAAAAATGCTCGCTTTGCTTTCCACGTTCCTCAATTTGTGAGAGTTAGCGTAAGCACCCAATTCATTTACGCCACAAAGGATCGTGATACTCCATATTCTGTAGCCAGATTGCTTTCTGTGTGGATGTCCTACCCACAGATAGATTGCATTATTGGGCTGAGTGTTCTATCTGCACCTGACCTCAGTCAAGTCTTCCCAGTTGAAAGATATATGTTGTTTGTTTGCTTGTGAACCCCAGAAATTATGAAAGATTAGCTCTTACTTCCTATGTGCAATGTGGGGGTTTATGAGCTTTCTTTCATACGCAGGAGGCTTCACCTTTCAGCTTGGTGTAAAGCATATTGGATGAGCCTTCTACACAGGGAGGATATATGAGACGAGACGATACTCTGCTTGGGTCACCCATTGTTTGTCTATCCTCTGATGAGGCGCTTCGCAGCCAGCATGCTGTTCCTCGTGTAGGAAGACCATTCCATTACCACCCATTGTGTCCCTTGGTTGTTTATATTAGGCAGTTATATTGGTTATTTACATTAGGCACAAAAGTAATCATAGAACACTCAAAAGTAATCAATTGACTCACAATTAACTAGTAACAAATTAATGCTAGATTTCCCAAACCACTACTGAATTTATTATCCCCCACATCCCACAGTACAAGGGGAGAGAGTAAATAAATAAGTTACGTATATTACCATTTACATGATTATAGTGAATAAACATTACATTTTCTAAACTGACATATCAGAATTAATTACACAACTTAATGTGCATTTCAATTTTTGTAAGGGATCTTGAAATTATCTCAATCAAATAGAACTAATTCTCATTGTGTGTTTGTTTCGATCCTCAGAAATGACAAGCATTGAATCTTTTGTGTTTTATGTGAAATCTTAGGGTTAGGGTTAGAATATGTTCTTGCTCTTCATTTGATGTTGTGTATGTGTTTTTGATAAAGGCCATTTGGTAAAAATGTTGATTTGTGTATGTTCTATGTGTGTTCCAGTGATTAGTAAAACTTAAATCCAACAGGTAAAGCTAGGAACAGGGTGATGCAGTTTTGCTCAGCGAGTTGTCATGTGACATATTCTTTCCAGAACATAGTCTTCCATATGAATCTCCTGAAATCCCTGTGGTCTCTGGTAAGTTGTCCCACCTCCTCTAGCTACAAGTGCATGCATTCCTGAATATCTCTTGTCCAACGAAGTGAGTACAGATGAGGAATTCAGGGTTTTCCTCAAACAAATTGGAGAGTATACCTCAGAGCTTCCTTGATTATCCAGAAGACTCAGTTGTATGCAATGTTTTGAGATGAAGTAGACTAAACTATTTATCCTTATTCAACACAAATCTGTTATTTGTAATGACCACTATATAAGATCACATGACTATTTATATAAACAAACCTAAATAATGTGACTATTTATGCAAACAAACCTAAATAATGTGACTATTTATGCAAACAAACCTAAATAATGTGACTATTTATCCAAACAAACCTAAATAATGTGACAAGAACTGTATGGTGGAAGTTTTTCCTGTCCCCGTTTCTCCAGACAACAGCACTGGTTCGTTTCTTCTGACACAGACAGCAACTTTCTCCAACAGAACTAATGATGAACGTGTGTAGGAAAATGTGGGAGCTGGTCTACTGAAAAATATAAACATAAAAAAGATAGTTTCTGAACATCATGAAAACAAAGCAAATGAGATCAAAAGAGACAGATAAAGACGAAGTAAATTTAATAGTTTAATTTATGGAATCGAATTTGACACATTCTAGCACATAATGGTGAAAAGCTTTCCCAAACCATCATCTGAACTGTAGGAAAAAACGATAGAATGATCATTGGATAGATACAGCAATGATCTTAATCTCATAACTAAACTATCTTTTCTGCTGCGTATAGTTGATTAACTCTTTCGCCCGTGTGCTACCAGGGCCTGAAAGGGGAGCAAAGAATAACAACACTGTTTACCTTCAAAGAATGTCGTAAAAGGCGACTACGGAGGTTATGGGATGGAGTTGGCTGTCTCATCCCATATAGGGTCAGTGACCCAAAGCCATGCTGAAGTCGGATGTGCCAGGCCGAAAGGCGCAGATATCGCAGCAATGCTGTAAACCATGACACAATGCATTCCGTTCTCCAGACTACATCCTGCTAATCTGCAGGAGTTTGAGAACAAACGCAGAAGAAAAAGAAGATTAACTCTTTGATAACTCATAACATCAATAATGTGCACAAAACTGAAATCCAACAGACCAATCTAGGAACAGAGCAATAAAGTTTTGCTCATCACTGAAGACACACATACATTGATGTTTCGACCAAAAGGTCTTTATCAAGACAAAAAAATGAATGTACAAACAGAAAACGACAAGTAATAAATTATAGACTTCACATGGCCAAGTTAACAGTAATGTGGAGATTGAACCAGAAGAGTTGTAACAAGGTCAGAGTTGAGACGACACTAGGCAAGGAATATACAAAAATATAAAAATGTAGCTACATATATTTGACACGAAACAACCAAAGAGAACAAACTATGTATCATCCATGAGACAGGTACTCATTGATCCAAAGGTTTAAAAGTACTAAATTTGTCTATGTAGAAAGTTCTCAAACGCAAGAAGGTCCAGTCATAAGAGGAGCACGAATTAATGGCCATAACCTCAATGTCCTGGGTGCCCTAATGGCCCGCGCCATTGAAATGGACATCCACAGGATAACAATGGTTTTTGATGTAGTATAAATGTTCACAGAATTGGTCTGCTAGCCTCCTTCCAGTTTCACCTATATTTCATGGCGCAATGCTTGCATAGATGATGCTGCGAGACACACACGTGAAGCATTCTTCAATGGTGAAGGTTGCTTTAGGGAACGTGACAGACCGGGTCTGGATGACATAGTCACAGGTGCAGCATTTGTTGCGCTTCCAGCTGATGGTGCCTAATTATTAGGAACGTCAGGCTGGAGGTGACTCCGGACCAGTAGGTCTCTGAGGTTCTTGTGACATCTGTAAGCAATCAGAGGAGGGTCACAGAATACATCCTGCGTCTCAGGATCCAACTGAAGAGGAAGGTGATGGAGAAAGACGAACAGTAGCACTATGGGTGTGGAATATGAGAACAAGTTTGCCCCTGTCCAAAGAGGAAGACTTCTGAGTGTTCAAGAGGGTGTCTTGATGGGAGAGGATGCACACTCGAAGAAGGCCCAGTTATTCAATTCCTTGTTCTACAGGGCCAATGCATGCAAGAAAAACCTTGTGTGTTGTAGATCACAACAAGACAGTCTCTACCACTATCAAGGGTCTAATAGCTGACACCCTTCTCCCTACTAAAGCTGCTCAAGGAAAGGAGTGTGGGTAGGCCTGCATTTTATATGCTGCCTAAGATCCACAAGGCTTTCAACCCTGGCAGACCTATTGCCTTTTCATGTTCCTGCCCTACGAAACATATTTCAGACTTCCTGGATAGTGTCTTCCAACCATTAGTGGAGCAACTCCCCACATTCCTGAAAATTTCTAACCATGCCCTGTCCATATTTGCCTCTATTTCACTGTCCCCGGCTCATACATATCATCCCTTTCTGCATGATGTCTGCCCCCTTTATATCTACATACCACACTAAGATGGTCTCAGGGCCATGAAGTTTTTCCTTGACCAGCACCCTCATCCCTCTGTGTCTACCTCTACCCTCATCCGTTTTGCAGAGCTCGTGCTCACTCTCAACTCTTTGAGTTTGATTGACACTTCTTTGACCAAATCAGTAGGGTCGCAATCAGCATCAAGATGGGACCTAGCTATGTCTGCTTGTTCATGGATCACCTTATGCACCAGGTATGGGAATTCTATGGTGGGTCCTTCCTATTTGGTCTTGATTCTTCTCAATTAGAAAACTGGCCTCACAGCACTGGGGCATTCCCATAAGTGCTCCCTCTTTGTTCCAGCAGCCATTCAACTCGATGGTATTTCGAGTCCAATGCCACCGAAACAGACGTCAACATCAGAGCACAACTCTGGCACTTGCGACAGGTTTCTTTGTTGTTCCGCCCACCCACGCTGTGCCTGTAACTAGTTCAAGCACAACATCAGCCTGTTGGAACAACATGGTAACTTATCGAAGGTTACGACTACGGGATTGTATAGATGACTTGCCATGAAGCTTCTATAAGAAGATAACCTCAATATAAAGGCATGTCATCTACTAAGGTTTTCTGTTGCATGGTTGGTTTGTCTAGTGAGCCATTGGTGAGACCCACAGACACAACCGCATGCGCAGTTGGTCTTCCATAGGTATATATGATGGGATCGGCATCACTGACATTCTTGAGGTTCGTCATACACTGCATTGACAATTTTCACCCGACCATTAAGTTCACATCAAAAATCAACTCGCATGTGAACTTCCTGGACATATCCAACCCTCCTATCTCAGCACATCAGTATACTACAAACCAACGTATGCCCAAAGCTTTCTTCTATACACCTCCTCTCATCCCTCTGCCTGTCAGGATTCCCTTTCAATCTCTAAACTTCTTCATCTCTGGTGCTTGTGTAATGGTGAGGACTTTCTCAAGAAAGCCCATGAGATGACGGATTTCTTCTGCTGTCGTCTATACCCCGAAAGGATCCTCAGGTCTGCCCTTCTTCGAGTGTCCAGCATCTCCAGCCAGGACACCCCCTTGAACACTTGGAAGTCTTCCTCTTCAGACAGGGTCAGACTTGTTATCATTTTCCACCACCATAGTGCTGCTATTCATCACATCCTTCTCCATTACCTCCTCTGGTTGCTTAAAGATGAGATAAGAACCTCAGGGACCTACTGATCAGGAGTCACCTCCAGCCTGAAGTTATTATTCAATATGACATTATCATCTGCAAACGCAACAAATGCTACATCTGTGCCTATATCACCCAGATCGGTCTGTCACATTCCCTAAAGCAACCTTCACCATTGAAGAGGGCTTCACATGTGCGTCCTGCAACGTAACCTATGTCATCATATGCAAGTGTTGCGCCATGACATATAAAAGTGAAACTGGAAGAAGACCCACAGACCGATTTCTTGAACATCTGTATAACATCAAAAAACCTTTTGGGTTATCCTGTGGATGTACATTTCAATGGCATGGGCCACCGGGGCACCCAGGACATTCATGTACAGCCATTAGTCATGCTTCTGTGACGACCAGACCCGTCTTTTGCTTGAGAACTGCTACATATACCAATTTGGCACTCTTAAACCCTTCAGAATCAATGAGTACCTGTCTCATGGATAATATCTAATTGTTCCATCATCTCTGCAGTTGTTTCGTTTCACATGTATGTAGCTAGACTTTTGTATTTTTGTATATTCCTTGTCTGGTGTCGTCCCACCTCTGACCTTGTTATAACTCTTACATTAAAGTTAAGCAGTTAATCTGCACATTACAGTTAACTTGCCATGTGAAGTCTATAGGTCTTATTTGTCATTTTCTGTTGTGTATGTTCATTTTTGTATTGATAAAGGCCTTCTAGTCAAAACGTCGATTTGTGTGTGTTATTTTGTGTACCTTCAGTATAACTTTATAACATCAATAACAAATATGCATGACAATAAATGTTATACCTAGAGGTTCTGACGAAGTCAGATGTGTTGAGCCACATGACAAATAAAATTGTGACAACGCACCTCCATTCTCTAGACTTCATCCTGCTGGAAATCTAATAGTACCATTGTCCTGCAACAAAAGTCAATTAAACTGGAGTTTAAGAGTGAATACTAACAAACAAACATACCTTGAAATGCTAGTAAATGATTGTTTTCTTCTCTGTAATTTGGCTCTCCCAATCTCAAGACAACTTGTGGACTCTTGAAGTGTGGGTTTATAATCAGTACAGAAATATTTTGACTGAAACAAAACAAAAAACCCAACAAAGTATAACAAATTTTGAGATCTGTTTGATTAATTGTTGCAAGCTCTGCTCTTAATGTTGGAATTTGCTTAATAAGGCTTTAGAAGCTAAAGTAATTTAGTGTCTAAGTTATTTGCTAGCTGACCAGGTGATCAAAGTCTCTCTCTTACACACACACACAAATAAAAATCCCAAGGCACGTCCAGTCATTGGGTATCAGGTTTATGTTCTAGAAAGGTCAAGGAATGTAGTCATCACAACAGCGCAAGTGTTGAATACAACATTAGTCAGGCAAATTCTGGTCAACTGACTAGGTAGCTAAGCATTTATGAGAAAACTTTGTGCAATGACGCTTATTCAAAAAATCTACTCTGTACTTTTTAACCTCATAGTTGCCAGTTTAAGAATGTATCACTGTCAAATTATTAATGATGCGCTCTTCAATATTCATTCTCAAACTTCTAAAACTTCTACGGGATGTAGTATAGAGAACGGATTGCACTGTGCCATGGTTTACAGTTTGGCTGCAATATATGTACCTTGACCAGACAAATCCAACTTCAGCATGGCAGGTAGCTGTGTCACTATTCTTTGCTTTCCTTTCGGGTTCAGAAACACACAGGCATTAATGACTCACTGATTAAATTAAGGTAGGTGGAGACATTAAGTTAATATTATAGTGTGGTGTTAGAAATTGAATAAAATGGAGATTGCAGTACCATAATATGTTTTTATAATATTAGTGCATTAATTAGTAGCGCTTTATATTGAAGAAATATACAAAATCAATTTTTTTAAACAAAATGTCTGAGTAGATAGAAACATGATTCATGATAGAGAAACAAGCCTCGATGATAGAGAAATTATCATTTGAACTTTTATAGCAGAGGGACCAATTCTTTAAAAAAAACAGATGGATACTGTCATTGTAGCTACTACATTAAGTGCTAAAAGCTGGTACCTTCAGCAAACTTAAAGGTCCTGAGCACTACAGTCAGTTTTCAACACAAAAGTATTAGATGACGTACCCTTTCTTCTGTGACATTCAATCTTGCTCCAATAGCTGATGCAAGTGACAGTCTTGTGGCTGTTTTTGCTATACACGTCACAAAGCAGTCTATAGCTTCCAAAAACACCCTGAGCCCCTGAGATGATTGTGTGTGGTCAAAGTCTACATTGGATCGACTACACCAAGTCATTAAATCCCTGGGGAAAAAAAATAATAAAAAATACAAATAATTTAACCAATCTGTCTGCCGAACTGCAACTTCTGTAAAAGGAATATTATGTAAAAAAATATATTTATTTGGTCCCCAGTACAGCTAGCAGAAGAACTAAACAAGAAACATCACCTTCTAAAGATAGAGAAGAACTTGAAAAATTATCAAATATCCCACCAAATACATCCCTCATAATGCCCCAAATAAACACTGCACTAATTGACAAGTAAGTAACTAAGTCAACAAGCCAAAACACCCTTAAGTCCATTGCACTAGAGGATATGGCTCTTTCATAGTCCTTCCTGACAAAACATCGATAGAGGTATCTGCTCTGTGTGGAGAGTTCTACAGAAACTATGATGCAGAGGTGAAAGCAATATCAGAAAAACTCATACATCACCATCAAATACAAAGCAACAAGTCCAAAAAACCTAGTAATATTCACTGACTCCCTGTCTGCTCTACAAGCCCTTGAAAAGTGAAATCCCAAAGCAGAGAAAAATACAAGCAACATACTTACATCTTATGGCATCAATACTACAATACAGTGGATACCAGACCACACAGGTATCAGTGGGAATGAAAGTGCTGATAAATTTTCACCCAACCAGGAATTCCCACCAACCTTAGAACAGTTCAACACATTATCTGCAACAACAGTAAACAACAATGGATGGACTGCTAGGCCACTGGCTCAAAAAGAAGAGTGCTATATGCAGACATGTCCCAACCAAATCCACACGACAGCATAAATAGACTACACCGTAAAGATCAAACTGCAATATTTAGGCTGCGAACAACACATGTACAACTTAACAAACATCTGCAAAGAATTACTGCAGACCATACACCTTACTGCAACAAACAAGAAAATACAGTAAAACACCACCTTATTGAATGCCCTGCACTACAATACCTATGAAAACAACTGTTTCCACAAACCCCTTGATCACAACACCCTTTATACAGACACAACACAGCTGAAGAAGACATACACATTACGATGAGACAGTCGAGATATAGAAGAATGCCAAAAACACCATGGACATATAGAAAGCATAATGAAGATAACTTCAGAATGTATTCAAAAATAGAGCTGCTCAAAATCATCATCAGACATTCTTTAAACAAATCATGAAAACATTATTTTAATGTAGCATACTATGACATCAGGCAAGTTGAAGAACAAGTCGCCCGTGTGTTCCCAGGGCCCGATTGGGAGCAAAGAATAGCAACACTGTTTACCTTCCACACATGTCGTAAAAGGCGACTAAGGAGGTTATGGGATGGAGTTGGCTGTCCCATCCCATATAGGGTCAGTGACCTAAAGCCATGCTGAAGTCGGATGTGTCAGGCCGAAAGGCGCGGATATCGCAGCAATGCTGTAAACCATGACACCGCGCATTCCATTCTCCGGACTACATCCTGCTAATCTGAAGGAGTTTGAGAATGAACGCAGAAGAAGACACACACTTCAGATATGGAGAAATGGTTACAGATCTTCGAATACAAATGCTACAGACACATTCTGTGCATCTCCCATAGAGGACATAAGATAAATGTGTATGTAAGAAATAAAATAATTATGTATAAAGATCCACAAGAATTATTATTATATGCCGACATGATTTCTTGTCAAAAACAATACTGCAGGGCAAAGACTGGACAGCTCGAGAGTTTTCCTAAATTATCAGCACCACTAAAGTCAGAAATCGATGGGGGTGTTGATTCATTCAGTGTGGTCCCCCTATGACCCTGATATGTTATATGCTTATGGAAGAATATGGCTATTACCAAACATGACAGATGAAAAAAGATATATAATGAGCTGTTTATAAATCAGTTCTCAACAATAATAATTCTGAGCATACTGATAAATCAATTATACAATTTTGTGGAATAAATAGTCAAAAACATGATGATGAAATCAATTTAAAAACGTTTGTGGAATAAATAGTCAAAAATAAATGATAGAGAAATCAACTAAATAAGTATGTCAAATTATTGTCACGCACAAAAATAAAATCAAGCAGAAAAGTTTGTGAAATAATAGCCAAGATGAAATATAACATAAATAATGAAGCAATAACCTAGTTGATATTTGTCTTCCCCCAACTGAGAGAAATTTTCCATATGTTTGTGATTCTGGCTGCTGACTGATCTCCCCTGCATCATGCCGTCCCACAGACAGCATGAAATAGATGTCTAAGAGTTTATCTGACACTGGCACTAACGCTGGAAACCTTACAGCTATAACCTGTTTGAGAAAAACAAAGCCAACATTTATTTATTTGCTTTTCCTCTTTTGTAATATTTATATTTGCAGTATTTTTGTTAGTATACACTCAAGTTTTGTTCCATAGCATTGAACGATTCTTTAAACAATTTTTAAATTAACAAAGTGAAACTGAACAATTTATTTAAGGTAGGAGATTTTTGTTGTTTCTCAATCCCAGTATGTATGTCTTAGTGTGTTATAATTATCACATTCTGAAGGATTTGTTTTGTAGGTTGGACTGCATGAGCATCTGTACTATGCCGAGTTGCTATGTAAGTATATATGGGGAAACTGCAGTGAACATGTCAATTACACACTAATTAATTATCTTAAGTCTATCTGTTATGTTCCTTCAGAGCTGAATACAGTGTTAGGGCAGAAACCACTTCTTTCCAGTTTGAGCAATGTGATGCTACTGTGTGTAGTTCTTGCATTTTGTTAAGATCCATGGTCGCATTTTAATAATTTCTCTTGGTTTTCCTCTTTTTTTATTGTCATAGGGAACCCATTTTAATGTTTGTAGTGGAAGTCTTCACACAACATGTAGGGACTTTAACATGAAGATAACACTAAAAACAAAAACAAGGCAATGTCAATCTCAATAACAAAGAAACACTACTATTTTCATAAATGACCAACAACTTAAACAGGTGATAGTATTCACTTATCTTGGAAGCATTATATCATCAAATAGGAAAAACACCAAAGAAATCCAAGATAGATGCTACATAGCATACCAGATCTTAGGGAAGATGTTTTAAAAAATGAACACCAAAACTGTACTATTATCACACATTCTGTGGACACACAGAATTTGCTACAAAAGAAATGGTTTGTCCATGTAGAACTCTCTAATTCTCTGAGTAACAACAAGAGACAGAATCAGAAATGAAAACATCAGAAGACTACCAAAAACAATGCCAACCTGTGATTATTCTGTTGAATACCTTTTCTGTCAATGGCAAAGGTGATTGTTAACTACATTTTACTACATTAGACTACATTAGATGACAACAGATTAAGTGGTTTTCACATGCTTCCAGACTACCATCAGATAGTGTCCCTAAAAAATCATTGCTATACAGACAGGGTGGATACAAGCCAGGGGTAACCCGTGTAAAAGATGGATTACAGAAATAAGAGTTTACAAAACATATAAGAATCACACAAAAAATGGCCATCTGCAGAGAGCTCTTCTACCCCTGACACTGCAAGGCATAAAGGGATATAAAGTGAAAAGACGTGGCAGTCTATTTTCATTTATTTTAAGTTTATCCAATATAAGTTGTTTTCTTTTGTAGAAACATACTGCTATTTGGTGTCTTCTCTTACTTGTCTATTTGACATTAAATGTATATTCACTTATTATTACTGATTCCAAAATGTTTTTTAGGTGGTTGATTGCACTAAATTCAAAATCAATTAGAGTAGAACTCTCTTTTAGCTTTATCTCCTTCTTGTGTAATTCTGCTGTAAAGTAGGAAACGGGATCAATTTTTTTTTTAATGAAGTACAATAATTATTATATAGTAGGTGTAACTTTATTATATAGTGGGTATCAATCAATCAATCAAGTGCCATGTTGACTGGCATAGGCGATCATGTTTCTCCATGACTCTCTGTCTCTTGTGTTGTCAATACGTTCGGTTGGTGATCTTCTACCATGAGACAATACAAGTCCATCTAGTAACTTTTCTCTTTGTCGTCTCCTATCTCTTTTCCCCTTGATATTTCCAGTGGTTATTAAGTATTAAGCTGTATTCTTCTCAGCACATGCCCTAGAAACCTTGACTGTCTGACCCTAATATTTGATATGACTGATCTTTTTACGCCAGCATCAATGAGAACCTCTGCATTAGTTTTCTTGGCTGTCCATGGTATTTTCAAACTATAGTGGGTATAACTATATTATAATATAAGGGGTATAAATATATTAATAATTCCAACAATGTTAAGTTTTAAATTGGTAGCGTATCTTATGTAGGACATAGCCATCAACCAAGCATTTTTTGCTGTAGTGATTTTATAGCCAATATAACTCTGTTCCAGAATTTTGAGGTCCTGGGTTCAATCCACGGTTGGGACAGGATTTTTGTTTTTGGAGATGCAATCAAAATCCTTCCTGTACATGTCGAGGCGTCTGCTATGCCAAAGCCGCCTTTTTTTCCTCAGCCCATAGAAGCCTCCCTGCACTCCTTCACGGGAAAACATGCTGTAACAAAAGTTTTTTATAACTGTGTTCAGTAGTTTGCCATTGCTTTCTGAATGGTCAGGATGTACAATTGTCTGTGGTGGGATTTGAACCCTGTAACCTGGCTGTCACAGACGTGATCTGCACCACGCCATCACAGAGCCGGACGGAAGTACAATACTTGATTTTGTACAATATCTTGACCTATATATTATCACATACAAACCACCTAAAATAAATATCTCGACACCTAACCACTGATCGGTAATTATAGACCGATCAGACAAGGAAAAAATTTGTGGGAAATAAATTGCCCATATTTAGTATAATACATAGGCCCGAGATATGGTACAGAACATAATATTTTACCAACAGAGACATCATTTGTAAATGAAATCTGCTTACGTGTTTCAGCTCAGCTCTTGAAAGTGGTTCAACATTGATAACTGTACACAGCTTCTGTAGCACTGCTGAATTCCCTCCATGTTGATGATGAAAACCACTAGAAGAACTCAGCAACCTATATTTTTTAAAGAACAGAATCATTCTTGAATCAATACTAAAAATATGGCCACACAGAAAATATGTTCAGGGTCAACATTTCCTCCGTACTGCTATCCCTTATCTGTCAAGTCAAATTTTCCTCAAAATTATTTCCTCCTGTAATAATACTGATTTAATTTCTTGAATTTATTTCTATATTATTCAAATAGAGGTGCTGAAAGAGTTAAATGCATGACTGAGGTTGATTAATAATATCAGAGAAGAAACACAATATTGATTTCTTTTGGGCATGTTATGAGACAGGGAGCTATGGAGAACATAAGTTACAAAAGTCAAGATAGACCAAGGACAACAATGTGAGAAAATATTAGATATTCTGACATCATGGCATGGTAGAGTCAACAACGATCCTGATAAAAGATACTGGAAATAGGGAATTGTGAAGATCCATGATAGCCTACACCAGGACTATTCAACTGGCGGCCCGCAGGCTAAATTTTTTTTCCGGCCTGCGGAGACCTAGTAAGTAGCCCGCGGATCATTGCTAAAACAGTGAAATAAAGTTTTTAAAATACTAAATGTATAAAATCATTCAATGTGTTTTTTTATAAATCTGGCCCATGATGATTCCCATTTTCTACATTTTGGCCACCAGAGTAAATATAGTTGAATAGCCCTGGCCTACACCAGTGGGCACGGCACCTGATGATTATTCAATGTCTTTTACAAACTCTTCCTTGCAAAAAAATGTTATATTCACACTACATATGCCTTTATTAACTCAATTCTCTACAGACACCATTCACATTTTTGGGACTGGTTTTAGGAGTATCCATTAGGATTTCTTTCTAGCCAACTACATAAATTATGAACTTACACCAATTTTGAAACTTGTATCCCAATGGAAACCAAATGGCAAACTTAAATTCAATATTTATCCCAAGATTATGTTTTATACAGCAGAATTTATTAAGAAAATCGGACTTGCTGTGTAGACGTTAAACTGAGAACGAGAAAGTAGCTAAAGAAAAAAGACAAAGTACATTACTACTACAACCATTACCTGCGAGTTGTGAAAAACTGGAAGCCAGGAGCCGCCTTTACTTCATCACCATGGCCAGGGACTATCAATGTCCTGGTTTCTGCTAATGCAACTAACAATGACAGAACATCTATAGGAGCTGTGTCTACATCCTCCAACAAAACCCAACTGCCTTTGGAAACTGCTTGTGTAAGCACACCGGCCCTCCAGACAAACTCACCAGGAACTTCAGTACTACAGTAGGTGCCCAGCAACGTCTGTACATTGATTAAACAATTGTAACAGTATGAAAATACAATGGAAAAATAACTATGCAATTACAAAAGGTCCTTTCCTAGAAGAAGGGTCTACATTTTTAATGAAACAAAACTAGGTTCCAAAATGAAATTAGGGTACCAATATGAAAAAAATGGAGAATAAAATTTTACCTCGTGTATTATTTCCCTGGCGTTCACTACTAAACACCAACCAGGTATTTATTACTTACTCCATCTGACTAAATCAGTTGATTGAGCTTTTTAACAGCACAGTTCCAAGTAGTCCATTCCACAAAGGAATTACATTAAATCACAGTATGTCTTTGCATCTGGTAAGTCTTTGCAACAGTTAACATTGACGTTATTGGCCAAATGAAAGTTCAGCACAATTATGGCCGTCATTTTGTAACGAGGAATGCAGCAAGAGTGATGTCAAAAATTACTAAAAATTTAGGAACAACAGATTTCTTAAAAAGTGTGAAATGTATACCCTTTTCCTAGGAAAGAACCTTACAAAATGTAATAAACATTCAGAAAAGAATCATTGTATGCATAAAACATATAAAGCCTTTAAACCCTCACAGAGATAAACATTGAGAATGCTTGCAACCAGAAGCACTTTCACAAGGTTTACCTATTTCTACAATCTAAAAAACTACCCCAAAAAATGAGAAATTTGTCTTCAGTGTAATGTTTGCATGTGTTCAATTATTGTGTGATTAAGTACATAAGTATAGTATTTTATCACACTTACATGCCTGTCTCTGGTTTAGTTTTCATAGTACACCTTGGTTAAGCATAAACCTAATTATCAAGGGTATATGTCCCAGTCAATTGCAGTTCCATTTAAAACAGACATTAGTGTATAACAAATATTTCAGCTTTAGTTCAAATCTCCCCATTGAGGCCAGCACCATGAAGTGGTGATGGGGCTTAGTTCAGCCATCAGGGGCTGGAAACTAAGACTGGTCGGGCAGTCCCACACAAGTAAGCAATGTACTGTAGATGGAGGCAACCAGCCAAAAGGCGTACAATTAATTAGGATACCATGCACAAAAAATTTGTGAATGAAAGAAGAAGTTCAAATCACATCCTAGGAGGACAAATATGGGGAAAATATATTTGACCAACATGACTTTTATGCATTAACTTCAAAGCTCTACAATTTTAATTAATCTTACTTTGCTATCAGTTTGGTCTCCTAACTGAATTTTTAGAATATCAGGAAAACTGTGTCTGCCAGTCAATGCAGCTAGATGTTGTACAAGAGATGTCTTTCCACAACCAACAGGACCTTGCAACATCACGGGTCTGCAACAGGATACAGCTAGGGCCAGACTGCGAAGATGTTGCTGAGTAGACGGTACCAGAACCAGAGGACTGAAAGCCTATATAAAATAAAACATTATACAACAATTTCTCATCTGCAGTAGAATATGAACTACCACAACAGATAAGAATGTACTTTTAATAACAAAATGATACAATTTGAATAAGTGTCATATTCAAAAGATCTTCAACATCCGTGTCCATTGAGATCTTGTGTAACCTCTTGGATCCTTTCCCTCCATGATGAATCTTTCTAATCCATTGTGTTTACATTACGTCTAGAATATATGTTAGCTTGCATGTTTTTATGATTCTGAGAAAACAATTTTCTACGTCAAAATTTTTGCGGAAGCCTATTTGAATAATTTCTCTGTCAATGATGTCCTTAAAACCTATCTATAGTATTTCATTTATTCTTCAGCATTCATTCTCAAACTCCTACTGGATCTCCCTTGTAGCAGGACCATGGTCCTACTAGACTTTCAGCAGGACGTAGTCCAGAGAATGGAAATGTGTTGTGTCACCATTTTATTTGCTCCAATGGCCCGACATATCCATCTGCGGCAGGCATTTCATTTCAAATGCTGATATTTTCAATTCCATTATGGATGTTATTGCTAAGTTTCACAGCCCTTAAACTGCGCAATTATTAAACATAAACCACACATAAATTAATTTGATTTTCTTGGAGCCCTTGCCATACATTTATTCTGTAACATTGCTCAACAATCACAAAATAATTTACCTCTGTAATACAATTTACACGAACATAAACACACAAAATAGAAATTACCAAAACACTTACCTCATTTTCAAGTTCAGATGGCAATCCGACTTTAGGCAACAAAATTCCCATCACACTGACAACATGGGGGTCAAGATCGCTTGATGTGATAGTCTGCAATGTGTGTGACTGACTTGATTCTACGCACTCTAGCTCAACTGTTCCTTCTGCCTTGTGTAATCTTTCTCTAACAGCCAGTATTTCTTTGTCAATGCTGAAATTTCAAAAATCAGAAAAATCAACAAAGTGCAGTAATTCAATAGTAAATCTATTTTTTTTGGTTCCACATCTACACCAGAAGTGGGCAATTGTTTTCGGCCAATGGACTGGATTGAAATTTTTTGTTGTAAATTTGATCTATTCGACAATATCTCTTACTCATTATTGACTATTCCAGAAACAGGTCTGCGGGATGTGTTCCAAAATTTATGAATTCATTTCATAAATGCAGCGGTGTAGCAGACAGTTGCATACTGTTCATGTATTCATTAACGTAGAACACAGGTTTTTGGTGTTTTATTTGAATACAACAGGACTATCACTAAGACTAAGGAGTTAAGAGATTTAAACATGAAAACATACAAATTACAATACACCAGCCATTTTCAACGTTCGAAGCATGTTTGATACAATAAAAGAACTAATAAACTAAGCATGTTTGATACAATAAAATAACTAATAAACTAAGCATGTTTGATACAATAAAAGAATTAATAGACTAAGCATGTTTGATACAATAAAAGAACTAATAAACTAAGCATGTTTGATACAATAAAATAACTAATAAACTAATCATGTTTGATACAATAAAAGAATTAATAGACTAAGCATGTTTGATACAATAAAAGAACTAATAGACTAAGCATATTTGATACAAAGGAACTAGTAAAATAAGCATACTTTATATCCGAAGATTTGTCTCTTCTATAAACCTCACTATTTTTAACTCATACAGAGGTCTGTTTTTCTTCTACTGTTTGTTTATCTGGGCCAGTGTTGTTTGCCACAGCATTTCATATTCTGGGCATCCCTGAAGAATTATGATCTGCTGTCTGATGTGCCTGTCTATGTGTACACACAGCCATGTTGCCAATCTTGAACTTTGTATACATGTCACTGCAAATCAGTTTTATTTTTTTTTACTGAGGTGTAAAATGACATCTTGTTCTGATCTGTTCATAATTTGTTAGTCATTTTGAGTTGGCCTAATTGCTTTGACCATTGGCATCTGGCTGGAACACTACAGGCTGTGGGACAAGCTCAATACAATAAAATAACTTTAAAACTAAACTCGTGTGATATCAAAAAATCAAACACCAACCGTATGCTAAACATTCTTTGTTCCTCAGCTGTAAAATACTTCTTGAAGAATGATGCTGCCTCAACTTCAGACATGGTGTAGTACTTGCTCAATGCAAATGAAGCATACCTAAATAGGATGGATATAAGTAAATAAATGGTCAGTAGAATATATATTTCTCATTTGCTGTAATAATTTCACAATGACTAACAAAGTTAACAGACAACTCAATAAATTTCTGGTAATTTTTTGTTAATGAATACAAAGAAATAGTTTAGAATAAACTGAAATCATTTCTCCAATATATTATTTAGAATATTTAAAAAGGTTTCTGAACAAATAGTTTATTCACAATTTATCGTTATAAAAAGTCATCATTGCCTTTCTTACAAATCTAGAGTTCCCCCTCACCAGATGCCTAAAGATATGTGTGCTGTTGATCAAACATTTCTTATTGCCGAGTTCTACAAATGTCCCACTTAATAATCCACTTCCTCAACTGCAACAAAGTTGCAGTATCTACCACATTATCCACATACAGCATACATCTATTAAGTAGGTTCAGAAAGCCGCCCCCCCCTATAACTCAGAGACTACAGATGAACAAGTTATAATTCTACGCCTCAGAACAGGACACAATAGACTCCAGTCATATGTATACAAAGTTCAAGATTGGCAACACAGCCATGTGTACATGTGGACAAGCAGCACAGAGTGCCAAACATATACTTCAAGAGAGTTCTGAGCATGAAATGCTGAGAAAGACATATTGACCAGAGGAAACAACACTGGAATCAAAGCTCTATGGGCCACTGTATGAACTACACAAGACAAGGAGTTTTATTAAGGAGACAGAATTACAGATATAGACATGTTTCAAGTGAACGAAAGAAGAAGATGAATTGTAGGTAAACTTACTCTCTCATTACCTCAAAGAACAGTAGATCGATGAAACCCAGGAGGTTTTTATTAGCTATAGATGTCATTCAACTTGAAATCGATACTGGCCATTATTCATCTTTCTTCAGAGTTCATTCTCAAACTCCCGCTGGATCTCTACTGTGTCATCATTTTATTTGCACCAATGGCCCAACACATTCGTCTTCAGTGGGATCAATCTTTCAAAGCACAATCAGATAGAATAACTATGAAGTCTCTGAAAATCAGTATTAAATGTGAACTCCACTGGAAATAGCTGTCTCGTGTTTCTTTTGCACTATAACAAGATTTATTACCACAGCAGTGGAATGTGAACAGAATGACATCAGCGTCTTCAGCTAACCATGTGATTAATTTCAATGCTTTCCATTTCCCCAAACCCTTCTCTATGAGAAAAGTAATTTTAACATTGCAGAAGCATGCATCCATCAGAGGCCATACTTCTTTCTTAAGTTTGAGACTATTGTAATCTGCCATTTTCTTTTTTTCGGCAAGATCATTCTTATGTATTGAGAGGATTTTCCTATCATATTGGTTAATCATTAATCTTGTGCACAAGATGTTGCGAGTTCAATCCCTGGTTTTGGCATCTTATTTACAAGTGCAATTTTCAAAATCTCAAGGGATTATTGCTTGAAGCTATGGAAGTATGTGCTGTTAGTGATACTCTGTTTTTTACAAGTGCATTTTTTAAAGAAGTTTGGGGATTATCTCTCCAAGATAGAGTTATGTGATATGAGTAGTACTCTTTGTGTACTCTTGTTAAGAGGGTTTGGGTAATATAGGCAAACCTGATTACAATGAAGCCAAGAATCTACGATCTTTGAGCCGTAAACTGCTGCACAACATTTCATTAAATCATGTTCACGGCAAATGAATAAACAGAAGAAAAAAATAACACTTTCAGATATCTACTTACCATCTAACAAGGCCATCGGTGTTAGACAAATAATCAACAAGACTGACCATGTCCAATTTGTCAGCTGTCTCTGGTATATACACTATGTAACTCCACATGGCATGACACCAGTCCAAGTCAGAAATCTTAACAGTAATAACAAATAGGAAATCTCAGGAACAGTTAATACAGGTGCGTGTGAGTATATACATATATAGAGATAAAATATGGTGTATTATTATGGGCTTAGGTGTCCAACAACTACACCTGAGAGCCAGATTCCTATCTAGCAACACCTCTGCATATATAGGTCGATAAAATATGCTAAAATGTACTATGGAATATAACACATTTCTCTGAAATAGCAGCACAATTAAAAACAACATCTATAGTGTACACCAGTGGTTCTCAACCTTGTTTTGTATATTGGTCCACTTTCAGTACAAACTAGTCCCCGTGGATCCCTTGGGACCTCCACACAAAAAAACAATGGGTCAACTTTTTCCAATATTTCTGAGATATACGTTTCTGTACACCTCCCCCCACAGGTACGTGGTCCTCCAATTGTCAACTTTTCTTCATGGACCCCAGCAAAAATGATTTGGAGGAGGAGAGGGGGGCCTCATATGGTCCACATTGAGGACCACTGGTCTACACCAGTCTCTAGCAATTATCATATAAACTATTTCGTGTATTACAATGAATATTTCCATGCAGTCATGATGCTGATGTTCCTCCTTCGCAAATGAAGATGAGCATGGCATGAAAAAACAATAAAAATGTGGTGAACAAGTAGGAAAAAAACAACCTTTGTGATTGTTTAATTTGGTTTTCTGAGTTCGTAGATGTCTGATATGTTCAACTCATGACATGAAAGTTCTATTGCAGTGCATGCAGGAGTGCAGAGTATCAAGAGTAAGAGAGTTTTCGGATTTGTCCTTCGCTTCAATCGCTTGTAAATTACCCGCAATGTTCTCTCTTTTTCAAATTCAGTGATTTGGGTGTGCCAAGCGATCAAGGGCTGTAGTCTCCCAGAAGCTAGGATAGATGCTGCGATCATGCAGTCATATAATATCTACAAAATGAAAATTGTCTGACTATGTTAGCACCTAGTATATTGAAATACTATACCTAGCACATTGTATTTTGCTCCATTGGAATACAAATGATAGACTAAACAGGTAATACTGAGAAATTATAACATGTTTTGTGTTCATATTGGGCTAGAGAACGATGTTATCAACAAGACATTGTTTTCGACCATTCCTCATTTCAAATATATGAGATTAACACTTAATGACTAGTTTATTAACATGAATTCTCAAACTCCTACAGGATCTCTTGCAGAAGAACAATAGGTCTACTAAATTTCTAGCAGTATGTTGTCTAAAGTACGGAATTGCATTGCTTCATCGTTTTATTTGCGACAATGTTCAGAGTCATCTGGCTTAAGCAGATGTTTCAATTTAATTGCGGCCACCTTGCTGCAAGTACTCTTCCATGTCCCAGAAAACATTTCTTCCAGTGCTCAACATCTATCTTGCAAGGGCATCAAATGTCAATACTTCAAAGTCACCATATTTTATTTTATTTATTTGGGGTTCATTCTCAAACTCCCACTGGCTCTCTTTTGCGGCAGGACAATGTATAAACTATATTTCTAGCATGATGTAGTCCAGATAATGGATGTGATGCTGTTTGATTTGAGACAATGGCTCAATACATCTGCTTTTGGTGGATGATGATGCTAATTGCTGAAGATGTGACCAAGAATTAAAATTATCTTGTTTGGGTAAGGAAAGATGACTAGATTTGACTTTGTCTATTTTGGATTTCATACATCTTTATACTCTCTACCATCTTCAATACTTGCCCTGATCTTGTCAAGCCACATTGGATGACAAAGAGCTAGGGCTTCCAACGATATTTCATATGACAGAACTTGATACAAACAAGTGTCAAGAAAGACTGCTAGATTTTATTAATCTATTCTTGATTATTTATTTATACTATTTATTAATACTTACCCGATTCTTCTTTGCTTTTTTTCTGGGAGGCTCCCCACCAGATGAAGATCCTTTTGAAGTAAAAGGCTTAAACTGTTCAAGGAAATCCACTGCATACCTGATTTAACAGAAATACAAATAATGATTCAACAGTTAAAAGTCATACCGTAACTTGTGAAAAATAAGATAATACAAAAATGCAACTGATGATGATCAGCATCATAATTCTTTTCTACAATTGACAGACATCAGACTTAAAGTCTGAGTCTGATGTTGATTACATGATCCTCTGACTTTTCTAGACACACATCACTGCTCACTAGAATTTATTTACCTTAATCTAGGCAACCTCCAAACCAGATCATCTGACAATCAAGCATAAATAATTGAATCAATAATTTTCTTTCAATTTAAAGTGTTCATTCTCAAACTCCTGCTGGATCTTTCTTGTAGCAGGATAATAGTCCTACTGGGTTTCCAGTAGGATGTAGTTTGTTGACAATTTTAACTTTGTAGGTGCATCAATATAAAAACAAGTACTACAATGAGCAGACGAAAAACATGACATGCAACTATCTAATTTATTATCTATGTGGTATATAAGATGAGGCTGAATAAAATAAAAATAGTGACAGGATAAATATTTGAACTTAGCTGAATCAAAGAAATGTTGAGGAAAATATATTTTTAGATCAGTAATAATTAGCAAAATGGATTCCACCAAAATTGCAGACTAGAACACATATGTTATTTTTGCGGTTGTACCTTCCCGAAAGTAAATGCAACCTATAGGAATATTGTGCCTAGAAATTTCAAATGTAACATGAATACATCGTTGGAAAATGCAAGCCGCATTGCCTAAGACAGAGAGGTGTTCAGAGAATTCATTGGGAAGACAATATTTTGGAAAGAATACATCACATGACAATAATGAGATAATCCCATCTACCAGAGACACAAAATAAATGAATAGTAAACTTATTGATTGTGAGTTATGACTATAGGTTATCATCTGCGAACACCGGACTAGCCCGTAGGTGCTTAGATTCCCATTTCAATAAATCCATCAGAGTGCAGTAGTGGCTGACAGTTCCAGTTCGATGCTGATTTAGCAGTCTCTTCAAATAACTACTATGTTTCTCTTTAACATGTACTCACTGTAACAAAACTGAAATTCAACAGGCAAAACTTGGAACTGGCTAATGAAGTTTTGCTAAATACTTGAAACACACAAATTTATAATTTGACCAAAAGGCCTTTATCAAGAGTACATTCACAACAGAATTTAAAAAAACAAATAAAATGGAACTACTCTTCTTCTTCTTTGAGTTCGTTCTCAAACTCCTGCAGATTAACAGGATGTAGTCCGGAGAATGGAATGCGTTGTGTCATGGTTTACAGCATTGCTGCGATATCTGCGGCTTTCAGCCTGACACATCCGACTTCCGCATGGCTTTGAGTCACTGACCCTATATGGGATGGGACAGCCAACTCTATTCCATAACCTCCCTATTCGCCTTTTACGACATGCGTGGAAGGTAAACAGTGTTGCTATTCTTTGCTCCCCTTTCGGGCCCTGGCAACACACGGGCGGGAACTATTCTAATGGCAGAGCTAAATATAAATTTAGCAAGGATATATCTTTCTGGGTTATATCTATATTTAGCTCTACCATGTGAATGTAAATAGTGCCATTCTTACTCCTGTTCCAAGTTTAGCCATATATTTCTATTTACAGGCCATTCAGATTTTACACCAATCTTGCACAATCTTGAGAGCAACCATATTAAAATTTTGAAAATCTGACAAGGTCCAGCGGACATTAACTGTATCAGACCAATCCACTGATGTACCTAGTGATACTGTGACAATGCTCACCAGTGCATCAGCTCACTAATTAACCTCAATAATGTAATGTTTTGGCATGAAAATAAAGGTAATCTGTCTGAACAGAGATTGTGTCAATAACTCCATAAGATGGTGGACAACTCTCGCTTTAACTTTGCAGAGTATGTTCATTGAGTCACTAAGTATCAATCAATCAATAAACCCGTAATCCTTCAGGGTCGTAGGGGTACCACATTGGATGCCTCAGCACATTGGAGTCCTCCAGCGAATTCTATCCTCTGTATCATGCATAATCACTAAGTATACAATACATGAGAATAGTCTTCTGACATCAGCCATAACAATAGCCATATTCTTTCCATAGTAAGACTGCTGGAGGTTGTAATGTTGGATTCATTGACTTTTCCAATCAGACCATGCAGAAAAAAGCCCAAGCACAGTGTTGATGGCGAATGACTGACCCATCAGTGTAGATTATTACATCATCAATAGCAAGCTTACTAGTAGTTAAAGTTGGGTACAACTCGTTACACAAATAATTTTATATTTGATCTGAAACTACTTTGTGTGTGAATATGTACAGCAAACTCATCTAAAATAAAATTAGATAACTGCACAATGTAAAAAAATGACAAAAAGCTGGAATCATACACAAATTATTTTACGGAGATATATAATAATACTGCAATTTATCTCAGGTACAAAACAAATCAAAATAATTCTTACACTTTCAAAATTTAAAACAATTATCACTTTGATTTGATAATATGGAAGTCAATCAATAACAATAAAAAAGCCAGTTTTTGGGATGACTTTATCTGGGATGAATAAAGCTTGCAGATATGAAACATGAGAGGCCGATGACAGACCAGAACATAGGACTGATGACAGACCAGAACATAAGACTGATAACAGACCAGAACATAAGACTGATGACAGACCAGAACATAAGACTGATAACAGACCAGAACATAAGACTGATAACAGATCAGAACATAAGACTGATAACAGATCAGAACATAAGACTGATAACAGATCAGAACATAAGACTGATAACAGATCAGAACATAAGACTGATAACAGATCAGAAGACAGGATTGATGACTTATCTGAAGACAGGAGCAGAAGAAAACACAGCTGGTATAAATGTGAGATATTCTCAGACTGAACTCAGATAAAAGAGTAGCAACTACACGACGATGGCCTTGTGCATCTTTAGTCAGGAAGTAGTCCAGTGTAAAATTTCAAATGAACTATGAGGTCCTCGAAATAAAACTTCTCTCATGGCTGAATGAGAAAATTTGTCAATTTTTAGTGTGTGGGGCAGAGCAGAATATACGTGACAGATCTGAGTTTAAGGATACAGGTAATTTTCATCCACGTCTGTCACTTGTCTTCTAACTGTTCCCTTGTGTCCCTTTCAGATAATTAAACTACATAAAGTTTAAAGCAACGAACTAACCTCTGAAGCTCTGGACTGACAGGAAAACCCCTGGTCATTACAACAGCTAACTTCTTCAGCAATCGTTGTCCTGAATGTCCATCTCGCAGCACTGACTGGGTCAATCTGGACACAATCTCAAGAATCAGTGGTCCAAACCATATACACATATCCACAACACAATCACCCCCACATAAGAACAGATCAGAGAGGGCAATGAGGATCTCATCTTGATCATTTCTGGTCCAAATCTGCAAAACATTATACAATGTGTATTATGAAATAGAATATGATAGTGGTAGTATCAATCATGTGTCTCATTGCCTGCCATGAGTATGGCAAGCACTCATGTTTCTGTACAACAACTTTTACTTGCATCTGTAATAAGCTCATCTTGTTATATTTTTTTATATCAAGATGATAACCCATCCAACTACTTATCTTGCTTTGTCTCTTCTGTTACCTTTCTGGTGTTTACTAAATGTTCGTTTCACTCTTCTCATCACACCCATTTATTGAAGGGCCTGAGAGGGAAGCAAAGAATAGCAACACTGTTTACCTTCCATGTATATCGTAAGAGGCAACTAAGGAGATTATGGGGTGAAATTGGCTGTCTTATCCCATATATGGTTAATGTGACCCAAAGCCATGCTGACGTCGAATGTGTCAGGCATGTGTGCATACAACAGAGTGCCATTCGAGTACCTCCTCAACATGTTCTTGCTCTTGCATGATGACCTTTTTATCATCAGATGGATATCAGAGGTGTTGCTAGATAGGAATCTGGCTCTCAGGTGTAGTTGTTGGACACCTAAGCCCATAATAATACACCAGGTCTACCACAGGGATCTCCCCTATAATATGTATTATTCAATATGTACACCTTGGCAATCACACAACAGCAACTTGATGGAAGAGGTACTTTTCACTATCCTTTGCTGATGATATCCTGATATATAGACAGTGTAGGGTCAGAACAGGCATAATTAGCTAGACTGTATCACCTCCAGGTGTGAGGATTCTTGGATAGTGATCAACCAAAAGAAGGCAACCGTGACATGGTTCTCTCATAACAATCACATCGTAAAGTCTGCAACACCACAGGTACACTTGGTCTCTAGGATACCTGGATGTGCGACTTTATCAGTTTGTGGTTTAGGGAACATGTAGATCATGTTATCAGAAAGGTCTTTTGATCCTGAGTGATTGCAATGGCTGACACTAAACAATTATAGCTAGTAATCCTATATGAGCCTCTAGTCCTCCCTTTCATTTAATATGTGGTTTCGTAGGCAAGAGAGACTGATGGTCAATCAACTGTGTACTGGGACCGTCAGTCAACGTGTAATGGCAGCTACACTCAAGGAGATATCTGAGCACCTATGAACTTGTCTGGAGTGCAATGACGATGATCCAACGACTAACTATTTAATATGCAGGTGACAATATTTCCACCAGTTAAATACAGATTGAGAGACTGGAGAGTATTCAAAATTAAGCAATATGGATCATCTTTAGTTGCACCAGGGACACACCTCTTTGATTTTCTGAGCATATCTCACAGAATTGATGTGGCATGCTTGTGCATACCTTAAAGTGAGTTCCAATACAGATCACACACTACACAGTGAGCTCCCTTGTGTAAAGGGAAGAAGGCTCAAGAAAGGCTAATCATGAATGGGGAGTGCTGAAGATACCAGCACTAAATTATACTAAATTAACAGATTTGCGCACCAGAAGGCATCAGTCTTGGCAAGGAATGGATACATGTTCCTATGATCTTTCTATAGGATGTTGAACTTGCTAAAGCAACTTGCAAGTACATCCTGACAAGACAACACTGAGACATGCATACATATGATGTCAGATCCATATAGACTAAGACTGTAATCTCCAATTGCTAGTGGCGGCAAGCCACATCATCAAAAAGCTATTTCACACACTTGAACAGAGAATAAAGCCAAGCTCTCCGCTTCATTTATGGTGGCATGAGATCAACACCTGCAATGGCCTGTGAAATCGATGAAACATAGAGCCACTAGACATAAGAAGAGAAAAGGCAACTATAGAAGCTGTGGAAAGATATGCCTTCCACAAAATCATCGAAGTAGTCAACAAATGGACATGTAAAAACAAAACTAAAATCCAGTACAGTTAGCAGAACTAAACAAGAAACACCACCTTCCTAAATATAGATAACCAGTGGGCCTAGGCCCTAAATTATTAAATTTAGTAAATTATAATAGGAAGCATGAGGATAAATTAAATATTCTTGAGGCTAACATTGAGGTTCTCATGAATATAGATCAATATAGACCCCTTGATTCTTGATTAGAAACTAGCTTCACAGAATGTTCAAGTATCCTATTACGGATATTATGTTATGTTTGTTGTTACTGAGGATATTTCAATACCTGTACGGGATGTTTGTTGTTGTTGTAATAGTCCTTGTCTCGATTGGTCCGTTCGGGTGACTTTGTGTTCACGGTTTGAATGGCTTGACGAAATCGCATCTTTTTTGGAGATGCGGTTAGTCAAGTGCGGAAGAACGCGTGTGCAATTGTTGCTAGGCGATTTGGTGCCGTAGAACGGACTGGTTCAATTCCCGTTGGTCTCAAGAATTTTTAAAAAATTGTCCTCTGGCTTCCTACTTAAATTCACAGAATGTGGGGCATTCCCATAAATCCCAGCAGCCTTAGAGTCCCGGTCAGGTGTTGATTGTGTGATCTTTGGGGCATTCCAACAAAATTATTTTCTTCCCTCCTCTCTAGATAATCCCATTTCTAACATTCTCTGTATGTGTACATTCTCAGCCTCATTGACATCACCTTCAATTCTTCATCTTGAAATAAATTTATTACTGCCTTGATCAAGCCTGCTTTATCTCTTCTCAGCATTGTTCTGTCTATCGCCGCATCGCCTGCCAATAAGTTGGCTCTCTCGTTTCATCTGACCCCCAGCATAACCAGGGCAGTATATATATATCCATGTAATGCTCTGGACCTGGACGATTGATTTGTTCAAGAAGTCCCACCATTCTTTCTCAGAATGTACTTTTTATCTTGTGGAGCATGCTTTGAGTTTGAGTATTACCGAGTGTGTTGATGTATGAGCTATCAACCAATTAAGTGCTGCTATAACTCCCTCTATCTCCATCGTTATGCTCGATGTAGTGACAGTGGATTTCAGTATGCTGAACTGAAGATTTTTCAATCACTGAATCAGCTTCGCTAGACTAAGACTATAGTAAATAGGCAGGGCCTAAATGAACTTTCTAAATTTTAAAATGTTGTCTCACTAGTTGAGTTGCATGCTACTTTAAAATAGTCTAGATGTTCAATGACTCACTCAGTACTCAGGTTAGCCAAATGCAAAAGTAAAAGACTTGGATTGTAATTGTGAATTCTAATTCAGAATTATCTCTCAGTCTAGGCCAATATTCTTATTTACCTGTTTTGGGAGAAATCGTTGTAACTTTGACGAGCATTTACTGTTATATTTGCATAGTTTACTGATAGGATCGTGAAGCTTCCAAGTCGCTTGGCAATCGCTTTGCATTTTCAGATTCGGCAGTACTCAAAAACAACAATACACTACACACTCAACCACATGGGTACAGAATAGATAAATGATATAAATATCATTATTCTTTACACACACCTGGAAGAGCTCTGTTAATTAATTTTAAAATCTTTCACACAAAAGAGCTAAGCGATTGGACGTTTGAAGTAGTAAGGGTTGGGAGAGAGGGGTTATCAAATGTCTACGTAGTAAGCATTGCAGGATTTACGTATAAGCTACACTAAGCTATAGCTTAGGATCCTCACTTGGTATCCGAAAATCATATTTGGCATATAATCTGGACTTATAAAGGGCCACATATCTCAAATAGCTTAGGGCCTTATCAAGTCCAAATCCGGCCCTGGTAGTAAGGTATAGAATGTCACTAAAAATAAGAAAGCATTAAAACTTGGATAACACATACAGAATCTTTTAAAACGCATATGTAGCCATAGATGGGGGAAAGAAAGATGTAAATGCCAATCATAGATCTAGACCTAAAAATTAGACCTAAACTATTTTCCAGATGTTGGAAATCAATTCCATTATTGACAGATTTCCATGACAAATAATAATGATGTCCAGTATAATTTTCCCTCCTCACTTCTCTCTCATGTACCCCCTCCCTCTCTCTCTCTCTCTCTCTTTATGTGTGTGTGTGTTGTTCTGATGTCATCATTCCTTCTCTCTATCCCGATACGCTTCAACGCCTGCCATAGTATTAGTTTGTTTGTTCCTTTGATGCCAACGGCGGCACAAATAACAGATGTTATGCCAACGTTTCTCCCCGAATTGCAGTTCGCATCAAGTTGTCGTAGTTCTCTTGCAAATTACAGGCAACAATCACTGCACCTTCATAAACTCCGACATTATAGGAATCAGATATTGTCTTAGCAGTGCATGCCAATTAAATGATATGTTACTTCTCCCATTTTTTCATAGATTATTTATGAAAGATTATTTTTCCCCCTTTAGCAACATATTCACATCGCATGTGTGTTTACAACGCTCGATAGGGGATCAAAGAATAGCGCCACTATTCCTTGTAATGCATGTCATAAGATGCCACTATAAATGTTCTGAGTGTGGAGTCATTTGTCCCCATGTCATACAGTCAAAGAAGCTACGCTGAAGCTGAATGTATCAGGCTGAAAGGCGCAGATATCACAGCAAAGTTATAAACCATGACACAGCTCATTCCGTTATCCGGACTAAATCCTCTATTTGCAGAGGTTTGAGGACGAAGACAGAAGTAGATGAATCACAGATGCCTATTAAACTATGTCATAGATGTGAATCAACTGCATAGTTTACACATTTCCAGGGCTAAATGTTAAGTTGTCCTTCTCTCTCTCTCTCTCTCTCTCTCTCTCTCTGTTGTTCTGTCACATTCCTTCTCGATATCTATTACAATGTGTTCCATCGCGTATTTTAGCATTGCATGTAAATTAAATTATTGTTTAACTGATTCATATGTTTATTATAAGATTTAGCATCAGTGATCAAATATAGTGACAAATAGAGACTAAAATGGTTATGCCACCTAATGAGAATGTACCCTTATGGGCCAGCGGCAAGAGCATACAACATGAAAATGGAAACAGCAAGACACAGGGGAAGTAGAAAGTGAATTTAAGGAGTTACCAACATTCGAACACGGCACAATATTACTTCATATTAAGCGAACAAACGTGCCATAGCCATAAAACCGATCATCATTCAGTCCTGCGACTTCTCACAGCAAAAGCAGAAAAAAAGACACTAGATAGATAGATTGTAAGATTACTATATTTCCTTGGCACAATCTCGTAGATATGGGAGGGTTTTCGAGTGCGCAACCCTCCTCTTCACAAATCTGAACATGATTTTTAGTACTAATTACCTAACCAAACGATCGGTTAAAAGCCCCTCTTTAGCCATTGTTCACAAAAAGACATCATTTTCCCCGACAAATAATGAAAAGTACACACGAAATTAAATGTCCTTTTATATTTTTTTATATGGATAAAACCCCCTCAGTTAGATACCTACGCCCTGCCTTGGCAACAGATCCGCATCACACTTGTGTTACCGTGGCTCGTCGAAAGAATGTCGACACTAATACTTGCCATGCACGTTGTAAGAAGTGACTAAAGAGGATTTGAATGTGACGTTCGCTATCACATCTAATAGATGTCAAAAGTGATTGAGACGTCATGATGAAGTCGGGTATGTCGGGCTGAAAGACGCATATATGGCAACAACTGTGTAATCCTTGATGCAACGTGTTCCGTTCTACGGATGACATCTTAATAATCCGCTTTGAGCTTAAGAACGAACGAAGAAAAAGATTATCCCCTTTTAGGGCTGCCCATAAATTATGTCAACAATTGTTTTTAATTTGTCCAGAATGTGAACTATTTCACGCCGTAGAGCTCATTGTCTATATTATCTATTGAAGACTATTGTATTAAATGTTTTTATTTTCTATGATGTGCCATAGCCACAAAACCGATCATCATTCAGTCCTGCGACTTCTCACAGCAATCTCTCACAGATATTCTCACAGATATCCCAGGAATATCAGTGGGATGACATAACATAAATAATTTGAGATATGCGGATGACACTGTTCTGATTGCAAAAAGTGAGGAAGACCTTCAAAACTTAATTAAAGTAGTAGTCACAGAAAGCAAAGAGAAAGGTCTCTTCCTAAATATCAAGAAAACAGAAGTAATGATTATTTCAAAGAAAGAAAATAACACACATTGCAAGATCATAGTGAATGATATAGTATTAAAACAGGTCCACCAATTCAAATATCTAGGTACAATTATTACAGCAGATGGAAGAAGTTCAACAGAAATAAGATGCAGAATAGGACAGGCAAAAACAACATTCAGAAAAATGAAAAATATACTGTGTAATATGACCTTGTCATTAGAGGTGAGAAAGAGAGTTCTGCAGTGCTATATAACCCCTATACTAACATATGGGTGCGAGTCTTGGACAATAAACAAACTGGAAAGTGGGAGATTGGAGGCAACAGAGATGTGGTTCTACAGAAGAATGCTGAGAATACCATGGACTGCCAGAAAAACTAATGTAGAGGTGTTAAAAGAGTTAAATGTGAAACGGACCTTAATCAACAATGTAAGAAAAAGGCAATCTACTTTTTTTTGCCACTTCATGAGACAGGCAGGTTTAGAGAACATAATCACAACAGGCATGATTGAAGGCACCAGAGACAGAGGGCGACAACGTGAGAAAATATTAGACAGTTTGACAACCTGGCACGGCAAAGAAACAACAACGACTTTGATACATAATACTGTGGACAGAGAGCTGTGGAGAGCCATGACCGCCTACGCCAGCTGGCATGGCACCTGAGGATGATGATGATTTTCTATGATGTTTTTTCTCGCGTTCGTTCTCAAACTCTAGAAGATTAACAGGATGTAGTTCGGAGAATGGAGTGAATAGCTTCGTGGTTTACATCTTGCTATATGCTCTTCCGACTCTAGACATCCAACTTCATTCTAACTACGTGGTATTTTTGTTCACTTTTTCCATTTTATGTTCTTAACAATATCACAGTGGCGAACTTAGAAGGCACTCTACATCGCGTATAATAGAATCCAAGATACAACGTCAACAGAATAGAAGCATGAGCCTCACACTGGGGTCTAATAATCAAAACTAACAAAAGTCACAATATTGTTTTCCCTGCCACCAAACTAGGAATCAATTAAACTTTATCTGGATTGGCAACAGCTGTCTATGTAGATACACCACGTTATGATATCCTGTGATGAAGCCTCTGAAGGCACTTGGCTACACCACGTTATGATATCCTGTTATAAAGCATGGCAAAGGCACTTGGCTACACCACCTTATGATCTCCTCTGTGATGAAGCCCGCTGAAGCACTTCACTACACCACCTTATGATCTCCTCTGTGATGAAGCCTCTGGAGGCACTTAGTTACACCACCTTATAATCTTCTCTGTGATGAAGCCTCTGGAGGCACTTAGTTACACCACCTTATAATCTCCTCTGTGATGAAGCCCGCTGAAGCACTTCACTACACCACCTTATAATCTCCTCTATGATGAAGCCTCTGGAGGCACTTAGCTACACCACCTTATAATCTCCTCTGTGATGAAGCCTGCTGAAGCACTTCACTACACCACCTTATGATCTCCTCTGTGATGAAGCCTCTGGAGGCACTTAGCTACACCACCTTATAATCTCCTCTGTGATGAAGCCTCTGGAGGCACTTAGCTACACCACCTTATAATCTCCTCTGTGATGAAGCCTCTGGAGGCACTAAGCTACACCACCTTATAATCTCCTCTGTGATGAAGCCTCTGGAGGCACTTAGCTACACCACCTTATAATCTCCTCTGTGATGAAGCCTGCTGAAGCACTTCACTACACCACCTTATGATCTCCTCTGTGATGAAGCCTCTGGAGGCACTTAGCTACACCACCTTATAATCTCCTCTGTGATGAAGCCTCTGGAGGCACTTAGCTACACCACCGTATAATCTCCTCTGTGATGAAGCCTGCTGAAGCACTTGGCTACACCACTTTATGATCTCCTGTGATGAAGCCTGCTGAGTACTTGTCAAGACATCTTTTTCTGCATACATTCTCAAAATCCTGCTATTTAGCAGGATATAGTGAAACTAAAATTTGTCAGGCCATTCCCTATAACGACAAGACCACAGTCCAAGCACACACAGGAGGAAATAAGAGATACTAGGCAGAGTGGTGCATCAGCAAGCCTGGTATCATGCAACCCACCTATTTAACATGTATGAATGGCAAAATTATACAAATCGTCATGGTGCTCGTTCTGTTACGTTACCCATGCAGAAGTTGTGTCGTACCACAAAAGGAACAACATTGACAATATAAACAACAAACAATACTGAAATGTTGAAAGCAGAACACATCTTACATTTTATAGTTGAACTTCAACCTTTATTGTAAAGATACACCAGAAATATAAAACAGAACAGTGAGCATTGAATGAAAGAAGGATCAGTATGTTCACAAATGTACAACACACACACATGATAATTTTGACATATATACAGCAGATACCATGCATCCAAAATTTTTATGTTACACTTTTGGAGATATAAGTTGCAGATACTCAAATATTCAATGGTGTCTAAACCAAATTTGCTTAATGCTGTCTTGATAGGGTCCAAAAGAGGAGCAAAAGATAGTGACATTACCTCCCATGCATCATAAGAGGTGATTAAGGACAATTTATAGATGGAGCTGGTTGTTCCATCACATAGAGAGTCAAAGTGACCAAGAAACCTTACTGATGTTGAATGTGTCAGGCACAAATGTGCAGAAATCGTAGCCAAGCTACAAATGACGACACAACATATTCTGCTCTCTGGATTACATCCTGCTAATCTGCAGGAGTTTGAGATCCACTCTGGATTACATCCTGCTAATCTGCAGGAGTTTGAGATCCACTCTGGATTACATCCTGCTAATCTGCAGGAGTTTGAGATCCACTCTGGATTACATCCTGCTAATCTGCAGGAGTTTGAGATCCACTCTGGATTACATCCTGCTAATCTGCAGGAGTTTGAATGTGAATGAAGAAGAAGTAAATCTTAAAGTAAATACACAAATTTTTAAAATGGTCATTCTGAAACTCCTGCTGAAATTCTCCTGTAACAGAACAATGATCCTACTACATTTCCAGCAGGATGTAGTCCAGAGAATATAGATGCACTGTTCTGCAATTTTTGCTCCAAAGGTCCAACAAATCATACTTCAGTGAATATACAAAAATAGAACTATGACAACTATACTCTAATTTTGTATATTCACTTAAGTAAGCCTATGGTTTTCTTTTATCTTGTGTGCCCCTAATGTGATTCAAAATAATTAAGTGGAAAAGTATCTGGTACACAGGAAAGAAAACAAACATTTTTTAAAGAAAATAAACTATCATTCTGTGCCCTTATTTGTCATGCCTCTCCTTAAAGCTCTTGCAGAGATTCAGATACATAAAGGCAAACACACAAGAGATATACAAATGACAACAGCCAATTAACATAGAATATGCAAAGTTCACAGATATGTTCAAACAGAAGCAGTGATATAGTAACATGATCAAGTTACCACTTTTGTCACTAAAATAAGTTACCAATTGTGTCAGCAATATAAATCATCCATATCATCAATAATACAAGCAATACCTGTCAATAATACAAGCAATACCTGTCAATAATACAAAATACATATTATGTCTGTGATACAAATTACACAAATGTCAGTAGAGAAAAGTCATGTTTTGTTGTCAGTTGAAACAAGTCATCATTCTTGTCAATTTATATTCCTACACATTACACTTGTTGTCAGTAGTGCAAGTTAGTCCTGTTGTTAGTAATACAAGTTACCTTTGTCAGTGATACAAGTTACCTTTGTCAGTGATACAAGTTACTACTGTAATCAGTAAAAAAAGTTAATTCTAATGTTATTATAATGCAAGTTATGCTTTTTGCCAGCAATATAATTGAGTATGCCTACAGTTACTATTAGTACAAGCCATCGCTGCTGTCAGTAATATAAATGAATATTTTTGACCAAAGTCAGAAATTGGAAAAAATATTTCAATATGATCAACAGAAAAAAAATACATCAGAATAAAATACATCTTTTCTTTAACCAAAGTGAAGAAATATTATATTAAATAAATATAATTGAAAAAGGGACAGTATAATATTACACATAGGGCCTATTATTTTCACTGCAGTAATGAAAAAATAATGTTTGTTTATCCAATATAACACAATCTGTTTATAATACATATTGATAACAGCAGTCTCAATAAATCTGTAGAGGTTGTGTGCGGATTACTGTTATAATGAGAAAGTGTATAGTTTATACTATTCTTGTTATGAGAAAGTGTATAATTTACTGTTTTAGTTATGAGAAAGTGTATAATTTACTGTTTTAGCTAGGGGAAAGTGTGTGGTTTACTGTTTTAGTTATAAGTGATTATCTGAACTGACAGCAGTACACTCTGGGCATCCCCATAGGAGTTCAGTTTCTTTCGGCAGATGGAAAAGGGTATGCATTCTGATAGTTCCTGTGGTGCATTGATTGTATATTTTCCTAGCTCCACCTTTTCTTCTCCCTCTACGATCTTCTTGAGCAATTCAAAACTCCCTCAATCTCTTAATATCATTCTGCCCGTGTGTTGCCGCGTCCGAAAGGGGAGCAATGAATAGCAACACTGTTTACCTTCCACGCATCTCGTAAAAGGCGACTAAGGAAGTTATGGGGTGGAGTTGGCTGTCCCATCCTATATAGGGTCAGTGACCCAAAGCCATGCTAAAGTCGGATGTGTCAGGCCAAAAAGCGCAGATATCGCAGCAATGCTGTAAACCATGACACAACACACTCCGTTCTCTGGACTACATCCTGATAATCAGCAGGAGTTTGAGAACGAACGTAGAAGAAGATAACATTTTCATCCACCATGGTGTCCTTATCCAACAGATGAATATATACTGAATTTACAATATTCTTCTGTCCATTGTCATTTGTCCTGATGTGTGTGTGCTTTTGAAGTCAGTATGCTGGCTTTGTTTTAGTTATGACAAAGTGTGTGATTTACTGTACTGGTGATAATATTAATAGTGATGACCAGGGCTATAATAAGTGAAATCAACCACTTGGCAAACATTTGAAAATATAAAAAAATGTAAATATACCAAACTACGTCTGTTTAACTTCAATGTAATGTCCATATTAATATATAGTTGTACAAGCTGGAAAATAACAAAAATACTCGAGAAGAAATACCTGGTAAATTTATTGGAAAATAAATGTCTTAGAAAATTCTGAAATATTGGTTGGGAAGATTTCAAGCAAGTAAAAGAAGACACCATACAGCAATATGTTTCAACAACAATAAGAAGACAACAATGGACATATATTATATATATATCCAACATGTAGACTACTTAGAATTAACAAAAACAGACTGTCACTATAAGCATTAAAATGGGTATCAGATGGGTTAAAATAGAAAAGAAGAAGAAATCTTTGCAGAACAATCATCAAATAGGTATGACTAATAGGTCTCAACAACATGCAAGAATTACACACAGTAATATCACATTGCTTGAACTGGAGAGCACTGGTTTCTGTGTGCTATGCACCATATTTGGTGCTGAAGGAACATTGATAGAGGGCAATAGATATGAATTTGTTTAAAATGGCAGTTCTAAACAAAAAGAGGACTTCAGCTGTGTTTGAAAACCTTCTTTAAGTTGTAGAAGAAGGGAGAAAGGAGAGTTGGGGTTGTGTTTGCAGAAAACTGTTTTCTCACTTTTCTGTCAAAAGTTATTTTAGATACCGGGTATTTGATTTATGTAAGGAAAAGGTAGTGGTGGTTGAGATTTTGATCCCCTAAATCACTTTGCCGTGGTATCTATGGATCAGTTGATAATTGTGGGATAGCAGTTTTTTTTAATGAGACATGCTGATATATAATGCAGATGAATTATTAAAGAATATAGTAAACATTCAAAGAAATTATCATACAAATGTTTTCTCCAGGAATTGTATTTCAATAACCACATTATATTTTCTAAGCACACTCAAAAATGGCATAAAATATAAAAATTATGCCAAACAATTACATTACTTACAGTATTTTATTAACAGGTTGGAAGAAAACAATTAAGATTAAAATGTAAAATAAAAAATTTCAAAAACAAAAGCGCATAAAAAAAAGATAGAACAGAAAATTGAAAAAAAATATCACATAGAGATTTCATTAAAAGTGAAAAATATATATTTAATATACATTAATGACTGTTAGCAATATTGGAATCAATATAAATGACATTAGAATTTCATTACAAAAAGGTCAGGTTAAAATACCAGGAGGACAGACAACTGTAAATAAAGACAAAGTTACGCATTAGATATTATTATGCAGTCATGTAAGATGTAAGTAAGAATGGCAAATGAACAATGAATGATAATGGGTTTGTCATATAACAATGTAGTTATATTTACATCACAAATAATAATGGAAGGCTAACTTTAATTCGCTCAGGAAATGTATGTTTTTTTAACAAAGGTACATTGCTGTATAAAATAATTGTAGATACAGTGTAAGGAAGTGTCTGTTGGTTGAATTAAATAAACAATCATTCACTTTTGACTAAAAGAAATCATACATTCATCATGACTATGTTGATTATAATAAATTTAAAGGTTCATTATGGGGGATATGTGTCCACATTTCAACTTGTTAATATTATGTGCAGTTTCATTTAGCTTTCGTGATGAGGAAAACAATTGTTACATCTGTTTCTGGATGAATCAATCTCTGCATTACACACTGAGAGCCTTCTCACACACACCAGGGACATTAAAGGAGTGGGGGAAAAGGTTCTCAGTGCATAGTGCATAGATCGCTGCATGCAACAGCAGTAATAGCATCTGTAAAATGCATCTTTATTGATATTTCATTTTGTTTAATAATGTAGGAATTTGTTCCGCTAATAATATGGTTACGTATCCCCATACAGTACCACATAAAACACTTAAAGAGTCAATGATTTAAAATCAAACATTTAGAGTAGGTCAGTCTTGATGGAAATAAATCAAAAATTTGGAGTAGGTCAATTTTGGTGATACTTACTTTTCTGATCTCTGGGGTTGCAAGCTTTCACACTTTCTACCCTGTGCAGGTAGTGGTAGGTGTATGTCTTCTTAAGCTGTGTTGTGTCTGTATAAAGGGTGTTGGAAATAGAGGAGTTTGGTGGTAACAGTTGTTTTCACAGGTCTTGTGGTGCTGGGCATTCAATAAAGTGGTGTTTTACTGTTCCCTCCTCTTATCTGTTGCAGTATAGTGTTTGATCTGTGGTAATTCCTTGTAGGTATTTAAGTTGTACATGTGTTGTTCACAGCCTAAATATTGTGGTTTGATCTTTGCAGTGTATCCGATTTATGCTGTCATGTGGATTTGGTTGGGACATATCTGAGTATAGCACTCTTCCCTGTGAGTCAGTGGCCCACTGGTCCATCCATTGTTGTTTACAGTTGTTGCAAATAATGTGTTTAACTTTTCTAAGGTTGATGCCAATTCTTGATTGGGCATACTTTCTTCCTTTTTTGCCAGTTTATCAGCCCTTTCATTCCCACTGATACCTGTATGGCTTGGTATCTACTGCAGTGTAGTATTGATATCATAGGATGTAAGTATGTTTGTAGTTTGTATGTTGGTTAAAATAAATAAAACATTTCGAGTAGGTCAATGTTGGTGGAAAGAAAATAAACACTTGAAATAGGTAAATGTTTACTAAAATAAATTAAACATTTGGCATAAGTCAATGTTAACTAAAAAAAAATAAAAAAATAGGAGTGGCTCAATGTTAACAAAAATAAGTCAAATACTGTAGTAATTCAGTGCTGATCAAAAGATGTTAAACACTTTGTGACTCATTGTTGACTGAAGGAAATCAAACATGTGGGAAGCAATGCTCAATATTTTCAGATTTGCTATAGACTAGCAACACAATGCACTTGCACTAAAATAAAATAGGGAATTATGTAGGGTAATATTATATTCAATGCATAAGGAAAACAAAGAAAACGACTTGGTGGTGCACTATAACAAATTGTAATTTGACTATTTCTTGATGTGTCCATTCTATTTATTAGAAATCTTTATCCTCTACTTTTAATCATTTTGTATCATGCCTTCAATTTCTTTTCTAGTAAAATCTGCAATGAAGTATCATGTCTTTTTATGTTAAAAAAATATTTTTTATTTGTCTGTTTATTTTATTTTTAATTATAATTTTTAATATGACACCTTGTTTGTTTTTTTCCTATGTAATTCAATGTATCTTATATTCTATATATTGATACCTCAAAGGTATTCCAGCTATCTTTCACATTTATGCTCATTTTTCAATTTCTGGAGCAAACTGTACATCATTGGCTCTCAATCTACTCATGCCCCCCTCTCCCCCACCAACTTTAGGACAGGTTTTCTTTCCAGTAAAACACTATAACCCATAGGGGTGGGGGGGGCATTGAGCTCACACTAAGAACCACTGCTGTGGTCTATAGATCAAAATTAGTATCATCAGGTACAATGTTGACTAACATAGGTGATAATAGATTTCCAGGACTTTATATCTCAGGTACCTTGAATCCAGATTGTTTTTGACTACCATATCAAAATATTAAACTGTCAAACATTTTCTCATGCTGTCATCCTCTGAGAGTATGTCCTATCAGTCTCAATTTTCTACTTGGTATCTCTACCTTCACCTGGCACTGGTGTCTTCTCTTCCACAACTCATCATTTAATATCAACTCTGGCCATCTATTGAGAAGTGAAGATGGAGATATGTATTGATAAATATCTGCAGTTTTGTGTATCTGGATTCACATGTATCTGTGCTACAGCGGTCTCTAATAACAGTAAACTATTACAGAGCATGCACCTCACTCTTTGGAAAACTGTCTTTGCCTGCCATACTCTATTTATTATTTGGAAAAATGTCTTTTACAAAGTAATGTTCTTTTACAAAGACAAAAATACAACTAGACATGCAAAACTTGAACTGGAAATCATTATAGAAGTACGTTGAGCAATTAAAAGCTGGCAAGTCACCAGGGTGTGACTAATTAGTTACTGAATTAATACAAGCAGGAGGAGAACCAAGTGTTCACATATGTCATGCCCTCTGTGCTAAGATTTGGAGAAGTGAAATGTGGTCAAAATATTGTCAAAGATGAGTATATTTACCACTTACAAAGCAGGACAACTTGAAATTCTGCACAAATTACAGAATAAGTCATGCCGGCAAGACATGTCTCAAAATAATCATGAAAAGAATATAAAAACATGTGAAGGAGAAATCAATATAGTCCAGGCAAGTTTTAGATGGAACAGAGGTAGACCTACTTAAGATTGCATTTTTAAATCTTTAACATGAAAAATATAAATAGAGAAGTGTAGAGAATTCAATGCATATATAAACACATGTTTTGTTGACTAATCAAAGGCCTTTAATTGTGTAACACTCCAGAAATTATGGATCATAAAGGCAAGCATTGGCTTTCCACAACATATTATATCTCTTATTAAAATGCTTTATCGGGAGAAACAGGCATCTGTCAGTCTTGAGGGAGAAACGTGACTGATTTGAGGTTAAAAAAAAAGAAGTCAGACAAGGATACATTTTCTCACCACATCTGTTCAGCATAAAAGCAGAAAATATCATGAAATATGTAAGAGAAGACATTATGAATAGTTTCAACTTTTAAATATCAGAGACCATGAGATTTCAGAAATTAGGTATGCAGATGATACCACCCTATTATCAAGAAGCCCAACATATCTAGAACCCATAATTATGTCACAATGAGAAAAAGAACAAATAGAAAATGTGAACTAGCAAATGAGAACAACTAGAAAATGTCAGTAACTTTGACAATATCGAGTCAACCATTAACACCACAGGAGATTGCTGTGCAGAGATCAGAAAGACATTAGCAACGGCCCTACAAAACACATTGCAGAGTAAAAATCTATGACAAATGGAAACAGAAAAACAAAGTTACAACTATTAGGAAGCTATATCTTTCCAGTGGCAATATATGGTTCTGAGACATGGGCAATGACATCTGCAATGGAAAAGAAAAAAATTGGCATGAAATGAAATGTTATAAAGGTAAAGGTATGTCCCATGGCAGCAACCTGCCGCCGGGGATGAAGATAACTCTTCATGTACTAAGCCGTTGCAACTATTAGGTGGGGTGGCCAGTTCCCTTCCTTACTGTCTTTACTTCCCCTAACTCATGCATGAGGTACTAATTTACAGCTGAGTTGACTGAAGGAGTGGTCGTGTCAAGCAAAAAATCACAACGCATATTTTTTTCATAACAGTCGTTGAATCAATTTTTGACAGCAATTTTTGAATGATAACAATCTAGCACTTTAATTCACATATGCATTTATTACACTGCAGTGCATAGATTTTTTTATCAATGTTTTAAATGCTGATTTGGCTTTTGTTATCCTGTTCTTCATCTGATTGGAGCACCAGTTATTTAATATTAAAATAGTATCATGACACTTGCCATTTTACTGTATTTAGTACCCAAAAAAATCAATTGAACTATAAAAAAGGAATAATGAATTAGCATGTAAGAGATGCAAACTAGAAGAAATTTTTTTTCAATAGAAAGGAAATTAAAAATTGTATTCAAAAGTTTTTGCTTTAACTTTTACTTATTAACCCTTAGTTTTACTGAGCACTACTTTTAATTAACCTATTCTGTCATAAAAGTATATCTGTAATGTCCACTATGGACTAAAACATCTAGTTTTACTAAATCATACAAATATTTACTATATTAAGCAAATTATTATACAATTTAGAGATACATTTGTGTCTCCTCAGTTTGTAAAAACAGATCAATTTATTATCTTGGTAAATTATTTTAAATGATACCCAAAAATACATATATAGCATTTTGATAATATTATATACAAACATGATAACAAAGTAAGATCATATCCTGGTACAAATATATAGTATTAAGACAATATGATTACAAACACAATAACAAATTTGTATTATGTGCTTGTTCTTAACCATCCTAAAAAGACAAACATTTAATTGTTGCTTCCTTTTAGTGATCTATAGATTACTTTGACACAATATAAACTAATCCTAACCCAATATAAACTGAAAACCTACTGAGGTCATTAAAGGAAAGCCGCAAGTAAATTTGTACTTTGTGGGAGGATTGAGGACAAGCACCACATATTACACTAAAAACAGATGGAACAAATGTCAATAACTGTACATGATAAAATCTTAGTCTTAATGATTAGTCTTAAATCTTATTCTAATCTTAATGGGAGCACTGTTGAGAAAATTATTTTTCATACTTGGTAAAAAAACATAATTGGTAGAAATTGTTGTCTGAGCACTGGAAATAAGTTATGTACTAGTATATCTGAAGGAAGAAATGAAATATAATGATGAGATGCAGAAAATTAAGCAATGTAGTGAATAAAAGGAAATAAGGAAATGAAATATTGGAAAAGGAAGAAATGAATGGTGAAAAAAATATTGATACAATTGGATGACACATATCATTTTGGATATTCCATGGCAGGACTGAGAGTCTCGCTCAATAACTACTTTAGTAAATGAAATATCTGAAAGCCATTTGAGGGTTGTAATAATCACTTTGACTTCAGTCTCATTTTGGATGAAGTTGTCCTTATGTTCCGCTGTTCTATGATGACTATACCACTAATATTAGCTATGAAACTCCAGCCAGACTTCTTGCCCCAACTCACATATTCATTGGCAAACACATGACATCATCATCACTAGCATTAGGGCCTAATGACATCAGTATCACCAGCATTAGGGCCTAATGACATCATCATCACCAGAATTAGCATCTATAGGCAATTAGTTTTTCAATTTGAAGATGTGCCTTACCATTGCATCATTCTCTAAACTCTCTGTGAAGGAGAATTATAACTGGTTGATAGCCTGTAATGGTTTCTTTAACTGGTTACCACTCTCCTTCTGTTGGTAAACTCCAGACTGTGGTTACCTCTTCTATCTTTTCATTATTTAAAGACATGTATTGTTTTTGTGATATTGTTGTACATGTATGTCATATGTTGCTATTATTGTCAGTATTCAATTGTTGCTGAGTTGTATTTACTTTTAGCTGGTCAATGTTATTCATAAAAAATTGCAAGTCTTCTGAAGTTGATTTAGCATCCTTACACTGAGATATTAAAGGTTTTGTCCTGGTAGTTGATAAGAAATTACACTGCATAAGAAGGTGTTTAGCTGTTTTGTTTAGATGACAGCAGTGTCTACATGTGGGTAGTTATAGGGAGTTGATACAGTTTAGATGGATATTGACTCTGGCATGTCCTGTTCAAAACTGAGTGTGTCCTAATATATGTATTAATTTTTTTTTTACATATATAGTTTTTATTATAGTTATACCTTTAACATGAGGATAAATATAGAAAAGACCGAAGTAATGAAGATAGGAAGAACAGAAAGAAACACCAATATATATTTTTAAAACAACAGACTTAATCAAGTGAAAGAATTCACATATCTAGGAAGTAATATAACAACATATGGCAAGAGCAACAAAGAAATACAAAATAGATATAGTAAAGCATACCAAGCCCTAGGGCAAATGACACAATCTTCAGAAATAAAAAAGTAGATTTAAACACCAAAATAACACTATTGAAAATGATTATTGTGCCAACACTGTGCTACCAAAGCCAAACATGGACAACAACAGCACAAGACAAAAGCAAACTTGTGACAGCTGAAATGGCATGTTTACTCAGAATCCTAGGAATATCGCTAAGAGACAGGGTGAGGAATGAGGTTATCTAACAAAAAAACTGGCACCACCCCAATCTTAGAATACATCAAGAGACAACAGATCAAATGGTTTGCACATATCAGCAGACTACCACAGCAAGCTATGTTACACAGATACAACCAAGGCAGACCTAGAGGCAGACCATGAAAACGATGGACTAGTGAAATAAAAGAGGCCACAAATTCCACAATATACTCAGCACACAAGAGGGCTGTCTCCAGAAAACTCTTCTACACCTGACACCAAAAGTCAACAAAGGGTTTCAGCGAATAGATAAGTAGATAGATAGTTTTTCTATTGCTTTTTTTGCACTTAGCACTTACACAGGAATTGTAGTTTTCGAGATTATATCTGGTATACTATAATTGAATTTTGAGGAATCTCCCTGATAAGCCATTTGCTTTAGGAGGTCTCAGGTTTAAATCTCACTTACGACAACTTGTTTGCTTTAAGAGAACTTAGGTTTGAATCTCACTCATGACGACTTGTTTGCAAAATGGATTTTTTCAGAGATCCATTGAAGATTATGGTGATACTAGAGAGTTGCTGAATGATACTCTCGGCAAACAGCATGCTACTTGGTCGAGAAGGATGGAGTTCACATGGAGTAACCTGATTACAGTCAATTCAATCTTCTTTACTGTTTAATATATTTTTTCCATTGAATTTTGTTTTTTTGTATAACCCAGGGATGGTATGTAAAGTGTTTAGGGGGTCAAAGTGTTTAGTGGGGTTATAAGTGTTTAGTGGGGTTAGGTTTATTTGATTGATCTAAAGGAGTTATGAGCAATAAATCTCTTGATATCATTTTGTACAAAGGAGAAGTGTATTCACATCTTTATTTCATAACCAGAACATTTGTCAACATTGTATAATGCTCCTGAAGAAGTTTCCTACTAAGAGTGTTGATTGTACTTACTGCAGCAAAACTGAAATCCAACAGACAAAGCTTGGAACAGGGTAATGAAATTTTGCTAATCACTGGAAACACACATAATACACGCAAATGGGAATTTCAACCAAAAGGTCTTTATCAAAAGGTCTTTACCAAAAGGTGGCAGAGATTTGAGGAATGGTCACTGGGATGGGTAGAGTAGCCAACTATGAATTCCTGCCATCTAAGGGAAATCTCTAATTATGCAGGATCAACATGTTTTTGAAATTTTGCATTCTCTCATGGAATTGTTACATGCTGCACATTGTTGCTTTTCACTATGTACCATGTGCTTCCTGTTCATAGCCAAGGTATCCTTTACATGCTGACAGCTAGGACTATGTACCATGTGCTTCCTGTTCATAGCCAAGGTATCACCTACATGCTGACAGCTGGGACTATGTACAACATGCTGCCTGTTCAGTGCCAAGGTATCACCTACATGCTGACAGCTGGGACTATGTACAACATGCTGCCTGTTCAGTGCCAAGGTATCACCTACATGCTGACAGCTGGGACTATGTTCCATGTGCTGCCTGTTCCTGTTCATAGCCAAGGTATCATCTACATGCTGACAGCTGGGACTATGTTCCATGTGCTGCCTGTTCATTGCCAAGGTATCACCTACATGCTGACAGCTGGGACTATGTACAACATGCTGCCTGTTCATAGCCAAGGTATCAACTACATGCTGACAGCTGGGACCATGTAGAACATGCTGCCTGTTCATTGCCAAGGTATCACCTACATGCTGACAGCTGGGACCATGTTCAGGGCATGAGTGCATCAGATTTCCCCATGTGATGTACAATGCTACATACAGAGAAAAGAGACACAGAAGAAACCTTAAAGCAGCTGCAAAAAACCACCTCATTCCTAGACCAGATATCTAGGTGAATACACCATTTTAACAAATTGGACCAGTATGCCTTCTGGTTAATTAGCAGACCTACTTACTATCCACCACTGTGGTAACACAAGTTTGCATGAAGTGACATTCCTGCTTACACAAAAGGAAGAATCTGACTCAACCAATATCTGTCACTCATACTATTCACAACTAGGTAGCAGGTGGTAAGAATTGCTTATCAGTATGCCACAGGGTGGAGACAGTGATGAAAAATGTAGACAAAATATAACAGTAGTTGGATAGCATACATTTTTGTGGTAGAGATGGTAGAGAGCCCAATAAGGAGTTATATATAGGTAGTACACTCTGATAGAAAGCAAAGCCCACAAAAGAAAGAGAAGCACAAACCTTTGTGATGTGCAAGAACTGAGAGCCCATGTCTGCCCTTATATGATCATGGTGTAGCACACACATCATTGAAAAGCATGGAAATAAAAGAAATAGTGTGGGTTTGGATTTGTAAGTTTGAATTTAAAAATAGGGCCTAATTTCTAAGAAAATATTTTTAGTGTGCAGAAATTGACTTCCTTTAAGTTATTCTTGTTGGATGTCTGCATAATCTTTGGCTCATTTGGTATCACTACAAGCATTAGAACTTCATTTAATATTTATCATTTTGAAGAATGACTATGAAAAATATGAAATAAAATATAATGGTGAAAAATTGGAAATAAAATATAATAAGGAAAATGAGGATGTGTGTAGTAGAAATTAACAAATTATGGTAGTGAAAATAAAATATACAGGTAAAGAAAACATGGTGGTGTAAAAGAAGAATTTGTAAAAATTAAGTATAGGCCCTAAGGCTAAATTTGGAAGAGATAGATGAAAATATTATCATTACAATAGGAATGTTCTCCTTTAATATATTTAAAGGAGATTTTTAAAAACTGTTTACAGTGAAATAAATTTATATAACAGAGAATATACCAGCAATTAAAAAACAAGAACTTCAAGATTCACACTATTACACTAATATTTACATGAATTCAGTGTTAGATGGGTAACCATTACAAATAATGTAACTGTCACAAACTGGAAATAAATTTCAAAGTGGCGAGGGTCTGATAATTGTTATTAATATTGCACTTCTCCGAATATCAATCTATTGACTAAATTGAACATTGTTATCACTGTGGTAAGTGTAATTTTATTCTTGTTGTTGGGTGGTACAATAATAATTTTATTTTTATTTTTTATCCCCAGGAAATGTAAGCGATTTGCTCTTACTTCCTATGTACACTGGGATGGTTTCTCAGAGATTTCTTTCATACCCAGTAGACTTCAGCTTTCAGCTTAAATATAATATATCAAGTAGGCCTATACCTAATTACTTTTTAACTATTGGTGAAGTTTTAGGTATTGTTCTTAAATTAAGTAGTGGTACTTTTCTGTTAAATGGCATACAATTTGAGTTTTTATGTTATTTTAATATCATACCTTTTAGAGAGATATTTTTTGTATACATGTTTGTAGATGTTAATGTTCATTCACACAACAGTAGTAAATGTGAATGCATTGAATGTTGTGAACCTTCCATGAACAGTGAAGGAGGTTGTATTTCTGGTACAAGATAGAGGAATACTGCTTCTCATGAAGTTTTTAAGCTTTGATTATCATATGGAGATTACATAGGGGATATAATCTGGTGAAAAAACAATGCATGTAGTTATAAAAAACAATCCCTCTTTTATAACTGTCTTTGACAGATCTGGTATCCCTAGCATTGACACTATTCTGATGCAGATAGATTCATTGGGCAGGTCATCTGGTATGTATGTCAGATCATCACCTGCCAAAGATACTTCTCCGTGGTGAGCTGCAGAAGGGCATTCAATCTCAAGGTGGCCAAGGGAGTCGCAACATGGACTCATTAAAGACCTCACAGAAAGCCTTTGAAATAGACTAAGATATATGGAAAGAACTTGCACAAAATAGAACAACAGTTTGCTATAAAGTACAGTCAAAAAGATGCAGCATATTGTGGGGAGGAATGTGGCAGCTCAGCAGTGGAGAAGAGTCAGAGAGTCATTGGTGGACCAAAGGCATCTACAGTAGGCATCATATGCCTGAAATTTCCAAGAACATTTGCATCCAAAGTATGGCTTATACTCAACAACAACTCTACAAACTCATACTCAAGTACATAACTCTGGTTGATTTTTAAAAGTGGATGTAACAAATGGTTATCATTGCTTGTTATGAATGAACAACAAACAATAGTGCCTTTTAGTATGCACTGGCTTTAATAGTGGGGGCAACATAAAATGGAGAAACAGGAAATATTGTAGGACATCCAGAAAGCACATTGAAAGTTCCTTACCTAAATGAAGTGGTGGATATGACTAGCTGCTAAGCATAGACCATTTGACACCATTCTAAGTTAAAAATAAAAGTACTGTGCCCCAGAATAGAATATAGCATCTTATTCCATTATATATTCATTATTGTAATAAAAGTTTATTACATTATATATTCATTATTGTAATAAAAGTTTATTTAATAATTGACATATATTTTGTACAGGACACTAATATTCAACATGGTTGTATTTTAACGTACCACTAATACATCCACTCATATCACCAGTATAATGTGGATAACCAGCGTTTTAAACCACCTAGATCAACATGTTGGGTATGCAAGCTCACTATCAACTCTGCTACCAAGTTGACAATAGTCTATTTACTGGCAGAATATATTGCTGCCCCTTGCTATATTTTGTATTTTCATTGTTGCAATACACTAATTTTACATTACAATTTGTTATGTTGCATTTGTATATATGCTTAACAGGAAAGTACCCAAGTAACGTTTCCAGTTCTTAATAAAATTCCCAATGTTATTATTACAATGGAGAAGCTTAATTTAGTTCTCATTGTAAAGATTTTCTGTCATTATATCTGGCAATTGGTACATATTTATGTAATTTCTATAGAATATCATCTTCCTTTAGTTCATGCCACATGGTGTTGGTTATGATGTCTGTTCACAGTCCTCTGATTTGTGTTCTATCAAACATCTCTGGCTTCTCTTTCCCTACCCCTCCCACCTTGATCTTCAACTTGTATTCTCCCATGCCACAATGTCAGGCTGTCCTGCATCGTCTTTTGTGGTCTTTCCCTACCCATCCCCCCTGATCTTCAACTTGCATGTTGTCACAATGAGCTCCATCTTTTCTTTTCTCAAGATATGTCCATAAAATGTGGAGTGTCTACTTCTGATGCGGGTGAGCAGTTCTCTCTTTGAATTAAAACAAGGTGCCCAAATATTTGAATATGTTGACTTGCTTCAGACAGATTCCATCTACATTGATGTCACATTCTTTAGGTCATTTGTTCTCTGCTATTACCATTACTTCAGTTTTTCTACTATTCAGACTGCGCTTTAATTTGAATTTCTTTTGCAATGATATTTATCATTTCTTGTAATTGTGTCTCTTTTCCAGCTATCAAAATTGTTTTATATCCGCATATCACAGGTTGTTTATATTATGCTTTCCAACTGATATTCCTGGTATGTATATCTTGTATGGAGCACATTATTATTTCACTATATAAATTTAACAGATTGGATGACAGAACACAGCCCAGTCCAACTCCCTGTTTAATGTGTTGAAAAGCTCCTGTTTGGTTATCAATTCTAATGGCAACTATTTTTTTTACCAATATAGATTCATAATTATTCTCAGATCTTTACCATCAATGTTTAAACTCTCCATTCTAATTATTTCTTCATGTGTCCTTATCCAATACCTTAGTTTAATAAATAAAGCAGAAATACAGAATATCATTCTTTCTTTTAGTGTTCTCAAATTTAGTTGCTGTTTATGACTTTTCTTTCTACAAATCCACATTGCTCATTTCCAATTTCTTTTGTTCATAATATACTCATCTATTAGCATACATGGATGACGTCAGAAAATGCTTCTCCCTCCGAGGTCATATAAATGGAACACATTATATGGAACAAAACAACAGCTCACAAACACACACAATGGCATTGGATCAAAGGGCATGAGCCCATGGACCCCTGGATCAGCAACCAACCAATCAACCATCAGCACACATATCTTTTGCTATCTGCTGAAAGAGATGAAACTCAGTGGGGATATGCAGAGTGCACCACTGCCTGTTCAGATAATCTTAATCATTAATCATACTTATGTTTAAATTAATACACACATGACCTTTAATAGAGTGCTCCTTATTGACTCAGTAGCAATGTCAAACTACTGAACATATTTATAATTACCTAGAAAATTACTGCAGCTAAAAGTGACGGGTTGATGGCTACATCCAGAATAGGATATGCTACCAATTTTATTTTAGCAGAGTTGATAGTGAGCTCGCCCCAAAAACCCTAATCATTTAATAAGCTCATGGTTTGAATGCCAACTATCCACAGTGTACTGGCAATATGCAAGGAAGTATTAGAAAATTCAACATTAGTTGAATAGTAATGTCCATTGGTCAGACTTCACATCAAACACAGGTGTCAGACAAGAATCAAAACAAGAATATGTATACACCTATATTAGAAAGCATTGCTGGCATTACATCGGACACAAGCTATGAATGGATACCAAAAGACTCCCCTGTCAAGCTTTGATGTGGTCACCAAAGGGCAAGAGAAAACGAGGAAGACCAAAAGAAACGTTATATAGAATTATTACAAGAGAACGTTTCACCATCAGTATCATAAACAGTGAAGATCTTAAGCAAAATGCAATGAAATGAGAGACATGGAAATCTATGACATCTGCCCTATGTGCTGTCTTTTACCCTAGAGGAATAACTAACTAACTAACTAATGTCCCATGCAGGATATGCTTAAACATTTCAAATACAGTGTGGAAAAAATTGGGTTAATGTACAGAATTTAAATGTTTATTTTTTGAATGATATACATAATTGTCCTTTTGGTAAGTAAATAGGTATGGTTCATGTGTTGAGATTATGAGATGCTATCACTATCATCTGAATCATAAAAGTAAGCAGAGTAGTATTTTATATATCTAGGAGACATCAAAAATTCAATATTTGAGAGACTTTTGCAGCTTCAATACATGATCTTTCTAGAGTTCTATATGATATTTTTTTCAATGTACAATAGAGATGCATACTGGTCAACAAAAATAACTACTATCAATAGCGAAGAAGTTGAAAACTTGTATGGTTTGGACATGCAAGCCAACAATGTTCCCTGTTAAAACTATTAAAACAATTCTGCAGTGAACAGTTAAGGATGGAAGACACAGAGGAGGATGAAAAAAAATCATAGACTGACAATATCAAAGTCTGGACTGGTCAAGATTTTTCTTCGCTCATCCACACTGCTGAAGATAAAATTCACTGGATGACCCTGTGTATTGATGCATTCTATGTAGTACCTCTATGACCATGACAGGATATGGTTTTTATCAACATGGATAAGACATTTTTCTAGCATTTAATATGAGACTTTTCTAATACTCGATACAGGATTTAGTGGGTGTCTGTCTATGTTTATAGCAATACTTGCTGTGGCAAAAAGATCAAGCATACTTGAATGTGATTTGATTTCCAGTTGGTCTACAGTGTATAGTATGGGAATCAGTTCTCTTGTATGGCTGGCCTACTAGTGATATGGCTACAAATGTCCAACATTAAGTGGAAGTGGTAAAACACTGAAAGTATTAATTAACATGCTAAATTCAGATGTGTCAGGCCATTGGTGCAAACAAAATGGCGACACAATGCATTTCCGTTCCCTGGACTACATCCTGCTGGAAATCTAGTAGGACCATTTTCCAGCTATATAGGGCCTATGAGAGATCCAATGGGAGCTTGAAAATGAACACACAAAATTAGACATTTCTATCTCCGAGTTGCTTCTAGCAAATAATTAGTTTCAATATTAGTTTCAATCTAGTTTTATTTTACATTTATTCTCAAACTTTGCAACAGGTTCTGCTGTTCAAAGAACTTAATATATATATGCTTGTGACTTCAGAAAAGAATTTTTTGGTACAATTTTGCCTATCCTCTTCAATTCTTACCTTTGGTCTAGATCAAACTTTTGGCATTAAGTATAAGATCTCCATTTTTTAAACATCCAATAAATATCTCTTTAGCATGAAATTTACAATAAAATATTAGCAAAATTCGAAGTTTGAGTGTGAATTTCTAGATGTCATGACACGTTACTGAGCAAAGACCATTTCGGATTGTACTCGTACTTATGCCCTATGTGTTTAAATAGCTTAAGCCAACTGTTTTTTCTTGAGAGACACATATAAAGTATTTAAAAACTGAAATCATATTTCATTAACTAATTTTGCTTTTTTTATATATTTGTAAATAACTAGAGTCTATTGTTGAACTTTTAACAATGTCTGACAACATATTATTAACTCTTTGTCTTCAGTAAGTTGCTAAAACAGCTCTATAGAACCACCCATTATTCCATTAAGGAAATAAATCTCTGATTTAATAATGACCTCTAAATAAATTACACTAGGACATGAAAATCCTATGGAGATAAAGAGTAAAGTAAGTGTATCCATATTTTGTATCTAAATAATTTATTCAAATCATTTATAAACTCTTAAATCCAACTACCTGGTACTAATAACTTTATGAGAATTTCAATAACATTTTCAACAAAGCATGTAGTTTTTTGCTTACACATTGAAATCTTCAGAACACGCACTTACAACAACACATTAACTGTATAAGAAAAATATATAGCAAAATCTTGTTCAAGTCAATGCTTATAGATGTCAGGTACATATTATCATGATCATATAATAAGGTAAATTTTAAATAAAAAAATAAAAAAATTGTGTAAGGCACCACTGCCTTAACTACACCTTAGACCTGGGCCTCACACAGATTAATATATAAATCACTGTCGTAAGACACTGTGGCTGTGGATTCCTTTTCCTGACTGGGTGGGTCAAACAGGTCTATCCTCACATCATTCTTTTTATTCTTCTTACTCTCAAACTTTTCATACCCTGATCCAATTGTGCTATCTTTGGAAGATTTTTCAGTGCGGTTGAAGAATGTAGTGTCTGAGGATCTTTCAATAATAGGTTCAGGGTAATCCTCATCGGTAACACAAAGTTCAACAGTCTGATTGAGTGAACTGTTATTAGCACCACCTCTTTTACAACAGTCTGCAGGAGATCCATTACTGCGAATACCATCTTTTTCTTCAGCAATTTTAGTAAGAATAGCCTGTTTTGGCTTATCTCGTTCTTTGAGCTGTACAAAGCATTGTAGCTGGACACGAACACCACCATCACCCTTGCCATTTGAACTACTACTGCTGCTACACTTGTTTTTTTGAGGTGTGTGGCCATTGTTGACAATCTGATTCTGAGGTTTCCCGGTGTTGCCTCCTTCTGAAAAGTCAATGTCAAGAAGAGCTACAGCTTCTGTCATAGTGGCATTATATAAACAGCTGGTGTTTTTCTGAAGTATTTCGTTATTGGACGGGTGTCGCTCAAATATGGGCATGGCGTAAAACATTAGTCCTCCCAGGATCATGGCAACCCCAGCTAATATGTATCCAGCCACCGTTGAATCATAGGTTTCATTCAAAAATACTGGGAAAAAAACAAACAAATAAACATGTAAGACCTACTAAAAATGTTCTAATTTTCTATTATTACAGAATAAACTGATAAATATATATATATACAAATTTTAATAATATTGCTGTTTTAAATTAATTACATTTTATAATGTCTCCATAAACATAAACTAAAAAAAGTTTTCTGTGTTTGTACAGAAAATATTCAGGTTTCTTTGAATATATTCAATGCTGATCTTTAGTATTTATTTTAAGGAAGTAACTTATACAGAATACTATATGAGAAGTGAGCATCCAAAGAAGGATAGTACTACAGTGGATACCATCCAACTATGTCATACCAGGAAATGAAAAGGCAGATATGCAAGCAAAAGATGGAGCAACACTGGAACAAAAAAATATCAAGAAATCACCTTCCAGGAAAAGTGGATCCTCATCAAAGCTATTAGAAAAGTTGACTACCCAAAAGACAACTATCATCACAGAGCTGAGAAAGTTATCATTTTCCATGCTAAGAAGGACACAACAGGCTAAATAGCAACTTAAATAGATTAAGACTGGTTTCATCACCTGTGTGTCCATGTGGGCAGGCAGCAAAGACAGCGGAATATGTCCTGCAAGACTGCATTACACTAAACCAGTTGAGGAAGCAGCACATGCCCACAAAGATAGACATCCACAGAAGCTGTATGGAAAACCTGAGAAGCTTTCAAATACAGAAACATTTTCATGAAAATTTGACTTGCTGTGTAGACATAATAAACTGTGAACCAGAACAAGAATATGAAGGTACAGAATAAGGATAGCATTTTGGATAAAAATGCAGAATTGTAGGTGTATTTTGGACTGAAATATAAAATGATCCTTCTTGAAGCTTACACAACAATAATGGTAGCTTTAACCAAACTCATCACACATTTGCTTCTTTTAGTCCTGAGACAAAAGAATTAATGTACATACATAGTTGTGGGAATCCATGATTATCTATGCCAATCGGCATGACACTTGATGTTGATTAGCTAGTCACATGATGTAAAGTGTTATCCACAAGGAATTGTCTATTATCTTTCCCCAGGTGAATTTTTGTTCTGTTGATCCTCCTTTACTGTTACGCAGATTTATGGGAGATTTAATGTAAATATTTTGAGCACATTAGCAAATGCATGAGTAATAAACAAGACGAAAACCGAAATACTGGTTGTCTCCAAGAAATATACACTACCAAGATACAGTATTAAGATCAGTGATGCAACATTAAATTAAATGAATGAAGTCAAATATCTTGGCACTCTTTGAACATCTGATGGTAGGTGCTTCATTGAGTTGGAGAACAGAATAGCACACATTAAATAAGCCTTTAAAAAAATATTCTATGCAAAGGAATACTATCAATGTAGTGGGGTTGACTGATAGAGGGTCAATGTGACCTGAAGTTATGCTGAAATCAAATGTGTCAGATTAAAAGGTGCAGATATTGCAGTCCAGCTGTAAACTATATTACACATTGCATTCTGTTTCCTGGACTACATCCTGTTAATCTGCAGGAGTTAGAGAATGAGCACAGCAGAAGAATCACTCTGGCATTCATCATGGAATTTCAATATCATTATCCATTACTTTATTGCTAACATCATCATTTCCATGCTTCATTCTAATGTTTATTTATAAAATTGCTGGTGTCACATTTTCTGAAAGACAGGAAGGTAATTTCTGATGGAATGTCTGGCCATATAATATACAAATTCAGTGCTAGGATGTTATATCTTGGGGGTTGCGTAGTACAGTGGTTCATTCCCAAGTTGAGTAGGAAATGTTTTTCTGATCGCAATGGCTCCCAGGTTGACCAAGCCTGAACTGAGCACTGAATCAGTCTTGGAAGTAAAAACTGTGAGGGAGGGGAGAAGGCTATTGCCCTCATATAGCAAAGCCACTGAAATGTGAGATTTCTAACATCTCACACTCCTTTGGCAATTAAATGATATGGGTTAACTTGACTTTTTATCGAACAAATTCTTTTTTCCATGGATATGAAGCATGAACAGTAACAAAAAACTCAAAGTGAACTGGAAGCTACTGAGATGTGGTTTTTTTTTTTTTTAAATTATGAAAAATTCCACGGATAGCTAAAAATACTAATTTAGAAATCCTCACATATACTAGAGTAAAAACAAAACAATTATAGCAAAAATTAGAAGCAGACAGTCAAGATTTTAAAAATACATGATGAGATGAGCAAAACTTGAACATTAGTAATCACCTGAAAGAACAAGGGAGAAGAGACAGAGGAAAACAAAGAGAAGTTGTTGGATCATTTGTTATTGTGACATGAGAGAATGTCAGGAACTGAACTTATTAACAACACAAGAGCTAGAGAGAGAAACATGATTGCCTATGCCATTAGGCATGGCACTTGATTTATTTGACTGATAAGTAATAAACATAACTATGAAATTATTATGGGAGTATATAAAATATAGTAACCAAGAACTTACAAGCAGCTGGTGCTCCAAATAAAATTGGGAAACTGTTTGATGCACATAGAAAACTCCAAGCTCTTTCCATCAGCTTTGTTTTTACAAGCTCATAGACATAGGTCTTCAGACTGGGAGATGAAAAATAAATATTATCATAATATCTCTTTCAGTTTACAGCTTCCTGTGGAACACAGGTGTGCAATGTTTTGTTTTGTTCATTCTTAAACTTCCATGTGATCTCTTTTGAAGCAGGACAAAAGTTTACTAGATTTTCAGCAGGATGTGGTCCAGAAAATGTAAATGCGGTGTGTCACTGTGTTATTTTTCCCAATAGCCTGATACATTCAACTTTAGCATTGGTAACTAATACATTCTGCGTCTTTACCACTTCCACTGAATGGTGAATGTCTGTAACCACTTCCACTGAATGGTGAATGTCTGTAACCACTTCCACTGAATGGTGAATGTCTGTAACCACTTCCACTGAATGGTGAATGTCTGTAACTATATCACTTGTATAGTAGGCTATACTAGTATTTGTTCAGCAGCAAATAAACAAACTTGCAGGATATTAAGAACCACTTTTGGCAATGGTATAAACTGGTTTGGTTTGGACATATAATGAAACTTGACTAATTTACAAGGAACAGTTTATGGTAGAAGGAGGAAAAGAGGGATGAGAAAATCCTGGATTTATAACATCAAGGAATGGTCTGGGAATTATTTTTCTACACTCCTCCAAATGGCTGAGAATAGAATTGTTTGACAAGCTTTTTGTGCTAATGTGTATCCAGTGTGACACAATTATGATCCTTATGGGTTATTGGTCTTATTATTATTATTATTATTATTATAGTAGGCTAGCTGTACTAGAAAACTGGTTCTCATAATTACACAGTGGCCACCAAGCTCAAAGCTACCAATGGTCAGGAATGTTTGACCATTTTGCAGCTGCTTAGCATCATTATTGCCATTGCCATAGATTCCAACGGACCTACAAAAACCCCTTACATTTGTTTCTGTTTTTGTTGGTCTTCGAAGATCCTTACATGTATTACATATCCTGTCTGCCAAATTCTGCCATAGGTATCTTTGACTTAGGGCCTAATCTTTTTATGGAATAGGTCAATTTGTATCCAACTTTCTACATTGGACTCTTATGACATGCATGGTAGGTGAAACTGTTGCTTTGCTTGCCTTTATGCCTCAGAAATATATTGTTGATGATAACAATTACTGCCATCAAAGTTGTTATTATTTCTTCTTCTGTGTTTGTTCTCAAACTCCTGAAAATTAGCACGATGTAGTCTGGAATACAGAATGTGTTGTGTCATGGTTTATAGCTTTACTGCGATATCTGTGCCTTTTTTACTGACACATCCAGCTTCATCATTGCTTCAGGAGCACTTTAACCTTATATTGGATGAGATAGCCAGGTAATAATGTTCCCATTCACAGTTAAGAATGTAAGGGAGATAGAAATTTCAAATGAGACAAGAATTGACTGAAATAAATTAGTAGGCATATAGTGTTTTATAATGTTATTTATATAAATTTATATACATTTTTTTCTCATGAATCATGCACTCCATCAAAATATCCTTCATTTTCAAACTGAACTCATTGATTGCAGAATATGTTACGGTACTTTATAATTTTTATTTAAAAAAAAGAAGTTTCTTATTAAAATCCTAATATGTTTGTCCAGTGTGTCCACTGGCATATAACTACACCAGCAGCTGAACAATAAATATGTCAGGTTTAGTTACACCTACCAACACAAACCACAGTATCACATTTACTACGTATTTTCTTGACTAATGTGTATATTTCACCTGTAGTAATAACTCCCGCAGCATATACCAAATGCCCAAGCATACAACACATATGAGCTTTCATCATTTGCAAGAATGAAAAGCAAAGTAAACAGGCCGCACAAAATGGCTGATGTTTGACAAAGGTGACGTCTGAAATAGAAGAACATTTTTCATATTTACATCTTATATATTAAATACTAAATAAAACCAGAAATAAGTCAAGAACAATGTGGATTTGTAGAAGGCAAAGGCACCAACAATGCGATTTATATATTGAGAATACTAATAGAGAGGTCTATAGAGGTAAAAACAGATCTGTACCTCTGTTTTATAGACTACGCTAAAGCTTTTGACAAAGTTAAACATAGCAAAATTATACACATGCTAGAGAATCTGAACATTGACAGCAAGGATTTAAGAATAATCAAGAACATGTACTGGCAACAAACAGCAGCAATAAGAGTAGGAAAGCAATTTGGCCCTTTTCAACAAATAAAACAAGGAGTCAGACAGGGATGCGTGCTTTCACCAGACCTGCTCTCTCTATACAGTGAAAACATATTGCGTGCAATAGTAGATATCCCAGGAATATCAGTGGGAGGACATAACATAAATAATTTGAGATAATCGGATGACACTATTCTGATTGCAAAAAGTGAGGAAGACCTTCAAAACTTAATTAAAGTAGTAGTCACAGAAAGCAAAGAGAAAGGCCTCTTCCTAAATATCAAGAAAACAGAAGTAATGGTTATTTCAAAGAAAATAACACACCTTGCAAGATCATAGTGAATGATATAGTATTAAAACAGGTCCACCAATTCAAATATATAGGTACAATTATAACAGCAGATGGAAGAAGTTCAACAGAAATAAGATGCAGAATAGGACAGGCAAAAACAACATTCAGAAAAATGAAAAATATACTGTGTAATATGACCTTGTCATTAGAGGTGAGAAAGAGAGTTCTGCAGTGCTATATAACCCCTATACTAACATATGGGTGCGAGTCTTGGACAATAAACAAACTGGAAAGTGGGAGATTGGAGGCAACAGAGATGTGGTTCTACAGAAGAATGCTGAGAATACCATGGACTGCCAGAAAAACGAATGTAGAGGTGTTAAAAGAGTTAAATGCGAAACGGACCTTAATCAACAATATAAGAAAAAGGCAATCTTCTTTTTTTGGCCACTTCATGAGACAGGCAGGTTTAGAGAACATAATCACAACAGGCAAGATTGAAGGCACCAGAGACAGAGGGCGACAACGTGAGAAAATATTAGACAGTTTGACAACCTGGCACGGCAAAGAAACAACAACGACTTTGATACATAATACTGTGGACAGAGAGCTGTGGAGAGCCATGACCGCCTACGCCACCTGGCTTGGCACCTGATGATGATGATATTAAATACTGCAGCTAATGGTGTATTCTCAAAATGTAAGGAATTTGACTAACATAACAATAACATCTAAAAATAATTGCCTATTGTTATGTCACCAAGGCTTTTTAAGCTTTATTGCTATAATTCTTATTATTTATAGTTCGTGGCCGCTGTGGCCCCCTTGGATGGGTTTGTGGCTCTCAATTTCAACATTTTCTCCATACACATTTTTCCTTTTATATATTTACATTGGATTTCATCATTCAAGTGATGCATTTGACTTTTCCCAAGGTTTTCATTGGTCACTGTATCATCAGCCAAAGAAAATCCATAGTGACTCGATGAGCATGATCAGAAAAATACAAATTGGTTGATTCGAGGACAGTGGCTTGATGCAGTCAAGTAGTCAAAGCTCTGTACAAAGATTTGTTAGTCAAAGCTGGAAGGTGTCACATTTTCGTAATAAGAGAGCAGATCGGCTGCCTACTTTACAACTGTTTTCACCTGTGAAGCAATGTGTTGTGCTGACATATTGAACTCCTTCCCATCAAGGCCAAATCCATGAAGAGGTGATGGGGCTTAAGCAAGCCAACAAGGCTGGAAACTAAGAATGGTAGTGCCATCCCCAAAATTGAGCAGTCCTGCCCAAGTAAGCACAGGTGTTGAAGACAGAAATGGACGTTACTATAGAAGAATGTTTGTCTATCAACAGGGAACTGGAACAATCAATCTTCATGTAATGGATACACTCAAGCAGAGATAGGAGTACATATGGACATGTCTAGAGTACAATGAAGATGATCTGATGACTAACTAATGGGGGCTTGCAAATTTATCATATCATTTTAAAGTACCTATCCAGTAACACAGATATCTAGAAAACAATGGGGCTTATAAAATTTTAAAATGTACCATATAGGTTTGAAATACTTATCAAGTAACACACATATCTAGAAAAAAACAGGGCTAGTATGGGTTTTTTAAAAAAAAATTGAAGAAATGTTGTTACTAAATTGTTACTATTGTTACTAAAGAAAATTGTCTGTTCTTTTACCATAAATATTCTTCCTTCATGTACCCAACATAGTACAGTCGAATCCATCTATAGGGCATTCTGTTATATATAAAAAATCTCCTATATAACAATACTTTTCAAAATCCCTAATTATATTTATTCTATATTATTTGTACTATATTTTTTCCATAGACAAGTATTTATTTTGTCTATTACAGTCTATTATTCTGTCTATTATAGTAATCAATAGAAGGTGGTACTGCTAGTAGAACATAATGGAAAATAATACTCACGTGTAAGACAGGTAATGAAGTCCTACTGAATGACGACTAAAACACTACACACTATCACTAACGGATGTAAATATGGTACATATAACAAAACAAAACACAGAATATAATCTACAGATGACAATACACAGGACAAAGTCGACATTTCGGACCAATATGCCTTTTTGTTGTCTATTATAGGACAACTGAAATAATAAAGCACTTCAGTTGTCTATTATAGGACAACTGAAATAATAAAGCACTAACATTTCTAGAGGATAAAAACACTGGGAATATAAATTTAATTATTTAAGTCAAGGTATTTATCAAATAAAACAGATTACTAGAAAACGCAATAGGAATATATATAATAAGAACATAAAAATGATTGGCAGACTGTAAATCTAACTAGCATAATCAATTTCTTGATGATGAGAGAAATGGTGAAATCTTGGGTTCTAAAACATATTTACTGGTAAATTTTCTTGATGAATAATGAAGATGAAAGATGTGATACAATCTGAAGATGTTACACTATCTGATGGTTGAGATGATGTTGAAGATTATAGATGTAATAATATCTGAAGATGTAGGCCTACCACTATTTGATTGGTCTGTTGATAAATTATGAAGATGAAAGATGATAGATCTCATAAGATAATATCTGAAAATGTAGGCCTACCACTATTTGATGGTTTCCTTGATGAATGATGATGATGATATATGTAATAAGATAAGATCTGAAGATGTTAAAATCACAACTTTTGATAAATAATTAAGAAGAAAGGATTAGTACTGACCTGGAGATGTAACACTCGCTGCTATTTTTGATGGTGATGTAGCCTAAGCCAATACACCCCACCACAAACCCTAACCCGAGGTAAACATTCAATAAGAACAAACGAGAAGGTTCTTGTTTGTTAAGTCCAGCAGTCTGTACCTGAAGATTATAAAGATATACCGGTAAAAAATATGGTTCTGGTTTGAAACCCGTGTCTCCCTGCTTATTTTAGGATTAATTAATCTAAATATTATAACAATAATGAATCAATAATTAATTTAAATATTCATTTTTTAGGGTTAGGGTTAGTTATGATTTACATAACTAACTAACCCTAACTCTAACCCTAAATAAATTTATATTTAAATTAATAAATGATAAACTGATAAACATAGTCGAAGGAAATAATCTAATAGGAGGACATTGGTTTCAAACTAGAACTAACAATATTTATTATAGAGAATGTAGTGGTAAGGATTGTATTTGTAGGGATTGTGTTTGTAGAGATTGTTTATCTGACAACTGTAATAATTATTGATATTGTATTGTAAGTACTGTACTTGGCAGGACTGATTATTTTGATTTTGTTGTCAGGAATTCACTTGCAATTATTCCTAATATAGTTATGATTTCAGAGAATGTTCTTGTAAAAGAAAATCCCAAATGTAATGAGTGTGGTCATAAGGAGTATGATTGTAAGAATTGTGATTGCAAGAACTATAACTGTAACAAAAATTGTAGCAAGGCTATAGATTTTAATGATAGTTTTTCCTTTCTTTCAGAGGTCTTTTTATGAGAAATAAACAGTTGTACAATGTAGGTTCTACATGTGTTTTTTTTTGCATATTTTATTATTCTTCATTTCTGTTAATTACAGGGCCATAGATATTTTTTTTTGCAAGGGTGAGGTATGTATCTAAAAACATGTCATTTTCTTAAGGGATATTCTAAGGTAATTCCTTCATTTTCTTAAGGGAAATTCTAAGGTAATTCCTTCATTTTCTTAAGGGAAATTATAAGGTAATTCCTTCATTTTCTTAAGGGAAATTCTAAGGTAATTCCTTCATTTTCTTAAGGGAAATTCTAAGGTAATTCCTTCATTTTCAAGGGTTTTTGTTGACCTATGGGAATAACATATTGTGATGGGGGTGGGGGGGGGGGAGGGGAGTTACCCACATCTAGACTTGCTTCCTAGTTCTAAATATCATGTTATGATTTCCTGTGGGAGGAGGAATCAGAGATTTTCTTCCTGACCTTAGTTTTGTAGGCTCTTGGACATGACAACCTGGCTGTCTAGGTCTGTTACTGCTATTGTACACTGTGCTAGGGTTTGAAACTCATATTTTTTTTATATAGGTTTGATTAATTATGATGTTCTATTAACCTAATTGAAGGAAGAGAATACCACTGTTCATCTGTGAGAAACAATTAACAGATGTCTGAACATAACTGTCTCCAGGATGGAAATTTAAGAGAGATAAGTTGGTGCAATGGCTAAACCTTGCAATCAAAGATTGTCTAGAATAAAAAACAATAGTAGAATTAATCCAAAAGATTTGTCTGACAATAACAAACAGGGAACAGAAAAAGAAAGAAAGTGTGTGAGAAGTGTTATAATAAAATACACCTGATAATGTCCAAACTACAAGAAAGAAAAAAATGTGTGTGAGATGATTGCTTGGATATTGATTACAAGAAGTGACACCACAATACTGTAGGTAAACCCATTTCATAGTCTCTTTCAGCATATTGTGAGGGGCATGCACTTTATTCATATTAATTCATTCATTCATTTTCCTTTTGCGCTGAAGTTAGCGCATAGGGCAGAGGTTAAATCTCTCCAATTCTGTCTGTTCAAAGCTATTCTGTGCAGTTCTTGAATAGTATGAATATTGGTTGTTTTACTTTCTCTAAGTATTGTTCTTCTGAGGGTTTTTTTTTTTGGTCTGCCCCTTGCTCTTTTGCCTGTAGGTATCCATTCAAGAGATTGGTGGTGTATTGCACTTGATGCTAGGGCAATGCGAGTTGTAAAGAACTGGAATGAACTGACTTCTGTTACACAAATCGGTCTGGACTTTATGATGTTAGTTGATTAATCCAATGATCGACGAAATGACTCATATATTTACTCATATAGTGTGCTGAATATAAACACTCTGTAGTCACATTGACAAAATACCTCTCTATTTTATGTCATATTTTATTCTTCAAGTTTTTCATTTTCTGGATCACATCTTCAGTGATAGTCAAGTTATCTTCATGAAAAAATTGACTATGAGTTTATATACATATTTTATACAAAGTTAGCCTGTCAACTTCCAGAAGAATAACTATGCATTTCAGTCTCAAATTCCCTTACAGTTCAGTATTTTTACATCAAGTATAGGCTCTATTTATCATAGTCTGTATAAACAGTACTTCTCTAAAGGTAACATCAAGTAATACTAAAGATTAATATTGGTATATTCAATTATACTTAAGTATTTTGTGTATGCAATACATAAACTCTGTGCTAATTTACAAGTGTGTCAACAACCTGTACACTAATGTACATAGTAAGTAGGATTTTTTACACATAGATTATTACATAGATATCTGCAACACAACACAGCCTATGGATAATCTTGAAACACCTGGCATGTGGCTTTGCCAACTATAAATATGTCATTTGAATGTATTTTACAGGATAAAATCCATAGATAAATTTGCAATATCTGACATGTTCCACTGAATGCATCAAAATCTATCTATCTATCCATTCGCTAAATCCTTTGCTGCTGTTCAGCCTCAGTGGTAGAAGAGTTTTCTGGAGTTGGCCCTCATGTGTGTTGAGCATATTGTGGAATTTGTTACCTCTTTTATTTTGGTGTCCATCATTTTCATGATTGGCCTCTAGGTCTACTTTCACTGTATCTGTTTAGAATAACTTGCTGTGGCATGCTGTCTGATGGTAGTCTGCTGATTTGTGCAAATCATTTGATCTGTTGTCTCTTAATATATTCCATGATTTTAATATATTCTATATTGGTATGCTTTACTACATCTAGTGTGTATTTCTTGGCAGCTCTTGCTGTCTGTTGCTATATTGCTTCCTAGGTATGTGAATTCTGTCACTTGTTTAAGTCTGTTGTTTTCAATATATATATATATATATATATATATATATATATATTATATATATATATATATATATATATATATATATATATATATATATATATATATATATATATATATATAGATATTGGTATTTCTTTCTGTTCTTCCTATCTTCATTACTTCGGTATTTTCTATATTTATCTTCATGTTAAAGGTTTGGCATGTTTGGTGTAATCTGTCTATATGTCTTTGTAGTTGCTCTTCTAATGAGGCTACTAGTGCTTGGTCATCTGAAAATAGTAATTTGTTTAATTTATCTTTCAGATTGTTTCTTCCATTGTCTTTTCTACTTTGCAGATATGATCTATGTATGTTATGGACAATAGGGATGATAGTACACATCCCTGTCTCAATCCCAAGTGAATTTGGAAATTATCCGATGTATATGTGCTCTTTTTACTGTACATGGACTTTTGGCGTATAAGCTCTGACATAGGCTTATCAGATGTTGGGGAACTCCATATTTCTATAGTGTTATCCATAGTTGTGCTCTATCCACTCTGTCAAAAGCTTTCTCTTGGTCCACGAAAGCCAAATATAAGTCTTGGTTATTTTCTGTCATTCTTTCTAAAAAAGTTGTTTGAGTGTGAAGATTGCATCTGTACAGCTATTATTTTTCCTGAAGTCCAATTGTGTGTTGTTGAGCTGTGGTCCTCTATATATGCACTCATCCTTCTCTTTAGTATCTTGCTAAATTTTTCCTGTGTGACTTAAAAGTGATATGCTTCTATACGTAGTATAGCTTTTACTGCCTTCTTTCTTCCAGATGGGAACAATCACTTCTGTATTCCACTCCTGTGGTGTCTTTTGTGTCTTCCATATCACATTGAACTGCCTGTGTAGCCACTTTATACCTGTCATTAATAGCCTTTTTGTTAGTTCTATAGAAATATTCCTGGTGTTTTATTATTTGGTGTATGTTTAACTGCATCCTCAATTTCCAAATTTAGGATGTATAGTTCTAGGTCTTCATCTATTGTATTTATTGTTGTAATAACATTTTCTTCCTTTAAGTTTAACAGTTTGATTGAAGTAATTTTTCCACCTTTCCATGATTTCTTGGGGCCTGTTTATTATGTTGCTGTGTTCATTATTGCTTATTTCTTTTGATTCGTGTCTTTTTTACTTTTCACATTTTGTACTTTCTTATGGAGCATCTTTGGTGCATTTTGTCTATCACTGTTAAGCATTTCTTCATATTCTTTCCATGACTTAATTTTTGCTAATTTTATGATTTTCTTGGTGTTAATCTTTGCTGTCTTGTATGCTATGTAATCTTCATGCGTTTTGCTTGTTGTCCAGTTCTTGTATTTGTGTTTTTTATCTTTCGTTGCATTCTTTTAACTCTTCTGTCCACCAAAGTGTTATTTTTGGTTTCGTGCCTTCATGGTTTTTATATCCACATATATTTCCTGCTGTATGTATGACAACATTTTTGAAATATTTCAATTCATCTTCTATGTGCAGGGTATTTTCTGGTAGCCTTGCAAATTCTTTGTTACAATTGTAGAATTCATACCCAAATATGTGATTACAAAGTTAATACACAATTAGGCCAATATAAAAAAATTATTTGTTATTGAAAGGGACATAATTACAAGAATTTTGGAGGTGCACTCAAATTATTATTTTTGTTGAACTTCTTCCATCTGCTGTAATCGTTGTACCTTAATATTTGAATTGGTGGACCTGTTTTAAAACCATATCATTCACTTTGATTTTGCAAGGTGTGGTATTTTGTATCTTTGAAATAACCATTACTTCTGTTTTCTTGATATTTAGGAACAGGTTTTCTCTTTACTTTCTGTGACTACTACTTTAATTAAGTTTTGAAGGTCTTCCTCACTTTTTGCAATCAGAACAGTGTCATCCGCATATCTCAAATTATTTATGTTATGTCCTCCCACTGATATTCCTGGGATATCTACTATTGCACGCAATATGTTTTCACTGTATAGAGAGAACAGGTCTGGTGAAAGCACACATCCCTGTCTGACTCCTTGTTTTATTTGTTGAAAAGGGCCACATTGATTTCCTACTTTTATTGCTGCTGTTTGTTGCCAGTACATGTTCTTGATGATTCTTAAATCCTTGCTGTCAATTTTCAGATTCTCTAGCATGTGTATAATTTCGCTATGTTTAACTTTGTCAAAAGCTTTAGTGTAGTCTATAAAACAGAGGTACAGATCTGTTTTTATCTCTATAGACAAATCACATTTCAATTAGTGTTCTCAAAATATATATAGCATTGTTGGTACCTTTGCCGTCTATGAAGCCACATTGTTCTGGGCTTATTTCTGTTTTTATTTTGTTTCTCACCCTTTTCATGATGATTCTGAAATGTATTTTGGTTATTTGGCTCATGAGGCTGATTGTACCGTGTTCTTCACATTCGGTGGTCCCTGGTTTCTTAGGTAAGGCTATAAATATGAACCCCATTAAATCATCGGGTAACTGGATCTTGCTTCACTTTATCAGATATTTGCTTCCTGATCTCACTTGTGTAGCCTATGGAACTTCACAATCTGGCTGTCTATGACTGTTACTGTCATTATATAAATGTGTTCCAACAGTTTCGCAGACCGAGATGTGCCAATATGGCATATTGATTATCTGTGTACTATATGGACGTCAAACACACTAAGAAACACCACAAAACTCAAGTTATTTAACTCCAACATCATCCCTATTCTATCATATGGGTGCGAAAGTTGGAAAGCCACAAAAGCCACAGATAAAAGACTCGACTCCTTTGAAAACAAATGCCTACGTACCATTCTGAACGTTAAGTGGAGTGACTTTAAATCTAACACTACTATAAGAGAGGAAAGCAAACAAACCTATATATCTTCCTTCATTAGACAAAGGCGTTGGACTTACATCGGCCATGTTCTCAGAATGAACAGCCTAAGAATTCCCCAGCAATCACTATATTGGGTGCCACCTGGAGTAAGAAGAAGAGGGAGACCTAGAGAAACTCTACGAAGAACCATTAATAGAGAAGGCATGTCAATGAACCTAAACAACACGCAACAATTGAAAGACCTGGCAACACAAAGACAGAAATGGAAAGCTATGGTTTCTGCCCTATGCGCCGCCTATGGCCCTGGAGGAACATAACAATAACATAACAATACCTATTCAGAAATTATATTTTCCAGTGGCAAGATATGGTTCCTAGGCTTTTGCAATGACTCCAAAATGGAAAAGAAAATATCAGCATTTCCAATGAAATGCAATAGGGCATACGCCAAAGAAAGGCTCTAAGAATATCATTAGTACTGTCTTACATAAAGGGCAAGGTCAATTAGACTTACAATTAACGCACATACTATCAGACTATAGCATGACCGGCTGCAGTATAAACCTGTCAACAGAAAGTAAACAAAACTTAATTTGTGACATTTTTGACTATTGTCGTGATTTTCGTTAGTCACTATTTGTATACTTGAAGTCGCATGCCAAAATAAAATAAATAAATAAAAAATAAAATAAAAGTCTGACCAACGAAATTCATGGAAATAATCAAATATCAGCTTTCAGGTCGTGTTTACTTTCTCTACACAGGACTACTCAATTATGACTCAATCTAGGATATGCCGTGCTTCATCATACTATGTGGGCAGATCCACATAACACCAAACGTAGCCATTCTTAGTAACCATTCTGTTCCAGTTCACATTCCTTAACATGTCACAGTATCATACCAATCAATATGGTAACACCTGTTTGCTGACTTGTCACTGAGATTGTCATATTCATTTTGCATAACCCTTTGGTACTGAGATTGTCATATTCATATTGCATAACCCTTTGGTACTTATTACCACCATTAGATGAACAATTTAGTATCAGGAACCTGTTTATGTGTTGCCTGTGCAAAAAGGGAAACAAAAAGTTATGCATATCATAAGAGGTGATTACGAAATTATGAGGGTAGAGATTTGATGTCCCATCCCACAGGTTAAAGTGACCCAAAAGTCATTGAAGTTGGATGTATCAGATCAATACATACAAATACTGCGGCTAAGTTTCCAATCAAAGTAGTTAGCTCCTTGAAGCAGAGGTGGAGTTTAATTCTGCCAATAGAGGCTGAAAAATAAGACTAAGCAGGCTCTCCTAATTGATTAATACCATAGCCTTCTTTAACAAGTAGAGGTACTGAACTCGCTGATAAATTAGCTAGTCTCGCTACCATAACAGATAGTCAGCCTATGGATCGAGCGGACATACCTAATGCTCTTCGTGAGTCTGCACGATCAGATTATTTAGAGATGAATAATGAGCATTACTCAATATCGAGAATGCGTGAATGGGGAGTGAAGAAGGGCATGGCCTGTAGAGAACACATGACAAAAATTTAAAAAGAGCAGTGAACCAACATAGAATCGGAGCCATCAGCCGTTATACCCTGAGTGAGTTACTGAAGCGGAGATCTGAGCATCTGTGGATATGTCCGGTGTGCGAGCTGGATAATCAACAAACTAATACCTAATTCTAACAGGTGAACCAGCAGTTAATTACTTTGCAGACTCATTTCCTGAACACAACATCAAAGTTTACCAAAAAACAAAAACAAAAAAATACAATATGAGATTCGCGAGAAGGGATAAAGCACTGGAAAAGACACAATTATATGTTAAGCAGCACAGTAGTTTGACAAACCAATAACATATCTGTCAACCTCCAAAAGGATAATTCAGGATTTCAGCCCCCCAAAAAGTTATGAAATATGTATTATAACTTCTAATTACTGGTATATCGATATTCTGTATAAATAAGATTTACTTAAAGTCAATACCAGAATTAAATTTTGCTCGTGCGCTGATAAGGCATGAAGGGGAACAAATAGAGGCACTGTTACCTGTTAATTTAACAGTGAGATGCAACTAATGAGGTTTTAGGGGTAAAGTTGGCTGTCCCATTTCATAAATGGTCTGAGTGATCCAGAAGCCATACTGAAGTCAGAGATGTGTATGGAAAATGGCGGTGACACCACAGACAAGCTGTAAACCATTACACTACACATTCCAATCTCTGAACCACATCTTGCTAATCTACTAGGGATTGATAACAAATAGAGAGCAAGAAAAAGAATAACCTTTGTATATTGTGTACAAAATACAGAAAATGTGCATAAATGGATAGGTAGGCCTATACAACAAGCAGCCTCTGTTGGATAGTAGCGCTTTGCTATATGTCTACTATGAAAACATGTTTCTCGCCATTTACATCTTCGACAGATTGATTTCTAAGCATTGTCTGTATATATAGATGAGTGAAGCTTATGCTTTGTACATCATGCCTGGACTCTCACAGATATAGCACTTGTTTCATACTTGAATAAGACACCATATAAACAGAAGTGTCCGGTCAAAGAGACAAGGATTCATATAATCTTGACTGTGATGAAGTCCGCTAAAGACCCATGCATAAACTGCTGAGAGAGAATCAACCCTTTTACCTGCATCATGGTTCTAGTTTTCTAGCTGAAAATAGAAACAGCAAGATACAGAGGAAAATCAACAAGAAGGTGGATAGAAGGTGTTACCAATATTTCACAATATTACAATATTCATAATATTGTCACAATATTACTGCATATCAAGCGACCAAACGTGCCATTGCTTGAAAACTGATCGTTATTCAATCCTGCACCGCCTTACAACAGAATCAGAGAAAAGATAACGGATTTATTTATGTTTCTAGGTTGCACGACAGTCACAGCAGTCCTCTCTGGTGCAGTAGACTCACATCAGTAATAGTAGGTTGCCCAGATGCTTTTGTAAATACACAATATAGGACTCTACTTATTTTCATGCTTCATGTAGAAATCTAATAACAACAAAACTGCCGGGCTAACGAAAGAGTGATCAATATGGGCTCAGCTGTGCTGAAGACTGCTCAAGACCTATGTCAGGCCTATCTATAGATATAGCCATAACAAGGTCACAGGAAAGGTCATGTTTGGTTACCATCGGAAGCTCATAATTTGTATTTTTCAATGAATTAGTGTACTGTGTGATTGTTGTGATGGTATTTAAAATGTGTAAAAAAAAGTATTGTTTTCATGGATATAAATTCAACTAGGATTTCACTGAGTACCGGTAATAGGCCTATATGTTAATGTTTACCAGTAAACAAGAAAATATTTTAACTTTCGTTTTGACCTATTTGTGACTTAAAAATCTCTAGACAGTGTTGTGTTCCAGGATGTTAGCGGAACTATAATAAAACATCATGGAATATATGACTATTTAGATTTCCATAAGATTAAAATATGATGGGAAGATAAAAGAGATGTATTACACGAAGCAAGTGGTCACTTTCAAACTCAAGTGTAGTTTGCTAAAATAATTTCCATCCTTGTTATATTACTTGTCTTGTGCAGTCACTGGCAGATTAGAAGTTAATAGACTGGTCCTTGTTTTTTATACTTCTTCTTCTTCTTTCGTTCACTTGAAACATGTCTATATCTGTAATTCTGCTTATCAACATTGTTGCACGTAGTCCTGTCAAATAGTGTGATAATGAATTTAATGGTGTACAGGGCTGTAGATACATTTTTCTTAAATTTTGTGGGGGGGGGGGTGTTTACCTTTGAAAGAAGGGGGTTTACCTTTGTAAGAGAGAGTGAGAGGGGGCGGTTATCTTTTTAAATAATTACAGGGAAATAACAAATGATAGTATACTGAATTCATTCAGCAAAAGGAAATTAGCTACATTTTCACATTAAATCATTACTGGTACAATTATTTCCAGCCTTAGTCTCTCTGTTGTGTTCATTACTGTGAATATGATATTTCACATGTAAATAGATTATTTATAGTTCACCCCATATTACATATACCTTATAACTCTTTCCATCACCACATTGAATCCACTTTAACAATATGATATTGTACAGTGTCATATTTCTGGCTCTGATAATGCCAGCTTATCCCACAGTCTCTTCTCAATACAGGCTGTATGAATCCTCTTTGGACTTGACTTAGTATGTTAGGACAGGCAGTGGTTTTGTTCGGATGTGAGTGGGTTAAAGGTCATATATTAGATGGGTGTATTTGAGATTATCAAACCATCATCCCACCACCTAGAAAAATAGGGCATGACATTTAGTACTAAGTATTTAATGAACCACCCCCTTCCCCGTTTGCTGTTTTTTTCCAATACTATTCTATAAAACAAGGTGTTTATTTGTTAATACATCCTCCCTTCTGTATTACATATGTGGCATCTAGGGAGCTAGTGGGCTCGACAGTGACTTTCGCCAGTAGAAGACATATGCACAGAAAATAAACAGGACTTCATTCATTACGTTTTTCATTATTGTCGTGTTTCTGCTGGTCATTATTTTTATTATTGGAGTTGCATACGAAAAATAGACAGGACCTACTAACGAAATGCACTGAAATAATCAAAATTGGCCTTTAGGTTATCTGTGCACAGGTCTTGCTATACTGGAGCCCGGTCATCACTTCATTTATTACGTTTTTGATTATTATATTTTTTTTGTTGGTTGGTCACTATTTATATACTTGGAATCGCATGCCAAAAATATCAAAGACATCCAACGAAATGCATGGAAATAATCAAAATGGTCCTTTCAGATCATGTTTACATTTTCTGTTGAAAAATCTTACTGAAGATAAAAGACCTTTCTGTCATTACATTTTCAATCAAATGTCATGGCTCGGCCAAGCTGTTTTTCAGTGACTGGTGATTAGTAATTATATTTCTATGACAAATTTCTGGCCTTAATGGGCCCAAGCTGTTGTCATAATAATGATCTGTTAGTAATGAACACACAAATATCGACCACATCAACAATACAACATTTAATGATCAATTTTAGACCTACCAAAAGCACAAATGGAACGTGTATACCAACTCCTATGACAGCAGAAATAACGATTACAGCTCTCAGTGATCTCATCTGGAGGGCACTAAAATCCAGATAGGGTGGCTTCTCAGCTTCCCTATCCCTTCTGTTCTTCTTCTGACTCTTCAAGTGAAGGATAACCTTTCGTCTTGGGTGGTAGAGATTGGCAGATCGGTACATAGCACTAGCAATGATTGTAAGCACAAGCAGGCCAGCTACAGTCTGCAATCCATTCATCCAGGTAAGAGCTCTGAGGATTGTGACATGAAACTTATTTAGTGCATATTAAATATAATTGAGATTCGTGAAAAGGATTAAACACACATGGGGTAGCTCAAGTACAATGAAGTACTTCACCTGCGTCTTTTTAACCTGTGGTGATCATGCTGATTATGATGAAATAATCCTGTTAACCTGTGGTGATCATGCTGATTATGATGAAATAATCCTGTTAACCTGTGGTGATCATGCTGATTATGATGAAATAATCCTGTTAACCTGTGGTGATCATGCTGATTATGATGAAATAATCCTATTAACCTGTGGTGATCATGCTGATTACAATGAAGTAATCCCATTATATAACCCTTGAGTAGGGGACTACAGTAAGAGATTAAGACAGACATGTGTATAATCCTTGAGTAGGGGGACAATAGTGAGAGATTAAGACAGACATGTGTATAATCTCTGAGTAGGGGACAACAGTAAGAGATTAAGACAGACATGTGTATAATCCTTGAGTAGGGGACAACAGTATACACAACATGAAACATTTATAAATTTAAAAATGAGAATGTTGAAGAGATTTTCACTGGAAGAGAAACTTCACTATATAAACATAGTTATACCATTTACTAAAGTATACTGTTGCATGGTTGTGGTCTGACAGGACACTGGTAAGACCCGCAGAACTTCTTCGTATGGTCAACCTCTTGGTATATCTATTATATTTTTATTTCTGGTACTTTGCAATCTTGACTTCAATCTTCCGCGGTCTTAAGAGTTATTGTGTTTCACACTTCTGTTCACACTTACACTTGTCTATTCCAAGCAAGTCTTCAAGGACTGGAGCGGACGGTTCAAAGTTCAATTAGGGGTCTGAATCATAGATACGACTTTGCCAAAGAAAGGGTAAGGATATTTAAAACTTTTAAAAAATGCATTATGTTCGTTAGTTATTGATAGACATTTTTGGGTCAATTGCTATATTTCAAGTCGGCAATTTTTTTAGTAAAAAAAACGGGGGGGGGGGGGGGGGGGAGATCTTCTATCTGGCGGTCATCGTCAAATATACTATTTTTTTCAGATGGGGAAGAACAGGTTTGAACCTCTCAAACAATCAGTATCTACGGGCATGATGCGGACATACGGTCTAATGTAATAACCCGAATATCTGCCGATGATGGAGTGTGTGTTAAGGCAATTATAAGACCCATGTGAAAATCCGATCTATAATCTAGATATCGTTGCTATCAGGTAGTCATAAACGAAACAGGAAGTTCAAGCCGAGCTGTTGCTAGCTACAGCTTAGTCATAAAACAGACTGCTGAGAGCTATACACCAATGGGAAGCTTCAAACTCCTGGTCAATAGAAGAAGAATCTATTATGGTGAGAGTCTAAAGCGCGGCCTTCTAAATATACAAGGATATCGTAAGGGATTTTCTATGTCACGGAAACGGTCGTAAACAAAGAAGACTAGGATCTACATTACTGTACTATTATTTTTCTATGCACGTTTGAGCTTCACAGATGAAAAATTCTCAAACTTTTGAAAATCACACATCTTTGAGAAAAATGTCCAGCAGTATAGCTAGACAAAGTCCTTCTTGTAGAGCTTCCAACACTATTTACCATCAATTGTCTATGTGACGTATAAATCCCGAATGCATAGCTAAATCAGAAGACAGTAGACGGGATTTGAACCACGTCCATTCAGCTGGCACTTAATCGCTTCGCAACTCGTTCCCTAAATGTGTCCATACCACATCATATCGTATACGCGTAGAACACTGGTGTGGACATATAACATGCGGTGTGGACATATGACATGCGGTGTGGAAATATGACATGCGGTGTGGACACATGACATGCGGTGTGGACATATAACATGCGGTGTGGACATATGACATGCGGTGTGGTCGAGTTTGGAAAACGTGTTGACTCAAATTGCGAGGCGAATATGTACCAACTGAACGGATCTGGTTCAAATTCCATGTGTTGCCTTCTGACCTTTTCTATAGCTTTTCGATGCCTCCTATTTATCTTCTTCTCATGCGTTCATGTTTAAACTTCTGCAGATTTGCAGGATGCAGTCAGGACAACATAGTACATGCTCATAGTTTACAGATTGCGTATTTAGGCCTAACATATTCGACTTCAGCATGGTCTCTGGGTCACTTTGATCCAATATGGAATGGGACAGTCAACTCCACCTCATAACCTCATGAGTCGCCTCTTACGACATGTATGAAGGTAAACAATGTTGCTATTCTTTGTTCCCCATTCGAACTCCAGCAACCCACGGAGATCCCTATTTATATTTTTCATATCTAGAAAGCAGTGATCTAAAGGGAACACTGAAGATGAAATAAATGCACATATCACCCCTTTGGAACCTACTCACTTAAAAAACAAATAACCAACAACAAAAAAACAACAACAATATTGCTAAAATATATGTCTTTGTTGAGAATGTATACGTATATAAAATAAATGTTATAGTAAAACAAATATTTTTTTTGCGTCATATTTAGAATGTAGCGACAAACCCAATATTGTTTGGTTGTATTATTATTCTAGGCAATATTTTACTTTACAGTTTGGTCATGTGACGTATTCCTTCCAGAACGTTGTCTTCCCAATGAACTCTCTGAACCTCTCGCTGTCTTGGGCGGTGCTGCTTTCATTTTCTAGAGATATATTTATGTTATTTTTAATGTTGTCAGTCCATCGTCTTCTTGGTCTGACCTTTCTCCTCTATCCAGGTACTATTCCCTTAATTATTTGTCTTTCTAAACAGTTGTGTCTTTTTATATGACCAAACATGCGTTGTTTTCTTTTTGTAATTGTGTTTAGTAACCAACACTCTGGAATATTCAATGTGTTTATAATATCTGAGTTTCTGATTTTTTCCTTTCATGATGTTCTAAGTATCTTTCTGTAGCATTTCAGCTCGAAGGCGTTGATCTTCTTTGCCGCTGTTTTACTTAGGGACTTTTCAGTTAGTCGCCATGAATTTCTTGCCGTGCAGGTAGTTAACATAGTACATGTCCATCACAGAGTTGTACCATTATACCATAATGCATTGGGGATCTCCCTGGCGTAGTTGTTAAGCTGTTCGCCTTGTGTTCAAGAAGAATAGTGCCGCTTCGTTGAGAGGGACGGAGTACATATGGGAAATCGAGTACAGTGAAGTCAATCTTCTACGGCTTTTAAACCCTTTTTTTTTAACGATAATGCATGCGGAAACCTGGTGTACTGAATCGATAAATTTATAAACGCAGCAACGCTGTAAAACTATTATATATAACTGTAGGTAAATACATATTCATGATATCCGGATCAAATCGCAGCGTAACTCGTACAGATTATTTGAGAACAAAAAGTGAAAAGAAGGGGGGGAAAAGTTGATATCGTAATAACACGAGTATAAAGAAAAGTATGATATCGTAATAACACGAGTATGAAGAAAAGTATGATATCGTAATAACACGAGTATGAAGAAATAAAGAAAAGTATGATATCGTAATAACACGAGTATGAAGAAATAAAGAAAAGTATGATATCGTAATAACACGAGTATGAAGAAAAGTATGATATCGTAATAACACGAGTATGAAGAAATGTAGTTCACATTTTGTATATGGGATCATGGATACGATGTAGTTGAAAAATGGGGAGAGGTTCCTTAAAAACTTTCCATTACCTCTGGGTGAACCTGTTTTTTTTTGGGGTGAAAATCAGGTGTTAAGTATTCTTTTGTCTGGAAGAGTGGGACAGGGAAGGAGATTTTAACCACCCTTTTAACCATCCCTTATAGGCTCAAAATGACCCAAAAATCATGCTGGTCGGATGTGTAAGGTCGAAAAGGGCAAATATCGCAACGAAGACGTAAATCATGACACAGCGCACTACATTCTCCAGACTACATTCTGACAAACTACAGGAGTTTGAAAATGAAACAAGAAGAAGAAAACGTCATTCCATACGTCGTAAATTATGTTACGTCTTTTTAATGAAGGTCTTTTGGTAGAAACGTCGATTTTTGTATTTTTTCCTGTGTGCTTTCAATGATTCACAAAATTTCCATACCCTGTGCCTTTAATAACTCACTTGTATTTTACAAATATTTTACAAAGCGATGATGCAGTTTACGATGTTTATCTAGGATCATTGCAATGTTAATGAATCGGTGGTTCATTCTACAGACTTCAAAGCTAGTGTGTAGCTATCAAATAAGTAAACCATTTGCTGCTTGGATCATCCCACATAGAGAAAATCAAGGCAGTGATCCCAACTGATACTAAATCTTCCTTGCAAGTCCTTCGGAAACAACCACATTTCATCCGAACGCCTTAACATCGCCCCTATCTTAATTATATTTCGTTTTCTTGAACCATTTTTGGAATATTTTGAAAGCATATCTAGTTTCCAATATTTTCTTGTATAAGTTTGACTACATATTGTGTGGCAGGTTCTTTTGTGGATATTTACTAATTTATAAATAATGTCCCACTCTTCATGAATAAATATAGAATGAAGAGTACATGTTTCAAGCAGGTATTACATAATACTTTTCATGGGCGGTCTAAGTGAAGTCTAAGTTACTTGGTTACAATAGTGAGACCTAAAACAGCAAACAATAAGAACGGAAATTTTCGTGGTAGAAAGAAAATGTAAATAGCGCATATAAATTTAGTTATTTTCTATAAACATTATAGAAAGATAATAGCTGGTTCACTTTTGTTTTGAAAGTTATCTGACCAAAATGTTTCGGCGTAGGATTTTATTAACATCAGCAACGTTCATTGGTTTCTGAGGATCTGACTTTTGGTCTTTCAATATCGATTAAATTATTATTTCATACGCTGCTTTCAGACCAATCATGCGCTTAGAAATTATATATCATAATTAGTTCTCAGAACTGAAAACGGAAATTCCATATGTTACAATGTTACGTCAATTAGTTCCCAGAACTGAAAACAGAAATCCCATATGTTACAATGTTACGTCATCACGACAACATGGCGCTGTGTTTTTTTTTCTGTTGTTTTTTCTTTAGTGACTAATAGTGCTTTGGTAAATAAGCCAATGTGTTCTGGATAATATCTTGAAGGTTTTCTATGAATGAATTCAACGATAATACCAAGTGAATATAGTACTCAAGATTAGAAGAATTTATATTGAAATTTACGATATTAACGTTTTGTGAGGTTTCTTAAATATTTTCGTAACAGAACTGACGCGTGGAACAGCATTACAAGATTATATAAGGTATGTTTTTTAAAACAAGTTAATATTTATATAGGGCCGTAATACGTGTTTCTGGTGGAAAAGGGACAGGGTAGAGCTACATACCTGCTATAAAAAGGTCACTTGGCGTCCACAATATAAAAATTCACTCTACGCCACTACAAGATGATTGGTGAGCCGCGTAGAGCAGTGGTTAGCTCACTGATTCGCATATGAGTGGTCATGGGTTCATTTCCCAGTTGAGGCGAAAACGTTTTCCAGATCGCAACAGCTCCCAGCTTTAAATGGGTACCGGATTAATCCGGGAAGTAAATCCGTGCAATCGCTTCATTACAACCGAATCAGACGCCGTAGCATCACTCTTGCCGAATCTCGCGCCTTGTCGCATCTTCGCCGTCGTGATGACATTGTCATCAAACCAGTTGATAATGGTGAGGCCGCTGTTGTGTGACGTAAGGATCTTTACTTACAGGACGGCAATCAACAACTATCTAACCCGTCGTTCGACATAGCACGCACATCTGACTTGACTGTGCCCAACCAGAAGGTGGTCAATAACACTGTCAAAACTATATCCGTAACAACCATCTTCCCATCACCATTAAGGCTCTTTGCATCGTTGAAAGTTGTTTAGGCAGAACAATTTTATATTTGCTGCCTAAAATCCACAAGAAATCTTATCCGGGTAGACCCATTGTCTCTGCTTGCTCTATTCCAACTTCGCTGACAGCATTTTCTAGCACTTAGCAGAACAACCGACTTCATTCTTAAAAGAATCCAAGCATACATTGACAATTTTTTATTCTGTCCAGTTGTCTTCTGACCGTACTTATCGCCTGTCTATGCCAGATGTTTGTTCCCTGTATACTCCTATACCCCACGCTGATGGTCTTAGGGCTCTGCAGTTCTTTATGGACAACAGTCTCCATCATTCTGTATCTACTCCTAATCTTATCCTCCTTGCTGAACTGGTGCTCACTCTCAACTCTTTTGAATTCGATGAGCACTTTATCGATCAGATCAGTATCGTTGCTATGGGCACCAAGATGGGACCCAGCTATGCGAGCCTTTTCATGGTACATCTGGAACATCTAGTTTGGTCGACCTGTGATGGCTCGTTCCCAACTCTTTTCCACAGATATATTGATGATGGTTTAGGTATTACTGACATGCCTGAGACAGAATTGTCTCGCTTCATCAACTTCATCAACCAATTCAACCCTGCTATTCAATTCACATCTAACATTCTCATTATTTCTGTCAACTGTCTTGACAACATTGTCAATATTCATCCCCTTTTCTCGGCACATCCGATACTACTACAAACCTACTGATGCACATGGTTTTCTACTCTACACTTCTTCTCATCCTCCCGTTTGTCGTAACTCTCTTCCATTTACCCAGCTTCTTCGTCTTCATCGCTTATGTAGTGATGACGACGACGTTCTTGATCAATCATCTGAGATGGTTTATTTCTTCCGTAGAGATCGTTCCCTGATATTATTCTTTCATCTGCTTGGCTCCATGTACGTCAGTTATCTCGCCTTGATACGTTGACTTATTCCCAGGGTTCTTCCTCCTCCTCTGATAGAGTTAAACTTGTCCTTACCTTTCATCCTCATAACTCTTCTGTGTGTATATAACTCTACGGCGTATCTTGCTTAAACATTATGCCCTTCTCCAGTATGATTATCACACTCGTGCCACTTTTCAGGACTTGCCTCTGGTTGCCTATAGGTGCGACAAAAATCTCAATGACATCTTGGTCCACAGCCACATTATGTCTTCTATTCCTGATCATTTTGGCACTGTTCGTTGCTCTCGCGATCGTTGCTACACAATTCCGTATGTGGTTCAGATGCGCCGCTCGGTTTCATTTTCTACGGCCAATTTCACTATTGATGATGCATTTACATGTAAATTGTAAGAACCGCCGGCTTCACTTTCAGAAAACCTTAGACGGCAGGAATATTATTTGTGAAAAGCTACAATTGATTGGTGCCGAAGTAAATACCGGAGACAGATCCGGGAGCAGAGAAGCCAAGGTTATGATATTGTATATTTGGACGAATCCTGGGTCAATGCTCACCACACAAATACTAAAGAATGGCAATCAGTGGACGGTGAACATAAAAGAAACATTCCAAGCAGCAAAGGCCAGCGAATTATACTCGCGTAGACTCGAAGTAACAATAGCGGCCTAGTCCATGAAACTGGACTTATTTTTCTGTCAAAATGTGCAGACTACTATACTGAAATTAATGAATATGTTTTCAGGCATTGGATGGAGAGTATTCTTCGTCTAATTCTAGAAGGACAATCATGTTTAGTAATCGCAATTAACTCTCCAAAATAGACGTTAAGTTTTGTAAAAAGTGTTTGGATCATTTAATACGGAAGGAAGTTGACTACTGGCACTGAGATGGATTACAATTTCTGCAACCATTAACAATAATCAGCCTCTTCAAAACATCACATTCGGAATTTTGATTAAATTATTTCGCGGACAGACCGTATAATGGCCCTACGTAAATAAGTGTATGTTGAGCACACCATTAGGTACATAAACAGTGGCAACAAAATGCATCTCATCCAATATCGGCTAAAATAATACATTATTTAAGCGCGGTTAAGAAATCCTGATGTCTAATGGTGACCGAAGGGCTGAATAACTGCTGCATATTGCAGTCACGTTTACTGTTGCACATACGAGTGACAACACATACAATTAACAATACAGCAATTTGACATATGAAGTATTTTTAGACGATACGCATTTGAATGCAATGTTACTTGACAGTAACATATTTACTGTAATATCTAAAATTTAACCACACTTATTTGCAATGGACGAAAACTTCAAAAAATTTCGCCGACATGCACAATCTAGATCAGGTATGGACTAAATGATAAAAGTATTTTTGCGTTAGATAAAATCTTGTGTTGCATGCCAAAGATCTCTGCAACCAAGCAGACAGTTTCTGAGATATTCGATTTAATGTGTGATTAAAATTTATAAATTGACCATATCAATATGTAACTCAATATTTCGTAACTATATACGCAACGTTAGATAACCCCCAAACACATATTTGTTCCACATAACTTTATTTATTCAATGATTTGTGTACGCCAAATACAAGGAGTGTTGTTAAAAAGGGGGGTGGGTAGGGGTTCTTTACGATATTTCACGTGTTTTTTTTTTACCGATATGAACTGCCTGTGTAAAATAAAAAAGAAAACATGGTAATTTCTACCGTAAACCCGTCTACTTTTATGGCTATCAAACTATTATCATGGTTATGAAATACTCCACTCATGCAAAATATGAAGGCCAGTAATTATGGAGATAATAGACGATATCGGTGTTCAACTATTGATAACACACTATAGTTCAGGCTGCAAACGAATATAGCCACTGTCTTCTTTTTAGGAATGTAGCAGGAGGCGACTAAGGAAAGTTAGGGGAATAGGCCAATGATCTGCCACCTGTGAAAAAATCATCGTTACATATTTTCTCAATTTCTTACTTTTGAATTGTATCAAATAATCACCAAGAATAACGAAGAGATGCAGGTCTGCGGAGATTGCAGCAATATTGTTCTTTTGTGGCTGATTCCCAATGTAAAAGGGAATGCTAGATGTACCATCACTGTAGATGGGGTAACAATTCTGACAGAGGAATGATGAGATAGTTGAGCCAGAAGTGTGTGGTTCGCTCCTAGCAAACATTGAATACTGGGGCACTGGAATGCCTCCCTTTGGGACTACACATGCATCCATAATCCCTCCCCCCCCCACCTAGACATCCATGCCTTTGAGATCTCAAATGAGTTCGGGTGTCGCATCAGTTGCACATTTGAGAAGAAACTGTGCTTTTCGCAGAGAGGACATGAGCTGTCAATAGCTACTTGGTCATAGTTACATGGATTGTATAATTGTACGCACAACAAATTATTAATTTCATATGTAATCCTCGCCCGTGTATTGACAGAGTCCGAAATGGGAGCAAATAATAGCAACACTGTTTACCTTCCACGCATGTCGTAAAAGGCGACTAAGGCGGTTATGGGATGGAGTTGGCTGGCCCATGCCATATAGGGTCAGTGACCCAAATCCATGCTGAAGTCGGATGTGTCAGACCGAAAGGCGCAGATATCGCATCAATGTTGTAAACCATGACACAACGCATTCCGTTCTCCGGACTACATCCTGCTAATCTGTAGGAGTTTGAGAACGAACGCAGAAAATATGTAATCCTCCTTATTCGAGAAAATAAACTGGTATTAATATAAGGTGGACCAACCATTCACATTTCTGCTAAAACACTCTTCATTAATAAAAGGTAGCCGCTACCTATATATATGTACATATATATATATATATATATATAATATATATATATATATATATATATATATATATATATATATATATATATATATATATGTATATATATATATATATACTGGGTCTATATATAAAAATACATATACATACATATATATTATATTTATATGCGCATATCTTTTTATATACATATATAAAGAGAGAGGGATAGAACGAGAGAGAAAAATAGAGAGGGTGAGAGAAAGATAAACAGTCTGATTTCAGAGAAATAGTAATAGACTAAATTAATTTAGGTGCGTAGTTAGCTCGAGCAAGCTGAAACCTCATGGACGGAAGTCAATAATACGACTACAAATAGAAATCAATTTTGATTCATAGTTGCTGGCCAATGTTGTCCAAATGGGAACAAGTAGGACAGTCTAAGTAGACCTATGTCTTCATTTAGCATCAGATTAAGACATATTTTCTGGCTAGTTGGGCAGGGATCGGGGAAATTCAAACAGAAGTGGGACATGGTTACTCACAAAAGAATTAGACCAGAGTACAACAATTACATCCTCCTTTGTGAACATATCTCTTTCTCATCAATAAGTTTCAAATTTTAAAAAATAAATAAATAGCAAGTTTTATTTTTATATGGATGATATTATTGCTAATTCAGAGATCGGTATTTTTATTATGACCGCTGTCTGTCTCTACTGTTTCTTTGTCTTGTTTCCGTCTGTCCCAGAATTCCCTGATTTTCTTTTCCCTTCTTTCTTTCTGACAGTCTCATCAATCCAAGAACAACAACAAAATGATGTTTCCTAACCACGTTTATTGCAGCGAGCTGTGCCATAGATAGCACGACCTGTGAGCTGGCACGATCCAAATATGGCCACAAATTGACGTCACGCGCAGGGCTCGAGTCACCGTTTCCCTAGCAACATGACGCTAACGGACCGATTTATACAGCTCTTATTGCACGAGATTTTGAATGTCTATTAAAAGTTCGGCTTCACAGCCGATGTTAAGAGATTTTTTCCCCTTGTCCCGGCTTTATTTCTGTTCCTCTATTTTTATTCAGTCCTTTGTTTGCACGCTTTCATTCAGACCTAAAATAGAAACTGTTGATGATATTTTGTTTCTACTAGTGTAAAACTTGTCCACGCATGGAGAATTCACTCCAGAAACAATGTCAATGTTTAATCAGAACGAATGGAAAACCCAATCATTGACATGTTCAATCTTTGGCTCCTACGATTACCCGTTCGTACTCTGTCATATTCGTCTTTTATCTTATGTTATTCTTATGTAATTATTATATCTCACTCCCAGACTCTGGAGGCTATGATCTGTCTGTTTCAACGTTTCGGTTCTGACATACATCTATGCCCTCGTCATCCCTTTCCTCCGCGGAGACGACATAGACATGCTGAAGGGACGAGGATAAACATTTTTAAACTGGGGGGGGGGGGGAGAGGGGCACAGATACAAACTGGGGAGGGGTGGTTGGTGGGTTACTGGAAGGTAACTAATTGAATGATAAATCGCCTGTTTGTTGGCAGCCCGAAAGGGGAGCAAAGAATAACAACACTGTTTACCTTCCATACATGTAGTACAAAGCGAGTAGGGAGACTTTGGGTTGAAGTTGACTTTCTAATTCCATAAAGGGTCAGAGCAACCCAGAAGCCATGCTGAAGTCGGATCTCAGGACCATCGGCGCAGATATCGCAGCTACATATAAATCATGACACGGCGCATTACTTCTCCGGACTACATGCTCATAATGTTCAGAAGTTTGAAAAGAAAAAGTGACAAAGAAAAACGATAAATAACAAGATATATATAGGCAAGTTTGAGAAAGTATCGGTGAACTGTGGGCAGAACGTCATCGAACTTCTTTTTTTAAAGGCACTAGGGGGCGCGATAGTCTAGTTGATAGTGAGCTCGCTTGCATACTATCACCGGGCAACAACGTGCTTTTTACAATTTTTCTTGCGTACTATCACCGGGCAACAACGTGCTTTTTACAATTTTTCTTGCGTACTATCACCGGGCAACAACGTGCTTTTTAACCATTTTTCTTCTTCTTCTTTCGTTCACTTGAAACATGTCTGTATCTGTAATTCTGTCTCCGAATACAACTCACCACTGAACTTTTGTAGTTCACAGAGTGGCTCATAGCTTTGATTCCAGGGTTGTTCACACAGTGGCTCAATAGCTTTGATTCCAGGGTTGTTCACACAGTGGCTCATAGCTTTGATTCCAGGGTTGTTCACACAGTGGCTCATAGCTTTGATTCCAGGGTTGTTCACACAGTGGCTCACAGCTTTGATTCCAGGGTTGTTCACACAGTGGATCATAGCTTTGATTCCAGTGTTGCTCACACAGTGGCTCATAGTTTTGATTCCATTGTTGTTTCCGCTGGAAAATATGTATGCGTTTTTTTAGCGTTTCATACTCAGAATTACTCTTGACGTATATTGAAGTATATGTTTGGCACTCTGTGCTGCACACATGTATATATGGCCGTGTTGCCAATCTTTAATTTTGTGTACATGTGACTGCGGAATCGATTGTGTCCCGTTCTGAAGCGTAGAAGTATAACTTGTTCTTATCTGTTCATAATGTGATAGTCATCTTGTGTTGGTGTTTGTGGCTTTCTTATTGAATTTATCATCTGTTTTTTCCTTATGATAGGTGATTGTTAAATCTGATTGGTCATCGGCAGCACCTTCCTTGGCCAGTTGGTCTGCTTTTTCATTTCCTGGTATTCCACAGTGAGAGGGTATCCACTGCATAGCTACCCTATACTGGTAAGACATTTTATTAAGTAGTTTTTGCAAGTCTGTTAGTTTTCCAGACTAGAGAGCTTGAAGCACAGACCTTGAATCTGTCAGGCATACCACGGGTTGTGGGCCAGGGTTGGAGTTCAGCAGTTTTTCAGTTGCCACCCTAATTGCCTGGATTTCTGCATCATAATTATTGAAGATTATCCCTGTTCATGTTCTGATCATATCTATAGGCTTTTGTGGTTATTCGCCTGCATTTCTATTCCTCACTGTATTCTGTGCTGGCCCATCGGTGTATATACCCATATATCTTATTCATCGTCCAGACGCATATGGTTGCGTCTGTGGTCTCACCAATGGCCCACTAGACATACCATCCATGCAACAGAAAACCTTAGTGGATGACATGTCGTTATATTGAGGTTATCTTCTTATAGAAGCTTCATGGCATGTCATCTATACAGTTATGCTTGTGTTTTGTTGTTGAAATGTTTTTCATGTTTGCCTGAATATATATGTATGCACCCTCTGTGGTTGGGATAGAGCCAGAGACGTACTGTGCAGCACTGGGGTGGAGGAAACTGACATCATTGTTTTTCCTGGGGCTTAGGCCCATCATAGGGGCACAGTGACTCAGGACGTGACAATCCTTTTGACGTGAACATTTGGTTGCGTGCCTGGAGCAATAGAGAAGTTCGGCATAACCAGTAGTCAATTGGTGGCGGGGAATGAGCACAGTGAACCCTATCTTGGCTACAGTGGCTAGGAGCAGTGCATGGGTTGAAACCTACCTTCCAGGAGGTGTGATAGTTATTCTCTGACTCTGTCCCGGGGTGGGCCGAAAATCTACAGACTTCCCAGCAATATAATGCCATCTAATGGCATTAGGTCAAAGGGCATGAGCCCATGGATCGCTGGATCAGCAACAACCACCAACCATTCATCGTCCAGGAAAATGAGGGTGACTGTCCATCGCTGCATACTGTCCTGTTCGTCCTCGAATAGTACTCCTTTCACGTGGGTCTGATTGAATATTGGTATTCCATGCCTTCCACTCCAAGGAGTTTGTTCTGGCACAGACCTTAAGGGGCTGTCACCTTCAGGTACGTCTGTAAGTTGTCTACGGAATTGTTTAGCTTGGTGAATAAAGCTGTTTCCTTTCAGCCGCCGCATTACTATATTTTGGAATTATTCCTTCATAGGATGACTTGACTTACACTAAAACTTTCTGCTTGTATTGGTACCTTTGTGTCTCTGCGTTCGCCATGTGTTTGCGATCTTCCCATTTTCTGCATCTTTACAATGGGTATTGATTTCATTGCTCCCAACATTATCCTAAGTTTCTAAGTTTAAGAGCCTGTTTTTGCTCTATATCTAGATCCTGCAATGTGGTGTTTGATGCAGGACAACACGCAGATGAACCATATCCCAGTTGTGGTCTTATGCCTTGCTAGTAAACTTTACGGAGTAATATTCCACTGGCTCCCCATGTGGTTCCACTTAGTTTTCTCAGGATAGCTAACTTCCTCCCGGCTTTTGTTGTTGCTTTTTTATGTCTTGTTTCCATGTCAGGTTATTATCAAAAGTAATTCAGAGATATGTGAATTGCTTGTCTTCTTTCAAAAGTTATCCGTCTATTTTGATAACATCGGCTTTTTTTTTGGTGAGAGCGTAACGAGTGTAGTGTTGCACTTATCTGTGTTAAAACTGACGCACCATCTATTTGCACGTAGGCTAAATGCATCAATAACTCTTTGCATTTGTTTAATGCTACTGTCGCATGTTCTTCCGTGCACCAGATCACCAGGCCGTCGGCATACACTGCACCATCGAGGCCAGCATCTTGAAGTGGTGTTGTGGCGTAGTTCAGCAAATAGCGGCTGGAAACTAAGACTGGTCGGGCAGGGTGCTGAAGACGGAGGAAACCAGCCAAAAGGCGCACAATTAATCAGGATACCACGTAAAACACGATGAGAAAAACAATATTTCGTGTCGTGATTTGTCGCTTGACACGATCGCTCATCCAATCGATCCAGCTGTAAATGGGTACCTGAGTTATGAGTTAGGGGAGGTAAAGACAGCAAGGAAGGGAACTGGTCATCCCACATAATAATTTCTGCATCTTAGTACATGAACAATTATCTTCATCCCCGACGGCAGTTTGCTGCCATGAGACCTACCTTTACCTTTAGGGGAACTACAGAAGAAAACAAATGTCCCAAAAAGGAGCTACTGATCAGAGAAGCATTCTCTGTCCAACCATAAGGAAACGGGTGTTTCTCTTGTCTATTCTCTTAGAACGTCAAACCGAGAAATGTCCTGAAAGACGTATTCCGCTGTCTAGAGAGAACTATTTTTATACCCGCCTTATATAAATCAAATGTTATGCTATTTTCCATGGGATGTTGAGTTTAGTGTGTCTCCGTCTTGTCTATCTCCCATGGGATGTTGAGTTTAGTGTGTCTCCGTCTTGTCTATCTCCCATGGGATGTTGAGTTTAGTGTGTCTCCGTCTTGTCTATCTCCCATGGGATGTTGAGTTTAGTGTGTCTCCGTCTTGTCTATCTCCCATGGGATGTTGAGTTTAGTGTGTCTCCAACTTGTCTATCTCCCATGGGATGTTGAGTTTAGTGTGTCTCCAATTTGTCTGTCTCATTCCATGATGTGGCGTTCTGTCAAACCTTTTTATATTATCATGTAGCATATCATGAACAGGATATAGCAGTCATTACAGCCTTTTAAAACTAATGTTGATCTTGAGCCAGTCTTCCTGCTTCTGTTAGTGTCATGTTCAGATGGTTTTTGATATCTTATGTCTATCTTCTTCTTGTTGTACCTGTTGTTCGCCTCCCTGGCATCATCCTCTCAATTATCGTCTTCTCTAGGCTATCATGGCGTTTCATGTAGCCAAAATATTGTAGTTTTCCGGAAAGAACCATGCTGTTTAGCCAGTTTTCTTTCGCATTAATTTCTCACAGGATGGATATATTGTGATCTATTTGGTATATGGTTTTCTGAGGATTTTTCTGTAGCATTTTGTTTCTTCTGTTTTTTCAATGTGTTTGTGATTGTCCAGGATTCATACCCATATATTGCCACTGGGAATGTGCAAGCTCTTAGGAATATTAGTTGTATTGTTTTGCAGCAGCTCAGCCGTATGTTTTTCATTTGTATCAGCTGCTTTCGTGCGATAGCCAACCTCATTCTGACTTTTTCATAGCAATCCTCGTTACTGTTGATATGAGAACCAAGGTTTTCAAATTGTTGAATAATTTTCTGTTGTTGATACTGATTGAGAACTTGCTAGTGATTTTGTCGCTTGTCGTAATCTTGGTCTTGTTTCCATTCAGAAATAGGTTTTATTTTTTTACTATGTTCTTTAATGGAGTTTATGAGGTTTCCGAGACCTACTTGACTGTATCCCAATAATGTTGTATCATCAACATATCTTAGTTATGGTATCTCGTGACCTTCAATGTTGTGTGGGTCGAAGTTATTTCTCTGTTGGTCATTTCTTACATTCCTCATTATGTTCTCTACACAAATTTTGAAGAGATATGGTGATAGGACACATCCTTGTCTAACTCCTTTGTCCACACTGAACCTATCACAGGTTTCACTATCTACTCACACTGCTGCTTGCTGGTCTTGATACAATGTTTTTACTAGGAGGATTAGGTGTAACGGGAAGCCCATGTCGTTCATGATATTCCAGTGGCTTTTTTTGTTGTAGTCAATAAAGCATGTGTAGATGAGGACATTACACGATCTGCCTTTTTCTATGATGCTCTATGATAGAAAATATGGTCTCTGGTGCCTCTGCTATGTCAGTATTGTGCTGTGTTTAACTCTTCTTCCAGCTTATGTTGTAGTCTTTCCATAATGATACCAAGTAGTGTCTTATGTGATCATTACGTATATGTCATATACATGCACTCGTACATATATACGCCCTCGTACATATATACGCCCTCGTACATATATGTCTAAATATAATCTGTTACCACTAGTGGATATTATGTGCGTATAGTGAGTCCTCCCACTTATTGAAACCTCACGTCACTTCATATATACAATTATGTGTTTTCACACCTGTGAGTATGAGGCTTCTACTCAAAGTATTGCACAGCGAGAGTTGATGTCTTTTGGGTGTACACGAAAGCTCTGGAGAAAACTCCCAATTGCACAAAAGGATACAAGAACTCTTGCTCGTAATTCCCGGGAATTGAAAGAAAAAAAAATTAATATCAGCAACTATCGCATCGTCTTGTTCTCGTTTGCAATTTAACATGTATGCACAGCAAGTCCAATTTTCTTGATACATGTTGCTGTATGTGAAATGAAACGAACATAAAATGTGCAATTTTCCATAATGGAAGTGTTAATAGATAAGATTCAAGAATTAACCGCGTGATAAGAACAGGTTCGTGTGAATAACATTCTATCCTGTTGTGATAACTATCAGTGAAAATCAACTCCGTTGTGACAGGCTTGGCAAGCCAGCTTCGTGTACACACTGCTAACAAATTCTAAAGGAGAACAGAGGTAAACAAAGACATGTTAAAAAAAGAAATCATAAACGTGTGCGGGTTAGGTGATAAAATACCGGAATTAGTATTATGCATGGAGGAAACAAACACGGATATCCTAGGCATAGCAGACACCAGAAAAAAAGGAAACAATACCAAACAAGTATTAATTGTCTATTGTCTTTCCCCAAGTATTAAATAACTATGTATTAATGTGGAGCGGGTTGAACCAATAAAAGAAAGCAATACACGGAGTAAGGTTCCTTTTACATCAGAACAAGCCCGACTCATAACCAATGTAGAATACATTTCAGAGATAATAATAAACATTCAAATAATGGAACAAGAAACCACAAGCACAGTAATACAAATCTATACACCATATAACGACAAAAACGAAGACGATAGTATATAATTTTTCTAAGACCTTTCTATTGTACATAATACAATCAAATACAGAGACAAATTATACATCATTAGTCACTTTAATGAAAGAGTAGTGAAGAAAATGGGGGAAACATGAAACCTGCATGGGAAACTTCGACGACACAAGTGCAGTTAGCAACAACAATAGAGAACACCTCATAAAGGTATGTATAGAACATAGACTCATCATAACAAACACCTTTCACCAACACAGATGGGACAACACACAACAAGTATTCACGATCGATCATATCAGAATACAGAAACAAATAAAAGATATCAAAGATGCAAGGGTCAGACTAAACGTACACATAGACGCCGACCGTAGACCTGTCATACTGAGCGAAAAAATACGCCAAACAGGAACATCATATAAGAAAGTAAGAAGAGAAGACAAGGAACCTATCCTAAATCTGAAAAAAAAGAAGAGACAGTTCAAAGTACACTATTACAAGAGATGTCTAAAGCATATTTGTTACTACCTGAACGAACTGATAGTCTCGAGACAGAATGAGAGACATTCAAAGCTCATGATAAAAAATCTTAAAGGTATATGTGCAAAAAAAAATAACAATACAGAAACAGAAAACAACGTGGTGGAACGAAGAAGTACAAGAAGCCATTAAAAACAAAAAGAAATGTTTCAACACACGGTTAAAGTCCAAATAAAAACACGACTACCTACAATACAAGGCGGCTAGATAACAAGCGAAACATGCGATAAAAAAGACGAAGTTAATTCTTGGACTAAATACGGTGAAAGTCTGGTCAACATGAAGGACAAATCCACGAGACTGTTTTTAAGAACATGAACTCAATGAGAAAAAGAGACGAAAAATATGACAACAATAATAAACACAAAAGAGGGAATCACAATTTTAAATACAAATAAAAGAAAGAATAGATGGAAGAGTATTTCCGAAAACTATACAACCAGAAGGCTACAGTAGAATACACGTACATAATAAAAGACAAAGAAACCCCAGAGCCAGGGATGCTATACCAAGAAATAGAAAAAAGCAATTAAAATTAGCCCCGAAAATAAATCACAAGGAGTAAATGGAATACCAAATGAAGTATTAAAGTGTGCAGAGAGATAGGTGTGAAATGGCTGAACAGAATATTTTCAATAGCATGGGAAGGAAATATAATCCCAGATGACTGGCAAAAATTATAGTTCCAATATGGAAACACAAAGGTAACAAAAGAGAATGTGAAACTTATCGAAGCATCTCACTACTCAGCCACAATGGGAAAATATGCGCTAAAATACTAGAACAAAGAACAAGACACATAATAGAAAAACAACTAAGTCCAGCCCAGTTTGGTTTCAGAAGAGGAGTAGGATGCACAGATGCACTATTTACCATTAGACAACTAGGCGAAAAAGCTATGACGAAAAGCTAAACCTTACCTTTGTCAACCAAAGAAAAGCGTTTGACAGAGCAAACAGACACCTGCTATGGGAAACGCTAGAAATATACGGAATCAAGGGACAACTACTACACACATCAAAGTATTATATATATTTAAAAAAATTGAACATACCAACATACCAATTGTTATGTCACCCAAAAATCAATATGGAAATAAATGATTAATAGCAGCTTTATACTAACACTATATGCTATCAATGCCAGACGTGGCAACTGACATCTACACATAAGAAAAATATCGAAACATGCGATATGAAATGAATGTCTAAGGAAAGATATTGGAGTCACAAGAGTCGACAAAATGCACAGTGAGAACATTAGAAAGATAATAGGTATCACATAATGCATCGAATATATGGAGAAACAACATATAAAATGGTTTGGTAATTTTATGAAGATGAACTATTATGAACTGCCAATCAGAGTTTATAACAAGATGGAATCAGGATACAGAGCCAAGATAGGAAAATATGGATAGACAACATCAAGACAATCCTGAATAAATATGACTACACCTCAACCAGAGCAACACATCTGGCTCTGGAACGCAGACTACATCTCTTTCATGCATCCCTAAGCTCAACAGCAAGCGCGGAACCTACGACAACACCACCGGGGGATAGACAATAGTATTTGAAAGCTCATCAAGACTCCCATACAGCTTTCTGTCGATGTCTGCCGCTGTAGGCCAGTGGTCCGACCTCAACTAGTTTAGTGTAATGCAGTCTTGCCTATGTTTCGCAGTTCTGCATGAGTACATGGGTAATGCAGTCTTGCCTATGTTTCGCAGTTCTGCATGAGTACATGGGTAATGCAGTCTTGCCTATGTTTCGCAGTTCTGCATGAGTACATGGGTAATGCAGTCTTGCCTATGTTTCGCAGTTCCACATGAGTACATGGGTAATGCAGTCTTGCCTATGTTTCGCAGTTCTGCATGAGTACATGGGTAATGCAGTCTTGCCTATGTTCCGCCGTTCCGCATGAGTACATGGGTAATGCAGTCTTGCCTATGTTCCGCCGTTCCGCATGAGTACATGGGTAATGCAGTCTTGCCTATGTTTCGCAGTTCTGCATGAGTACATGGGTAATGCAGTCTTGCCTATGTTTCGCAGTTCTGCATGAGTACATGGGTAATGCAGTCTTGCCTATGTTCCGCCGTTCCGCATGAGTACATGGGTAATGCAGTCTTGCCTATGTTCCGCCGTTCCGCATGAGTACATGGGTAATGCAGTCTTGCCTATGTTCCGCCGTTCCGCATGAGTACATGGGTAATGCAGTCTTGCCTATGTTCCGCAGTTCCGCATGAGTACATGGGTAATGCAGTCTTGCCTATGTTCCGCAGTTCCACATGAGTACATGGGTAATGCAGTCTTGCCTATGTTTCGCAGTTCTGCATGAGTACATGGGTAATGCAGTCTTGCCTATGTTTCGCAGTTCTGCATGAGTACATGGGTAATGCAGTCTTGCCTATGTTCCGCAGTTCCACATGAGTACATGGGTAATGCAGTCTTGCCTATGTTCCGCAGTTCCACATGAGTACATGGGTAATGCAGTCTTGCCTATGTTCCGCAGTTCCACATGAGTACATGGGTAATGCAGTCTTGCCTATGTTTCGCAGTTCTGCATGAGTACATGGGTAATGCAGTCTTGCCTATGTTTCGCAGTTCTGCATGAGTACATGGGTAATGCAGTCTTGCCTATGTTCCGCAGTTCCACATGAGTACATGGGTAATGCAGTCTTGCCTATGTTCCGCAGTTCCACATGAGTACATGGGTAATGCAGTCTTGCCTATGTTCCGCAGTTCCACATGAGTACATGGGTAATGCAGTCTTGCCTATGTTTCGCAGTTCCACATGAGTACATGGGTAATGCAGTCTTGCCTATGTTCCGCCGTTCCGCATGAGTACATGGGTAATGGAGAAGTCTTAGTCTATTTAAATGAATGTTTAGTCTGTTGTATCCTGTCCTGGTGCAGAAAATGATAACTTGTTGAAAAAGTGATTATTTTCTTTTGGGTTGTCGACTTTTCTAATAGCTTTAATAACGGTCCTATGTTCCTGGTAGGCGATTTCTCGATCCTTTTGTTCGTGTGTTGCTCCGTCTTTAGCTAGCATATCTACATTTTCTGGTATGCAACAGTGGGTTATAACCATTGTACCACTACCCTTCTTTGGATGCTCACGTCTCGTATGGCTTCCTTTAGATCTGGCAGTTTATCCCCGTCAAAGGCTTGCAGAACATGCATTGCATCAGTTAAAAAAATAACCTCTTCACATTGGCTTTTTGTGTTTTTTAATCGGCAATGCCTAAGCCCTGTACTTTCGTAGAGTAGTTGGAGCATTAACATCCTAGGTGGTGAACTTGTTGAATCATTATATTTTTCTGGACATTTTATGTAGGCCTACACTTCAGCACCTCCACTCTTCACTGCGCTGGTTGCTGATCTGTCAGTATATACTTGTATCAACGTTTCTCTGTGCTACATATCTTGTAATCTGTCAGTATATACTTGTATCAACGCTTCTCCGGGGTACATATCTTGTGATCTGTCAGTATATACTTGTATCAACGCTTCTCCGGGGTACATATCTTGTGATCTGTCAGTATATACTTGTATCAACGCTTCTCCGGGGTACATATCTTGTAATCTGTCAGTATATACTTGTATCAACGCTTCTCCGGGGTACATATCTTGTAATCTGTCAGTATATACTTGTATCAACGCTTCTCCGGGGTACATATCTTGTGATCTGTCAGTATATACTTGTATCAACGCTTCTCCGGGGTACATATCTTGTGATCTGTCAGTATATACTTGTATCAACGTTTCTCTGGGGTACATATCTTGAATCATGCTGTATACTATTTTTTTTGGAGAGTATTCAACTCTTTCATAGTGTAAGTGTTGTCTTTCATAGTGTAAGTGTTGTCTTTCATAGTGTAAGTGTTGTCTTTCATAGTGTAAGTGTTGTCTTTCATAGTGTAAGTGTTGTCTTTCATAGTGTAAGTGTTGTCTTTGGTGATTCTGATAGTGATATTTTACTATTGCTCCCATGGAACTTAGAAAAGTATTAGTGTTTTTTCTTGTGTCTTGTAGTTCATCTTTGTATTTTCTGTTTAGCGTTTTTTGTGTGCATGGGTGAATAAAACGTCTTCTCTTCAACCTTCCACTGGCTTGGTTACCGAATCTGGTCTTTATTGGGTGTGCTGTCATGCTCTTGTATTTGTTGTCACTGCATCACGATCTTAGTGTCTCGCCTGCATGGTAAGGGTGTGGTGTGTGTGTGTGTGTGTACTATTTTCCTTTTCATTTATGAGAAAGGTCTTCATGGCACGAAGTTCTTGATTTTGTATCGTGTGCTTGGCTTATACATGGGAAATGACCGCTGAAGTCCTTGCTGTTGATCCGTATTCTAGTACTGATCTAATTATACCTACGTATAACGTAATTCATATTGCTGTTCTGGTCCTTCCAGCTTGTTCCTGCCATTTTCCTCAAATTTTGCAAATTTTTGTTGCTTTTGTCTCTATTTCTCAATGCGAGGCCTCCATGTCAATCTCTTATTTAGTGTGATGAACGGGTATACCAATCCCTCTTCTGTTTAGATACGCATATTTCCGAATTTTAGCTGTCCTGTTTTATCCTTATTTCGGTATTGAAAAATGTTATTTTATGATTTTTCAGCATTGATCTTTACCCTGCTTTTCTCTGACAAGGCTGATATGTTCTTCTCCATCGTTTGTTCTCAAACTTCTGCAGATTCGCAGATTGTAGTACAGATAACTTTTCTAGCGATTGTCAAGAGGAATTGTCAGTAGAATTAGCTTAGTACTAGTTCTAGGTTCGCATATGAAAATTGATTAATGTTGGAGTATGGTAAACTTAAGCCATTTAGTCTTAATACATGTCATTCATTTATTTAGATAAAAGTTGTCGTGGGGGGGGGGATCTTATATTTCATACTTGATAATTAATCGTTTCATTTATTTCAGTCAGTTTTTTTAAATTTTGTTCTCATTTTACTATGTTTTTAATCTGTGTCTTTATGATAGTACGTGAAACATAAAATCTGTTGCTAAATGTCTATAGTCTAGTCTTGTGAGTGTACTGTTATGTTTATATTATAGTGCTGTCTTCTTGTCTGTAGGCCCTATTTATCTTGAGAAAAACACCATGGATGAAACTTTGATTTACACGGTTTTGTATACTGTCATCTATATGTTTTATCGTTAATTAATCTAATAGTCGGTTAGTGAACGTTAATACTAACTACCTTGTGCTCTGTGTAAGTACATTTTTGGTTATACGTTCCACTACGGTCTCACGTATCGAATATATGTACTTTAGTGAATTTCTTGTTCGTCTTTTGTAAAGTGATGTGGTTCTTTGGGGATTGTTGCGCCTCTGTCATATTCGATAAAATGTGTTTAATGCAGAAAAACAAAATTATTTTATCAAGAATACATTCATTTACAGTAACAAAAAAAAATAAAAAAAAATAAAATAAAATCCACGCGTAAGAACGGCATTATTGAAGTTCACATGACAGAGGTAAATATATATATATTTACAACAGGAAAATAGAAAATTCATAAACTCCATCAAACTATATAAATCACCAGTGTTTTCTATTGTGTTATATGGCTGTGAGATTTAGACGATCACCGCGGACATGTGGAGACGATTATAGACCCTTAAATACAAATGTTACAGACGAATTCTATGAATCTCCTATAGATAGTATAATACAAACGTGTACGTACGACATAAAATAGAGATGTATACAGGTCCACAAAAACCATTGCTTTCAATAATGAAATGACGGAAACTTGCATGATTTGGACATGTATGCCGACATGATTCCTTGTCAAAAATACTGCAGGGAACGGACGAAGGTGGAAGAAGCAGAGGAGGGAAAATAAAGGCATGGACAGGCAATACAAGAATTGGACAGAAGTTTTCCTCACTCGTCCGCATTGTTGGAGATAGAAATAGCTGGATGACTCTTTATGTTGATGCATCCAATGTGGTACATCTCGGCCTAGTTGGTCTTGTAGTTACGTTTTCTTTTACTTGGAACGCATGTGGTTGTATCTGTGGGTCTTACCAATGGCCCACTAGACATACCACCCATGCAACAGAAAACCTTAGTGGATAACATGCAGTTATATTGAGGTTATCTTCTTAGAGAAGCTTCATGGCATGTCATCTATACAGATTATGCTTTTATTTTGTTGTTGAAATGTGTTTCATGTTGACCTGAATATATATGTATGCACCCTCTGTGGTTGGGAGGGAGCCAGAGATGTACTGTGCAGCACTGGGGAGGAGGAAACTGACAGCACTGTTTTTTCCTATGGCTGAAACCCATCATAGAGGCACAGTGACTCAGGACGTGACAATCCTTTTAACTTGAACATTTGGTTGCATGCCTGGAGCAATAGAGAAGTTCGGCATAACCAGTAGTCAATTGGTGGCGGGGAATGAGCACAGTGAACCCTATCTTGGCTACAGTGGCTAGGAACTGTGCATAGGTTGAAACCTACCTTCCTGGAGGTGTGATAGTTATTCTCTGGCTCTTTCCCGGGGTGGGCCGAAAATCCACATACTTCCCAGGAATATAATGCCATTTAATGGCATTGGGTCAAAGGGCCTGAGCCCATGGACCGCTGGATCAGCAACCAACCAACCAACCAACCTTTTACTTGGACGATGACTAGGCGATGATCACTATCACCAAATTGTGCACTTGCTGTTCTTTCTGCTGTTTCAGCCAGTTCTGGAGTGCAGAATGTCAGGACTGGGTTAAGTTGCTACATCATCGTATTGAGCAGAAAAGTTGATGGATCATTTGGATTATGAGGATTGTTGTCATCTTGCCTAATTATATCTTTTATCTCCTTCTGTCTAAATTATTGTATTTCTATCTGTGGGTGTGATTGTTAAAGACTCCTACTGCCAAGATATGTTTGTTGGGGATGGTAATACTGGTCATATTTAATGGAATGTCATTTGGGTAGTAGAAGGTTATTATGTGAGTTCAAGGGTGTTGTTCTCTATATGAGTTATCTAGTATTCAGCACCTCCATTATGTGGTTTCTGTTACATTGATGTTATTCTTGACCAGCTTCAGTATGCCTCGGATCTTTATGTCAACTCAAACACATTGATACCCTCGTATCTTGAAGGATATAGTTTTTATTGAGATGAGTTTCCTGTATGCAGCAAATGCGAATATCTTTTTGGTGCAATGTGTTTTCTGGTTCTGTTTGATTTTGTTGATTAACTAACTCTACATTCCGGTACATGATGTTTAGAGGGGGTTGGCGTTTTGTCAAACTTTTTGTAACTCCATCCCCTTCTATTTTGTAACGTAATTTATGGATATCTCCTGTTCTTGTTTTAATAAATACCTTTTGGTCAAAACGTCGAAGTGTGTGATTTCCAGTGTGCTTCTAGGAATTTGTAAAAGTTACTTACGATGTATTTTCAATTGTTGCATTTGTAATTATAGTTTTGCTGCAAAATTTCTAATGTTGATCAATTGTAATACATTTACAAAAGTTGGCTTGGAGTATGAAAGAGCACTCAAAAAAGGAAATGGTATAGAAAGAAGAAAAAACATAATTCAGGATGTGTTTAGGCGTGTAAAAGTTAACAAGTAAAGGTTTTGTACATGAGAATATTCAAAATTAAGAATGAATGTCACAATACATATTGTTCATCTTACGTGGTGAGTTCATGAAATAGTGTTGACATCAATGCGGCCCCAACTCCACTTCCAGCAACCAAAATCATCTCTGCTAGCTCACGCTTCCGCCGGAAGTATCTTCCTACCATGATGTTTGCCGTTACTATAGTGATACCACAACCAACTGACACAACCATACAATGACTAATGAATAGGTGTTCCAGTTGTAAGGAAAATGCTAGAAAGAGACATCCTAGGGCGCAGATAAGTCCACCAATGACCCCGTAGAGGCGAGGAGATTTTCTTCTACATATAATGGTAACAATTGGTGCCAGGAAGAGCGAAACTGCAATTCCCAAGCTTCCAAGCCAAGCTGTAAAAAAAAACAAAAAAATGTTTAGATAATATATATATATATATGATAAAATGTTTGGATAATATATATGATAAAATGCTTGGATAATATACTGTTAAAAAAAAAGAAGAAAAACACAATTTTAAAAAGTTATTTATAAAAGATATTCGCTGATTGGCTATCATTCAACCTATCGAGTGTGTCCACCTGTTCATTAACTTCTTGTGGTTACTTGATTGTTGATTAGGAACAAGCGTCACAGCACTGAGGGCGTTTCCATAAAAGCTCTGCTTGTCGTTCCGTCAGCCATCTAAAAGTGTATAAGCTCAGTGTCCAAGTCAGTTGCTGACTACACGTTCTTCTGATCTTTCCGGAGAAGGAGCACTTTTTCCCATTGCTTCTAGTCACTCCCATTTCTACCATTCTCTGAATATGTATAATGTCACGTTTAAATTCCTCCTCGTCTTCTCGTAGGGTATCCATGACTGCTCTAATCACTTCAATCCTGTCTCTTCTTATCTCGGTGCCGTTCACAAAAGCTTTACCAGTCAACACATCGGCTCTTTCGTTTCCCCTGACCCCAGCATGACCTGGACAGTAGATCCATGTAATGCCCTGCGCATTGTTGAGAAGAGTGACCGATTCAGTTCTGATCATACACTTTTCTATCTTGCGCAGCATACTTTGAAAGTCCGATAGAATCACTGATTTTGTTTGTGGTTGCGTTGCCAGCCAAGTGAGAGCTACCTTCACCGCTTCTATTTCCATTCTCATACTCGATGCTGTAGTAGGGTATGCTGTTGATTTCTCGGCTAATTTCTTGCCATTTTGGTAGGCCACGAAACCCCAACCACACCTGTTTGTTTCTTGTATTATTAAGCCGTCTGTGTAAATTACTGTATCGTGTGGCTTCGGGTTCTGCAGTATGAATTCTTGGATCATTCCCTCTGTTCTGTTGGCAGCCCAGTCGTGGCACTCTCCTCCCATCTTTATCACCACTGTTGTCAATAACTTTCTCTCTTTGCCAAACGTCACCCATTCACAGCCTCTTCCCACTTTCTCCAGCTCACAAACTCTGAGTAGGGTATCTTCTGCTTCTGCTATCCAGGACCTTCCTCTCTTGATACGCCTTCCTTTTGTGCTGTCTAGAGATTGGTGTAAGAGGTGATGATCATTATTGGCAACCTTGAAGTATTCTTTAACCTGGGCTATTTTATGTCTTTATGTGATGCTCGGTAGATCTAGAAGAAACCTCATCGTTACGATAGGTGTATCTCTTGTTAATTCTAGGGCAACTTTCATGGCCTCGTTTTGAACTCTCTCCAATCTATCCACCTGTGTTTGAGACAGTGTGAGTAAACCTAAACCATAGTTCAACACAGACAATACCACTTCCTGCATCATCTGAAAAAGGGTTCGCTGCGGCATCTCTGCAAATGCCATGATTTTGACTGCACTGTCACCCTTTCCAGCTTTCTGAATGATATTGTCCACATGTTTCGCGAAAGATAGACTTCTATCAAAAATGATGCCTAGATATTTCATAGTCTGCACCCTGTCAATGTTGATGTGCATGCAGGAGGCTGCTGGTAATGTGTCTGTGACTATTTTGTTGTTCAGTGAGAACCAGACGATGTTTGCCTTGGTGGGGTTGATAACTGATAGCTGCCTTGTAGTTAGTACACCAGAGCGACACATTTTCTAGATTACGCTGGACGCCATCAATCATACCTCTTCTGTGTCTGCTGTGCTTGTACAAAGTTCGTTCGCGTATATTAGTATCCTTCCTGGCCCAGCTTCTTGAAGCTGCACTATTCTGTACGTGTAGACGTTTAAGTGTACAGGTGATAGTGGCGATCCCTGTGGTAATTCTGGTGCTATAGTTCTGATCTCTGATGCCCAGGTTACTTGATTGTATTCACCTCATGATTCGTAAGGTTATGAAAGAGGTCACGGTCAAAACAACATTTATGGCAATAACTCGTGACATGTTCATGAGAACACAAAACTCTCTGAGCATATTATTGAATGCCTATAAAAGATTGACGGTCCTCTAGTAAATTCAATTGAAAATTCAATGCGCAGGTATGGCTCATCTCACTACAACTTAACGATACATCATGATTGGACGTTTACAGACTGGACAATCACAAAGTGTAGTGGTTAGAACATTTAATGTAATTAGAAGCACAATTAGTCGCCTTCGGAGGTGATTTCAATAAAATGGTGCAGTGGATGACCGGCCGCGAGTGAAAGACCCAGAGTCACAACTCCTGCCGAAGACCTCTTCTCACGGCTGCGTCACCTCAATGAATCGATTTGCATCTGTGTCCTCCACAGTCCAGTCAATACCAGCAGTTAGTCGAATTTCAGATCAAACGATCAGGAACTGGCTGCAAGACGCTGGATTTTGAGCTAGAAGTCTCTACTTACGGACCCGCATCACGAGAGTCGACTTTATTGGGCAAACAAGCATCGCCAATGGACCGTTGAGAATGACTGGAGACGGGTTTGGTTTAGTGATGAATCAATTTGTGTGTTCCAGCGACACGATAGACGGAGAAGAGTTGACATCAGAGTCCGTGAGCGCTAAGCCAAAACAGCATTGATGAGGTTCATCCACATGATGGTGAAGGTGTACTGATGTGGGGGGGGGGATCACATTCATGGGAAGAAGCGACCTGGTGCAAATTGAAGGACGCCTGAATGCCGAACGATACCTCGTTGAAATTGTTCGTCTTCGTGACCTTTCAATTTTTGCTGCACGAAGGTGGATATTTCAGCAGGATAAGCTTGAACTCACGTGGCACAACTCACCACCCAGTCCCTCGTTTTCAACAAGGGACAGTCCATTCCGTGGACAACCATGTCATCAGACATGAACCTCAATACAACACTCCGCCAGCGAGACGTGGTTCCAGCTAATCTCCGACAGTTGTCTCTTGCACTGCGGGAAGAGTGGGCAACCATCCCAGTAGTAGCTGTTAGTTGTGAAACATAGAATTTAATAAAGCAGTGGCAAAACAATGATTTCTTCTTTCGAAATGAGATGTTACATAAGGTATTGAGAATACCATGTGCATAGACAAAGACGAATCAAGAAGGTTACGAATGATAAAAGATGCAGAGGGTTGGCTCTTAAATCACACCACAACAAGAAAGTCAAGAGTTTATTTGGGCTGTTTAATGAGGCATACTAGCAAGAGAAAATGAATAATATTAGGCATATTGGCTGTAACAGATAAAAGGTCTCCCAAGACGACAGTGGAATAGACTTCACCGTGGGCTTAGGCATATCCTTGACTGCAAGATCAACTCAACTCGTGATCAGAATCGTGAGGAGTTTAACGCATCCATAAAGCATATTAGGTAATAATAATAATAATAATAATAATAATAATAATAATAATAATGTCATGTGTACATGTGGACAGGCAGCACAGAGTGCCAAACATATACTTCAAGAGTGTTCTGAGCATGAAACGCTGAGGCAGACATATTGGCCAGCGGAAACAACACTGGAATCAAATCTCTATGGGACACTGTATGAACTACAAAAGACAGTGAGTTTTTATTAAGGAGAAAGAATTACAGATATAGACATGTTTCAAGTGAACGAAAGAATAATAATAATAATAATAATAATAATAACAATAATAATAATAGTAACGGTATGTTTTTCGCCAATGGAAGTCGGTGATATCGTGGGTGCTCAACTTTGATATTGGTGACGATTATATGAGTGCTAAGTCCTTACCTTCACCAATATAATGCTAACTGGCTAATGGGAAATAAAACCTTTTAAAATGACTCATTTGACTATTTTCTTGATTTCCATTGACTGTTACACAAAGTATAAAACATAATGACGAATGAAAATCACGGAATAGTCAAATGAGTCATTAAGAAGGCTTGATTTCCCGTTAACTAATAGGTATTATAATGTCGACGGTCCCAGCTAAGCTCAGAATTTGTTAATAAACATCCTTATTACGTGCATGTTTGAATCGAATGGAAGAGTCCATGAACGGGGTTATAATTTATCAATCTAAATATTACATTATTTAAATCAGTGAAGTCCTGGAACCCCTATGGTGTTTTCACATCCTCGGGTGCAAAAGCCTCGGATAAGGATTTTCCATTATTTCTATCCTCGGTTATTGATTATATACTGACATATTTGCACTTGAAGAAAACTCATAGGTGCCCAGTCTCCCTCAGGATATGTCGACGGATATGCCTGTTTATAGTTCTCGTCGCATGTTGGTTAAAACCACTCCTCGCCCTATAGTGCAATCACACATTCTGGCCTTTTTTTGGTAGCATATCCTATTCAGTGGCTATCAACCCATCATTTTTGGCTGTAGTGATTTTCTAGGCAATATAAATAAGTTCAGTAGTTTACCAGTGCTTTCTGAACGGTCTTGATGCACAATCGCCTGTGGTGGGGAGTGAACTCTGTACCTTGGCCGTCACAGACGGGATCTGTACCGTCCCGCAACAGAGACGGATGTACCTTACTAGCGTTTATTCTATTCCACTTCCACTTCTGTTGGTTAAGCAGTCGGACGCTGAATTTCACACTGAGCTAAGTGACTTTTGTATACCGTTATTTAACTGTTTCACTCATTCACATCTCCCTCTTTATCGTTCTCTTGTCCATTCAATACGGTTTTCATGTATTCTGTTATTCTACTGAACTATTTCCTTTTTTTTTGTTTTCCTTTGACATGTTTCTTGCCATGTTTTAACTATTTTAAAACCATATTCACGTTTTAGTAAAAATATAATGTATGTCTGTGATCTCTCGTTCGGATGAAGGCTGTTTAGTCGAAACGTCCCGCCGAAGACGGATGTGTCGGGTCATTGGCGCAAATTAAACTGCGACACAACGCATTTCCATTCTCTGGACTACATCCTGCTGGAAATCTAGTAGGACAGAGATCCAGCGGGAGTTTGAGAATGAACGCTCTAGAAGAAGAAGAAGAAATCGAAACGTCGCCTGTCGCTATATCTCGTTGCTAGGATCTTTTGCTTCTAAATATTGGTAAAACGTATTTATAGATTTCCGTATATCTTGTCATTTGAGCCGTGTAACTCCAACCCTAGTGTTTCCAGTATCACGTAGTCAATGGTGTTTCATCTCTTAGTCGCACTTGTGCCATGTTTCATCTCTTAGTCACACTTGTGCCATGTTTCATCTCTTAGTCACACTTGTGCCATGTTTAATACATAACTCCCATCATCACTGACTTGCTTCGTCACCAGTCGCAGTGCCTATTTCTAAGAGTCTTTCTTCAAGCAAATTCAACACATCTTTATTCATTATCAACTCATCGATTATATGTGATTATCCTGCAATCCCACCTGCTCTTTCACTAACATCAACTCCCGCATGTCTTTGAAAGTAGATCAAAATGATGCTGGAAGGTTAGAAGAGGTTATGGAGGACATCCACTCATAGTGACAGTCAGATCTGATTCTTTTGCAGCACGGACTGATAGATACGACAACAACCCCGGTAAATTAAGTATAAGTGAGCCAATTACGGGAGTTCGTAACGGCTTCAACCTCCATCCTTATGCTGAGAGTACTTGCTGTGTATGTCTCATTGCATTTATCGACGGTCTTTGTTTCTAGCGATGGCTATAAAACGCCAGTCGGATTTATCATAACCGCGCACTATCCATATGTGAAGGACACAGCATATCCGTTCCCTATGTTATCAGATGTTAATTGATTCCTGGATATCTATCCTTGGATGACCTCTGCTAGTTCTGACACAATACCTTGTTTAAGACCTTACTTGAAGATAAGGTCGAAGGGCGGAGAGCAAAAGGTGGGGATAGATTAAGTGTGAGGGAAACATCATGAGATGAAGAAGATACATTCTAGCAGAGTGCACTATCAAGGCGAGAGAAAGAAGATGGAGGTACATTGCAATCACCGTTCGGTGCGGAGACGACACCTGATTATGCCGACCGTTGAACATTTCTCAGGCATATTCAATGTGATTTCCATCTTTGTGAAGTGCTTCCTTCATGGTCTCTCCTCTATATATTTCTAGAGGTTGATGTGGTTAGTCAAGTACGAAAAAAAGCCCGGTTACTTGAGTTGCAAGACGATTCGGTGCCGATAGAACGAACCAGGTTCAATTCCCGCCAGCTTCAAGAATTTTTCATTTATCCTCATGCTTCCTATTTGAATTTATCAATATATTTCCAGGTTCTTTTATATTTTCTTTTTTTTTTGTTGTTGTTGCAAGTTTCATGTCGCAGTACCATTATATTTAACTGTTTCCATGAGCTTTTGTCCAAACCTTCTTTTTCTTACTTCAATCTGAGTGTGAAACCAGATCTATGACTGTTCGTTTCCATATTTCATAGTCTCTGAGTGTGAAACCAGATCTATGCCTGTTCGTCTCCATATTTCATAGTCTCTGAGTGTGAAACCAGATCTATGCCTGTTCGTCTCCATATTTCATAGTCTCTGAGTGTGAAACCAGATCTATGCCTGTTCGTTTCCATATGTCATAGTCTCTGAGTGTGAAACCAGATCTATGCCTGTTCGTCTCCATATTTCACAGTCTCTGATTGTGTGTAGTTATCTAATGTTTAGTGTTCTTAACAAGAAAAACTTGGAAAATGGTAATGAAGTTTCTCTAATGACACACATGATAGCGCACACAAATCGACGTTTAGACCAGAAAGTCCTTATCAAGAATACAATATAACACACGACGAGAAAGGAACGTTGCTATCTTCGTTCACATTAAAATAGCTATGTCATTAGTTATAAATACATTCATTTTGATGTCGACGAAGACAGTGTCGTTTCTCATTCGCCTTTTGCTATATATTTTCTAAATAAAGATATTTTGATCGACGTGTTTTTGTGTTAGTGTGTACCAATGATAAGCAAAACTTCATTATCCTTTTCCAATTTTCGCCTGTCGGATTCCAGTTTTGCGACAGTACATTGCGGCAAATATCCCTTAAAATGGAATTACATCTTGCACAAAATATTAATGTTCAACTAATTGTTAATTTTTAGCGCTCGACTAATGCACCCAATCGCATGGCCACTGTATTTCTGGCATTTGTTTTTCGAACAACTGACTAATTCGCCCGAACTTGGTGTGTGAGGCGAGTTCACTATTCACTCTACCACCAAGCATAGTTTTTGTACGAGTAGAAAATAGTTTCAAAGTGCGTTTTGATTGATTACCTTCAGTTACCTTGAGAGGGGATGTCCTCGAGAGAACCAGCACAATGAAGTACTTGGGGGTTATGTTGGACCAAAGTCTGAGTTTCAGAGATCATGTTGACCACATCATTGTAAAGGCTTATAAATGTCTTGCGGTGATGAAAATTATGGCTGCTGCGCAGTGTGAACAGAGGCTGTTATTTCTGGAGTATCGGGGATTGGTGGTGGCTGTGGTAGAATATGCGCTGGCGAATCTGACACTGAGTTAGACTCAAATAGAAATATTGGATAGAATCCAGAATGAGGAAATGCGAATCATTTTGGGGTGTACGAGAGATACGTCAACAAGTGTTATGCAATACTTACATGACTGCCCAACTGCAGAGCACAGAAAACAAATGTGCAGGGCGTGGGACTACCTACAAATCACTGTTGATAAAGAGCACCCGTTACACCCTGAAATTCTCAAAGTGAAAAGCAGTCAACTTTAAGAGAGGAAAGTCGTGAATGGGGCGCTCAGATAATATTACACAAAGTGTGTGCAGATTGGAGGATGTGCTACCTCCAGCATGGCCATCTGCAATAAAGACCTTCTAACTGAACTAATTAAGACCGCATTCGTTAAGTTTTGGATTATTATTGGCCTTCTGATTGGTCACTATTTACATACTTGAAATCGCATGCTAAACATAGCCAAGGCGACTTCAAGTATATAAATAGTGGGCAATAGAAAGCCCAACATAGACTTTCTTGGTGTCACGTGCCAATTCTAGATAACAAGTCTGTACTGGAGCCCGATCGTGCCTCCAGGGTGGATCATATTACCCACGTTGAGAACCAATGATCTAAACCAGAAGTGGGCAAAGTTTTTCGAGCCGGTAGGCCGAATATAGCTTTTTTCGCAAGGAATATTATCAGATATTCGTTCCTTAGAACTCAAGCTTAAGTTTTCTGAGTCCGGAAGACAATATATATAGTAAATTTGAATCATTCGGACGGCTATAAAAATGGTTGGCGGGCCTAATTTGACCCGATGTTAGCATTTTGTCCACTCATGTTCTAATTCTCGTATTTTTTTTTCACTCACCTGCAGCAAGTTCAGTGACCATGAGGTTTGGATTTTTTTTGATTGCAATGTACAGACTTCCGTAAGCTAGATGAAACCCGCTACACAGAATATGCACAAGTGTCGCTGCAGCCAGGACAACCCATCCCCAACCACCGTCAGGGTAGTAGTCCCCAAAGTCTACTCGACTCACATGCTTAACTTCCTGAAATGATAAATGGATTTCATAACCTCATAATTATATTAATTTAAACAATATTTTAAAAAAAAAGGAAATCAATGGAAACAGTAGACTACTATGGGCAGTCCATACATAATGTCAACTTTTTGCCAATATTTTAACACCACCATTCCCTTATCAGCAAGCTTCAAGAATTCAGAAAATTGTCCCCATTCCTGCTTAATTATGTCAACAATAGTATCCCACAAGTTTTTAGTAGAAAAGCTATTAAACAGCTACATGATTTTCTTCACATTTTTAGAAAAATGTTTAATTTTCAAACAATTTACTTGGTGTATACAAACATTATTGATGACGAAAATATTTGCAAACCCAAACCCATACCCCCTTGTCCACAAATGTCAAGTTATTTAGCCCCCTTTATTGATGCCGTTATTTATGGACATCCCCTAATAGCATAACTCTAACGCATTCGTCGAGTCCCCCCTTCAAAAATAGTCACGTAGACGCACTTGGTATTAATCGTTTACAAAAATTACTCCCTTTGCTCACCCAGCCACAAGAATGTTTAGTACCAGGACACATGCTCTGAGAAGGTTGAGGAATGGCACCATCACTAATCAGCAAGTGCTATAGGCAGGCAGGTACTAGTCGATCACTGACTTGACAGCTGATTCCTTATGAGAAAACTGTATACTGTGAAGCTGGTTCATAACTGAGCTTACATCGCCTTTTATCTTTTTATATTGGCCCATCCATTTGGAAAATAGCACACAGTACTAATTTTGTAGTTTTGTAGTACTTGTTTAGTACTTGTTTAGTACTTGTTTAGTACTTGTTTAATACTTGTTTAATACTTGTTTAATACTTGTTTAGTACTACATAACAAGCCCCCCAAAAAGACGGATTCTTCCCCCCTCCCCCTCCCAATTCAGATTAAAATCGCTGGAAATTTAGCTGTGTAATTATTTATATAAATTAAATTGAAGTACAAGAAGTCACAATGCACATATAATGTCAAGTTAGCAATAGATGTCATAACTGACATCGATATATATATATATATATATAAGGTGACGTTATCTATAGATGCTATAACTCACATCGATATATAAAATGAATTTAGCTATAAATGCTATATAAAACACACACACACACACACACACATATATATATATATATATATACATATATATATATATATATATATATATATATATATATATATATATATATATATATATATATATATATATATATATATATATATATATAGTTGAAGTTAGCTATAACTCACATCGATATATAAGTTGAAGATAGTTATACATGCTATAACTTAAAATCGATATATAAGTTGAAGTTAGATATGGATGCCATAACGTACATCAATATCGCTCCTTTGGGGCATTTGGAAGCATGGATTGAAAGTTTGACACAATAGCTTTCTTAGAAAACAAAGTTCCATAGCGCCGTTTTAGTGGGACTATAATAATCTCAAACTCTATGCAGCTGACTTGCAAGCTCTGATAATTTCGAGAAACATTTATCAACAATTAATGAAACATTTACCGACGAACTTTCTCTTTATAAAAACTAAAAGAACTAAACCCAAAAAAATGCTGAGATTCTTGGAAGACACAAGATCGCCAGGTCAGATAGAAAAAGCAAAGATCTGGATAAAAAGCACATTGGGTGTTAAGTTGTCATTCCTTTTTTTCTCAGGTAACATTTGGATTACTAATGGAACACTGCCTGCTTAATCATCATCAAAGCGAAACTGACTCCAAAAATAACACAGAATGCAGACGCTGCCAATATACTAGTGAAAAAATGGAGCACATCAAGGTAGAAGACATACCCTTCTACCAAAAACATTCAAACGCTGATAACATTGTATACAGCAACCATAAAAACTGAAAAGAACAACACATTTCCATATTGTGGCACTGAAGTCATCAACAGCTGAGGCTTAAAGACTGATAGTTGAAAGATAGGACAGTCTTCTTAAAAAGACTGCGGTACTCGGAGAGATGAACAACTTCTCGTGTGAATCCCAAAGCTACACCATTGTTTCTAGAAATGTTTTGGGCTCACGACTTCTGTTCCAAACACACTTTCTTCCATGAGCATCAGGGGACCTTAAAAATACTTCTCAATTTTCTTCCATGAACATCAGGGTAACCTAAACATAATTTCTCAACTTTCTTTCATTATCAATATTAAAAAACTTCTCAACTTTCACTCGTTCAAATTTTGTATCTTTCTATGGCCTCCTTGGGTCGTTCCGTTCCGCGGTACCACCAATTTCCAATTTTTTTCATATCGTTCTCGAAAAGCTGTGGTTCTTAAAGGGGAGGCATATGATCTGCGCTGAGAACCACTCATAAACCGCTACTTAATTAACGACAACATAAATGTATAAAGAAATGCTTATTACTAACCTGTAATCCCATAGCGTCTCGTTTTCTTTGGGACAACGATGATGAGGTGTCAATGTAGGCCGAAGTCGCCGCCGCTGCACCCACTAACGTTGGCGACTGGCCACCTGATTTAAGCCCAATATCCGGAGCCAAACTCTTACCACTTTCGTCACTTGTCGTCCTAGTTAATGGACGACTCTCCCCGATAGCTTCTGGATCGGGGGAGGTATTGTCGCTATGTGGTGTAGGGGAGGGCATGGCAGCCCTGTGCAGCGGGGCATCCCCACATTCAACGCACGTAATGTCGCGTATTTTTGTCCACCTATATAAACCAGAGCATGCAACAGAAGCGTCTTCTGGATACCAGAGTTTTTCAATCTGAGACTATATCCTTTTACTGAATCTTACTCAGCAAATTCTGTACAATCCAGCACTACCAGTTACTGATAACTCAACATGTTTGTATTAGTTGAAACCTGAAACTTCCCATTCAAGGATGTAGCAAGCAGTGCGCTGTAAGTGGTAACTGGAAGCAGGCTACTCCAAAGAACACTAAGTAATTAGAGAACTTTGAAATAACAGTGAAAATTTAAATACTGGTATATTTTGAAGTTGAAATCTGCGACAGAGCTGTATTCCGGCTAGCAATAGTGCAAACAGTTGTATATATTCAACGGGTAAGTCTTGTGGTCACGAAAACACACATAAAGATTTAACTAAAAAAAACCAAGTAAAACATTTGCCGTATTCAATTACAAACGTTGTGCACAGCGATGCGTCTTCATGGTATATCCACATATTTTCTTCTTCTCCAAAGTGTGATAATTAAAAGAATAGGATATCCTTCTCATAAAGCATGTGGATTCAGTTCAATCAATCAAGTACAATGATGAGTGGTGCAGCCATCTATTCCTCTACAATTCTCGAATTCGTGATGTGTTAACAAGTCAGAACACTTCCGGTTAGACTACTTCTTGGTGTCAAAATATACTGCAATATCTTTGGTTTCTGGTAAAATAAAACAGAAAAAGTTACATGCCTTGGCCTTGGCTTTAAATACAGTAATATGAATAATATCAATATTTTACTATGAATACTATCAATATTTCATTCTAAAATTAATGTTTTACTGCAAATACTATCAATAGTTTATTCTGAGAGAAAATGAGAATTTACTACACATTCTATCAATATTTATTCTGAAATCTATCAATATTTTACTATGAGTACTATCAATATTTTATTCTGAAATCTATCAATATTTTACTATGAGTACTATCAATGTTTTACTGTGAATATTGTTATTATGTTGCTGTGAATGATATTATTATTTTACTATGAATACCATACCACACTATGGGTGCATGTTTAGGTATATCACTAGCCTTGTTTGTTTGTTTGTTAAGTAGGGGTTTCGCCTCATTTGGTCGAGGCCCGCTTCTTTCAACCTAGGACTCGTGTCCATGTTGGTTATATCAAGTCCTTATGGGGACTATGGTGTGGCTTTGCCTGTCTCCGGTGATATTGATAGGACGAATACATCACTAGCCAAAGTACTTACAGTTTAATGACTGTATATAGGGAGACAGGTGAAGGAGGGTTCAGCTTCAGAATTTCTTGCTATTAATAATAGGGCCTACCATCTTTTACATTAATATTCAATGTTATTGTCATTAATTTTATATTTACTTGTTATTTATTTCATTATTCCTTGTTATTAATTTATTACTTTTCTTGTTATTAACTTCATGTTTTCTTGACATTAATGTTTAATGTTCTTTTTATTTAATATTTAATTCCTATTTTCTTTCTATGAACTCACATTTTTTTGTTATTAACTTTATACTTTCTTGCTATTAATACCGTCTTTTCTAGCTAATAATATTCAAGTTCTTGTTATTAACTTCATAATTTCTTGTCATTATCTTCCTCTTAATTAATTAGGTAATCAAGATGGCGTAGTAAATAATCTTTCGCGACTCTTGAGATGTTATATGTCGTGTTTTCATCTGGATTAGGCTATAATAAGTGATTCTTTAGGGAAAAACATCTTATCCAAAGTATCTTCATTCCAACCCTGTGCTACCAATGTCAAACATGGTCCTTAACAACAAAACATAAGAGACAACTGGTTACAACAGAGATGAGATGTCTGAGAAAAGCCACATGAGTGACCAGAAGACACAGAATTAGAAACGATGTCATAAGAGAAAGAGTGGGTGTCATATCAATTCTACAATACATACAAAACCAACAGATACAATGGTTTGGTCATCTGGAAAGAATGCCATGTGATTCATTAGTTTATAAAGCATATACGAGGAGAGGAGAAGCAGAAAGAAGAGCCAATGGTAGACCTAGAGTACCCTGGATCGACAACATCAAAGAGACATTACACAAACACCACATAACATTATCTGAAGCTACCAGAAAAGCGAGAACAAGAACATTGTATCGCCCTCGACACGCGTAAAGGGTAAAAGAGGAAGGAAAGAAGAGGAAGCTTCATCTTATTTTGATATTAATATTTAACGTTCTTTCTTTTAATTTAATATTTTCTTGTTATTAATTTCAGAATTTCCTGCTATTAATACTATCTTATTTTAAATTATTGTACAATGTCATTCATTTTATATTTCATTGTAGTCATTTTCTCTTGTAATTAATGTTCAATTTTCCTGTTTCTCATGTCAGTTTGTTTTTGCTCTTAACTGCATACTTTTTTATTATTAACTTCACATTTTCTTAGTCATTTTACGTTTTCTTCCCATTAACATATTTTCTTGTTGTTAAAATTTCATATTTTATTGTTGCTGACTTCTTATTTTCTTGTTGTTAAAATTTCATATTTTCTTGCTATTAACTTCACATTTTCTTGCTATTAGCTTCATATTTTCTTGTTATTAACTTCACATTTTCTTGCTATTAGCTTCGTATTTTCGTTTTGTTAACTTCAAATTTTCTTGTTAGTAACTTCACATGCTCTTGATTTTAATTTCACATTTTCTTGTTATGAATTTCCTTTTTTGTTGCTATTAATACCATCTTTTCCTAACGTTAACATTCAATATACAACAGACTAGCATGCAACATTGCGTAAGCATATGCAGAACCACTGTGCAATCATTTACAGTGCTATACAATATTACAGTGCTACACATCGTTACAGAAATTGTGAGTATTTAGTGCTGAGCTGTGTAACGCCAGTGCGCAGAGTCATTATAAACACTATAAATGACAATATATCCAGCTTTTTCTTCAAGTGAAAATCGATGCAACATGCATCTTTACAGTTATAAATGTTTCATGTTGTATGTTCTGTTGTCCCTCATTTCATGGATTAAATGTTTCATGTTGTATGTTCTGTTGTCCCTCATTTCATGGATTAAATGTTTCATGTTGTATGTTCTGTTGTCCCTCATTTCATGGATTAAATGTTTCATGTTGTAATTTCTGTTGTCCCTCATTTCATGGATTAAATGTTTCATGTTGTATGTTCTGTTGTCCCTCATTTTATGGATTAAATGTTTCATGTTGTATGTTCTGTTGTCCCTCATTTCATGGATTAAATGTTTCATGTTGTATGTTCTGTTGTCCCTCATTTCATGGATTAAATGTTTCATGTTGTATGTTCTGTTATCCCTCATTTCATGGATTAAATGTTTCATGTTGTAATTTCTGTTGTCACTCATTTCATGGATTAAATGTTTCATGTTGTATGTTCTGTTGTCCCTCATTTCATGGATTAAATGTTTCATGTTGTATGTTCTGTTATCCCTCATTTCATGGATTAAATGTTTCATGTTGTATGTTCTGTTGTCCCTCATTTCATGGATTAATTACGTGCCGTCTCAATAATCTCCATACATGAGGAAGGTATTCTGCTGATCGCAATTACACAATTGTTCTTTTGTAGCAGACTCCTAAGTGGCGGTGAAAGCCAGATGTGCAGTCACTGCAGATTGGTCAATAGATCTTACAGAAGAATGATCAAATAGTTGGCCCAGAAGTATATGCTACGCTTCTGGCAGGACGTGCAGATCCTGGGATACTGTCAGAACATACATTTTTGGAATGTCCTCCTCTGGGGTTTAAACATGCTTCCATAAGCCCTCTTAACACAACCATTCCTTTGACATAACGATTCTTATCAGATAGACTATGGGCTGTCAATAATTGCCTGCTCGCAGCTAGAGGCATGACTTCTTCTCCTTCTTTACCACCGCAACCACCTGTATCATCATCATCATCATCATCATCATCATCATCATCAACATCTTTATCGTCATCATCATCTTATGAAATATCGTTCAAATAATTTCAAAAAGTATCTGTATATATATTACAGATTCCGTGATCCCCTAACTTTCAGTTTGTTATTCGTACCCCCCCTTCCCAAGTATCTTTTTTTGTGGTCCATATGGCCCACTTTGAGAACACCACTGACCCAAGCCGTCAGTAAGATGTATACAGAAAGAGTGTAAGAATTAACAAGTACACAAATTCTTACATTCTAATATGGACATGGTCATTCTCTAATTGTTTATACCAACGTTGTTACCATGGTGATGACCTAGACGAGTGAGTCAAAGTTTGTTGGAATTAAGATGCCGAATATGTAAATGAAATAGACCAATACCGGATGTGCAAAGCGATTAATGAATCAGAGGAAACCATAGATCGTAACCTGAGCTCCCAAGCAATACAGTCTCGTACCCTCATCAATCGGTTTTCATACTCATCAGTCAGTTATCTTACATTCATCAGTCGGTTATCTTACACTCAACAGTCGGTTATCATTCATCGTTTACTTCTGACAGTTCCGAGCCCTCAACATTACAGTCATGTGGACTTATCGAAAATGATCCTTCTAAAATTACCCAATGTTAATTTTTCTGTTGATTTTCATTGTTCACTTTGTGCCGACAGTTAATGAACATGGCAACTCCTAATGACTTCTAAGTGTCAGGAGCATTCTACACTCCTAATGACTTCTAAGTATCAGGAGCATTCTACACTCCTAATGACTTCTAAGTGTCAGGAGCATTCTACACTTCTAATGACTTCTAAGTGTCAGGAGCATTCTACACTCCTAATGACTTCTAAGTGTCGGGAGCATTCTTCACTCCCAATGACTTCTAAGTGTCAGGAGCATTCTACACTCCTAATGACTTCTAAGTGTAAGGAGCATTCTACACTTCTAATGACTTCTAAGTGTCAGGAGCATTCTACACTCCTAATGACTTCTAAGTGTCGGGAGCATTCTTCACTCCCAATGACTTCTAAGTGTCAGGAGCATTCTACACTCCTAATGACTTCTAAGTGTCAGGAGTATTTTCTCTTGCATAGCTTTTGTATACATGCAGATTACATATTGTCTGTCTGTGTTCCTTTAGCGCCGCAACGCTGCATAGTGCCGAAACTAATGCTCTTTAGTTTGAGCGGTGTGGTGTTGCTGTGTTTAATAGAGCTTGCATGTTGTTGAGACCTATAGTAATACTCTCTTTGATTGATGTTGTACGAAGAGTATCAATTGTCTTGGTCTCTATTGCCAGTTGGTACACATTTTATTGCCTGTAGTCGCTCATATGTTGCTCGTAAGAGGAGCAGAGAATAGCAACAATAGTTACCTTCTATGGATGTCGTAAGAGGCGACTACGTAGATGTTAGGATGTTCCATCCAATTTGAGATTAAAACGATCCTGAAGCAATGATAAAATCAGATGTGTCAGGTAAAAGGGGGCAGATGGGGGCTAAGCAGTAAACCGTGACATGCCGCTTTCCGTTCTCCGGAGTGCATTGTGCTAATATATAGGGATTTGAGAACGAAGACTAAAGAAGAAGAATACTTATGATGACAGTATATTTTCATTCATTCCAAGTACATATCGAATATAACTCCGCACTTGTCTTTCTATTGATGTACACAATATATTGTTTTCTTTGTGTGTGTCACCAATTATTGTGTTTTATTTTTACCAGATATCATATCTTATATTTTCCCATGCGTAAGGAGGGTGTTTGAGCCTTACATAAAATATCCCCCCCCCTCCTGTATGTATGATCATAAGCACGCATCGAGAAGGTCGACATTAGAAGACCCACCCCCCACCCAGAATTAATTAGAACTTCATTCATTACGTTTTTACTATTGTCAATATTTTCCTTGGTCACTATTTATATACGTGGAGTCGCATGCCAAAAATAGCCAAGTCTGATCAACGGCCTTCATGTTCACGTTTTCTGTGTGCGGGTCTTATACACCTGAGACAGGTCATGTCCTTATCATTAAACCGGAATCAGATGACAGTCAAGAAGTTAACATACGGTGACACGGTACATTTAGTAATATTTGTTTCTGAATTCTTATTTTTTTTTTTTAAATAACTGTATCAAGATCCTGCTTCTAGGTTCCTGGTTCATTAACAATTTTTTTTCCTTAACCAACAAACAATAATCTCATAGTTAACAGCATAAAGAAAATTGAAACAGTGTATCCTTTTATAGCACTTGTTTTGTTGTTTGTGTGCTAGAAATAGCGTCGTGATTGCTGGTTTAAAAACAAATACAGCACACTATGGTACCTGGAGATATTAAATTCAATGTATGTAGTACTCCATCTTTCCTGGCTATTTAGTGGCGTGATGTTTATTTCTCATGATTTGTCTTCCTATATATAAATTTGTTTATCTTGAATTGCGTTTAAGTTGTGTTATCTTATCTGTAATGCATGTGACTCAGATTAGTAACCGTCTCCGCAATGAAGAGAATGTGTAAGGATATATTAACCATGTATCTGTGTAAAAATATCATAGTCTATAGCCTAGTTTTCTATCTATAATAATAATAATAATAAGACCTATAACCTGTCAAGGTCGTAGGGGTGCCACACTGGAGACATCGCCGCAAAAAGCTCTCAAAAAAACTCCATCTGTAGCCATTTGAAGAAGTGTAGAAATATCATATCATGAAATATTCATTGATGCTACCAATCCATATATCATCCTCATTCCTCCCTCGACTGTTCTTTGTAAAATAATTTTAGAAAGTGAGTTATATCTTGTTAAATGTTCAAACTAAACAAGTTTACGCTGTTTCACCACTGCCAAAAGTAATTCTTGATAACCTGCAAGTTTGTTTTATTTTCTGCCGGAAAAATATATGTCTTGTGTTCTATATAGCTAATCTTAAAAAAAAAATGTGTTGCACTTGTTTTCTAAAGACTGAATTCTTCTTTCTGTGTCCGCATTAAGTGTATCCTAACTGCATTAACTTTCACAGCACTATCTATAGTAGCCTTATATGGACGGTCTGCGGGTAGTATAAGTAACATATTAGAGCCACGACTATGCAAAAGTGTACTTCTAGTAGATCGTTAGTTAATAATTAGTTAGTTCTTAGTTAATTAGACGTCGGATCATCATCACTGCAAACTGGACACGTCCATAGTTGCTCCGATCTCTCACTGAGTGTATCCTCTATTACACTGCTGCTGACAGAACCGGTCATATGCTGGTTGCCCATCATTTTTCTGCGCCCTCCAAAATGCTCACCCCTAACAACAGATCATAAGATCATAATCCACACCAGTCTCACTCTCGCGTGCCACATCTCTCAAGGAGTTTACAACGTCAGCTCGATCCATTGCCCCATCGCCTCGTGTCACAATCGCGCATGAGGCCAGTTGATCTGTTCTCTCATTGCCTCGAACACCCACATGCCCCGGCACGAAAATAAATGTAACCACTTTCAGCCTCGCCTTTCTCAAGGCCTCAACCCACTGTTCGTGAATGAGACCCACTTGTACCTTCCTAATCATACTCATAGAGTCATTCAAGATGCAGACCTGCGTTACCTTCTGTGTGCATACCCACTCAAATGCCCTGGTCACCGTTATATTCTGCGTGGTCATACTACTCGTAGTAACCGCACAGGACCCACTCTTCTCTCTGATCGTTTTACATGCACACTGACCTGTGAAGGCACAAGCAATGAGAACACGTCTAATCACAGATCCATCAGTGTATATAATCACATCCCCCTCTTTAGCCTTCTCACTGACCAAAGCCTGCACTACTTTCTCCACAGCTGTGGCACACCATTCTCTGCATTCCCTGCTAAGTGATATTACTACTCTCAAACAAGTTTCGAAATCTGTGGGTAAACCTATCCATTCTGTACCTGCTGCCACATCTTGCAATCTACACATGCTGTGTATGGCATCATGAGCACGTCCCATCCACGACTTCCATCTCTTATGTCTGCAGCCTTTAACTTTCTAAATTTGGGAATACAACGGGTGTTCCTTATTTGCATGTATTTGAAGGTACGCCCGTTCACGGCAATACTGTAATCTGTGCTCTGCTATTGGACAGTCAAGTTGGTACCACATATCTCTTGTCGTTGTGTGTATTGTGCACCCAAGTATAATACACATTGCTGCATTCTCGATTATATTCAGTCTTTCGATCTGAGTTTGGCTAAGAGTCAGAATTGCCAGTGTATATTCCACCACAGCCACAACCAACTCTGGTACAAAAGAAAGGACAACCTCAGCGCATTCTGCGCAGCAGCCATAACCTTCATTCCTGCTAAGCCTTTGCCTGCCCTTATGATAACGTGGTCAACATGTTCCCTGAATCTCAGACTTCTGTCAAAAAACACACCCAGATATCTCATTGTGCTGGTTCTTTCTAAACATTTCCCGGGCAACGAAACATGTGGTATAGGTGTCTTTACCATGTGATTGTTCAAGGATAACCACGTCACGAATTCCCTAGAAGGATTTACCACTTCTCCCGTATTTCTACACGGAATTCGTCAATCGTGTGATAGGCAATGAGTGTCTTATTACAGTGAAAACCCGTCAAACATTCATCTTTACCTATATATGTCATGTTGTATGTCATGTAGTTGCTAGCTCATGCGTTAAATGCATGTCTCCATTTCTTTTGTCTTATATAAAATATTTCCCATAGATGAGGTAGAGATCAGCATAATTAAATATATAACGCTTCAGTGTTGTAGGGGTGCAGGTTTGGAAACATCAACATGAATATGTTACTATCCCAGTCTGTTATCATGTCTTTGTTTAACTGTGAAGAATCCTATTAATGTTTAGTCTGTTATATTATCAATCCATGCTTTATTTTGTTCACATCCTCTTCTTCAACCCTCAATGTTCCCTGCAGAATAGTTTCACACGACCAGAACACACACGTTTACGACGCCTTGCCACTGCCATGAGATATCCTTGTTGGCCTGTAAAAGCAGTGCAGGATTTACGTATAAACTAAACAAGCTGTAGCTTAATGCCCCCACCTTTTTGGGGACCCCAAAAAATTACATTTGGCAGTGACATAATATCTGGACTTATACAGGGCTCCATTTCTCAAAATAGTTTAGGGCCTTATCACGTCTAAATATGGCGCTGTGCAAAAATATTAATTCTTTTTCTCATGTTGGCCTATATATTGGTTCTATGTTCTGTATAATGGATATTCACTACAGTCTATAACATTTGTTTTCAAAAACTTGCACTATCCTTTCAATTTTCGGAGTTATTGTTCAACTCTCATATTCGTACACAGTAGATATTATTGAAGATTTATATAGGTTCATTTTCACTGCTCTACGTATTCCGCTCTTCCATAGCTATTGCAAGTCTAGAAGAAGAGATGCTGTCCAGTAGCCATTGAATCTGTGTCCTTCTGTTGTAACCTGTTCATGTGTTGAAAGGGATGCCATATGTACCATCACTGCATATGGGTCCAACACCCTGGTGGAAGAATGGTAAACTAGTTAGACCAGAAATATATGCTACGCTCATGGCAGTATATGAAGATCCCTGAATACCACTGCGCTTGAATGCTTCTTTTCGTGGACTAAATAGGCATCCTTAAACCCTCTACCATCAACATGCCTTTACTGAAGAAGGCCTGTGTTTTTATCACAAAGTCTATAGACTGTCAAGAATTAACTGCTCACAGCTAAAACGATTACCGCATCATCTTAATCATCATCATCATCACCACCACCAGCATCATCACAATTATCACATCATCTGTGGTATAGATGGTGCTCCATACTCTTCTTCTTCTTCTTCAGCGTTCATTCTCAAACTCCTGCTGGATCTCTATTGCAGTAGGACAATGACCCTATTAGATTTCCAGCAGGATATAGTCCAGATAATGGAAATGCGTTGTGTCGCCGTTTTATTTGCGCCAATGGCCCGACACATCCGTCTTCGGCGGGTGCTCCATACTATTATACCACCAATGATTGCTATCTATTAAAAAAAAAATTAGAATTGTGACAAAATAAACTAACGTTTCAGTCAACTAACGTTGATGCCTTCGTCATAAACAGTGATACATGAATATAATATTTCTTTAAAACATTGATTTATTTCCACAAGACAGATGCATTGCGCAAGAAATTTTGGACATTATAGAAATTATAAGATCATTTGTTAGTATCATTTCTCCCATGATATGTTTATTATCAGTTGTGTTTTGTGTGTGTAACACATCTATACTTATTTCAATAATATTTATCTCCATAACGAAGTGTTACTGTAATTTATTTCAATACTTTCTGCCACTTGTCGTGGTTGCACTTTTTTAAAAATAAGATAATCTTAGACCAACGGATATCACGAGAATAATCGAATAAAGTAACGAATGCTAATTAACTCTGTGTAGAGGTCTTCTATTGCAGACGATCATGCTTAACCACTATTACAGGGAGATCCAAAAATTACATATTAATATAAAAGACTCAGGTCTATGGTTTAACAGGCATTTGTTATATTGACACTGTCTTCATTTACAATTGTTGTTGATTCTAAATACGTCACTTATCTTGGTTGATGTGACTGTTCTATGGTCATCTTGTGTATACTATGCACCGCATATTGTCTATTGTCTTTATTACGCTTGCCATGGTTAGGTTGTGGTTTTTTTTAACAATCTCTGATTGAATCTTGCCATCTTGTTCTTAGTCTTCCTCTTGCCCTGTAACCGTTCTTTCTGCGTTGTACGCCTGAACGGCTGGTTGTGAAGGTATCCGAACCAGTTGATATGCTATCTTTCTATATATTGTTTGCATGATATGTTCTTTACTATCTTTCTGATGTCTTCATTTCTCATTCGATCTCTTCTGGTGACTTTTATAGTCTTTCTCAAGCATTTCATCTCGCATGTTGTAATATTTCTCAAGAGTGTTTTTATCAGGGACCATATCTCACACTGGTACATAACGTTGAAAAAATAAAATAATAAAGATGGTGTTTATTATCTGTCTTTTGGTCGCCATGTTAATCGCTGGGTTTTTAAACAGTGGTGACAATTGATATGCTGAAGCGTGTGTTTTTGGCACCTCATCTCAATTTCTCTATCAATTTGTAGTCTTCTGTAAAAATGTTTCATAGATACTTAAATTCTGATGTCTGTTTTAGTTTTGTGCGCTTAACATTCACATTTTCCTCTGCATATTTACATAGTTTCTGTTTTTGATGTGTTTAATCTCATATTGTATTCTTCGCACGCTGCCATTAGTGAATGTGTGTATCTCTGCAGTTTGCCTTCAGTTTCATGTATTCGGTCTTGATCATCTGGCGAAGAGTAGATCGTGCTGAGAGTTAGATAGGGCTGCTGATGTTTCTGAGATGTGTTCGCTTCCTGCTTCTGCCACTTTCGAAATCCTGTTTATGTATGTAACGAACAGCAGTGGTGACAGTACACATCCCTGTCTTACTCCCTTTGTTGTTTCGAATGGTTCTATGAGTCCTTCGTGTGTTCTTATTATACAATAGTAATTGTAATTATTATACGATATCAGCCACATATGCCGTTACGCGTAAAGGGGGGGGGAGGGAGGGAGAGCTGTAAGTTTCTGTTGAATATCATATGTGATGTCTGAGTCGTACGAGTCCGTGTTTGTTGAGGGTTGTCGTGATGTTATCGATCCATCTCTTTCTCGGTCTTCCCTTGGCTCTTTATCCAGATGATCGTTTGTTATAAGTTCTCAGTAGTAATATAATTGGCTTGGGTCCATTCTCACACGGCGACCAAGCCACTTTATCTGCTGACGTACTATATACTCGATACAAGACATTATTCTTACTCTTTTTCTGATACCCTTGTTTCTCACTCTGCCTCGTTTGATGAACATAGCTGCTTTTCTCATACACTTCATCTCACATGTGATGATGTTTCTCTGCTGCGAGGTTGTTAATGTCCATGTTTGACACTGGTAACAAAGTGTTGGTATGAAAATTGTAGATATTATCTGTCTCTTTATGTCCATATTGAATTTTTGGATCCAGGAGTAATGGTGAAAGTTTATATGTCACTGCGTTTTGTGCACCGCCATCCAATGAAAAGCACATACAAGTCGGATCAGCAAACATAAGTGGCGTTATGTGGGAGATTACACGCAGTGCTATTCTGGGGGAGATTTGCTACAACTTACATCATTTGGTAAATTTAATTAGAATGTGGTCTAAAGGTCACAAGATTTCAGACTCAATTATCAGGTACCATGTCCAACTTAATAAAAACAACAAATTTAATAAAGAATAGTCTGACAAAGCTGTTAGAGATAACGTTACTGACAATTACTTGCAAATTAATGAATATATTTATCTTATGATTATATTTCTCTTATTATAGTTGTGTCCGGAATATTGCTATAGTAATATATTTACCTTACTCTTGTGTAGGCAACATTTCTACATGTCAATATATTTATCATATTATAGTCGTTTCTTAGTCGTATATATTACTATTGCTATAGTAATATATTCACCTCATTATAATATCACTTCGGACAGTTTAAAAATTATTGTTTCGATAATAAACTTCTTGGAAACGAATAAAGAGCACTGAGCGAGGGTGCGGAGTTTTCGAACACAGAGCATGAAACGATGTTGCTTAGTTGTCGAACACAGATCATGAAGTGATGGTGCTGAGATGTTGAAGACAGAACATGAAGTGATGGTGTTTAGTTGTCGAACACAGATCATGAAGCGATGGTGTTTAGTTGTCGAACACAGATCATGAAGTGATGGTGCTGAGTTAAGATTCTTGACCATTGCACGAGATAAGATTTTGTCGTTCATAAAAGATTCGGATTCTGTCCTTTAAGGAATATTCTCATTATGACCTTCACAAAGAATGTGGGCGGAGATGATTAACTTAACATCCAGGAGGAAGACCACGGAAAAGATGGATAGAAATCGTAAGGGGCATCCTGAACAGTAACGGTCATAGCACAGCCGAGGCTAGACATCTGGCTTTAGAACGCAAGATCTAAAAGCTCAAATCACCCCTACGCTTAACGGAAAGAGTGGATAACAAACCACCTTGGGAAAGACAATAGACAATAGTGGAAAATGATATTTGTAGTAACGAAACTTTACTGAACAGAACAAGCGATCAAGTCCAAGATTTATTTCTCAAATTATTAGGTAATCAGAAAGGAGACTGTCTGGCTACCGAAGTTGTGCATGACTAATGCCTAATTTTAAGACTTATTAAAATGGTTGCTGTCTTGGAGGAATTAACATGCATGTGTGGTCAGTGTGTTGCTTGTGTCTCGATCTATCAGTCTGTAAACATAGTGACTTGAGAATACACATGTTTGGCGTCTCGTCGAAAATTGCATTTAGGGATTTTGATTGACTGAAGTTGCCAGGGGAATTATGTTAGTTAGACCAAGACAATCGGCAGTAAAGACCTCTGAACAGTAAGTAAACACGCCTTCATTCATTTAGTTTTTGATTATTGTTGTGATTTTCATAGGTCACTATTTATATACTTGATGTCGTATGTAAAAAAAGCTAAGGCCGACCAACCAAATGCATGGAAATAATTAAAAAATCAGTCTTTCATGTCATGTTTACTTTCTGTACACAGGTCTGAATTACAACTCTCGTACTTGAATACCTTCTGTAATTAAAAGGGTATTCACAATTTAGTGGAATTCCTTTACAGTACCGTTTTTGGATACTTTGCCCCAGTGTCTCGAAGAATTTATCGGGACGAAAAATGTCCTGAATTTAACAGAAATGGGTAGATAAAAATCAATAACAAAAGTTGATTAATTGATTAATTTTGTTATGAAATCATACATTTTAACAGTATAGAAAGTGTATATATTAATAGTATAATGTCTGACATAACTGTTTATAAGAAAAAGGAATGCGTATGCCCAAGGGCATTCTTGCCAAAACACAAGGATTGTAACTAGTTGTTTTTTTTCCATCACACAGGCAAAGTTTTCCTGTACTATAGGTCTACTAACATGTAGGATAGTCCTGGCTCTCTCATGCAGAAAAAGAGAAAACAGTCGGTGTTAGGAAGGTAACACAGACGGGGTGCATACGTATGGAGAAGATTTTAGTGAGAATAGATTCATGTGTGGCATATCAATGAAATAGAATACATTTGCAGACGTTGGTACGTACTCTACCTTGAGGGAGGGCTGTGAAAGAAGGTTGTGTAACTAATGCCAACCCAACATACTCCACTTATACCTTATGTGTATGTCTGTAACAAAAATCGTCGATTTGTCGAAAGAGAAGAGAGGATTTGACTTTATTCTTCTGTAGTGAATTATACCGCTTAGTTACAAAGTCACTGTACACTCATTTACATTGGTGGTGATATTACGTCATATGGGATTTCAGGATTTAATTGTGACTTTCACAAGTCAGAAGGCATGTTTGCAAAATTAATTAGGCTTTCATTCGTTCCTTTAGGGACCAAACCTGAAATAAAGGAATGACGAAAACGGATGAATTGGACGTCAGACGTCCAGGGCAGAGAGTGGCCAACCGAGGTGCAAATAACACAGTTTTACTGTGGAACCTGAAGCACAACGTACTTCACGCTCCCCGGCGGAAATCACACGATATATTCTTTGTGGTTATATGAGAGTGAACGCAGAAGAAGAAGAAGAAGATTCGTTCCTTTTCTTGATTATTCTCGTGTTTTCCGTTCGTCACTATTTATACACTTAGAATCACATGCCAAAAATAGCCAAGACTTCTCCAAATACATAAATATTGACTGATTGGAGGCCCAGCAATAATCTAAAACGGTGTGAATTAAGGCCTACTTAATTATGTTGAAAGATTTATTAGAGACGGTCATGAGTTAATATGGATCCGTTTGACGCCAGTATACAGCAACTTTATAGACATCATATATTTATTACAGAGAACAAAAAATGTTTATTTGTATATAATCATATATCTAACGCATTCCGCTCTCCGAATTACATATGGCTAACCTGCAGGAGTTTGTGAACGAACGCAGAAGAAGAAAACAATGACACACTATATCTCAGTTGTCTTATCATCATTATCATCACGTGACATTCTTTCCAGAACGTAGTCTTCCCTATGGATCTCTTGAATTCTCCGCGGTCTTGAGAAATTTGCCCTGCCTCTTCTAGCGACATGCGCAGGCATTCTTGAACGTCTTTTGTCCAACGGCGTCTTGGGCGGCCTTTGCCCCTGTTGCCTTCTATCATCCCCTCCAGTAACACTCTCTTCATGCCGTCGTGTCTCTTAATACTTTGTGATTAGTTTTTATATCTCATTCAACGGTCCTGGCAATGCATTTTATAAGAAACAACTAAGAAATGTTTGAGATGGGTTGTCTATTCAAACCTGTGGAAATCAAATGTCTCAAAAAGCGTATCACTGAATATGGATGTGTCGAAAAAAAGATGCAAATTATTGCAGTTATTCTGTAAAAAAAATCGAAGCAAGGCATGCAATTTTAAGGAATAAGTTATGCTTATTAGCAGGGTTTTGAGTGTCCAAGAAACTAAGCTGTGTATTCCGATATTGGTGAAATTTAGAGACGCTGACTGCGGGGCCAGTGTTGATACATGACTGTTTACAATGTACGATCTATTGGCTAATAGGAAAACAGCCTTCTAAAATGACTCATTTGACTTTTTCCGTGATTTTCCTTGGCTGTCAACACAAGGTATAATTGTATTGAGCAATGAAAATCATTGACAACCTGGCAATGATTGAAAGACCTGGCAACACAAAGACAGAAATGGAAGGCTATGGTTTCTGCCCTATGCGCCGCCTATGGCCCTGGTGGAACATAACATAACATAACAATGAAAATCATGGGAAATGTTAAATAAGTCGTTTTAGAAAGCTGTTTCCCATTATCTAAAAGGTCTTATATCATCGACAGTATCGATTGATGTCACAACATGCAAAAGAAATGTAGAGACGTTGTCACAGAAGTCGCACTAAAAACTCATCCGTTGATTACATTACTGCTTTTGGAGGTGGTATTTAGTGTTGGTGTAATACTTGGGAGCAATGTTCAATGACATTATGAGTTTCAGGAAGCCATATTGCCGTTGTTTTTTTTCGTTAATCGCAAATGATGATGACCATTTGTTACATCCACTTTTGAAAGTCAGTTAGAGATATATCATTGGTTATGAATTAGTAGATGACTAATAAGCCCTATTCTGGCCGCAACTTTCCATGGACAGTTCTGGCACAGAATGACGTCTGTAGATAGTTTTTTATCTACCCGTGATTTTCTAGCTACTTTCCGCTGTTGAGCTGCTGCATTTCTCCTCTATTCACGAGATGATGCGCCTTTTTTGACTGTAGAGCGTCACTTAGCTCTATTTTATGCAAGTTCTTCCAGTGTATCGATCTATTTCACAAGGCTTTCAGTGAGATCTTTAACGAGTTCTATCAGGACTACTTTTGACCACATTGAGAACGTATGATCTTCTGCAACTCACCATAGAGAGTTTCAGGAAACCATATTACCTCATCATCATGTGACACATTTTTTCCAAGTCTTATTTATTAAATCTCTGAACACTCCGCGATTCTCGGCGAATTGCCTTCCACAGCTAGAGACATGTTTAAGTAATCTGATATATCACTGCATCATCGTCGTCTTGGGCGCCCTCTTCCCCTGTTGCAGTTCAGACTATCCAAAATAGAATACTAGGCACATATTACCAACAACGTAAAACAAAATATAATTAGTAGGCACATATTACCCACAACGTAAAACAAAATATAATTAGTAGGCACATATTACCTACAACGTAAAACAAAATATAATTACTAATCACATATTATCTACGACATAAAACAAAATAGAATTACTAATCACATATTATCTACGACATAAAACAAAATGGAATTACTAATCACATATTACCTACAACGTAAAACAAAATGGAATTACTAATCACATATTACCTACGACTTAAAACAAAATATAATTACTAGGCACATATTACCCACAACGTAAAACAACATATAATTACTAGGCACATATTACCTACAACGTAAAACAAAATAGAATTACTAATCACATATTATCTACGACATAAAACAAAATAGAATTACTAATCACATATTATCTACGACATAAAACAAAATAGAATTACTAATCACATATTATCTACGACATAAAACAAAATGGAATTACTAATCACATATTACCTACGACTTAAAACAAAATATAATTACTAGGCATATATTACCCACAACTTAAAACAAGGCTCAAAAACCGTACATAATTCTCCTTGTACTCGGAATTCTCCATATGTACACCGTCCCTCTTAACTGAATAGCACCCTGTCTACCGAGAGTCACTAATATCACTTAATTCCGTAGCTTCAAACGATAATCCTTGGAAAACCACGAATCTTGATTAATCCGTAAACAAGACTTCATAGACGTGTATAGAAGAATAACAGTATTTAGATACAAGGGTTCCGCCGAAGACGGATGTTTCTGGCCATAGGCGCAAATAAAACAGCGACACAACGCATTTCCATTCTCTGGAATACATCCTGCTGGAACTCTACTAGGACCATGGTCCTGCTACAAGAGAGATCAAGCAGGAGTCTCACCACAAAATAAGAAGATACAAGTACTAAGATTCATCGCACTTAGGGAATTCTTTTTATTTTTTGGGGAATTTCCCGCATACACGCCCCACTTAGGGGATTCTTTTCATTCGGGATTTCCCGCTTTTAACCAAATTTTCAATATTAGAAAACAAGTATAATAACATTTCATATGAAAATTAAACGATCAAGGGAAATAAATATCAAACAAATACAATATTGTGGACATAAAAACATGACTCGCTGTCTAAGATTTTGCTTGAAGGTTGAGTCAAGGTGCGAAGAGCAAAAGGTCGGAAGAGATACAAATGAGAGAGAAACATTAGTGACCAAACCCGAAATAAAGGAATGACGAAAACAGATGTGCTGGACCTCGGACGTCCTGACCACAAGTGGCCAACCGGGGTGCAAATAATCACAGTTCTACTGTGGAACTTGCAGCACAACGTACCTCACGCTCACCGGCGGAAATCACACGAAATAATCGCTGTGGTTAATTGAGAGCGAACGCTGAAGAAGAAGAAGAAGAAGAAGAAGAGAGAAACATCATGAGGTGGACAGTATAGAGTCTAGCAGAGTACCACCATGGCAAGAGACAGAAGATGCCGGAGGTCTTTTGCAGACAACCTTTCTTTGTGGAGACGGCACCTGATTACGATAATTTATCTAGAATAGTGTTGACACTGATCTCATGCAGTGTTTATTGTCTTGGTATATCGAACTATTTACGTGCGTTTAATTGGCTGGTGGCGTAAAGTGTACACAGAGCAACAGTTAATCTGTCAGATCAGCCTAAATAAATGACGATGTGTGAGATCAGAACGAAGGAGTATTCTTTATATGGACTTGGTAAATAGCGTATGGGAAATCTCAGCTATTTTTAGTATCAACCGACACTTTCTGTGACACAAATGCTTTGCACTTTGTCTACATAAATGTTATTGATGAAACCCACGATCATGTGATTACCATATCACTGAGATCCCCGCGAACAAGAAATGATCTAATAACTAAACAGAGAAGACATGGTTTAATTACTATGCAATGCTTTGAGAAAAAGCTTTCTAGGCAGAGTGGTGTTTTTGTATATGTACTAGTAGAAGGCATGCCCCCCCCCCCCTCGTGTGTTATAGTGGAGTTTGAGTATATGTACTTGTAGAAGGCATGCCCCACTGTCGTGTATGTAGATGTAAGCATTTAATCACACGAAACATCACATATTTCAAGGTATCATAATTGGTCACTATTTGAGCACACCGCCTAAATAATTGTTTCTCTTCAATGCAGTCACATTTCACCAAACAGCCCATTTTACTGCGTGGCTTGAATATAACCACCCCTGACCACACACCCCATATAATTGTTTGATTAATATAGCCCATTTGAATGCGTGGCTTCAATATGGGTATATCTGACAACACAGTTCATATAACTGCTTGGTTTCAATACAGTTCATTCGACTGCGTGGCTTCAATACGGACACCTTTTGTCTACACCGACCATGTGACTTCATGGCTTCAATACGGCCACCTCTTGTCTACACCGCCCATGTGACTTCATGGCTTCAATACGGCCACTTTTGTCTACACCGCAGGTATTGCTGGATGGTTTTAATACAGTAACTTGTATCCCCATAACCCCTATGACTACTTTATTTCAATACATCCAAATGAGGCCAGCCAGTGATATGATAGGATACCGTGTATTTGATGATGACGATAGTGATGATGATGAAGTAACACCTTTAGCTGTGAACAGCTAGCTTTAACAGCCTATATCCTTTCTATACGACAATCAATACAAGGTAACTGCGTGAAACGTAACAACAATCGTACTTAGTTTTACACAGGTTTATATGAACGTTTCAATCAGACACGACAGACTATATCTAAAACTAGTGGGAAATGATGTGCACACAAGAAAACATAGAAATTACAATATACAAATCATATTCAACGTTTCAACCAAAAGGTCTTTATCAAGATACACACAACATATCAAAAGACGACGAATGGAAAAATTATCACAACAAACAAACGTATCCAACGGAAATATGGAAATGAGACAGAAGATATATCCTTTCTATCAAAAGCATATGTCCTATATAACCGAGATGACAGTCACATGTTATGTTTACTGTATCAAAGGCATAGTTGTGTTATAGGGTTTGGTTATCTATGTCTGTTTAATCTTTGAATGGGGGCATGGTAGTGTGGCAGTATTCCATGATGATTACGTCATTCCAAGAGTGGAGCATATACGCCTGGACAAACTAATTCATCATTCTTCCGTCACATCTGTTGACCCATCTGCAGTGATGGCACACATAACATTCCCAGTCACTTAGACGTCCGCGATAAAAGGATAGAGATGCAATGTCCACTGGATTGCTTCTCTTCGTCATCCATTGGGATGATTTGATAGAAGACAAAAGTAAGAAATCGAGAAAAGACATGTAGTGACAATGAATATTCCGCAGGTGACAGGTTGTCAGAACATTCCTCAACTTTCCTTAGTCGCCTCCTACGATATTTCTGGAAAGAAGACAGCGATTCTATTCTTCGAACCCTGAAATAGAAGTCCAGACACGATTCTCACACGGGCTACCGTGTATTGTAAAAATATAAACAGTTAAATTAAAAAGAATAACAGAAGTTAATATATATATTCACGTATAAAATATATTTATAAATACATTGTTCAAATAAATAAGTATTACAAAATATATAATGAAATAATGAAAAGCGAAAGAATTCTATATGCACCCATTTTAACGTTCCCGAAAGTAATTCTTGAAATAAAATGGAAGCACATCTGGCAACTTGAAGATAGTTGTGTAAAGTAAGTCACTTCAAAAATAAATAATCGGCCACATCGTCCGTATGCCAGACAAGCGCCTTCCAAAGAGATTATTCTATGGGGAGCTGTGCGAAGGTAAACGTTTAAGCGGAAGACAGAAAAAGCGCTTCAATGATCACCTAAAAAAACTATCTCAAGCTCTGCAGCATCGATCCTAGCTCCTGTGAGACTACAGCACTCAGCACTGATCGCTCAGCTTGTCACACCCAGATCACTGCAGGAATCATGAAATTTGAAAAAGAAAGAACACTGCGGGTAATCTACAAGCGCAAGGACAAATACGAAAATTATCCTACCCCGAACCTTCAGCACTCCTGCACGCACTGCAATAGAACTTTCCATGCACGAATCGGACTCATTGGACATCTACGAACTCACAAACCAAATTAGACAATTACCAATGTATTATAATTATTATTTATTTTTTCATCGCATTTATTGTTTTTCATGTCATAATAATCTTCGCTTACGAAGGAAGAACACCATCATCACGAAAACTGAACATGGTACAGTGGAATCCTGATATAACAACTAGGTCCAAACCGACAAAGTATGTATGTAATAAAAAAAAAATTCGCTATACACAGTACAAAACAATATAGAATAAATATTACTGGTAACTTTGAAATATTGTTGTTATATAGGAAAATTAGCTATAAAAGAATGCACAATATATTTTCTAATGTACATTCCGAAACCCGCTCTGTATAACATAGCCGAACTGCAAAGCTATGTATTCATAAAGTGACAAGATTTAAGACTTCGGGAAAAGTCAATAAAACAAAGGACAATGACCTTCCAATTAAGTCTGACAATTGAGTTCCGTGTTCTACAGGTTTGAGCTGAAACAGAAATACCGTTTATAGTTTTAGTAAAGTTCTTCTTCGGCATAGTCCTGTGCGCAGATCTCATATTATCAGAGGTTAGTGACGCTGTTTGTCTTTTCGTTGAATATGACATAATTTATAGGCAAAGTGATCAAAGAATAGTCGGGTTACCTCAGTTGATTGATTCAGCACGTAGAACTATAATGTAGATGGACTTGGCTTAAACATTGAAACTAGGATTAACTTAGTCGCTAGATAAATAGTTTAATATCAAAAGTTCATAATTTCAACTTCCTGGTTGTGTACTCTTCATTCAACTTTGCTACACAAATGATACTAAACACAAATTATACTAAACACAAATGATACTAAACATACACAATTGTTAAAAGCAAGCACAGTAAGGAAGATCATTGGCGACTCTACTTGAAGAAAACAGTACATATTTACAAAAAACTTTCTTTTACTGCACGTTTTAATGTTCACTAGAAAAAATACCCTGCGTAGCCCGAAAGAGAATAAAATAACAAATTAAAAACAGAATAGACGCGAATATTTGTCGTACAATGCAGCGGAAAAACAAGAAGAGTATCTGTAGAACGAGCACAGATCATCTGCACAAGAGTCCAATGCACTATTGAATCCAGACCGTATGTATGAGTGTTCAAAATTGTGTATTTATGAAAGGTGCGGAATCTAGCATTTCTAATTGTGCACATTAAGTGTTCGAAAGACATGTGAAATCGAAATGGATTAAATTTTATATTAACATTTCTCCATCGAGACCAGCACCGTGCAGAGGTGATGGGGCTTAGTTCAGCCATCAGGGGCTGGAAACTAAGACTGGTCGGGCAGTCCCACTCGAGCAGGACCATAGTCCTGCCCTAGTAAGCAGAGTGCTGAAGACGGAGGCATCCAGCCAAAAGGCGCACAGATAATCAGGATGCCACGCACAAAACACAATGGAAACATGTCTACATCTATAAAAAGTTATGGTGCCTGCCCTGTGGCGGACGTTCAGGCAGGGACGGTGCCGGGCCCTATACCTCGAAAGGGCCCAACCTCAGTTACTGGAAGTCCTTCTCAATTGCCCCGAGGAGCCAGGAGGCAAGGGAATAGAGCTACTGGCCAAACAAACAAACGACCAATAAAAATAATGCACTGGAATGCTGAGGGTGTCAACAGTAAAAGAGATGGATACAGCAAAAAATTGGAACTTGAAAATGTCCTCAGTGAAGAACAAGTTAACATATGCTGTATCCAAGAAACACACCTCAGCAGCGACATAGCCTTCAAAATCAGAGGCTACCAGTGCTACCGATCTGACCGAAAGGACAGGCGAAAGGGTGGAATTCTGACACTTGTTAAAAACAATATCAGCGCATGTCAGCTTGAAGTATATATGGAAGGGGCAGAATACCAGATGCTCCACCTAAAAACAGACAGTGCAGAATTCCATCTCCTGAACTACTACTGCCCAAATGATAAACCATTGGCACTAGACACAATTCCAGACAAAGAGAGACTTATGGTGTGTGGTGACTTCAACAGCCACTCTCAGAGCTGGGGCTACGATCATATCGACAAGAGAGGTGAGGAACTTGAGAGCTGGCAGGATGAAAATAATCTCATCCTTATTAACCAGCCAGCAGACTCGCCAACCTTCTACTCGAGAGCATGGCACACCACCTCTACACCAGACCTAGCATTCCACTCACCAGGCTTGGAATGGAACATCACACGTGTTGTTGGAAAGCAGCTTGGAGGTAGTGACCACAGACCAGTATTTCTGGAAATCCACAATGAATTTACCACGGACAGCAGCACGCTCTCTAGGTGGAACTATAAAAGGGCAGACTGGAAAATGTACCAGCATTTAACCAGTGTTCTAGCTAAGGACATGAACTTGGACAAAGACATCAATAGAGCAGTGAGTGAATTTAATAGATGTATACTACATGCTGCTAGTAAAACCATACCCAGGGGGGCACGCAAAAACTACAAACCCTACTGGAATGATGAACTGGAAAAGCTGCAAAATGAGATGGAAACATCTAGACAGCAGGCTGAGAACAGACCTAGCCAAGAACATCACAACAAATATCAGCAAACAAAGGCTAAATTTCAAAGAGCCAAGTTACAAGCCAGACGGAGCAGCTGGAAAGAAAAAACAGAGTCGCTGAACCTAGAAAGAGATACTAGGAAATTATGGAAACTTGTAAAACAACTAAATGATGAAGGTACAGGGAGAAATACCAGGATCACACTTTATAAAGATAGAAACATTTTAACAGGTAAACATGCAGCTGATTACTTTGCAGATTCCTTTGCAGAAGACAATAACGTCAAAGTCAGCCCAGACAAACAACAGGAGGTTCGAGAGAACCAGCAAAACATTGGACAAGGTGAACCTATACCTGAAGTCATGGAGGCACCAATCACAATGAGAGAACTGGAGCATGCAATATCCAAATTGAAAATGAAAAAGTCCCCTGGAGCTGATGGAGTGTCCAATGAAATGATTAGAAACCTGGGAAGTGCAGCAAGAGCAAAGCTACTGCAGATCTTTAACACAAGCTGGTCCACAGGTAATGTACCACAGGCGTGGAGAGAAGCAATAATGATACCACTCCTCAAATCAGGAAAAGATGGCAACACAGTCTCCAACTACAGGCCCATCAGCCTCACAAGCTGTCTATGTAAAACAATGGAACGCATTATCAATCTTAGGATGCAGTGGTACCTTGAAAGTGAAAACCTTCTGGTATCACAGCAAGCAGGTTTCAGACAGTGCTACTCTACTGAAGATCAGGCAACCTACCTCTCCCAAGAGATTGAGGATGCCTTCCAAGAAAAGAAACTGGTACTAGCAGCATGGATAGACCTCAGGAAAGCATTTGATAAGGTCTGGAAAGAAGGGCTCCTAAAGAAATTGCGAAATTGCAGGGTTAGCTCAAGAATGTACAAATGGGTAAAAGCATACCTGCATAATAGAAGAGCCAGGGTACAATTAGATGGGCGCAAGAGCAAGAAAGTTCTACTGCGTCATGGAGTCCCCCAGGGAGGAGTCCTGTCACCCACACTTTTCTTGGTTTACATCAATGACCTAGTTGCTGAACTACCACACGGGATCAAAGTGGCAATGTATGCTGACGACCTGGTGATCTGGTGCACGGAAGAACATGCAACAGTGGCCAGTAAACAAATACAAAGAGCTATCGATGCCCTAACCTTATGGGCTAATAGATGGTGCGTCAGCATTAACACAGATAAGTGCAGCACTACACTCTTTACCCTCTCACCAAAACAAAAAGCTGGTCAAATCAAGATAGATGGAGAGCTCTTGAAAGAAGACAAACAACCCACATACCTCGGAGTTACTTTTGATGATAAGCTGACATGGAAGCAGCACATAAACAAAGCAACAACAAAAGCCAGGAGGAAGCTAGCTATCCTGAGAAAACTAAGTGGAACCACATGGGGAGCCAGTGGAAATATACTCAGTAAAGTTTACCAGCAAGGCATAAGACCACACCTGGAATACGGTTCAGCTGCGTGGTGTCCTGCATCAAACACCACATTGCAAGATCTAGATAAAGTGCAAAACCAGGCACTTAGAATAATGTTGGGAGCAATGAAATCAACACCCATAGCAGAGATGCAGAAAATGGGAAGAATGCAAACACTTGGCGAACGCAGAGACACAAAAGTACTAATTCAAGCAGAAAAGTTTCAGTGTATGCCAAGTCATCCAATGAAGGAAAGATTCCAAAATCTAGCAATGGGACGACTGAAAAGGAGCAGCTTTATCCATCAAGCTAAACGACTCCGTAGACAACTTACAGACCTACCTGAAGTTGACAGCCCCTTAAGGTCTGTACCAGAGCAAACCCCATGGAGTGAAAGCCATGGAATGCCAATATACATTCAGACCCATGTGAAAGGAATACTAAGCGAGGACGAACAGAACAGTGTGCAGCGAATGACAGTCACCCTCAGTTTCCTGGATGAGGAATATCCACAAGATATATGGGTCAGAGTGTACACAGATGGGTCAGCACAGAATGCTGTGAGGAATGGAGGTGCAGGTGTATATATAGAATATCCACACAAGCCTAGAGATACAATCAGAACACCGACAGGAAAATTCTGCAATAATTATGATGCAGAAATCCAGGCAATTAGTGTAGCAGCTAAAAAACTGCTGAACTCCAACTCTGACCTACAGCCTGTGGTATTCCTGACAGATGCAAGGTCAGTGCTTCAAGCTCTCCAGTCTGGAAAACTAACAGACTTAAAAAAACTACTTATCGAATTGTCTTACCAGTATAGGGTAACCATGCAGTGGATACCCTCTCACTGTGGAATACCAGGAAATGAAAAAGCAGACCAACTGGCTAAGGAAGGTGCTGCCGAAGACCAACCAGATATACCAATCACCTACCATCAGAAAAAACAGATGATAAAGTCAATAAGAAAGCCACAAACACCAACACAAGATGACTATCACAATATGAACAGATCAGAACAAGTTATAATTCTACGTCTCAGAACAGGACACAACCGACTCCGCAGTCACATGTATACAAAGTTCAAGATTGGCAACACGGCCATGTGTACATGTGGACAGGCAGCACAGAGTGCCAAACATATACTTCAAGAGTGTTCTGAGCATGAAACACTGAGGCAGACATATTGGCCAGAGGAAACAACACTGGAATCAAAGCTCTATGGGACACTGTATGAACTACAAAAGACAGTGAGTTTTATTAAGGAGACAGAATTACAGATATAGACATGTTTCAAGTGAACGAAAGAAGAAGAAGAATATTAACATTTTTAAAATCAATTTATAGATTAAATTACCAAAATAAATAACAAACGCAGTAGACACATGAGCTAGCAGATTAATACATCATAAACTCCGATTCAAACAGAGTCAATCAATCAAGTGCCATGCTGACTGGCGTAGGCGATCATGTTTCTCCACGACTCTCTGTCTCTTGTGTTGTCAATAAGCTCGGTTGGTGAGCTTCTACCGTGGCACGATACAAGCCCATCTAGTAACTTTTCTCTTTGTCGACCTCTATCTCTTCTCCCGTTGATATTTCCAGTGGTTATTAAGTGTTCAAGCTGTGTTCTTCCCAGCACATGCCTTAGAAACCTTGACTGTCTGCCTCTAATGTTTGATATGATTGATCTTTTTACGCCAGCATCAATGAGAACCTCTGCATTAGTTTTCTTGGCTGTCCATAGTATTTTCATCATTCTTCTCAGAAAGCACATTTCTGTAGCCTCCAATTCACTTTGAATTTTCTTGTTTATAGTCCATGCTTCACACCCATAAAAAAGAATCGGTTCGATATAGCATCTCAGCTCCCAAATTCGGGTCTGTATTGATAGACTTCCATTGCAAAAAATGGTTCTCATTTTTTGGAATGCTGATTTGGCTTGTGGTGTTCGGCTCTTCATCTCACTTGAGCATCTACCCTCTGATGTTAACAGGGTGCCAAGATATTTCAAACAGAGTAAACGCTTATAAATATGAAATAATACTATTTTCTACTACTCAGAAAGCCTAGCCGAAATCGACAGAAGTTTGCATTCGTTTGACCATTGCGCCATAGGTCAGTGGTAAAAAGGTCACCAACTCATATCAATGTTTAGCTTTGCCGGAGCACAGGAGAACTTTAAAAGATTTTTCTGCGTGCCCCATGGGCTGGAAAATGTGCCATATTACAAAGGGGCCAGATATTGTCCATCTGTGTGCTGTTTTCAAGGAGAATATCCTATACATAACACCAAAAGTACAGAGCTACGGAAATAGCCACATATACAATACGTACTGGATAGATGATTCCACCAGAAGTATATAAATGTTGAATTTCCACAGGAGTCGCAACGACGTTCACATGGTTAATGGTTAATTTTACTTTCGAACAATGAAAGCACAGCCCTTACCGCAATTTGAACTAATCGCCAATTTACGTCTTATGGGCTCATTGGCTATTGAAAATGTTCCAAAGAGCCAACAGGTCTTATATTGACAGTTGGTCACGTTTGAACTATACCCGTTATAGTTGTGAGAACGAAGTTCTATCGGTTCAGCAATGCTCCCAACTTAGTGTTCTGAGGTAAAACTACACTCCTCACGTTTGTATCATGATGCACGGTGGATACTTTTACTATATAATATCCTCACTCCCCCAACTGAACCCACACACTCACTTGTTCAGCCATTCATCCAACCATTTACTCACTTAGCCGTCTACCCACCCATTCACACGAACCCATCCACCCACCCAATCCCTAAAGTATTCCCTCCCTCACCAAACCGCTCAGTCTCGCACACACAACCACACACCTTTCCTCACACTAGCTTTCTCGTTCACTAACCCCTAAGGTAGGGGTCGCAATACCGGACCCTTATACCAAAACGTTTATTTGAGATATTAAGCTAAATTTTGTGCTCAAAGGGTTACAAATGTAACCTGATGACAAGAACACCCGCTCAGACTCGATATTTAGGTTTATCTTTTTCAAGGTCCCCATTTCGTTTTATCAACCTGGAGAGAAAAATAATCACTATAAATTCTTGATTCTTGATTAGAAACTGGCTTCACAGCACGTGGGACATTCCCATAAGTGCTCCGCCCTCCGCTCCAGCAGCCATCCCAGTGTATGTAGACTCATAGTTCCGGTCAGGTGTTGATTGTGTGATCTTCGGGACTTTCCAAAAAAATTACTTTTCCTCCCCTCACCTCTGAATACTCCCATTTCTAACATTCTCTGTATGTGTACGTTCTCAACCTCATTGACATCATCTGCATCTTGAAATTAATTTATTACTGCCTTTATTAAATCTGCTTTATCTCTTCTCAGCAATGTGCCGTCTATCGCCGCATTGCCTGCCAGTAAGTCGGCTCTCTCGTTTCCTCTGACCCCAGCATGACCAGGGCAGAATATCCATGTAATGCTTTGGACAACTGAGTTGTTCAATAAGTCCCACCATTCTTTTCTTAGCATGAACTTTTCTATCTTGCGCAACATGCTTTGAGAGTATGTATTACCGCGTGTATTGATGTATCAGTTATCAACCAATTAAGAGCTGCTGTAACTCCCTCTATCTCCATCCTCATGCTCGATGTGACAGTAGAATATGCTGAAGATTTCTCAACCAACTTCACGCCATTTCTGTAGGCAACAAAACCCCAACCGCTTTTATTTTTAATCACTATAAAAATAGATGTCAACAAAAATATGTTTATTTAATTTATTTAAATGAAATTGTTTTGACGTGTAAAACATTTCAAAAATATTAAAATGTTCATATAAACGTTTGGCTAGGTATGGTACAGAAACACTGGAACATTCCGTCTGGAACATAATAACTCGAGTATTATTATATCTCAAGAATAAAATCAATTATGAAGACAATAATTAATATTTTTTTATCACAAAATAGTAGTCACATACTTTTTCTGTGCCTTAAATTTAAGGGATTTGATTATATAAATACGGATTTAGTCATACTTCGCAATATGTTGGCACTTTGTCATAAATAAAGGAAATCTAGCAATCGAACATTTTGTTTAAAAAATTTACCCCGTGATTCAAGTGTAACGTATTATAATTTCCATATAATTCATGTTACAAATAAACTGTTAATGTACGTCAAAATTTGAATCTTCATTCGACTATACTAATTAATTATTTGTCACAATATGAAAACATAAACTTACCAAACCTGTACATACATGTAGCGACTTACGTCACTCGACACACACTACACACCCACGATATAAAAACAAAACTAATCACAACGCATGTTTCTTTACAAATGAATACAGAACACAGATCTAGTCCGCCGGTCGTGTCTCAACAAGAGACACATGGCGTGTGGGTTCCCACATTACATTAATTATTGGCTTGTTTTTCTTTAAATACTGCATGCAAAGTTACCATTGGAAACTAAAAAAACGATTTATATTTTTGGATAATAAAAAACCTAAAATTTATAAAATCACGGTTTTCATAAATCCAACCACATTATTTTGAAGCATCCCGTTTTAGTCCGATATCCCGATATTTTTATATATCGAGAGCCGGGATTCCGGTTTGCGATCATTAGTATAAGGTCTACTGTCTAACAGGAAATCGAAAGATGACTATTCAAATGAGACTATTTCCGTGATTTTCATTGGTCACTATCATCATATTTTATGTGACAGCCAATGGTAATCAATGGAATAGTAAGGAGTAATTTTAGAAGGCTGTATTTCCCATTAGCTGATGTTCTATACTGTAAATGTTCATGGTTGGCCCCATATAATTGTCACACGTAGTCAAAACGCAACCAATGTTGATATAATTAAGCTTGCATGCAAGCCATAACTTATCGAGTTTGGTTCTCAAAGAAAACAGGGATAACAAGTGACAAATATATGAACGTGTGGCAAGTATAACCGGAAAGTAAAGATCGCGAACATAGAGCTGCTATAACAACAAAGCAAAGATCTTATAACAAGGAATGACTATAACAACAGAGGAAAGTTACCATTACATAGCGCTATTACAATAACAAAGGAAAGATCCCATAACATAGAGCTACCATAACATCAAAGGAAATATTGTATAGATGGTGCTACTATAACAATATAGGAAAGTTCTATACATAGATCTACTATAACACAAAAGGAAATTGTTTATAACGCTGAGCTACTGTAGCAACAAGGTAAGATCCTCTAGCATTGAAAAACTATAAAAATACAAGAACGATCGTATAATATGGAGCTACAACATAGAACAGATCCAATAACATGTAGCTACAATACCAACAACGGAAATTTCGTATAATGTAGAGCTACTATAACAACAAGGAAAGCTCATATAGCATTTAATAACGATTATCAATCAATCAATCAATAAACCCGTAACCTTTCATGGTCCTAAGGGTACCACATTTGATGCCTCAGTACACAGAGTCCTTCAGCAAATTCTATCCTCGGCGATGCGGATGAGTGTGGAAATATCTTGCCCTATCCATTCCTTGATGTTGTCTGTCCATGTCTGTATTTTGTCCTCCTCTGCTTCTTCCATCCTCGACAGTTCCCTAAAGTATTGTTTTTGACAAGGAATCGTGCCTGCATACATGTCCGAACCATGCTAGTTTTCGTAAATGATTGGATGACTATAATTATTGGATGAATAACTATAACAATTCAGGAAATATCGTATAGCATAAAGCTATACTATAACAACACAGAACAGTTCGTATAACATAGAACTACTAAGAAAACAACGGAAATTTACCATAATATAGAGCTACTATAACAACAAAGGATAGATACCATCATAGAGCTACTATAACAACAAAGGATAGATACCATCATAGAGCAACTATAACAACAAAGGATAGATACCATCATAGAGCAACTATAACAACAAAGGAGCTACTATACTACACCAATGGCTGCATGTGTAATACATACAAATGTAGAACACCTTGACATGCGGAAAGATATGGCTGCAATGGAGGCTTATGAAAGAAGCAAAAGAATGAAAAAGACCATCCAAATAAACAACTTGTAGAAAACTGGCAACCGAACTACAGATTAAAACAAAAGTCAGTCCTTAACCATGTCAATGAAATAAAAGACAGATATCACTTCACAGACAAGAGACAATAACTGCAAAGAGTAGAATATATTTACCACCACACGCAGGTTTTAAATTACCGGAAATCAAGACACAAGAGATAATGCAACGAAAAGTTTCGACCCAGTAAGTCTTATGAAAGCAACACAGAAAACAATAGACACCTACCCAGAACAATGGATCTATGTCTATACAGATGGGTCTGCTTTTAAAGCCACCATCAAAGCAGGTTATGGTGTCTATGTAGAATATCCAGACAAAACATCTGATGAGTTGTTTGATGCCTGTGGGGAAATATGTTCTAACTATTAAGCTGAAATAACAGCACTAGAAGTTGCCTTGTACCACACAATGAGCATGTATGATGCCTTTCCATCAAAAGTCCAAAACATTGTTATTTTTCCAGATTCTATGTCTGCTGTTCAAGCACTAGAATGTGATGGACATTGTACACCTGAGCTAGCTGAAATATATCACCATGCAAACCAGCTGCTTACATCCTATGAAGTCAGCATTGGTATGCATTGAATTCCTGGCCACTCATACACACCTGGCAATGACAAGGCAGACAGACTAGCAAAGAGGGGAGCACAACAAAAACATCCATATACACAAACAACCATTGACATAGTTAAAATGTTAAAATCTGTGAACAAAGAAAATTGGATGAACAGATAGGCCATAGGAAACACTGGGAGGGAAATCTATAAATATATGACCAGCCCAAATCCTAAAGACATCAACCTCCTGGGAATGAAAAACCAGAGTATCATCTTCAGACTGCGCACACAACATGTACAGCTTAACAATCACCTAAACGGAATACTCAGTCCTGCACAACACACTCCAGGGTTCCGGATGTGCACTCATCCCTATGACACTGTTGACCACCATCTTTTTGAATACCTAACGCTGGAGGAATCAGGAAAATGCTTCTCCCTCAAGGGCCAGATATATGGAGCACATTATATGGAACAAAGTAACAGCTCACAAACACATGCATATATCACACAATGGCGTTGGGTAAAAGGGCATGAACCCATGGACCGCTGGATCAGCAACCAACCAACCAACCAACCATAGAGCTACTATAACAACAAAGGAAAGTTCATATAATATAAAGTGACTGTAACAACAAGGGAATATCGTATAACACGGGGGAGGGGAACTATAACATCAAAGTCCCCATATCATAGAGCTACTATAACAACAAAAGAACTATTGTATAACATAGAGCTACTTACCGTGTTACACTAACAAAGGAAAGATACCATATCATAGAGCTACAATAACAGCAAATGAAAGTTCCCATAACATTGAGCTACTATAAACAGCAAGGGAAATATAGCATAATTAGAAGAACAGAAAGTATAGGAAGAGGAATTAAAAAGTGGAAAAAGAGGAAGTAAAAGAAGAGGATATTTAAAAAAAATGAATTTGGAGATTAGGAAGTAGAAGAAGAGGACGCAGAAAAAGGAAAATGAACATGAAGAAGAAGAAAAGATAGTAGTAGAAGAAGAGGAAGTAGAGGAAATGGAAGGTCAAGAGGAAGAAAAAATAGAAGATTCAGAAAAAGGACGATATAAGATCAAGAGAAAGTAGATAATGAAAAAATAGAAGACGAAGAAGAGGAAAATAAAGAAGAACAGAGGATTTAAAAAAAACTAACAAGTAACATAAAAAGAACAATAACATAAAAAGGACAATTAGGAAAAGAATTATAGCAAGGAGAAAAAGAAGCAGACAAAGTGGACGACGAAAAGTAAGGTTGACTCGGGGAAAGTAACTAACAACCCAACAACAGGTGTCTAACGGACTTTGGTCTAGTTAACTGACGCTAAAAGTAACCGGCTTGAACTCTACCTTCTGCACCAGCTTGTATATACGAACAAGACACGAGTTGAAAAATGCACAACAAGATGACGTTTGTTGTAGTTATAAGACAGTTCTCATGGTTTTCCCAAGTGTTGTAAAGGTTATGATCGTTTGAAATGCGGTTAAGTCCAGATACATTCACAGATGGCGATCTTACGCGAGATCAGATTATGTTCCCTGTCGCCGTATCGAAAATTTGCTGAAGGGAATTTTACGTATGCTTTAACTCATATGATATGCAATGATATACTTGTTGATGCCTTCTTCTGAGTTCGCTTTCACACTCCCATATTATATGCAATGATATACTTGTTGGTGCCTTCTACTGAGTTCGTTTGCACACTCCCACATGTTAATAGGATGCAGTCCAGAGAACTAAATAGTGTGTTTCACTTCTTTGTTGATGTGACATCTACAACTTCCAGCTGCTAATCATGTTGAGTATTTTGTGGGTTCCAAAGATCATGTTCGGGATGAGGTAGATATACCCATGACAAAATCTTCTGTCAATTAATACGACATGCATGTCAGTTCAAATTCAGAAGGTAGCAGACTGACTTTGAATCAAGTCCGTTCAGCTGGCATCTATTCGCCTCGCAACTAGTCAACACTTTATTTCAATTTCTTCTTCTTCTTCGTACGCCTTGCGGCGGACCCTCTGAAAGCGTTCCGCTAACCATCCCGAGAAGGACGTATGAGAGTGATCTGCGTTGTGTCATGTTTTACAGCAAGCTGCGTTATCTGCGCCTTTCAACCTGACACATCCGTCTTCAGCCAGCATTTTTGGGTCGGGTTGGCGGCATTCCTCTATCTTTGATCCCTAGTACTTGGCCGGGCTACAGCAGGGTTGCTGCACTCCTGTTTCCAGGCCCACTGCGTGAAAGTGTACTTAGTGTCTTGGCCAACTGTGGTTCACTGACCCTGATGCTCGACCAGCTATAGGCCGCCGGCCTGTGCACTCTGGTGTGCATCGTATTTCCATTTCGACCAATCATCACCGGTAAACAAAAGATGTAAATTTATACAAGACTCCCAATGTGTATATTCTAACTTTACTATAAACATGGACCGGTCATTCCACAGGCAAATAATACACAGATGTAGATGAATAGTGAATCGAATAAGATTAAACAAAAATTGAAAGAAATACAAGACATTATATTTAGAATATAAGAGCAAGTTAAAGTACCTGCAGGAGAAGAAGAGAAGATAGTACAAGAGGACGAACATGAGGAGTAAAAGAAGAGAAATTACAACAAGAAGAAAAAAGTACAGGAACAAGATGAAGTAAAAGAAGATGAAGTAGAAGAACTTTGAAGTAGAAGAAGATGAAGTAGAACAAGATGAAGTAGAAGAAGATGAAGTAGAAGAAGATGAAGTAGAAGAAGATGAAGTAGAAGAAGATGAAGTAGAAGAAGATGAAGTAGAACAAGATGAAGTAGAAGTAATAGTAGAAGAAGTAGAAGTTGAAGAAGATGAAGTAATAGAAGTAGAGTGGAAGAAAAGGAAATAGAAGTAGTAGAAGAGGAAGTTGGCGCATCTACAGTTTCGTCCACCGTTGTGACCTCTGTTCTACTTTCGAGGTATTACCTAACTAGGTATTGCAGTGTTAGATATGTTGCGTAAAATTATAGATTTTGGTAAAGGATTAAAATGATTAGAATTAGTTTATAGATTTTTTGAGAGGGGGGGGGGGGAGAACGTTTAGAATAAATAATTTAATTCTCTAAGGCGTGAATCGATATCATTGGTTTTTCAAGGGAAATCCGTGACGTTAATGTAAACTGCGCTATTTATAGCACAACGGTGGACGAAACCTTACTTTTACTGTAGAAGAAGTAGAAGTACAAGAAGTAGAAGAAGATGAATTAGAGGAAGTGGAAGTAGAAGCAGATGAAGTAGAAATAGAAGTAGATGAAGTAGAAGTAGAAGAGCAGGAAGTAGAAGCAGAAGAAGATGAAGCAGAAATAGTAGAGGATAAAGTAGAAGTAGAAAAAAAGAAATTAGAAGTAGAAGAAATTGAAGTAGAATTTGATGAATTTGAAGTAGAAGTAGAATACAAAGATGAAGTAGGAGAAAATGAAGTGGAAGTAGAAGAGGTAGAAGTAGAAGTAGAAGAAGTAGAAGTAGAAGTAGAAGTAGAAGTAGAAGTAGAAGTAGAAGAAGTAGAAATAGAAGTAGAAGTAGAAGTAGAAGAAGTAGAAGTAGAAGTAGAAGTAGAAGTAGAAGAAGTAGAAGAAGTAGAAATAGAAGTAGAAGTAGAAGTAGAAGTAGAAATAGAAGTAGAAGTAGAAGTAGAAGTAGAAGTAGAAGTAGAAGAAGTAGAAGTAGAAGTAGAAGTAGAAGAAGTAGAAGAAGTAGAAGTAGAAGTAGAAGTAGAAGAAGTAGAAGAAGTAGAAGTAGAAGTAGAAGTAGAAGTAGAAGTAGAAGTAGAAGTAGAAGTAGAAGTAGAAGAAGTAGAAGTAGAAGTAGAAGTAGAAGTAGAAGTAGAAGTAGAAGTAGAAGAAGTAGAAGTAGAATACAAAGATGAAGTAGGAGAAAATGAAGTGGAAGTAGAAGAGGTATAAGTAGAAGTAGAAGAAGTAGAAGTAGAAGTAGAAGTAGAAGTAGAAGTAGAAGTAGAAGTAGAAGAAGTAGAAGAAGTAGAAGTAGAAGTAGAAGTAGAAGTAGAAGTAGAAGTAGAAGAAGTAGAAGTAGAAGTAGAAGTAGAAGAAGTAGAAGTAGAAGTAGAAGTAGAAGTAGAAGAAGTAGAAGAAGTAGAAGTAGAAGTAGAAGTAGAAGTAGAAGTAGAAGTAGAAGTAGAAGAAGTAGAAGTAGAAGTAGAAGTAGAAGTAGAAGAAGTAGAAGAAGTAGAAGTAGAAGTAGAAGTAGAAGTAGAAGTAGAAGTAGAAGAAGTAGAAGTAGAAGTAGAAGTAGAAGTAGAAGTAGAAGTAGAAGAAGTAGAAGTAGAAGTAGAAGTAGAAGAAGTAGAAGAAGTAGAAGTAGAAGTAGAAGTAGAAGTAGAAGTAGAAGTAGAAGAAGTAGAAGTAGAAGTAGAAGTAGAAGAAGTAGAAGTAGAAGTAGAAGTAGAAGTAGAAGTAGAAGTAGAAGAAGTAGAAGTAGAAGTAGAAGTAGAAGTAGAAGTAGAAATAGAAGTAGAAGTAGAAGTAGAAGAAGTAGAAGTAGAAGTAGAAGTAGAAGTAGAAGTAGAAGTAGAAGTAGAAGAAATAGAAGTAGAAGTAGAAGTAGAAATAGAAGTAGAAGAAGTAGAAGAAGTAGAAGTAGAAGTAGAAGTAGAAGTAGAAGTAGAAGTAGAAGTAGAAGTAGAAGAAGTAGAAGTAGAAGTAGAAGTAGAAGTAGAAGAAGTAGAAGTAGAAGTAGAAGTAGAAGGAGAAGTAGAAGTAGAAGTAGAAGTAGAAGTAGAAGAAGAAGTAGAAGTAGAAGTAGAAGTAGAAGAAGTAGAAGTAGAAGTAGAAGTAGAAGTAGAAGAAGTAGAAGTAGAAGTAGAAGTAGAAGTAGAAGAAGAAGTAGAAGTAGAAGAAGTAGAAGTAGAAGTAGAAGTAGAAGAAGTAGAAGTAGAAGTAGAAGTAGAAGAAGTAGAAGTAGAAGTAGAAGAAGAAGTAGAAGTAGAAGAAGTAGAAGTAGAAGTAGAAGTAGAAGAAGTAGAAATAGAAGAAGTAGAAGTAGAAGAAGTAGAAGTAGAAGAAGTAGAAGTAGAAGAAGTAGAAGTAGAAGTAGAAGTAGAAGTAGAAGTAGAAGAAGTAGAAGTAGAAGTAGAAGAAGAAGTAGAAGTAGAAGAAGTAGAAGTAGAAGTAGAAGAAGTAGAAGTAGAAGTAGAAGTAGAAGAAGTAGAAATAGAAGAAGTAGAAGTAGAAGAAGTAGAAGTAGAAGAAGTAGAAGTAGAAGAAGTAGAAGAAGTAGAAGAAGTAGAAGTAGTAGTAGAAGTAGAAGTAGAAGTAGAAGAAGTAGAAGAAGTAGAAGAAGTAGAAGTAGAAGTAGAAGAAGTAGAAGTAGAAGTAGAAGTAGAAGTAGAAGAAGTAGAAGTAGAAGTAGAAGTAGAAGTAGAAGTAGAAGAAGTAGAAGTAGAAGTAGAAGTAGAAGTAGAAGTAGAAGTAGAAGAAGAAGTAGAAGTAGAAGTAGAAGTAGAAGAAGTAGAAGTAGAAGTAGAAGTAGAAGTAGAAGTAGAAGTAGAAGAAGTAGAAGTAGAAGTAGAAGTAGAAGAAGAAGTAGAAGTAGAAGTAGAAGTAGAAATGGTAGAAGAAGTAGAAGAAGTAGAAGTAGAAGTAGAAGAAGTAGAAGAAGTAGAAGAAGTAGAAGTAGAAGTAGAAGAAGTAGAAGTAGAAGTAGAAGTAGAAGTAGAAGTAGAAGAAGTAGAAGTAGAAGAAGTAGAAGTAGAAGTAGAAGTAAAGTAGAAGTAGAAGAAGTAGAAGAAGTAGAAGTAGAAGTAGAAGAAGTAGAAGTAGAAGAAGTAGAAGAAGTAGAAGAAGTAGAAGTAGAAGTAGAAGAAGTAGAAGTAGAAGTAGAAGTAGAAGTAGAAGTAGAAGTAGAAGAAGTAGAAGTAGAAGTAGAAGTAGAAGTAGAAGAAGTAGAAGTAGAAGTAGAAGTAGAAGTAGAAGTAGAAGTAGAAGTAGAAGAAGTAGAAGTAGAAGTAGAAGTAGAAGTAGAAGTAGAAGAAGAAGTAGAAGTAGAAGTAGAAGTAGAAGTAGAAGAAGTAGAAGTAGAAGTAGAAGTAGAAGTAGAAGTAGAAGTAGAAGTAGAAGTAGAATAAGTAGAAGTAGAAGTAGAAGTAGAAGTAGAAGAAGAAGTAGAAGTAGAAGTAGAAGTAGAAGTAGAAGTAGAAATGGTAGAAGAAGTAGAAGAAGAAGAAGTAGAAGTAGAAGTAGAAGTAGAAGAAGTAGAAGTAGAAGTAGAAGTAGAAGTAGAAGTAGAAGAAGTAGAAGTAGAAGTAGAAGTAGAAGAAGAAGAAGTAGAAGTAGAAGAAGTAGAAGTAGAAGAAGTAGAAGAAGTAGAAGAAGTAGAAGTAGAAGTAGAAGTAGAAGAAGTAGAAGTAGAAGTAGAAGAAGTAGAAATAGAAGAAGTAGTAGAAGTAGAAGAAGTAGAAGTAGAAGTAGAAGAAGTAGAAGTAGAAGAAGTAGAAGAAGTAGAAGAAGTAGAAGTAGAAGAAGTAGAAGTAGAAGAAGTAGAAGAAGTAGAAGAAATAGAAGAAGTAGAAGAAGTAGAAGTAGAAGAAGTAGAAGAAGTAGAAGAAGTAGAAGTAGAAGAAGTAGAAGAAATAGTAGAAGAAGTAGAAGAAGTAGAAGTAGTAGTAGAAGTAGAAGTAGAAGTAGAAGAAGTAGAAGAAGTAGAAGAAGTAGAAGTAGAAGTAGAAGTAGAAGAAGTAGAAGAAGTAGAAGTAGAAGTAGAAGTAGAAGTAGTAGAAGAAGTAGTAGAAGTAGAAGAAGTAGAAGAAGTAGAAGAAGTAGAAGTAGAAGTAGAAGAAGTAGAAGAAGTAGAAGAAGTAGAAGAAGTAGAAGTAGAAGAAGTAAAAGTGGAAGTAGAAGTAGAAGTAGAAGAAGTAGAAGAAATAGTAGAAGAAGTAGAAGTAGTAGTAGAAGTAGAAGTAGAAGAAGTAGAAGAAGTAGAAGAAGTAGAAGTAGAAGTAGAAGTAGAAGTAGAAGAAGTAGAAGTAGAAGAAGTAGAAGAAATAGTAGAAGAAGTAGAAGTAGTAGTAGAAGTAGAAGTAGAAGTAGAAGAAGTAGAAGAAGAAGAAGTAGAAGTAGAAGAAGTAGAAGAAATAGTAGAAGAAGTAGAAGTAGTAGTAGAAGTAGAAGTAGAAGTAGAAGAAGTAGAAGAAGTAGAAGAAGTAGAAGTAGAAGAAGTAGAAGAAGTAGAAGAAGTAGAAGTAGAAGAAGTAAAAGTAGAAGTAGAAGTAGAAGTAGAAGAAGTAGAAGAAATAGTAGAAGAAGTAGAAGTAGTAGTAGAAGTAGAAGTAGAAGTAGAAGAAGTAAAAGAAGTAGAAGAAGTAGAAGTAGAAGTAGAAGTAGAAGAAGTAGAAGTAGTAGTAGAAGTAGAAGTAGAAGTAGAAGAAGTAGAAGTAGTAGAAGAAGTAGAAGTAGAAGTAGAAGTAGAAGAAGTAGAAGAAGTAGAAGTAGAAGTAGAAGTAGAAGAAGTAGAAGTAGAAGTAGAAGAAGTAGAAGAAGTAGTAGAAGTAGAAGTAGAAGAAGTAGAGGAAGTAGAAGAAGTAGAAGTAGAAGTAGAAGTAGAAGTAGAAGAAGTAGAAGAAGTAGAAGAGGTAGAAGAAGTAGAAGTAGAAGAAGTAAAAGTAGAAGTAGAAGTAGAAGTAGAAGAAGTAGAAGAAATAGTAGAAGAAGTAGAAGTAGTAGTAGAAGTAGAAGTAGAAGTAGAAGAAGTAGAAGAAGTAGAAGAAGTAGAAGTAGAAGTAGAAGTAGAAGTAGAAGAAGTAGAAGAAGTAGAAGTAGAAGTAGAAGTAGAAGAAGTAGAAGAAGTAGAAGAAGTAGAAGAAGTAGAAGAATTAGAAGTAGAAGTAGAAGTAGAAGTAGAAGTAGAAGTAGAAGTAGAAGAAGTAGAAGAAGTAGAAGAAGTAGAAGTAGAAGTAGAAGTAGAAGTAGAAGTAGAAGTAGAAATAGAAGTAGAAGAAGTAGAAGTAGAAGTAGAAGTAGAAGTAGAAGAAGTAGAAGAAGTAGAAGTAGAAGTAGAAGTAGAAGTAGAAGTAGAAGTAGAAGTAGAAATAGTAGAAGAAGTAGAAGAAGTAGAAGTAGAAGTAGAAGAAGTAGAAGAAGTAGAAGAAGTAGAAGTAGAAGTAGAAGTAGAAGTAGAAGAAGTAGAAGTAGAAGTAGTAGAAGAAGTAGAAGAAGTAGAAGAAGTAGAAGTAGAAGTAGAAGTAGAAGTAGAAGAAGTAGAAGAAGTAGAAGTAGAAGTAGAAGTAGAAGTAGAAGTAGAAGTAGAAGTAGAAGTAGAAGTAGAAGTAGAAGAAGTAGAAGTAGAAGTAGAAGTAGAAGAAGTAGAAGAAGTAGAAGTAGAAGTAGAAGTAGAAGTAGAAGTAGAAGAAGTAGAAGTAGAAGTAGAAGTAGAAGAAGTAGAAGTAGAAGTAGAAGTAGAAGTAGAAGAAGTAGAAGAAGTAGAAGTAGAAGTAGAAGTAGAAGTAGAAGTAGAAGTAGAAGTAGAAGTAGAAGAAGTAGAAGTAGAAGTAGAAGTAGAAGTAGAAGAAGTAGAAGAAGTAGAAGTAGAAGTAGAAGTAGAAGTAGAAGTAGAAGTAGAAGTAGAAGTAGAAGAAGTAGAAGTAGAAGTAGAAGTAGAAGTAGAAGTAGAAGTAGAAGTAGAAGTAGAAGAAGTAGAAGAAGTAGAAGTAGAAGTAGAAGTAGAAGTAGAAGTAGAAATAGAAGAACTAGAAGTAGAAGTAGAAGTAGAAGTAGAAGTAGAAGAAGTAGAAGAAGTAGAAGTAGAAGTAGAAGTAGAAGTAGAAGTAGAAGTAGAAGAAGTAGAAGTAGAAGTAGAAGTAGAAGTAGAAGAAGTAGAAGTAGAAGTAGAAGTAGAAGTAGAAGGAGAAGTAGAAGTAGAAGTAGAAGTAGAAGTAGAAGTAGAAGAAGTAGAAGTAGAAGTAGAAGTAGAAGTAGAAGTAGAAGAAGTAGAAGTAGAAGTAGAAGTAGAAGAAGTAGAAGTAGAAGTAGAAGTAGAAGAAGAAGTAGAAGTAGAAGAAGTAGAAGTAGAAGTAGAAGAAGTAGAAGTAGAAGTAGAAGTAGAAGAAGTAGAAGTAGAAGTAGAAGAAGAAGTAGAAGTAGAAGAAGTAGAAGTAGAAGTAGAAGTAGAAGTAGAAGAAGTAGAAATAGAAGAAGTAGAAGTAGAAGAAGTAGAAGTAGAAGAAGTAGAAGTAGAAGAAGTAGAAGTAGAAGAAGTAGAAGTAGAAGTAGAAGTAGAAGTAGAAGTAGAAGAAGTAGAAGTAGAAGTAGAAGAAGAAGTAGAAGTAGAAGTAGAAGTAGAAGAAGTAGAAGTAGAAGTAGAAGTAGAAGAAGTAGAAATAGAAGAAGTAGAAGTAGAAGAAGTAGAAGTAGAAGAAGTAGAAGTAGAAGAAGTAGAAGAAGTAGAAGAAGTAGAAGTAGTAGTAGAAGTAGAAGTAGAAGTAGAAGAAGTAGAAGAAGTAGAAGAAGTAGAAGTAGAAGTAGAAGTAGAAGAAGTAGAAGTAGAAGTAGAAGTAGAAGTAGAAGTAGAAGAAGTAGAAGTAGAAGTAGAAGTAGAAGTAGAAGTAGAAGTAGAAGAAGTAGAAGTAGAAGTAGAAGTAGAAGTAGAAGTAGAAGTAGAAGTAGAAGAAGAAGTAGAAGTAGAAGTAGAAGTAGAAGTAGAAGAAGTAGAAGTAGAAGTAGAAGTAGAAGTAGAAGTAGAAGTAGAAGAAGTAGAAGTAGAAGTAGAAGTAGAAGTAGAAGAAGAAGTAGAAATAGAAGTAGAAGTAGAAGTAGAAATGGTAGAAGAAGTAGAAGAAGTAGAAGTAGAAGTAGAAGTAGAAGTAGAAGTAGAAGAAGTAGAAGAAGTAGAAGTAGAAGAAGTAGAAGAAGTAGAAGAAGTAGAAGTAGAAGAAGTAGAAGAAATAGTAGAAGAAGTAGAAGAAGTAGAAGTAGAAGTAGAAGAAGTAGAAGAAGTAGAAGAAGTAGAAGTAGAAGTAGAAGAAGTAGAAGTAGAAGTAGAAGTAGAAGTAGAAGTAGAAGTAGAAGTAGAAGTAGAAGAAGTAGAAGTAGAAGTAGAAGAAGTAGAAGTAGAAGTAGAAGTAAAGTAGAAGTAGAAGTAGAAGAAGTAGAAGAAGTAGAAGTAGAAGTAGAAGAAGTAGAAGTAGAAGTAGAAGAAGTAGAAGAAGTAGAAGTAGAAGAAGTAGAAGTAGAAGTAGAAGAAGTAGAAGTAGAAGTAGAAGAAGTAGAAGTAGAAGTAGAAGTAGAAGTAGAAGTAGAAGTAGAAGTAGAAGTAGAAGTAGAAGAAGTAGAAGTAGAAGTAGAAGTAGAAGTAGAAGTAGAAGTAGAAGAAGTAGAAGTAGAAGTAGAAGTAGAAGTAGAAGTAGAAGTAGAAGAAGAAGTAGAAGTAGAAGTATAAGTAGAAGTAGAAGAAGTAGAAGTAGAAGTAGAAGTAGAAGTAGAAGTAGAAGTAGAAGAAGTAGAAGTAGAAGTAGAAGTAGAAGTAGAAGAAGAAGTAGAAGTAGAAGTAGAAGTAGAAATGGTAGAAGAAGTAGAAGAAGTAGAAGTAGAAGTAGAAGTAGAAGTAGAAGTAGAAGTAGAAGTAGAAGTAGAAGTAGAAGTAGAAGTAGAAGAAGTAGAAGTAGAAGTAGAAGTAGAAGAAGAAGAAGTAGAAGTAGAAGAAGTAGAAGTAGAAGAAGTAGAAGAAGTAGAAGAAGTAGAAGTAGAAGTAGAAGTAGTAGAAGAAGTAGAAGTAGAAGTAGAAGTAGAAGAAGTAGAAGTAGAAGTAGAAGTAGAAGAAGTAGAAATAGAAGAAGTAGAAGAAGTAGAAGAAGTAGAAGTAGAAGTAGAAGAAGTAGAAGTAGAAGAAGTAGAAGAAGTAGAAGAAGTAGAAGTAGAAGAAGTAGAAGTAGAAGAAGTAGAAGAAGTAGAAGTAGAAGTAGAAGAAGTAGAAGTAGAAGAAGTAGAAGAAGTAGAAGAAGTAGAAGTAGAAGAAGTAGAAGTAGAAGAAGTAGAAGAAGTAGAAGAAATAGAAGAAGTAGAAGAAGTAGAAGAAATAGTAGAAGAAGTAGAAGAAGTAGAAGTAGTAGTAGAAGTAGAAGTAGAAGTAGAAGAAGTAGAAGAAGTAGAAGAAGTAGAAGTAGAAGTAGAAGCAGAAGAAGTAGAAGAAGTAGTAGAAGTAGAAGAAGTAGAAGAAGTAGAAGAAGTAGAAGTAGAAGTAGAAGAAGTAGAAGAAGTAGAAGAAGTAGAAGAAGTAGAAGTAGAAGCAGAAGAGGTAGAAGAAGTAGTAGAAGTAGAAGAAGTAGAAGAAGTAGAAGAAGTAGAAGTAGAAGTAGAAGAAGTAGAAGAAGTAGAAGAAGTAGAAGTAGAAGAAGTAAAAGTGGATGTAGAAGTAGAAGTAGAAGAAGTAGAAGAAATAGTAGAAGAAGTAGAAGTAGTAGTAGAAGTAGAAGTAGAAGAAGTAGAAGAAGTAGAAGAAGTAGAAGTAGAAGTAGAAGTAGAAGAAGTAGAAGTAGAAGAAGTAGAAGAAATAGTAGAAGAAGTAGAAGTAGTAGTAGAAGTAGAAGTAGAAGTAGAAGAAGTAGAAGAAGAAGAAGTAGAAGTAGAAGAAGTAGAAGAAATAGTAGAAGAAGTAGAAGTAGAAGTAGAAGTAGAAGAAGTAGAAGAAGTAGAAGAAGTAGAAGTAGAAGTAGAAGTAGAAGAAGTAGAAGAAGTAGAAGTAGAAGTAGAAGAAGTAGAAGAAGTAGTAGAAGTAGAAGTAGAAGAAGTAGAGGAAGTAGAAGAAGTAGAAGTAGAAGTAGAAGTAGAAGTAGAAGAAGTAGAAGAAGTAGAAGAAGTAGAAGAAGTAGAAGTAGAAGAAGTAAAAGTAGAAGTAGAAGTAGAAGTAGAAGAAGTAGAAGAAATAGTAGAAGAAGTAGAAGTAGTAGTAGAAGTAGAAGTAGAAGTAGAAGTAGAAGAAGTAGAAGAAGTAGAAGAAGTAGAAGTAGAAGTAGAAGTAGAAGTAGAAGTAGAAGTAGAAGAAGTAGAAGAAGTAGAAGAAGTAGAAGTAGAAGTAGAAGTAGAAGAAGTAGAAGAAGTAGAAGAAGTAGAAGAAGTAGAAGAATTAGAAGTAGAAGTAGAAGTAGAAGTAGAAGTAGAAGTAGAAGAAGTAGAAGAAGTAGAAGAAGTAGAAGTAGAAGTAGAAGTAGAAGTAGAAGTAGAAGTAGAAGTAGAAATAGAAGTAGAAGAAGTAGAAGTAGAAGTAGAAGTAGAAGTAGAAGAAGTAGAAGAAGTAGAAGTAGAAGTAGAAGTAGAAGTAGAAGTAGAAGTAGAAGTAGAAATAGTAGAAGAAGTAGAAGAAGTAGAAGTAGAAGTAGAAGTAGAAGAAGTAGAAGAAGTAGAAGAAGTAGAAGTAGAAGTAGAAGTAGAAGTAGAAGAAGTAGAAGTAGAAGTAGTAGAAGAAGTAGAAGAAGTAGAAGAAGTAGAAGTAGAAGTAGAAGTAGAAGTAGAAGTAGAAGTAGAAGAAGTAGAAGTAGAAGTAGAAGTAGAAGTAGAAGAAGTAGAAGAAGTAGAAGTAGAAGTAGAAGTAGAAGTAGAAGTAGAAGTAGAAGTAGAAGTAGAAGTAGAAGAAGTAGAAGTAGAAGTAGAAGTAGAAGTAGAAGTAGAAGTAGAAGAAGTAGAAGTAGAAGTAGAAGTAGAAGTAGAAGAAGTACAAGAAGTAGAAGTAGAAGTAGAAGTAGAAGTAGAATTAGAAGTAGAAGTAGAAGTAGAAGTAGAAGTAGAAGAAGTAGAAGTAGAAGTAGAAGTAGAAGTAGAAGAAGTAGAAGAAGTAGAAGTAGAAGTAGAAGTAGAAGTAGAAGTAGAAGTAGAAGTAGAAGTAGAAGAAGTAGAAGTAGAAGTAGAAGTAGAAGTAGAAGTAGAAGTAGAAGTAGAAGTAGAAGTAGAAGAAGTAGAAGAAGTAGAAGTAGAAGTAGAAGTAGAAGTAGAAGTAGAAGTAGAAGTAGAAGTAGAAGAAGTAGAAGTAGAAGTAGTAGAAGAAGTAGAAGAAGTAGAAGAAGTAGAAGTAGAAGTAGAAGTAGAAGAAGTAGAAGAAGTAGAAGTAGAAGTAGAAGTAGAAGTAGAAGTAGAAGTAGAAGTAGAAGTAGAAGTAGAAGTAGAAGTAGAAGAAGTAGAAGTAGAAGTAGAAGTAGAAGAAGTAGAAGAAGTAGAAGTAGAAGTAGAAGTAGAAGTAGAAGTAGAAGAAGTAGAAGTAGAAGTAGAAGTAGAAGAAGTAGAAGTAGAAGTAGAAGTAGAAGTAGAAGAAGTAGAAGAAGTAGAAGTAGAAGTAGAAGTAGAAGTAGAAGTAGAAGTAGAAGTAGAAGTAGAAGAAGTAGAAGTAGAAGTAGAAGTAGAAGTAGAAGAAGTAGAAGAAGTAGAAGTAGAAGTAGAAGTAGAAGTAGAAGTAGAAGTAGAAGTAGAAGTAGAAGAAGTAGAAGTAGAAGTAGAAGTAGAAGTAGAAGTAGAAGTAGAAGTAGAAGTAGAAGAAGTAGAAGAAGTAGAAGTAGAAGTAGAAGTAGAAGTAGAAGTAGAAGTAGAAATAGAAGAACTAGAAGTAGAAGTAGAAGTAGAAGTAGAAGTAGAAGAAGTAGAAGAAGTAGAAGTAGAAGTAGAAGTAGAAGTAGAAGTAGAAGTAGAAGAAGTAGAAGTAGAAGTAGAAGTAGAAGTAGAAGTAGAAGAAGTAGAAGTAGAAGTAGAAGTAGAAGTAGAAGGAGAAGTAGAAGTAGAAGTAGAAGTAGAAGTAGAAGTAGAAGTAGAAGAAGTAGAAGTAGAAGTAGAAGTAGAAGTAGAAGTAGAAGAAGTAGAAGTAGAAGTAGAAGTAGAAGAAGTAGAAGTAGAAGTAGAAGTAGAAGAAGAAGTAGAAGTAGAAGAAGTAGAAGTAGAAGTAGAAGAAGTAGAAGTAGAAGTAGAAGTAGAAGAAGTAGAAGTAGAAGTAGAAGAAGAAGTAGAAGTAGAAGAAGTAGAAGTAGAAGTAGAAGTAGAAGTAGAAGAAGTAGAAATAGAAGAAGTAGAAGTAGAAGAAGTAGAAGTAGAAGAAGTAGAAGTAGAAGAAGTAGAAGTAGAAGAAGTAGAAGTAGAAGTAGAAGTAGAAGTAGAAGTAGAAGAAGTAGAAGTAGAAGTAGAAGAAGAAGTAGAAGTAGAAGTAGAAGAAGTAGAAGTAGAAGTAGAAGTAGAAGAAGTAGAAATAGAAGAAGTAGAAGTAGAAGAAGTAGAAGTAGAAGAAGTAGAAGTAGAAGAAGTAGAAGAAGTAGAAGAAGTAGAAGTAGTAGTAGAAGTAGAAGTAGAAGTAGAAGAAGTAGAAGAAGTAGAAGAAGTAGAAGTAGAAGTAGAAGTAGAAGAAGTAGAAGTAGAAGTAGAAGTAGAAGTAGAAGTAGAAGAAGTAGAAGTAGAAGTAGAAGTAGAAGTAGAAGTAGAAGTAGAAGAAGTAGAAGTAGAAGTAGAAGTAGAAGTAGAAGTAGAAGTAGAAGAAGAAGTAGAAGTAGAAGTAGAAGTAGAAGTAGAAGAAGTAGAAGTAGAAGTAGAAGTAGAAGTAGAAGTAGAAGAAGTAGAAGTAGAAGTAGAAGTAGAAGTAGAAGAAGAAGTAGAAGTAGAAGTAGAAGTAGAAGTAGAAATGGTAGAAGAAGTAGAAGAAGTAGAAGTAGAAGTAGAAGTAGAAGTAGAAGTAGAAGTAGAAGAAGTAGAAGAAGTAGAAGTAGAAGAAGTAGAAGAAGTAGAAGAAGTAGAAGTAGAAGAAGTAGAAGAAATAGTAGAAGAAGTAGAAGAAGTAGAAGTAGAAGTAGAAGAAGTAGAAGAAGTAGAAGAAGTAGAAGTAGAAGTAGAAGAAGTAGAAGTAGAAGTAGAAGTAGAAGTAGAAGTAGAAGTAGAAGTAGAAGAAGTAGAAGTAGAAGTAGAAGAAGTAGAAGTAGAAGTAGAAGTAAAGTAGAAGTAGAAGTAGAAGAAGTAGAAGAAGTAGAAGTAGAAGTAGAAGAAGTAGAAGTAGAAGTAGAAGAAGTAGAAGTAGAAGAAGTAGAAGTAGAAGTAGAAGAAGTAGAAGTAGAAGTAGAAGAAGTAGAAGTAGAAGTAGAAGTAGAAGTAGTAGAAGTAGAAGTAGAAGTAGAAGTAGAAGAAGTAGAAGTAGAAGTAGAAGTAGAAGTAGAAGTAGAAGTAGAAGAAGTAGAAGTAGAAGTAGAAGTAGAAGTAGAAGTAGAAGTAGAAGAAGAAGTAGAAGTAGAAGTATAAGTAGAAGTAGAAGAAGTAGAAGTAGAAGTAGAAGTAGAAGTAGAAGTAGAAGTAGAAGAAGTAGAAGTAGAAGTAGAAGTAGAAGTAGAAGAAGAAGTAGAAGTAGAAGTAGAAGTAGAAATGGTAGAAGAAGTAGAAGAAGTAGAAGTAGAAGTAGAAGTAGAAGTAGAAGTAGAAGTAGAAGTAGAAGTAGAAGTAGAAGTAGAAGTAGAAGAAGTAGAAGTAGAAGTAGAAGTAGAAGAAGAAGAAGTAGAAGTAGAAGAAGTAGAAGTAGAAGAAGTAGAAGAAGTAGAAGAAGTAGAAGTAGAAGTAGAAGTAGTAGAAGAAGTAGAAGTAGAAGTAGAAGTAGAAGAAGTAGAAGTAGAAGTAGAAGAAGTAGAAATAGAAGAAGTAGAAGAAGTAGAAGAAGTAGAAGTAGAAGTAGAAGAAGTAGAAGTAGAAGAAGTAGAAGAAGTAGAAGAAGTAGAAGTAGAAGAAGTAGAAGTAGAAGAAGTAGAAGAAGTAGAAGTAGAAGTAGAAGAAGTAGAAGTAGAAGAAGTAGAAGAAGTAGAAGAAGTAGAAGTAGAAGAAGTAGAAGTAGAAGAAGTAGAAGAAGTAGAAGAAATAGAAGAAGTAGAAGAAGTAGAAGAAATAGTAGAAGAAGTAGAAGAAGTAGAAGTAGTAGTAGAAGTAGAAGTAGAAGTAGAAGAAGTAGAAGAAGTAGAAGAAGTAGAAGTAGAAGTAGAAGCAGAAGAAGTAGAAGAAGTAGTAGAAGTAGAAGAAGTAGAAGAAGTAGAAGAAGTAGAAGTAGAAGTAGAAGAAGTAGAAGAAGTAGAAGAAGTAGAAGAAGTAGAAGTAGAAGCAGAAGAGGTAGAAGAAGTAGTAGAAGTAGAAGAAGTAGAAGAAGTAGAAGAAGTAGAAGTAGAAGTAGAAGAAGTAGAAGAAGTAGAAGAAGTAGAAGAAGTAGAAGTAGAAGAAGTAAAAGTGGATGTAGAAGTAGAAGTAGAAGAAGTAGAAGAAATAGTAGAAGAAGTAGAAGTAGTAGTAGAAGTAGAAGTAGAAGAAGTAGAAGAAGTAGAAGAAGTAGAAGTAGAAGTAGAAGTAGAAGAAGTAGAAGTAGAAGAAGTAGAAGAAATAGTAGAAGAAGTAGAAGTAGTAGTAGAAGTAGAAGTAGAAGTAGAAGAAGTAGAAGAAGAAGAAGTAGAAGTAGAAGAAGTAGAAGAAATAGTAGAAGAAGTAGAAGTAGAAGTAGAAGTAGAAGAAGTAGAAGAAGTAGAAGAAGTAGAAGTAGAAGTAGAAGTAGAAGAAGTAGAAGAAGTAGAAGTAGAAGTAGAAGAAGTAGAAGAAGTAGTAGAAGTAGAAGTAGAAGAAGTAGAGGAAGTAGAAGAAGTAGAAGTAGAAGTAGAAGTAGAAGTAGAAGAAGTAGAAGAAGTAGAAGAAGTAGAAGAAGTAGAAGTAGAAGAAGTAAAAGTAGAAGTAGAAGTAGAAGTAGAAGAAGTAGAAGAAATAGTAGAAGAAGTAGAAGTAGTAGTAGAAGTAGAAGTAGAAGTAGAAGTAGAAGAAGTAGAAGAAGTAGAAGAAGTAGAAGTAGAAGTAGAAGTAGAAGTAGAAGTAGAAGAAGTAGAAGAAGTAGAAGTAGAAGTAGAAGTAGAAGAAGTAGAAGAAGTAGAAGAAGTAGAAGAAGTAGAAGAATTAGAAGTAGAAGTAGAAGTAGAAGTAGAAGTAGAAGTAGAAGTAGAAGTAGAAGAAGTAGAAGAAGTAGAAGAAGTAGAAGTAGAAGTAGAAGTAGAAGTAGAAGTAGAAGTAGAAGTAGAAATAGAAGTAGAAGAAGTAGAAGTAGAAGTAGAAGTAGAAGTAGAAGAAGTAGAAGAAGTAGAAGTAGAAGTAGAAGTAGAAGTAGAAGTAGAAGTAGAAATAGTAGAAGAAGTAGAAGAAGTAGAAGTAGAAGTAGAAGTAGAAGAAGTAGAAGAAGTAGAAGAAGTAGAAGTAGAAGTAGAAGTAGAAGTAGAAGAAGTAGAAGTAGAAGTAGTAGAAGAAGTAGAAGAAGTAGAAGAAGTAGAAGTAGAAGTAGAAGTAGAAGTAGAAGTAGAAGTAGAAGAAGTAGAAGTAGAAGTAGAAGTAGAAGTAGAAGAAGTAGAAGAAGTAGAAGTAGAAGTAGAAGTAGAAGTAGAAGTAGAAGTAGAAGTAGAAGTAGAAGTAGAAGTAGAAGAAGTAGAAGTAGAAGTAGAAGTAGAAGTAGAAGTAGAAGTAGAAGAAGTAGAAGTAGAAGTAGAAGTAGAAGTAGAAGAAGTACAAGAAGTAGAAGTAGAAGTAGAAGTAGAAGTAGAATTAGAAGTAGAAGTAGAAGTAGAAGTAGAAGTAGAAGAAGTAGAAGTAGAAGTAGAAGTAGAAGTAGAAGAAGTAGAAGAAGTAGAAGTAGAAGTAGAAGTAGAAGTAGAAGTAGAAGTAGAAGTAGAAGTAGAAGAAGTAGAAGTAGAAGTAGAAGTAGAAGTAGAAGTAGAAGTAGAAGTAGAAGTAGAAGAAGTAGAAGAAGTAGAAGTAGAAGTAGAAGTAGAAGTAGAAGTAGAAGTAGAAGAAATAGAAGTAGAAGTAGAAGTAGAAGTAGAAGTAGAAGAAGTAGAAGAAGTAGAAGTAGAAGTAGAAGTAGAAGTAGAAGTAGAAGTAGAAGTAGAAGTAGAAGTAGAAGAAGTAGAAGTAGAAGTAGAAGTAGAAGTAGAAGTAGAAGAAGTAGAAGAAGAAGAAGTAGAAGTAGAAGTAGAAGTAGAAGTAGAAGTAGAAGTAGAAGTAGAAGTAGAAGAAGTAGAAGAAGTAGAAGAAGTAGAAGAAGTAGAAGTAGAAGTAAAAGTAAAAGTAGAAGTAGAAGAAGTAGAAGAAGTAGAAGAAGTAGAAGAAGTAGAAGTAGAAGTAGAAGTAGAAGTAGAAGTAGAAGAAGAAGTAGAAGTAGAAGAAGTAGAAGTAGAAGAAGTAGAAGTAGAAGTAGAAGTAGAAGTAGAAGTAGAAGAAGTAGAAGAAGTAGAAGTAGAAGTAGAAGTAGAAGTAGAAGAAGTAGAAGAAGTAGAAGTAGAAGTAGAAGTAGAAGTAGAAGTAGAAGTAGAAGTAGAAGAAGTAGAAGAAGTAGAAGTAGAAGAAGTAGAAGTAGAAGTAGAAGTAGAAGAAGAAGTAGAAGTAGAAGAATTAGAAGTAGAAGAAGAAAAAGTAGAAATAGTAGAAGAAGTAGAAGACGTAGAAGAAGTAGAAGTAGAAGTAGAAGTAGTAGAAGAAGTAGAAGTAGAAGTAGAAGTAGTAGAAGAAGTAGAAGTAGAAGTAGAAGTAGAAGTAGTAGAAGAAGTAGAAGTAGAAGTAGTAGAAGCAGTAGAAGTAGAAGTAGTAGAAGTAGTAGAAGTAGAAGAAGTAGAAGTAGAAGTAGTAGAAGTAGAGTAGAAGAAATAGAAGTAGAAGAAGAGAAAGTAGAAGTAGAGTAGAAGAAGTAGAAGTAGAAGTAGAAGAAGTAGAAGTAGAAGAAGTAGAAGTAGAAGTAGAAGAAGTAGAAGTAGAAGTAGAAGAAGTAGAAGTAGAAGTAGAAGTAGAAGTAGTAGAAGTAGAAGTAGAAGTAGAAGTAGAAGTAGAAGAAGTAGAAGAAGTAGAAGTAGAAGAAGTAGAAGAAGTAGAAGAAGTAGAAGTAGAAGAAGTAGAAGAAATAGTAGAAGAAGTAGAAGAAGTAGAAGTAGAAGTAGAAGAAGTAGAAGAAGTAGAAGAAGTAGAAGTAGAAGTAGAAGAAGTAGAAGTAGAAGTAGAAGTAGAAGTAGAAGTAGAAGTAGAAGTAGAAGTAGAAGAAGTAGAAGTAGAAGTAGAAGAAGTAGAAGTAGAAGTAGAAGTAAAGTAGAAGTAGAAGTAGAAGAAGTAGAAGAAGTAGAAGTAGAAGTAGAAGAAGTAGAAGTAGAAGTAGAAGAAGTAGAAGTAGAAGAAGTAGAAGTAGAAGTAGAAGAAGTAGAAGTAGAAGTAGAAGAAGTAGAAGTAGAAGTAGAAGTAGAAGTAGTAGAAGTAGAAGTAGAAGTAGAAGTAGAAGAAGTAGAAGTAGAAGTAGAAGTAGAAGTAGAAGTAGAAGTAGAAGAAGTAGAAGTAGAAGTAGAAGTAGAAGTAGAAGTAGAAGTAGAAGAAGAAGTAGAAGTAGAAGTATAAGTAGAAGTAGAAGAAGTAGAAGTAGAAGTAGAAGTAGAAGTAGAAGTAGAAGTAGAAGAAGTAGAAGTAGAAGTAGAAGTAGAAGTAGAAGAAGAAGTAGAAGTAGAAGTAGAAGTAGAAATGGTAGAAGAAGTAGAAGAAGTAGAAGTAGAAGTAGAAGTAGAAGTAGAAGTAGAAGTAGAAGTAGAAGTAGAAGTAGAAGTAGAAGTAGAAGAAGTAGAAGTAGAAGTAGAAGTAGAAGAAGAAGAAGTAGAAGTAGAAGAAGTAGAAGTAGAAGAAGTAGAAGAAGTAGAAGAAGTAGAAGTAGAAGTAGAAGTAGTAGAAGAAGTAGAAGTAGAAGTAGAAGTAGAAGAAGTAGAAGTAGAAGTAGAAGAAGTAGAAATAGAAGAAGTAGAAGAAGTAGAAGAAGTAGAAGTAGAAGTAGAAGAAGTAGAAGTAGAAGAAGTAGAAGAAGTAGAAGAAGTAGAAGTAGAAGAAGTAGAAGTAGAAGAAGTAGAAGAAGTAGAAGTAGAAGTAGAAGAAGTAGAAGTAGAAGAAGTAGAAGAAGTAGAAGAAGTAGAAGTAGAAGAAGTAGAAGTAGAAGAAGTAGAAGAAGTAGAAGAAATAGAAGAAGTAGAAGAAGTAGAAGAAATAGTAGAAGAAGTAGAAGAAGTAGAAGTAGTAGTAGAAGTAGAAGTAGAAGTAGAAGAAGTAGAAGAAGTAGAAGAAGTAGAAGTAGAAGTAGAAGCAGAAGAAGTAGAAGAAGTAGTAGAAGTAGAAGAAGTAGAAGAAGTAGAAGAAGTAGAAGTAGAAGTAGAAGAAGTAGAAGAAGTAGAAGAAGTAGAAGAAGTAGAAGTAGAAGCAGAAGAGGTAGAAGAAGTAGTAGAAGTAGAAGAAGTAGAAGAAGTAGAAGAAGTAGAAGTAGAAGTAGAAGAAGTAGAAGAAGTAGAAGAAGTAGAAGAAGTAGAAGTAGAAGAAGTAAAAGTGGATGTAGAAGTAGAAGTAGAAGAAGTAGAAGAAATAGTAGAAGAAGTAGAAGTAGTAGTAGAAGTAGAAGTAGAAGAAGTAGAAGAAGTAGAAGAAGTAGAAGTAGAAGTAGAAGTAGAAGAAGTAGAAGTAGAAGAAGTAGAAGAAATAGTAGAAGAAGTAGAAGTAGTAGTAGAAGTAGAAGTAGAAGTAGAAGAAGTAGAAGAAGAAGAAGTAGAAGTAGAAGAAGTAGAAGAAATAGTAGAAGAAGTAGAAGTAGAAGTAGAAGTAGAAGAAGTAGAAGAAGTAGAAGAAGTAGAAGTAGAAGTAGAAGTAGAAGAAGTAGAAGAAGTAGAAGTAGAAGTAGAAGAAGTAGAAGAAGTAGTAGAAGTAGAAGTAGAAGAAGTAGAGGAAGTAGAAGAAGTAGAAGTAGAAGTAGAAGTAGAAGTAGAAGAAGTAGAAGAAGTAGAAGAAGTAGAAGAAGTAGAAGTAGAAGAAGTAAAAGTAGAAGTAGAAGTAGAAGTAGAAGAAGTAGAAGAAATAGTAGAAGAAGTAGAAGTAGTAGTAGAAGTAGAAGTAGAAGTAGAAGTAGAAGAAGTAGAAGAAGTAGAAGAAGTAGAAGTAGAAGTAGAAGTAGAAGTAGAAGTAGAAGAAGTAGAAGAAGTAGAAGTAGAAGTAGAAGTAGAAGAAGTAGAAGAAGTAGAAGAAGTAGAAGAAGTAGAAGAATTAGAAGTAGAAGTAGAAGTAGAAGTAGAAGTAGAAGTAGAAGTAGAAGAAGTAGAAGAAGTAGAAGAAGTAGAAGTAGAAGTAGAAGTAGAAGTAGAAGTAGAAGTAGAAGTAGAAATAGAAGTAGAAGAAGTAGAAGTAGAAGTAGAAGTAGAAGTAGAAGAAGTAGAAGAAGTAGAAGTAGAAGTAGAAGTAGAAGTAGAAGTAGAAGTAGAAGTAGAAATAGTAGAAGAAGTAGAAGAAGTAGAAGTAGAAGTAGAAGTAGAAGAAGTAGAAGAAGTAGAAGAAGTAGAAGTAGAAGTAGAAGTAGAAGTAGAAGAAGTAGAAGTAGAAGTAGTAGAAGAAGTAGAAGAAGTAGAAGAAGTAGAAGTAGAAGTAGAAGTAGAAGTAGAAGTAGAAGTAGAAGAAGTAGAAGTAGAAGTAGAAGTAGAAGTAGAAGAAGTAGAAGAAGTAGAAGTAGAAGTAGAAGTAGAAGTAGAAGTAGAAGTAGAAGTAGAAGTAGAAGTAGAAGTAGAAGTAGAAGAAGTAGAAGTAGAAGTAGAAGTAGAAGTAGAAGTAGAAGTAGAAGAAGTAGAAGTAGAAGTAGAAGTAGAAGTAGAAGAAGTACAAGAAGTAGAAGTAGAAGTAGAAGTAGAAGTAGAATTAGAAGTAGAAGTAGAAGTAGAAGTAGAAGTAGAAGAAGTAGAAGTAGAAGTAGAAGTAGAAGTAGAAGAAGTAGAAGAAGTAGAAGTAGAAGTAGAAGTAGAAGTAGAAGTAGAAGTAGAAGTAGAAGTAGAAGAAGTAGAAGTAGAAGTAGAAGTAGAAGTAGAAGTAGAAGTAGAAGTAGAAGTAGAAGAAGTAGAAGAAGTAGAAGTAGAAGTAGAAGTAGAAGTAGAAGTAGAAGTAGAAGAAATAGAAGTAGAAGTAGAAGTAGAAGTAGAAGTAGAAGAAGTAGAAGAAGTAGAAGTAGAAGTAGAAGTAGAAGTAGAAGTAGAAGTAGAAGTAGAAGTAGAAGTAGAAGAAGTAGAAGTAGAAGTAGAAGTAGAAGTAGAAGTAGAAGAAGTAGAAGAAGAAGAAGTAGAAGTAGAAGTAGAAGTAGAAGTAGAAGTAGAAGTAGAAGTAGAAGTAGAAGAAGTAGAAGAAGTAGAAGAAGTAGAAGAAGTAGAAGTAGAAGTAAAAGTAAAAGTAGAAGTAGAAGAAGTAGAAGAAGTAGAAGAAGTAGAAGAAGTAGAAGTAGAAGTAGAAGTAGAAGTAGAAGTAGAAGAAGAAGTAGAAGTAGAAGAAGTAGAAGTAGAAGAAGTAGAAGTAGAAGTAGAAGTAGAAGTAGAAGTAGAAGAAGTAGAAGAAGTAGAAGTAGAAGTAGAAGTAGAAGTAGAAGAAGTAGAAGAAGTAGAAGTAGAAGTAGAAGTAGAAGTAGAAGTAGAAGTAGAAGTAGAAGAAGTAGAAGAAGTAGAAGTAGAAGAAGTAGAAGTAGAAGTAGAAGTAGAAGAAGAAGTAGAAGTAGAAGAATTAGAAGTAGAAGAAGAAAAAGTAGAAATAGTAGAAGAAGTAGAAGACGTAGAAGAAGTAGAAGTAGAAGTAGAAGTAGTAGAAGAAGTAGAAGTAGAAGTAGAAGTAGTAGAAGAAGTAGAAGTAGAAGTAGAAGTAGAAGTAGTAGAAGAAGTAGAAGTAGAAGTAGTAGAAGCAGTAGAAGTAGAAGTAGTAGAAGTAGTAGAAGTAGAAGAAGTAGAAGTAGAAGTAGTAGAAGTAGAGTAGAAGAAATAGAAGTAGAAGAAGAGAAAGTAGAAGTAGAGTAGAAGAAGTAGAAGTAGTAGAAGAAGTAGAAGTAGAAGTAGTAGAAGAAGTAGAAGTAGTAGAAGAAGTAGAAGTAGAAGTAGTAGAAGAAGTAGAAGTAGTAGAATAAGTAGAAGTAGTAGAAGAAGTAGAAGTAGTAGAAGAAGTAGAAGTAGTAGAAGAAGTAGAAGTAGTAGAAGAAGTAGAAGTAGAAGTAGTAGAAGAAGTAGAAGTAGTAGAAAAAGTAGAAGTAGTAGAAGAAGTAGAAGTAGTAGAAGAAGTAGAAGTAGTAGAAGAAGTAGAAGTAGTAGAAGAAGTAGAAGTAGTAGAAGAATTAGAAGTAGTAGAAGAAGTAGAAGTAGAAGTAGCAGAAGAAGTAGAAGTAGTAGAAGAAGTAGAAGTAGTAGAAGAAGTAGAAGTAGTAGAAGTAGTAGAAGTAGTAGAAGTAGAAGTAGTAGAAGTAGAGTAGAAGAAATAAAGTAGAAGAAGAGAAAGTAGAAGTAGAGTAGAAGAAGTAGAAGTAGTAGAAGAAGTAGAAGTAGAGTAGAAGAAGTAGAAGTAGTAGAAGAAGTAGAAGTAGTAGAAGAAGTAGAAGTAGAGTAGAAGAAGTAGAAGTAGTAGAAGAAGTAGAAGTAGAAGAAGTAGAAGTAGTAGAAGAAGCAGAAGTAGAAGTAGAAGAAGTAGAAGTAGATGAAGAGAAAGTAGAAGTAGAAGTAGAAGTAGAAGTAGAAGACGATGAAGAAGAAAAAGAGGAAGTAGAAAAAGAGGAAGTAGAACTAGAAGAGGAGGTAGAAGACGATGAAGTAGAATTTCATGAATTAGAAGTAGAATACAAAGAAAAAGTAGAAGAAGAAGAAGTAGATGAAGTAAAGTAAAAGAAGTAGAAGCATAAGAAGATAAAGTAGTAGAAGAGGAAGTAGAAGTTGAAGATGATGAAGTAGAGAAAGTAGTAGAACAAGTAGAATTAGAAGAGGAGGAAGTAGAAGTAGACAAAGATGAAGTAGAAGTAGTAGATAAAGAAGTAGAAGTGGAAGAAAAGGAAGTGGAAGTAGAAGACTAAGTAGATGTAGAAGAAGATGAAGAAGTAGTAGTAAAAGTAGAGAAATGAGAAGAAGATAAATTAGAAGTAACAAAAAAAGAGAAAGTAACCCATAACATTTATTAATGCCGTAGGGGTGTGAGATGTTAGCGATCTCACATTTCATATGAGGCGAATGAGGGCGGTAGCCATCTCCTCTCCCTCGCTGCCTTTCCTTCCCGGATTAATGAGGTACCAATGTAAGGCGGGGTCGACCTGGGAGCCGTTGCGATCTGAAAAACATTTCCGCCTCAACTGGGAATGACTCATGATCACTAATATACGAATCCAAGTGCTAACCACTGCGCCACGCGGCTCCCAAATTAGAAGTAGAAGACGATGAAGACGAAAAAAGAGGAAGTAAAACTAGAAAAGGGGGTAGAAGAGGAAGAAGTAGAATTTAATTAATTAGAAGTAGAAGTAGAACACGAAGAAAAAGTAGAAGAAGAGGAAGTAGAAGAAGTAGAAGTAGGGGAAGAGGAAGTAGAAGAACATCACGTAGAAGAAGAAGTAGAGAAAGATGAAGTAGAAGAAGTAGATAAATTAGACTTAGAATAAGAGGAAGTAGAAGAAGTAGAAGAGGATGAAGTAGAAGAAGAAGACGTAAGAGAACATGAAGTAGAGCGAAGTAGAAGTAGAAGAGGAAGTCAAAGTAGGAGAAGAGGAAATAAAATAAGAATAAGTAGAAGAAGCTAAGTGAAAGAAGAAGAAAAGGAAGTAGAAGTGGAAGACGATGAAGCAAAAGAAGAAGAAACGGATGTAGAAGTAGAAGAAGATGAAGGAAAAAGAAGAGCAATAGGAAGTAGAAGTAGATGAAGTGAAAGAAGAAGAAAAGGAAGTAGAAGTATAAGAAGATGTAGTAAAAGAAGAAGAAAAGGAAGTAGAAGTAGAACAAGTAGAAGAAAATGAAGTAAAAGAAGAAGAAAAGGAAGTAGAAGTATAAGAAGATATAGTAAAAGAAGAAGAAAAGGAAGTAGAAGTAGAACAAGTAGAAGAAAATTAAGTAAAAGAAGAAGAAAAGGAAGTAGAAGTAGAACAAGTAGAAGAAAATTAAGTAAAAGAAGAAGAAAAGGAAGTAAATAGAAGTTGAAGAAGATGAAGTAAAACTAGAAAAAGAGGAAACAGCAGTAGAAATTAAAGATTAAGATGAATTAGAAAAAGGTAAAGTAGAAGGAAGTAGAAGAAGAACAAGAAGATGAAGTAAAAAGAAGAGGAAGTAGAAGTAGAAGATGAAGTAGAAGATGAAGTAAAAGTATAAAGAAGATAAAGTAGAGAAAAAAGAAATAGAAGAAGTACAAGAAGCTGAAGTAGAAGAAGATGAAGTACAAGAAGATGAAGTACAAGAAGATGAAGTACAAGAAGATGAAGTAGAAGATAAACAAGAAGATGAAATAGAAGAAGATGAAGTAGAAGATAAACAAGAAGATGAAATAGAAGAAGATGAAGTAGAAGATAAACAAGAAGATGAAATAGAAGAAGATGAAGTAGAAGATAAACAAGAAGATGAAATAGAAGAAGATTAAGTAGAAGATAAACAAGAAGATGAAATAGAAGAAGATGAAGTAAAAGTAGAAGAAGATGAAGTAGAAGATAAACAAGAAGATGAAGTAGAAGATAAACAAGAAGATGAAGTAGAAGATAGACAAGAAGATGAAATAGAAGAAGATGAAGTAGAAGATAAACAAGAACATGAAGTAGAAGATAAATAGGAAGATTAAATAGAAGATAAACAAGAAGATGAAGTAGAAGATAAACAAGAAGATGATGTAGAAGATAAACAAGAAGATGAAATAGAAGAAGATGAAGTAAAAGATAAACAAGAAGATGAAATAGAAGAAGATGAAGTAGAAGATAAACAAGAAGATGACGTAGAAGATAAATAGGAAGATGAAATAGAAGATAAACAAGAAGATGAAGTAGAAGATAAACAAGAAGATGAAGTAGAAGATAAACAAGAAGATGAAATAGAAGAAGATGAAGTAGAAGATAAACAAGAAGATGAAGTAGAAGATAAATAGGAAGATGAAATAGAAGATAAACAAGAAGATGAAGTAGAAGATAAACAAGAAGATGAAGTAGAAGATAAACAAGAAGATGAAGTAGAAGATAAACAAGAAGATGAAATAGAAGAAGATGAAGTAGAAGATAAACAAGAAGATGAAGTAGAAGATAAATAGGAAGATGAAATAGAAGATAAACAAGAAGATGAAGTAGAAGATAAACAAGAAGATGAAGTAGAAGATAAACAAGAAGATGAAGTAGAAGATAAACAAGAAGATGAAATAGAAGAAGATGAAGTAGAAGATAAACAAGAAGATGAAGTAGAAGATAAATAGGAAGATGAAGTAGAAGATAAACAAGAAGATGAAGTAGAAGATAAACAAGAAGATGAAGTAGAAGATAAACAAGAAGATGAAGTAGAAGATAAACAAGAAGATGAAGTAAAATTAGAAGAAGATGAAGTAAAAGTAGAAGACGATGAAGTAGAAGATATACAAGAAGATGAAATAGAAGAAGATGAAGTAGAAGATAAACAAGAAGATGAAGTAGACGATAAACAAGAAGATGAAGTAGAAGATAAACAAGAAGATGAAGTAGAAGATAAACAAGACGATGAAGTAGAAGATAAACAAGAAGATGAAATAGAAGAAAATGAAGTAGAAGATAAACAAGAAGATGAAATAGTAGAAAATGAAGTAGAAGATAAACAAGAAGATGAAATAGAAGAAGATGAAATAGAAGATGAAGTAGAAGAAAATGAAGTAGAAGATGAAGTAGAAGAAAATGAAGTAGAAGATGAAGTAGAAGAAAGTGAAGTAGAAGATAAACAAGAAGATGAAGTAGAAGAAGATGAAGTAGAAGATGAAGTAGAAGAAAAATTAGAAGATGAAGTGGAAGTAAAAAAAGTAGAAGACCATGAAGTACAAGTAGAAGAAGAAGTATAAGCAGAAGAATATGAAGTAGAAGAATAAGAAAATGAATTAGAAGAAGAAAAGAAATGCGAGAACAAGAAGATGAAGTAGAAGAAGATGAAGTAGAAGATGAAGTAGAAGAAAAATTAGAAGATGAAGTAGATGAATAAGAAAATGAATTAGAAGAAGAAAAGAAATGTGAGAACAAGAAGATGAAGACGAAGAAGTAAAAGAATAAGAAAATTAAGGAGAAGAGGAGGTAAATGAAGATGAAGTACAAGTAAAAGAGAAGAAAATACAAGATGAAGAACAATAAGATGAAGAGAAAGATAAAGTAAAAGAAGATGAAAAACAAAAAAAGAGGAAGATAAAATAAAGGAAGAGGAACAACAAGAAGATGAAATAAAAGAAGAAGAGGAGGCGAAAGAGAAGGAAGTACAAGAAGAAGAGGAAGTAGAAGACTAGAAAGTATGAGAAAATAAGTACAAATAGAAGAGAGATGAAGTAAAAAAATGAAGTGCAAAGGAATAAGTAAAAGAAGAGTTTTTTACACGAAGAAGAAGCAGGAGAAGAGGAAGTAAATGAGAAGGAAGTAAAAGAAGAGAAAGTAAAAGAAGCAGGAGAAGAGGAAGTAAAGGACCAGGAAGTATACTGAGAGGAAGAAGAAACGGAAGAAAAAGAGGAAAAAGAAAAAAAGGAGAAGGGAGAAGAAAAAGAAGAGGCAGTGGCAGAAGAGAAAATAGATAAAACGAAAAAGAAAGTAGAGAAAGAGAAAGTAGTGGAAGATGAAGTAGAAGAAGAGCACGAGAAAGAAGAAGAAAAGGAAGAAAAGAAAAAGGAGAACAAGAAGTTAATTTTTAAAATAGCCAGGATTCTAGGAAGAAAATATTTACCAAGTCCTTTTTCTAAAATAGCTCTGAGTGCTGATCTGATACAGCGTCACTTAATTTGCCTGATGCAATTGATTATTTGTTTCTCTGCGTGTACTTTGAGCTACCAGCCAATGAAAATCACGGGGTAAAGTCGAAAGTACCGAAATAGGTAACGCTGCATGAGATAAGAATGTAAACTATGCCCGAAAGGCATATGCTTTCTGTGATCATTGGTTCAAATCGGGAAATTCCGGTTTTGTTTTTGTTTTTTTAGTAGCAACCGCCCTCTTTATGTGACTCGTTCTGAGTCCATATGTATGAAACAGTCTATAGCTAAGTTGACTTGTTTCTAGAGGTCTGTGAACATTCAGTGCGGAGAGGAAAGTACAAGTGCCGCCCCTTTGTATGACGTTCGTGCTACGTTGATGTATACCTAGAAGTTTGTGCACTAGTCCGGAATTTTGTGGTTATGGAAAAGACAAGCAGTATCTGGAAAGAAGCGGACAAGCAGGACATGCGAGGGCTGGAGAGAAACAGGGCAAAACAAGTAGAAACGGAGATATGGTGAAGTTTTGCCAAGAAGTAAGACATACCAGACAGAGACAAAGACAGATGTCGTTTTCATAAAAAATTCCTTCTCAGATAAAAAAGGAAGAAGACAAACAACAAATGTAACATATAAAAACACATATAATGGAAAAAATTCCGCCGAAGACGGATGTGTCGGGCCATTGGCGCAAATAAAACGGTGACACAACGCATTTCCATTCTCTGGACTACATCCTGCTGGAATCTAGTAGGACCATGGTCATGCTACAAGAAAGAATCAGCAGGAGTTTAAGAATGAACGCTGAAGAAGTAGAAAAAATGATAGCAAAAGAAGAGATAAAGGCGAGGAAAAGTTAAGTAGTATGAATAAATGTTGAAAAAGAGATGAGAATGGTAGAAAGAAGAGAATAAGAAAAGAGAAGAAGGAATAAATTGTTATTGTTTTTTTTTTTTTTCTAGTTTTCTACTCTTGTCAACTCTTTCAAAATGTATTTACTCCACTTACTAGCAGTGTCCTTTTTTTGTTCCTATCATTTTCTTATATGTGTGTTTCTATATTACATTTGATCTGTATCTTCTGTCGTTTATGCCGATGAAGACATTTTGGTCGCCAATTGTCTGTCTTTGTCTCCATTTTGTTCTTAAATCCCTCTGCAAGACCCTTTCAACCAAAGACCGTTGTCTACGTTGGTTATATGAGACCTTTTTTTTTTGCCTTGTTCGCTAGTTAGTTTAGTTTATATATAATATATTGGCAACATTGTAACAGGTCTCAGTTTGTACTTTCTATCTGGTCAACCTGCACTGACTAGGAAATTGAACCGAAACCATCGATGATATAAGACCTATTTATTAATTAGAAAACAATCTTCTAAAATGACTCATTTGACACTTCCAGTTGTTTTCATTGTCTGTCTACATAAAATATACACAAAGTGACCAATCAATTTCGCATGAAAAAGTCAAATGAGTATTTTTTAGAAGACTGTATTTCACATAGCTGACTGTCGTCCAATAGTTGGTAAAACACTAAGCTACAATACTTATTTATAACTTATCCATACATAATTATATATTCTTAAATTATTCACCATGTCCACTCATTTCTGTTGTTTTCATCCTGTATTATTTATATAACTACCACTGGAGTTGTCAACACGACTTTGTTATAAATGGTGGTTGACGTGGGGAAGAGGAGAAAGAAGGGAGTTGTTCCTGAATTATGTCAAAAATGTGGGGAGAGGGGGGGTGTCTGAAAAAAATTAATTGGACCGTTGTTAACAAGGGGAAGGGGCGAGGGATTGACAAAAGTTGCCGTCAACAAAACCATTTTTTATCATAAATTAAATTGTTTGAGTGAAAAATGGTTTCTAAAAATCACGTAGCTTTAAAAAAATATTTTATCTAGTACAAAATTTCTCTAAGGGTTGGGGGTTGGTGGTTAACTATTTTTTGGACATAATTTAGCGGGTGTAGTGTCCTTTAGTTCTTCACAGTTATTGACAAGAGGGGAGGGAACCATATACTGGTAAACAATTGTGACGTAATTTATAGCTCACCCCCTCTTGGATGCTTACAATATTTTCTTTACGATAACTTTTTTTTAAACTAGATAAAAAGTTGTTCTGTTCCTTAACCATGAACATTTTGTTAAAGAAAGAAAACACCAATATTTTCAGTAATTATATATCGCATCGGGAGTGTGATTTACCTTACGCATTTTTATAAAATATGTCTCGTAGTGCTAAATGTAGTCATTCATTTTCCTAAAACGGTGGAAGCGGGGGGGGGGGGGGGGAGGTTCAGGGTTCAAACCCACCCCTTCCCCAAGTGTCTAGTGACTTGAATGCGATCAAGTGCACACATTCAATTGTAATCATATGTACTCGCTGACACAACCACTAGCAACAATACATCCTGCTTGCATTCCATTTCTAAGTGTAAACAACGTTGGCGCGAATAAAAGGACATCTCGACCTACCTAGAACAACAGCCGTCTCGCCTCGTACTTTAAAGTGAGTGAGGAGACACACGGTCTGACCAACCAATGTGAACATGTCTCAAGTGTTAAAATACTATAAGGGATAGGCATATGCGCTAAACACATTCCCGATTAGTGGTACTGAAGATGTAATGTAGATCAAAGAAAGAACACAACGAAATGGCAGGTTGTAATTTGCCATTGTTTCTGATTTGATGCACTGTGATCTAGATTCCTCCATCGCTGTAGATCGATTCAGTCTGGCCTAGGCGGAACCCGGTGAGTGATGATACAGGAGATTTATTCCTGACCTCAAATTGCGCAAAATTATATCATACGCAAAAATAATTTGTGAAGAAACTCTCGCATGCACACAATCTTACCGTGTTTTGTGAGGAAGATGTTTTGATAAATATGCACGAACGAATCCTTGCAAAGAATTAAAAAAATTCCGTCTAGTTTTGCGATGAGATCGGTGTAAAACGTAGTAATGGAGATAGTAGAAACGTCTGTGTCAAAACAGGACACGAGAGAGGTTGGCTAGCGATTGCGCGGTAGTGCTCGCTAACACCCGAGTCTAACGAGAGAGAAGAAAACCTCGCTGTCAGTTGTGCACGCGGCGGTTCGGGTGTAAGTTATAGTGCACAACGATAATTATGTTCGCAAGATTACTAGTGGTTTTATCTGCATCAAAAAAGTGAAAGCATTTATTGCAATTTGACGAATCATCAAAAACACATACATCAACGTTTCGACTAAAGTGCTTTTATAATGCATATAACACAAAATACATTATTCCATATATTGACATATCTTCGTTCATGGATATTTTGCTATCCGTCTAATCACACTAACATAATAGAACCACAACCGACTCGAATGCACATAAATAGCTTAATAGAAACATCATAAAGAGAAACGGTGATGAAGACTACTGAAGATGGTTATTCGTATGTTTGTGTCTGAACACACGTCTGCTATGGTACATTAAAGAGCAGACAGACTTTCCAGTGTCGCCGCAATGCAGGACCGTAAATATGATTACTTTAGGAAAGGGGGATTTTACTTAAACAAATGAAAAAATTAAAAATAAACCAGCAAAAAATAAATAATCAAAAGCAATAATCCGTTTTTGTGTGTAAATGTCAGAATGAAGATTATTTTGTGAAAAATCGTCAAGGGAGCAGTTTATAGCAAACTTTTAGCAAAGTTTCTAATACTACACGTCATGTTCAGATTTGCTAAGTGGAAGGGAGGAGCTGAACACACCCCCCTCCCATCTGCGGGCCTACCACATCGGTAAATGGTAGTGTGATGAACCATACTGATATTTTGAATGTACTGTTAGACCAGTTGGAGGATGCAGGTATTGTTTTTTCATTGGCTGGGTAATACACATGCATAAACAGGAAACAAACATTCCGAAACGAAATATAACTGATGGATCTCATTTGTCTTATTTGTCAAACTAACTTCAGTGCACTCTGCAATCAGACATCATAGAGGACACGTACTTATCTGGCTTGGTCTGTGTGCATACTGGTATTTACAAACAAGAGACATTTTAGAATTTAACCCGTTGATTGAAGTTATTACTCAACATACACACGGATGAGTCAGCTACTACCTGCTTACTGGCATAATGAATAAGAGATCGGAACATCTATTACTAACTAAGAAACATGAAGAAACATTTATCAACGCGCCCGTGTGTTGCCGGGGCCCGAAAGGGGAGCAAAGAATAGCAACACTGTTTACCTTCCAGGCGTGTCGTAAAAGGCAACTAAGGAGGTTATGGGATGTAATTGGCTGTCTCATTCCATATAGGGTCAGTGACCCAAAGCCATGCTGAAGTCAGATGTGTCAGACCGAAAGGCGCAGATATCGCAGCAATGCTGTAAACCATGACACAACGCATTCCGTTCTCCGGACTACATCCTGCTAATCTGCAGGAGTTTGAGAACGAACACAGAAGAAGAAGAAGATTTACCAACGTTACCAACGAACTGGCACATAATGCAGGTGAGATAGGAATTGTGAAGATAGGTAGACGATCGCATCATGATACAAAAATTGGTACCATATCCTAATCAGGTCACAACCATCAAACCAGCATTTGTTGACTGTAGTGATTCTCTAGGAAATATACATAAGTTCAGTAGTTTGCCATTGCTTTCTGATCGGTCCGGATGTACAATTGCCTGTAGTGGGATTCGAACCCAGTACATTGGCGGTCACAGACGCGCACTGTGCAAGCAGCTATAGCCGAATATTACTTAAGATATATATGTATAATTGAATGAATGTCACACAAATTGGCACTCAAAATATCATATTTAATTTTTCAATAAATGTTTTCCCCTCAGAAATCAAGATATATATATATGATTATTACGTAGATGCCTGTGTAAAACAGCAAAATTTCATCACAGATGTTATCAGAAAACGTCGTTGGTCCTACATCGGGCATGTCCTAATCTCAAACATCACCAGAATACATCGCCAATCTCTTGAATGGATACCTACTGGCAAAAGAGCCAGTGGTAGACGAAAAGAAACACACAGAAGAACAATACTTAGAGAAAGTAAAACAAACAATATTCATACTATTCAAGAACTACACAGAATAGCTTTGAACAGACAGAATTGGAGAGATCTTGCCTCTGCCCTATGCGCTAACTTCAGCACTAAAGGAAATTGATGATGATGTGTAATGCTGAGTTGAAATATTATGGTTTAGTAGTTTTCTACGATGTTTTTGTATGAGGTCTAGTATCAGATCAATATCTATATATTTCTTCCATCGTGATGTATAGTGGTTGCGTATATTTCTTCCATCGTGATGTATAGTGCTTGCGTATATTTCTTCCATCGTTATGTATAGTGTTTGCGTATATTTCTTCCATCGTGATGTATAGTGTTTGCGTATATTTCTTCCATCGTGATGTATAGTGGTTGCGTATATTTCCTCCATCGTGATGTATAGTGGTTGCGAATTAGTGTTCTGGCCTCACTGTACGGCAAAGAATAACTGAACTGCTCCATACCCCCCCCCTCTCCCTCCTGCTTTTGCATAGACATCATCTCTCATTTCCAGTGATAACACAATGGGTGGGTAACCATTGAAGAACTATGTTTGTTTTTTTAAGAAATGTTTTTCAGGTCTAGTTTAGTTTTGTGTGTTGTGCTTTCAGTTTTATTACGATGTAATTCTTCCAGTAAAGATCTTCATTCCGTGAATATTACTATGTTAGTTGGTGTTAACTGTTCTCTGATATCGAAAGCTCGCAGGGCCTGCAGGAATGCCTCGGCTTCTGCTCCCTGAGTCGTTAGTCTATGTTATTTGCCGTCGACTGTTCTGTGATATCGAGAGCTCCCAGTGCCTGCAAGAGTGCCTCGACCTTTGCTCTGACGTTTGAGCATGTCTTTCCTATTGGGAATGCTTTATTGCGACTCTTTTCATTGTTTTATCTTTAAAAAACATTCAATAAATATTTTGTATGTGTTCCATAGCACCATATGTGTACTTTAGTGAATCACAATACTAACAATGGCACATACACGCTTCACCAAAGTGAATCAGTTCTAAGTATCACATTAGCATGAGCTACTTCCATGTTTGAGTAAATATTGCAGGCTAATTTGTAAGTTGATAATTTTGTATGACCCACGGAATGATAAAAATTTAGAAAAAACCCATAGACAAAAGGCGTTACTCGCCGATGTTCTATAGTCATAGGATACCACGACTTGTATTGTCTATTGAGAGTTCTTCCGTGCAGGATATGTGGCCATTATTGTTATTAAGTGTAAATAATCTACTTATTGGAATAATTCAAGACTGCTTTTTATTTTCTCCAGTTTTCAATTTTTAACTACCCGCTGTTCATATTTACAAACGGAAAGGTTAAATCAGGAGATGAATAAAATAATGTGTCGGAGCGCATCATCAAAGTCAGGGCCGTGCTATAAAGGCGGCTGCATAATGCGGCACCAATCAAAATATATTTAAGGGGGCAGCATTTCTAAGAGAAATCTTGCAAAGGAGAAGCATTTCGAAGACCTGCATCATACTGAGAAAATCTGCTGTACGGTTCTGATCAAAGCAATATAAAGGAAGTGTGAGTACATTACTCGATCTTCGGTACGGATACACCTCACCACAATATAACACAATATTCTGAAACTAGTAGTCGACCATTGTCTCGAGAAAACTAGTCATGAGTTTGCGAGCGTTGTCTTGCGCGTGCAGCGAAACAAGCCAAATGCCAATAATCGATTTGTGTCAGCTTCGTGGAATTGGCCTGTTACAGTTTAAAAAAATAATAAATTCAGATACGACGTTTACTCTACGCGCAAGCTCGTGAACCAGGACATGTTCAGCACGTGGCTTCACATTTTTAAATATAAACTTCGACCAGGACGTGACCCTCGGCAGTGTTTATTGTTGAGGTCATAACCAGGCCGATGAGAACACAAGTCATAACTTTTGAGCCCCACACACAATATATTTATTGTTCGGCGCAACTACGGATCAACTCTTCACTGTGACCTTTGTTCTAGTTTCGAGGTATAACCTAACCTTTGCAATGTGATTGCAGAAGGTGTCATTAACATTAAAGTATGTTATTTGAAACGGAATACTAATTTGGCCTTAGTATTTAGATTAGGGAGAGGGTAAGGGTTAGAGATCAGTTATAAATGAATTAGTTATAAAAGTTATAATTCTAAATGTTGTTGATATTGTTTGCGTCAGGAGATGTGACGTCGCGGCATCCATTAATTTTATACCGCAACCATTTAATTTCATTGGTGTTACACGGAAATCCGTGACGTCATTTTGTTAAAAATGTAAACATTGTGTGCTATTTATAGATATTTATAGCACAGTGAAGAGTTAATCCGCAGTGTTACCTATTGTTGAAGGTTGCAAGATTAATATATATTTCTCTCATACATGATCGCTAGTTGTCCCAGACGTGTCTTGGTTGATACCATCTCGCTGAATTGTTTGTAAATACCAGTACGCACTCAGAGTAAACCAGGTAAGTACGTGTCCTCTATGCAGTTTGATTACAGAGTGCAGAGAAGTTAGTTTCACAAACAAGATAAATGAGATCCACGAGTTATATTTCCTTTCGGAATTCGAGCCCTCGGTGGAAAAAAAAAATCAGAACTCAGCAACTATTGGACAAATTTTGATGAAAATTTATATATTGATAAGATTTTAATTTTTAAACAAAATGGTTAAATACGGAGTTTTGTTCCATAATAACTTGAGTAGGAAATTGTTATGTATATTTCTGATGTTCTGATGTATAATACAATGATCTTCAATTACTTCTTATTTTAGTAAGTTAACGACTTTTAAATTGATTTTTTTCTGAATTTTTACAATATGAAGGGATTTTTCAGTGCGAACCTTGAGAAAACCAACATAAACACTATTTAGCACCGAGTTTTTTAAAGTGGGTAAAAACACTAACACAATTGATGAGGATAATTCAAGGGAATGATGCAACATCTGAGGGGGTGGGTGGGTCGCAGGGTAGCGGTGTACAGTTGGGAGAGAGGCGACAGAGTTGTATGGAACATTGAATACATCAAACTGGAAAAAAAATTGAATCCATCAAACTTAAAAAAAAACAACAACAATATTGTGTACATCGAATGGCAAAAAAACACACAGTGAATATATCAAATTGCACAAAAAAATATTGAATACATCAAAATGCAAAAAAGAAAAAACATAAAACAAAAAACAACCAATAATTGAAAGCATTAATTTTTTATATAGGATGATTATAGAATATTAATATTATGATCAGACACGATTGATTTTATGATCAGACAAGATTAATATTATAATCACACAATATTAATATTTTGACTAAACAAGATTAAATTATTATCAGACAAGATTAGTGTTTTGCTAAGAGAAGATTAATATTATGATCAGACACGACTAGTATTATGATCAGACAAGATTAATATTATGATGAGAAAAGATTAATACAATATTAATATTATAATCAGATAAGAGTAATATTATGATCAGACAATATTAATATTATGATCGGACAAGATTAGAAGGTTTTCAGAATAAAGAAGAATCTGTAATTGCAGCGATAGACCTAGAAGATGCGTACAATAGAGTTAGTTACATCCATCTTGTCGACATGCTAAGGGAACACGATCAATCAATCAATATCAATCAATAAACCCATAACCCTTCAGGGTCGTAGGGGTACCACATTGGATGCTTCAGCACACAGAGTCCCCCAGCGAATTCTATCCTCAGCGATGCGGATGAGTGTGGAAATATCTAGCCCTGTCCATTCCTTGATGTTGTCTGTCCATGTATTTATTTGTCCTCCTCTGCTTCTTCCACCCTCGACAGTTCCCTGCAGTATTGTTTTTGACAAGGAATCGTGCCTGCATACATGTCTGAACCATGCTAGTTTTCGTAAATGAATGGATGACTATAATTATTGGATGAATAACTCTAACAATTCAGGAAATATCGTATAGCATAAAGCTATACTATAACAACACAGAACAGTTCGTATAACATAGAACTACTAAGAAAACAACGGAAATTTACCATAATATAGAGCTACGATAACAACAAAGGAGCTACTATACTATAAGGAATCGTGCCTGCATACATGTCCGAACCATGCTAGTTTTCGTCGTTTCACTATTGAAAGCAATGGCTCCTGGACACCTGCACACATCTCTACTTTATTTCTTACGTACACATTGGTCTTATGTTCCCTATAGGAAATTCGTAGAATTCTTCTGTAGCATTTATACTCGAAAGCCTGTAATCTTCTCTCCATGTCCGCAGTGAGTGTCCAACTCTCACAACCATACAACACAACAGAAAGCACCAGCGACCTATACAGTTTGATTTTCACTCCAACACTGATGTTGCTTTTCCAAATCACAGTTAGCCTTGACAAGGACGCTAAATCCATACCTGGATCATACGCTGGATAGCAAATGTGCTAATCTGTAGAAAAGTTGTTCTGAGTTGCGGATCGTGGACGTATGAGATCAGAACAATAGCAACTGGTCTGCCACAAGGATCTCTTCTGTCCCCAGTGCTGTTCAAAGTGTATACGTTGAAAATTGCTCAATTGCAAACCTCAAGCAAGTGTAGAGTTCTAACATACGCTGATGATATCCTACTATACAACATGGGCAGGAACAGAACATATATCTCTGATAGTGTACACAAAGGACTAGATCATTTGTCGAGATGGTGCAGAACATACAATGCTGTGATCAATCCCTCGAAAGCAAAGTTCGTCTGGTACTCCTTAAATAATAATCTGGTCAGGAACACACTGCCACATGTCAGTTGCATGGGCTCATTCATTGAAAGAGAACATGACCTTAAATATCTTGGGTTTGGATGACCTTTTGATAGAAGTCTCTCATTTTGAGCATGCGGTTGTGTCTGTGGGTCTCACCAATGGCTCACTAGACAAACCAACCATGCAACAGAAAACCTTAGTAGATGACATGCCTTTATATTGAGGTTATCTTCTTATAGAAGCTTCATGGCACATCATCTATACAATCCTGTAGTCGTAATCTTCGATAACAGTTACCATGTTGTTCCGACAGGCCGACGTTGTGACTAAACTAGTTACGGGCACGGCGTGGGTGGGAGGAACAACAAAGAAACCTGTCACAGGGGCCAGAGTTGTGCCCTGATGTCGACGTCTGTTTTGGCGGCATTGGACTCGAAACACCATCGAGTCGAATGGCTGCTGGAACAGAGGGCGGAGCACTTATGGGAATGTCCCACGCGATGTGAGGCCAGTTTTCTAATCAAGAATCAAGTTCAAGTATTTCAACCAGATAGAGTTCAAGTATTTCAACCAGATAGAGTTCAAGTATTTCAACCAGATAGAGTTCATGTATTTCAACCAGATAGAGTTCATGTATTTCAGTATGCATTACATTTGATTGGAAATGAATGTCTATAACTACATATCATCATCATCAGGTGCCATGCCGGCTGGCGTAAGTGGTTATGGCTCTCCACAGCTCTCTGTCTCCAGTATTATGTATCAAGGACTTTGGTGATTCCTTGCCGTGCCAGGTTGTCAAACTGTCTAATATATTTCACGTTGTCGCCCTCTGTCTCTGTTGCCTTCAAATTTGCCTGTTGTGACTATATTCTCCAAACCTGCCTGTCTCATGAAGTGGCAAAAAAAAAAGAAGATTGCCTTTTTCTTATATTATTGATTAAGGTCCGTTTCGCAATTGACTCTTTCAACACCTCTACATTAGTTTTTCTAGCAGTCAAGGGTATTATCATCATTCTTCTATAGAACCACATTTCTATTGTCTCTAATTTCCTACTTTCCAGTTTGTTTATTGTCCAAGACTCGCAACCATATGTTAGTATAGATAACTACATATAACAACATGTAACTGTATATTTACCTATGACATACTGCATCTTGCTAAAATTATTTGTCGACTACGCAGCTGAAGATATGATAAAATACTAATATGGTTATCAGTTATCAAAGGATACTCTTCAAAAACAAAAACACACTGGATAATGGGACACATATGGAAATTTTTTCAATTTACCATCTCCTATATCGTAGAAACAAATATTGTATGACAGTATGATATAGCTACATAAAGTAATGAAGAATAGAATAACTGATTATGCAGATACAGACTAACATTCGTCATAATAGATATCACTTAATTATATTTGAGCTTATATATATATATATATATATATATATATATATATATATATATATATATATATATATATATATATATATATATATATATATATATATATATATATATATATATGAGCCAGCTTGCAAAATGTTTTAATGAGTAGTGTTAGTGCCCTGTTTTATTTTTGACGACTATAGTGCAGTTATATTTTTACAAATCGAGTTAGTAATACTGTAGAGGCCTACATAAGTCATGAAAATACTGTAGAATATGTTATGCAGACACATTATTTACTAAGCATACGAAAGTAGAAATTGATAATTTTTGAGTCTCAGCGATATTATCAATGAAATATTAACATATTTTACTGCCATTATGACGTCTTTTAATTACAAGACCATATGCAAAGAATGAACATGATCCATCAAAGAAGTTTAGAGATATTTTGCACAAAAAGTGAGACATACATTTCGGAACGTGCTATAGTAAATATACATATGTACATATAAATTTGGTGAAAATGGGGGAAGGGGGGGGAAGAGAGTTGTAGTCGTGTCTTTGTCGCAATGCGAGAACTATTTGCTCTGTTTGGACAAATCTATGTTCTTATTTCTTTATTTCGTTCTTTATTAGTGTGCAATATACATACCTATATCCGCAGTTGTGTTTCTTATATAATAATAATAATAATAATAATAATAATAATAATAATAATAATAATAATAATAATAATAATAATAGTAAATAAAACCAATAACCCGTCAGGGTCGTAGGGATGCTACACTGGAGACAAGTGTAGACAAATCAGTCTACGAAGGAGTGTAGACAAATCATGCCCCAGAGTTATGAAAAAAAGTTATGAATCCAGGATTTTCTTTATCCGCCTCTTCTCAGTCCACACCCGACTGCTGTTTTGCAAAATAATTTAGATTGTCTTGTCTCGTAACATGTTCAAACCAAACAAGTTTACGCCGTTTCATCACTACAAAAGTGGTTCTTGATAGCCTGCAAATTTATTTATTCGCAACCGGGCAAATACATTTGTTTTGTGTTCTATATAACTAATTGTTAACATACGCCTGTAGCACTTATATTCTGAAGCTTGAATCCTTCTTTCCATGTCTGCATTGAGTATCCAACTGTTACATATGTATAAAAGTGTACTTACCACTATAGGTCTGAATAGATTGATCTTTACTGTAATACTGATCTGACTTTTCGACATCATCTTCAGCCTTGCTATAGCAGCCATCGCCATCAGGAAACTTATTATCTTAATCTAATTTCCCGAGTTGCCATCGTCACATGTTTGGGGACTCTAGATATTTGAAGGATGGTAACTTCAAATTTTTGACCGTTTAATGTTCATGGGATCTTGCTTGATATCACTAGTCACCAATATTCTGTTTTTAATCTTTACTGTATTTTGAAGCCCGTACAGAGATCTGCAGTTTTTCTGTTTGTTTTGTTTCTCAGGGCCAGTGTGTTTGCCTCAGCATTACATACTTGGGGCATTCTTCAAGCATATGCTGAAGTCTAAGGTGCATGTACTCGAGGCTGGGTTACTAATTTTCAACAGTATATACATGTCCCTTCAGACTCGGATGTGCCATGTTTTGAGGCTTATAATGACAACCTATTCATCTGTCTAACGAAAAATACACTAAAACACACAGAGGGTTGAATTTATTGTACTCGAGTTTCCCTAAATACCCCGTCCCTCTCAACGAAAATTACCGAAAGTACGACTCATGCATGACCTGGCTCCAGTAAATGCGTGTATACAGAAAGCAAACATAACCTGAAAGACTGATTTTTTAAATTATTTTCCTGAATTTCGTTGGTCAGCATTGGCTTTTTTATTTTTGGCCTGCGACTTCAAGTACACACATAGTGACCAAAGAAAAACACGATAATCTTCTTCTTCTTCTTCGTTCGTTCTCAAACTCATGCAGATTAGCAGGATGTAGTCCGGAGAACGGAATGCGCTGTGTCATGGGTTACAACATTGCTGCGATATCTGCGCCTTTCGGCCTGACACATCCGACTTCAGCATGGCTTTTGGTCACTGACCCTATATGGAATGGGACAGCCAACTCCATCCCCTAACCTCCTTAGTCGCCTTTTACGACAAGCGTGGAAGGTAAACAGTGTTGCTATTCTTTGCTCCAATTTCGGACCCCGGCATCACAAGGGCGAAACACGATAATAATAAAAAAAAGTCACGAATGAAATGGTGTTCACTTTCTGTACACAGGTCTTAACTCCCGACGGTTTCTTCTCTTATCCTGCAACTGGATAGCGTGAAGTAATAATCTCCACACAAAAATCACCTTATAACCAGGATGTCACAAGCCGGATCATTGAATCAGATGATCCAAGACTGTTGACGGTATAGAAGGCCTTCCAACAGAATTAAATATGACCTCATTCTTTTCGTTTTTGATTATTGTTAGGTTTTCGATTGGTCACTATTTATATAATTGGCGCCACTTTGGCTATTTTTGGCATGCGATTCCAAGTACGTAAATAGTGACCAACCTACTGCCCAACAATAATTTAAAAATATAATGATTGGGGTGCTAATTAATTCTGTTGGAAGGTTTTGCTTGGAGACGGTCAGCCATGGCTGTTCTATGTAAAAATGCAGCTTATAAACACGATGTCACGAAACTGATACCTTAGCCAACTGTACTATGTTCTCATTTACCACAATTTCACAATGCGATATTATTCATTGCATTGCTACTTTAGACTAACTACTTATTTTTGGCAATATATTTGCAGATCTGATAGCTGTATAGACTGGATTGACTGGATTGCTGAATTTGAATCTGTCTGGAATACTAAAGACTATGTTCCAAAGAATGGTGCTCAGCAATTATTTGGTTGCTATCTTGATTACCTGGATTTAGGCTTCGTAATTGTGACAGGATCTCCCCTTTACTCATCATAAAGTGCCGTATCCGCAGCGAAGATTTGGATGCAACAGACCTCCAACATCCCCTGTCTCTTGTTTTGGTGGTGCACTCTGCTAGAATGTAACCTGTCCATCTTGTGATGCTACTCTTCCACTTGAATCTGCCCACCTCTTGCTCGCTTCCCTTCAATTTTACCCTCAAGTAAATTCTTCAATAAAATGTCATATCTTTTAATGTGTCCAAAATATTATATTTGTTTGATCATTATTTCCTTTAATAATTCTTTCGTCATATTAAGTGTGTTAAAACCTCTTTGTTTTCTTCTCTTTCCATGATGTTCTCCATACGTTTCTATATACCCACATCTCAAAGGCATCAATTACTATCTTCTAATTGTTTGTTTATTGTCCATGTTTCTGTACCATACATTAATATAAAATAGTTTTAGCATTCAATAATTCTCATATTAACTTGTTTGTAATTTGTTTAGATGTTCATATTTTCCTCATGTCATTGAAAGTACTTTAAGCCATTCCTATTCTCCTTTTAACTTCTGTTTCACATCTTGCCGTCATCTGTGAATATGTGTCCAAGATATTGATACTGTTTTACTTGTTGTAGTTTCTCTCCCTGTATGTTTATGTTTAGTAACTGTTCTTCTGTGACGTTGCTGATTATCATGGTTATTTTTTGCTGTGGATATTTATATCCATTCCTTAACTACTTGCACTATATCTCTAGCATTATTTGTACACTATGTGTACACTCCTGCTCCGCAATTTCTCACTGTACTCTATATATTCTTACCCCCTCCATTTCTCACTGTACTCTATATATTCTTACCCCCTCCATTCTTCATTGCACTCTATATATTCTTACCCCCTCCATTCTTCATTGCACTCTATATATTCTTACCTCCTCCATTCTTCACTGCACTCTATATATTCGTACCCCCTCCATTTCTCACTGTACTCTATATATTCTTACCCCCTCCATTCTTCACTGTACTCTATATATTCTTACCCCCTCCATTTCTCACTGTACTCTATATATTCTTACCCCCTCCATTCTTCATTGCACTCTATATATTCTTACCCTTACATTCTTCACTGTACACTGTGCGGACTCATCCGTATATACCCTGACCAAAATGCCCTGTTGGTACTCTGTGTATATTCCCACTCCTCCATTCTTCACTGTACTCTGTGTGTATTCCCACTCCTCCATTCTTCACTGTACTGTGTGTGTATTCCCACTCCTCCATTCTTCACTGTACTCTGTGTGTATTCCCACTCCTCCATTCTTCACTGTACTCAGTGTGTATTCCCACTCCTCCATTCTTCACTGTAATATCTGTGTATTCCCACTCCTCCATTCTTCACTGTACTCTGTGCGGACTCATCCGTATATACCCTGACCAATATGCCCTGTTGTACTCATCATCCAGGAGACTGAGAGTGGTTGTCTTACGTTACACTCTCTTATGTAGACTCTCGCCGAAATGTTGACATCTTTTTCTTCCTTAGCCTTCTTTCTACACTTTATTATTCTCAACAATTATGTTTGTAATAATAGACACATTCAATCACCAGGACATTCAAATACGATGATTTAGTTATATTCTGTATGTAATATAACATCCAACTACTAATGATTTATTTGTATATTCTGTGTATGATATAGCATCCAGCTACTGTTGACAAATCTATATAATGTGTTTAGACGCCATATACAACGGCACAGGACGAGGATTATAAGCAGAAGCGAACTCTGTATTTAATGGAAAAACTACATCGGATAGGTAACTATGGTTTTCCCAAACTGCAGGTGTATATTATTGGGTTACATCCCTTATACAATATTTCTTTGACATTACTCTTTGACAAAGTACAACTAGATAATGTCAGCAACTTTGAATATCTCTGGTCAACCCTTCAACACCACAGGAGATTTATCTGTTGATATTGGAAAGAGATTAGCAAAGGCACTACAAAGCACATCAAAAATAAAAAATATATAGCGAGAGGCAAACAGAAAAGCAAAGTTGCAACTTTTAAGATGCTATATCTTTCCAGTGGCAACATATAGTTGTGATACATGGGCAATGACATCTACAATGGAAAAGAAAATATCGACATTCGACATAAAATGTTGTAGAAAGATCCTAAAATATTATGGGCAGAAATACGAAACAACGCAGATGTCTCCAAAGATTTCAAGATAGAAGACGAATGACTTCTTAAATATCTTCTCAGAATGGATTCTTAAATATCTTCTCAGACTGACTTCTTAAATATCTTCTCAGACTGACTTCTTAAATATCTTCTCAGAATGGATTCTTAAATATCTTCTCAGAATGGATTCTTAAATATCTTCTCAGAATGGATTCTTAAATATCTTCTCAGAATGGCTTTTTAAATATCTTCTCAAAATGGATTCTTAAATATCTTCTCAAAATGGATTCTTAAATATCTTCTCAGACTGACTTCTTAAATATCTTCTCAGACTGACTTCTTAAATATCTTCTCAGACTTACATCTTAAATATCTTCTCAGACTTACTTCTTAAATATCTTCTCAGAATGGCTTTTTCTGAAACATGTTGCTTTCGGACGGCTAACCGCTATAAAAGAAATATAATTAAGCAAGGGGGTTGTTCATAATTTTTTGGACAGTTGTTGACAAGAGGGGAAGGAGATAAAACATTGACAAAAATGTATTGACAAATTTTATGGACAACCTCCTATCTTTAGGTGAAATACAGAATTGGAGCATGATAATTTATATATATAAAAATGGAAGACAATATAACTAACAGGACATTAACTAGGGCATTGGCTAAAGTAATCAAGACCAGAAGCATTCACTAAAAACAATAACTAAAAGATTAATCAATAAACAACTTTAACAATATAACATTTAATAATAATCAGCGGTAATATATACCACATATATTAAAATAATACATTAGACTGCTTGTAGTGTTAAACATAACCTACAAACACTATTAGCAAAATATAGAATGAGAATACATTACAAGGAACACCACTAAATACAAAATATAGAATAAGTGTAAATTACGTTAGACGATATAAGTTATAAAAAAAAGAAGAAAAGACAAGAAAAGAATAGCAAGACATACTAATGTCCAGGAAATGGGTCAATCAATAATAGATGGTGTACTATGAACACAACTCACGTGTATAAGAAAGAAAAGAAAGAATAACTCCTGGAAATATCTCAAAGGAATGAATGGCCCGTGATCGTATCTCCAGAACAAGTACTTCGCACAAGGGGTTGTGTTATCAGATACTCTAGTGGAATCAGCAATAACAATACACAGTTACTAAGAACAAAGTCGCATTCCTGACTGTTCAGGCAAATTGTGGTTGTTTATTATCTAGAACTTTCACAACAGCAGTGAGCGTATATTGGCATTAGTATTTAGTTCGTACATAAATCAATCAATCAATCTAGTGCCATGCCGACTGGCGTAGGCGATCATGTTTCTCCACGACTCTCTGTCTCTTGTGTTGTCAATAAGCTCAGTTGGTGAGCTTCTACCGTGCCACGATACAAGTCCATCTATAAATTTTTTTTTTTATAGTACCTTTTCTCTATGTAGACCTCTATCTCATCTCCCTTTGATCTTTCCAGTGGTTATTAAGTGTTCAAGCTGTGTTCTTCTCAGCACATGCCCTACAAACCTTGACTGTCTGCCTCTAATGTTTGATATGATTGATCTTTTTACGTCAGCATCAATGCGAACCTCTGCATTAGTTTTCTTGGCTGTCCATGGTATTTGCATCATTCTTCTCAGAAACCACATTTCTGTAGCCTCCAATTCACTTTGAATTTTCTTGTTTATAGTCCATGCTTCACATCCATAAAAAAGAATCGGTTCGATATAACATCTCAGCACCCGAATTCGGGTCTGCATTGATAGACTTCTATTGCACAAAATGGTTCTCATTTTTTGGAATGCTGATTTGGCTTGTGCTGCCTGGCTCTTTATCTCACTTGAGCATCTACCTTCTGATGTTAACAGGGTGCCAAGATATTTCACATTTTCAACTTGTGCCAATTTTGTGTTATGAATTATTATGTTGCATCTTGGTGGTGATGTCTCTTTACTTCTGATACAACCATTATTTCTGTTTTCTTCTTGTTTAAACTGAGGCCTTTGTTTTCACTTTCCTTCACTACTTTATCTAATAGTGCTTGCAGTTCTTGTTCGCTTCCTGCGATCAGTACTGTGTCATCAGCATATCTCAAGTTATTTATATTGTATCCTCCCACTTTTATTCCGGGCATATCTTCTATATTTCGCATAATGTATTCTGTATACAGGGAGAAAAGGTCCGGTGACATTACACAACCTTGCCTGACACCCATTTCTATCTTTTGAAATCTACCTATAGTGTTGTTAACTCTCATCGCAGCTGTTTGTTTCCAATACATATTTTTTCTATTCTTAGATCTTTCCCATCAACGTTAAGACTTTCTAGAAATTTTATAGTCTCTGAATGCTTCACCTTGTCAAATGCTTTGCTGTAATCTATGAAGCACAGAAAAAAGTTTTGGTGTACTTCTATGACCCTCTCCATTAATGTTCTTACTATATATAGGGCATTTCTTGTGCCTTTTCCTTCTACGAATCCGCATTGTTCGTCTGCTATCTCTGGTTTTATTTTTCCTCTTATACGCCTCATTATTATGTGCAGTAGAATCTTGGTCATCTGACTCATAAGGCTGATTGTTCTGTGGTATTCGCAATCTACTGCACGAGGTTTCTTTGGTAGGGCTATGAAAATTGATTGTAGCAAATCTGATGGAATATAGCCACTGTTGTAGATGTCATTTAACATTTTGGTGATAATTTCAAGACCATAATCTCCCAGGGCTTCTAATTCTTCTTTTGTAATCTTGTCTGGACCCGATGATTTGTTGTTTTTTAAGTGTTGTATGGCTTCCTTTACTTCTGCTTTTAAAATACTTGGACCTTCATAGTTGTAATTTAAGTTAATATAATTTCTGCTATCTTCGTACAATTCTTTAATATATTCTTCCCATCTGTGCATGACTTCATTTTCTCCTATTGGTATGTGTCCCTGCTTAGATTTCAGACACCCAGTCTTGTGAGCCTGCCCTCTGCCTGTTAATTCCTTTATTTGTAAATGTGTATCACTTGTATTTCTATGATAATGTTTCGTACATAAATGCATTAATGATAATCATCTTGTCAAAACATGGCAATATATACATTACTGACCTATGACGATATATGTTACCTTTACTTCACCTCTTGGACAGGCTGGTAGCTAGTGAACACCTTGAATAAATACATGTGCTCACACACATGTGTATATTGTTTCTAATCCAAAGATTAGGTCTTCGTACGTTCAGGTTAAAGTAAGTGAACGTAAAATATTGTCTGTTATATCTTGATGTCTGTCAGTCTTCTTGTTGTTAGGTCGACAATGAAGACAAGTTACGTTCCAGAACTTCAGTCTTATACACAAAATACGATTCTGCCAGTTGTAGTCGGTGTCAAAGGTAAACGAGGAAAATTCGTTGGAGAGAGATTTAGGTTCTACTCTCATGTAGTTGTCAAAGGTGATCCCGTTGGTCTTCCAAAATAATTGCTGAAATATTTTCGCTACTTCTACGACCGCTCAGTTCTTATAAAAAATATGTCATCTAGTTCTAATTCAAATCTGTTAGTGAAAACTTCCTAAGGTAAAAGGGTTAAATTCTGTATTTGAAAACACACTCTGTTCTGATACTAAAGTCAAAGATTTTGTTGAACATCTAAGCTAATTCCATTCAACTTCTTGTAATATATTATAAACCTCTCGTTCCTATCATATGCCTCATTCTGTAGATAGTGGCAACCCTAAGCATTCAGGATGTATGTATTTACAAGTTCTCAATTCACACCAGGCATGTCATTACATGAACATTATGCTCTGACCTGTTTCTCATTCAAAGCAGTGGCAACCTTGTAATTTGTACATCAATTTGAAATACTAGTCAATCTATTTGGCTGATCTCAATCTATTACTAGATTCTAGAATACTAGGATTATCTGACGTTTCTTTGCTAACCCTATGGCAACCTTGTGTCAACATTTTTGTACTGTAAACAACATTATTTATAGATTGTCTAAGAATTCCTTCCTACTCTAGTATCACAGACTATTCGTTAGATTTCACTGTATACCTTCATCTAAACGTATATTGTTAATCACACACTAGTTTGTCAATTACTCACGATTGTCAGAAATTTCCAACACAAAACACATCTGTCGCTTGTTGATCAAATTCTCTATGTGGGGATTTTGCTGTTCTGGATACTCAAAAATGAGGATAGAATGCATTTATGCATTTTAAGAATTTACCGCAAAAGCAATGGAGGTGGGGTAGCATTTCATTGTAAATGAAATATGTTTTTCTTCTGCGTTCGTTCTCAAACTTCTGCAGATTAGCAGGATGTATTCCAGAGAACGGATTGTATTGTGTCATAAACGTATACAATTACAGGCTGGGAAAGATTTATTACCGACAATACAGAAGGAATAGTAGTAGGCACCTTTCCATCTATCCATAATAGTAGTATTGTTGTGCTATAAGAAATATAATCTACAAACAATGGCGATGATGGGTGTGACTCATAAAGTCAATCTAAACCACAAGGAGTCTTCCACAGCGTGTACAGTGAATCACAGTGCAACGTGTACCGTCGTGTATATTCTTAGACATGTAGCCTTTTAACTATATGCTATCACTTTCTCATTTGTATAAATACCCTTCCTGATCTTTCCGTTCAATGCAGCATTATCCATGGCATCCTGTTCCAATGCTTCTGTTTCCACTGTATGTGTGTCCCGCTTGCATGCCTCTTTGTACAGAAGTACAGAACGATCATGAGATTTTTCCCCAGCCTGTAATTTACCATAAAATACATCATTCGGTATTCTGTCCTCTTTTACCCCCAAATGTGTCCCAGCTATCTAAGTTTGCACATATTGAACATAGAAAAGAAATTGCTGTGAAAAATACTAAACAAATTGTCTGTTTTGTCACAATAGACATAGCTGCCTACATTAGGAGATAATAATTATTATTCAGAATCAAACTAACATACAACTCAATGGTCACATATTAGAAGTTTTTACCTTTACAACTTTGCCATTCTCAACTCGGTGCTCTCATAATGACATGTCAGTGAACATCCGCCATTCGAATTAAAAATGTGCTTGCGGACACCATTCGACTATAAAATTAACGATCGTGATGTCCTCTCACAATGTAAACTTTGTTACATTCGACTATACAATTAACCGTCGTGATGTCCTCTCACAATGTAAACTTTGTTACATTCGACTATACAATTAACGATCGTGATGTCCTCTCACAATGTAAACTTTGTTACATTCGACTATAAAATTAACGATCGTGATATCCCCTCATACTTCAAACTTTATTATATAAACCCACACAAATCATATCTTCTAGGCATGCTTACGGGAAAATATTGGGGGGTGGGAGGTGGGGGGGGGCCTGTATGGCGCAATAAAAACGGTTATATGGCCAATTTTCACTTTCATATTCCATTTCATTTTCTGTATTGGATCGCTAATTAGTATTTCCTATTAAACGTTATGGTGCTCGCCAGCACACTCAGTATTATATGCGGTGTTCACTGTCTGAAGAGGTTGAGAACCCCTGTGTTTGACTCATGAACGATCCTGCCTTGACATAAAAGGTTGAGATCCCTTGTCTTAGACTCATGAACAATCCTGTCTTGACATAAAAGGTTGAGAACCCCCGTGTTAGACTCATGAACAATCCTGTCTTGACATAAAAGGTTGAGAACCCCCGTGTTAGACTCATGAAGAACCCCCTCCTTGATATAAACGTTGAGAACCTCCGTGAGACTCATGAAGAACCCCTTCTTGATATAAAAGGTTGAGAACCCATGTTTTAGACTCATGAACAACCCTGTCTTGACATAAAACATGACCGTTATATTTTCTCTCTCTCAATTACCTCCGTCAACAGTGGTATTTACATTTGTGATAGCTGAATCAAAGAAAAGAACATGATACAACCATTTACACCTCTTGTCCTCTCTTTAGTTCTGCACCTTAGTATTCTGCCCCTGGCGTTTCCATTTTCTTTTGACCACAGTTACAACGTTTATCCCTCTTCAAATAAATCTACATCCAGAGAGACCCTGACCCACTTTTCAATAATAAGCTGTAAGAAAGTGCATGAAATGTGTCCATGCGTTTTGTTCTCTAAACATCAGTTTTAAAAAATGCTATCATTTCTTATAGATTTCATCGCTGTTGAAGTGCATTCAAATATTTCAAGTTTAAACAAGATCAGGGATGGTGAGAATGCGGTTAATATGAAGACGGTTAAAACACGAAGAGAGAGAGAAAATGTTATTCAGTACATCCACAGAGATGTGGTTCTTAGAAATGAGGATCCTATTGACAGAAAGCTAGGAACACTGATTGAGAGAAACTAAGGGAGATCCATGGACAGCTTGATAGAAACACTGAATGAGAGAAACTAAGGAAAATCCATGGACAGCTAGATAGAAACTTTGATTGAGAGAAACTAAGGGAGATCCATGGACAGCTAGCTAGAAACAATGAATGAGAGAAACTAAGGGAGATCCATGGACAGCTAGATAGAAACTCTGATTGAGAGAAACTAAGGGAGATCCATGGACAGCTAGCTAGAAACAATGAATGAGAGAAACTAAAGAAGATCTATGGACAGCTAGCTAGATACACTGAATGAGAGAAACTAAAGGAGATCCATGGACAGCTAGCTAGATACACTGAATGAGAGAAACTAAAGGAGATCCATGGACAGCTAGCTAGAAACAATGAATGAGAGAAACTAAAGAAGATCCATGGACAGCTAGCTAGAAACACTGAATGAGAGAAACTAAAGGAGATCCATGGACAGCTAGCTAGATACACTGAATGAGAGAAACTAAAGGAGATCCATGGATAGCTAGCTAGAAACACTGAATGAGAGAAACTAAAGGAGATCCATGGATAGCTAGGTAGAAACAATGAGAGAAACTAACGGAGATCCATGGATAGCTAGGTAGAAACAATGAGAGAAACTAACGGAGATCCATGGACAGCTAGGTAGAAACAATGAGAGAAACTAACGGAGATCCATGGATAGCTAGGTAGAAACAATGAGAGAAACTAACGGAGATCCATGGACAGCTAGGTAGAAACAATGAGAGAAACTAACGGAGATCCATGGACAGCTAGGTAGAAACAATGAGAGAAACTAACGGAGATCCATGGATAGCTAGGTAGAAACACTGAATGAGAGAAATTAAAGGCTGATTCACTATACAGCGGATAGTGTTCTGGAGATCAATTACCTCCTACTCTACCGAGCATGGCACATGATGATGATGTAATACTCATTATGTTTATTGCGGTTTCAGTCTTAACAATAGTGCGTTTGCCATTCAGAAAGCAATGACAACCTACTGAACGTATTTATATTGCCTAGAAAATTTTACAGTAAATAAATGCTAACTATTCACATACATGTATCTACAAGGATATAGAAGCGCATAAGGGATATATTAAGGGATATTCGATTTGGAATGTCTTGCGTTGACGCAATTCTCAAAAGTATACGATAGAAAATGAATACTATTCCATGATCCCATGCAGCGTCACTGATTGTGACATATCCCATGATCTCATGCAGCATCAATAATTGTGACATATCCCATGATAGTTTTTTATGTTGATCTCATGCAGCGTCAATAATTGTGACATATCCCATGATCCCATGCAGCGTCACTGATTGTGACATATCCCATGATCTCATGCAGCGTCAATAATTGTGACATATCCCATGATCCCATGCAGCGTCACTGATTGTGACATATCCCATGATCTCATGCAGCGTCAATAATTGTGACATATCCCATGATCTCATGCAGCGTCAATAATTGTGACATATCCCATGATCTCATGCAGCGTCAATAATTGTGACATATCCCATGATCCCATGCAGCGTCACTGATTGTGACATATCCCATGATCTCATGCAGCGTCAATAATTGTGACATATCCCATGATCTCATGCAGCGTCAATAATTGTGACATATCCCATGATAGTTTTTTATGTCGATCTCATGCAGCGTCAATAATTGTGACATATCCCATGATCCCATGCAGCGTCACTGATTGTGACATATTTCATGATCTCATGCAGCGTCACTGATTGTGACATATCCCATGATCTCATGCAGCGTCACTGATTGTGACATATCCCATGATCTCATGCAGCGTCACTGATTGTGACATATACCATGATCTCATGCAGCGTCAATAATTGTGACATATCCCATGATAGTTTTTTATGTTGATCTCATGCAGCGTCACTGATTGTAGCCTATCCCTACCTTTCCCTAAACTTTTTTTGGCTGGCGATACAAAGTGACCACATCACATCAGTCAGGAAGAGTGATGCTCTGTGAGATCTGCACGCGTAACTATCCTGGAGAAAAACCGTATCAAATTTTGAGCGAGAAAACTACGCTATTTTTGTTGTTGTTGTAACAACCGACTCTTTTTGTGACATTATATACAGCTGTAACAAGTCATTTTCTACATCTCAATGTCCATGGCGGATGCAGGATATGTTATCATACCAAGAAAAGTAGGGAGTATCATAGACAAGATACAGTATCAAGTAAATATGGTCTTGCAGAATACAACTAAACTTTGTCCGGCTGGTGGCCAGCCTTTTTATTTTCAAAATAAGCATTTTGAATTTTGAACATGCATTTTGGACTAGCTAAAAACACTGAATGGGAGAAACTAAAGGAGATCCATGGACGACTAGATAGAAACACTGAATGAGAGAAATTAAAGGAGATCCATGGACAGCTAGCTAGAAACATTGAATGAGAGAGATTAAAGGCTGATTCACTATACAGCGGATAGTATTCTGGAGATCAATGACCTCCTACTCTACCGAGCATGGCACATGATGATGATGTATTACTCATTATGTTTATTGCTGTTTCAGTTTAAACAATAGTGCGTTTACCATTATGGTGTGGCATACCCCTACGTGACATATCCTACGTTTGCCATTATGGTGTGGCATACCCCTACGTGACATATCCTACGTTTGCCATTATGGTGTGACATACCCCTACGTGACATATCCTACGTTTGCCATTATAATGTGACATACCCCTACGTGACATATCCTACGTTTGCCATTATAGTATGACATACCCCTACGTGACATATCCTACGTTTGTCATTATGCTGTGACATACCGCTACGTGACATATCCTACGTTTGCCATTATGGTGTGACACACCCCTACGTGACATATGCTACGTTTGCCATTATGGTGTGACATACCCCTATGTGAGATATTCTACGTTTGCCATTATAATGTGACATACCTCTACGTGACATATCCTACGTTTGCCATTATGGCGTGACATTCCCCAACGTGACATATCGTACGTTTGCCATTATAATGTGACATACCCCTACGTGACATATCCTACGTTTGCCATTATAATGTGACATACCCCTACGTGACATATCCCACGTTTGCTGTTATGGTGAACAGATCGTTGAACATGCGTTGCCTCTTATGGCAAACAAATCGGTGAACATGCGTTGCCTCTTATGGTGAACAAGTACGTGAATAAGGGTGGGGGATTATATATTCCTGCCCTCCCCGGGCCCCATTTTTTAATGACATCGGAACATAATATTTAGTTCTATCGAACAAACTAAACGTGGATATTTTCTTCAATCTGCTTATGTTCCCTCCCCTTAAATGGTCAAAATATTTCTGAAAAGTAGGAATTTTTTTTTTTAAATTATTAGTTAAACTCCCCAATCTTAACTAACTGAATATATGTATCTACAACCCTGATGGCGCGGAACGCTCCCTTCATCTACGTACGCGAGTGGAATGAGCCAACCAAATACATACATCTACAGACGCGAGTGGAATGAGCCAACCAAATACATACATCTACAGACGCGAGTGGAGTGAGTCAACCAACTACGAACATCTACGAACGCGAATTATTTGTTTGTAATTTGTTTAGATGTTAATATTTTCCTCATGTCATTAAATGTATTTTTAGCCATTCCTATTCTCCTTTTAACTCCTGTTTCATATCTGCCATCATTTGTGACTATGTGTCCAAGATATTGACAATGCTTTACTTGTTGTAGTTTCTCTCCATGTATGTTTATGGTTAGCTCTTGTTCTTCTGTGTCTTTGTTGATTATTATTGTTTTTTTTTTGTTTTTTGGATATTCATGGTTTATCATGGTTTAGACTTAACTCCTGTCAAATATTCTGATGTCGCCAATTACTACTTAATCCCCGCTGTTTCTTCCACCTTCCACTGTTCCCTTAAAGATTGTTTTCAGACAGTCGGTTATATTCCCGAACCGCATGAGATTTCTTTGTTTAACTATCAACCGTCAATGGTGCACTTTTTCCATTAGGTAGTTGCTGGGAGGTTTCGAGTGACGTTTGTGACAAAGACCTCATGCTCTTGTTGTCGCCACGTCATGTTTAGGGTGATCTGTCTATATTTATTTAATTAACTGTTTAATATGAAACGTTTTACAATCTTTATGTAGTTTTATCTTCACCGTAGATGGATGTGTCTGGTCATTGACGCAAATAAAGTCGCCACACAACGCATCTCCATTCCCAATCTCAGGACTATATCCTGCTGGAAATCTAGTAGGACCATTTTCCTGCTACAAGAGAGATCCAGTGGGAGTTTGAGAATGAACGCTGAAGAAGAAGAAAATATGATTTTATTAATATATTATTATGTGTACATTGATTATATTATATGTTCAACTTCGTTTACTATATGAAAAGGTAAATCACAAATTCAATCTTTATACCAACATTGTTTAATCAATGTCGAACATGGACACTAACTTAAGAACAAATAAGAATGCTTACTACTTGCGACATTGTATGTGTAAGATGTTAAACTAAGTTAAGTTAAGCAGCAAACAGAACAAGAAGGGATTATGTAAGGAACGAAGAGACTACAAGAACATTTAGATCAAAATAAAATGTTGTCAAATAATAGCATACTGAAAAAAATGGACTCATATATTCGGCATCTTACTAAGAATGAACCCATATTAGCCATCTACAAGTACAACATGAAAATGGATGCACAAAGATACAGAGAAAAATCAAGAAGGAGGTAGATTAAAGGACAAACGACTAGAGGCATCAAATTATTATTGCTTATCAAGGGATCAAGCATGTCATAGCCCGAAAAACAGACCGCTATTCAATCATGGGACGTCTAACTCTCTTTTTAAAAAAAGACGAGAGAGAGAGAGAGAGAGAAAGAGAAAGAGAGAGAGAGAGAGAGAGAGAGAGTTGTATCAATTAGAACATGAAATACAATCACCCAAATGCCCTACTCTGACTATACGTTTTCCACATATGACTTATCATTCTATGAGAGAGGAGAAGCAGAAAGAAGAGCCAAGGGTAGACCTAAAGTACGCTGGATCGACAACATCAAAGAGACATTACACGAACACCAAATAACATTATCTGAAGCTACCAGAAAAGCGAGAACAAGAACATTGTATCTCCCTCGACACCCGTAAAGGGTTAAAGAGGAAGGAAAGAAGAAGATTCTATGAGACAACTGGATATGTTTGTCTTCTCAGTACTAACAAGAGATGCATTAACACACACCTGCGATTGTTATCATCGTCTGCGGAGAGCTGCATTATTATTATTACAATCGTTAATATTATTATTATTATTATTGTCATTATTTTTATTATTATTCTTGCTGTTCTTATTATTATTATTATTGTTATTATTATTATTATTATTATTATTATTATCTACTAGTCCGCCACCTCTGCTAGATAGCTAGTTACCCGTCAAACAAAAGCCATGATACATAGATGCATTGCTAGTTAAATACATTCACACTGTATGAATACCTTCGTAAGGTGCTTATACTTCACAAGGTAAACCGTGACTTTCGACTATACTATAAGACTATTCAACAGACAATTTAAACCTGACCCAAAAGATCCGTTTTAATTATTTTCGCTCAGTTGGTTGGTCGGCTTTGGCTATTTTTGACATGTGGCTCTAATTATATAAATAGTGACCAAAGAATATCATAACAATAATCAAAAACGTTGTGAATGAAGACCTCATTTATTATGCGTATACGTCTTCTATACTGCAGACGGCCATGGGTAAACATTACAACCGTTTAATCTCTGACAGAAGGTAAACATTACACCTGTTCAATCTCTGACAGGTAAACATTACCACAGCTCAGTCTTGTGACAACAGGTACAAATTACCACCGTTGAATATATGACAACAGGTAAACATTACCATCGTTTAATATATGACAACAGGTAATAATTACCATCGTTTAATACCTGACAACATGTAAACATTACCACCATTCAAACTCTGACAACTGGAAAATACTACAGGCATTCAATTTCGGACAGCAAGTTAACATTACTACAATTCAATCTCTGACAAGAGATGAACATTACAATCATTCAATCTCTGACAACAGGTAAACATTACAATCATTCATTATATGAAAACAGGTAAACATTACAATCATTCAATCTCTGAAAACAGGTAAACATTACCACTGTTTAATCTCTGAATACATATAAACATTACCACCATTAAATCACTGACAACGGGTAAACATTATTACGGTTAAATCTCTGACAAAAGATAAACATTATTACGGTCAAATCTCTGACAACAGATGAACATTACCACCGTTGAATCATTGACAATAGGTAAACAGATGTACTCATGTACAGCGACAGGAGTTCATTGTTGAAATATTTATATGTAGGATTATCGTCAAAATTATGTTGCACATGACAGACAGGTCAAGTGGAGCTGACATAATAATGACTAGACATTAAAGTTTGACATATCTAGTACATTTATGTATGCAGTTTTACAAATCTTTACTCCTTCATCGGTCCCTGCAACAAGAAAATCTATTATATTCTTTGAAAACCAACACTTTTCTCTTATACTTTTATTAGCTCAGTATATTACATCATCAAATTCTGGGTATTTCTTTTTCTTTTTTTTTAGACATTTGATTGTACTTCATTCTAAACTCTAACAGAGTATAATTCTATATTTTAACTTTCACTTGTCGTATCCTTTTTTTGTTTTTAGATTATCTTCACACATTTCGTTTTGCATTCATCTTTTCAGTGTATCCCTACTTTTTGTTGCCATTTCTATTGCGCTACTGCATATGGTGGTGGTTTTTTGAAATTACATTTTTGCCGATTCGGAATCTTTTTAACTTATTTTCAATACAATCCTGTAGATTCATCCTTCTATAGTGAGGCTGTTTGACGTTTCCGTGATTTTCATTTGTTGTAGAGCAAATAGTGAATAGGTAACTGGCAAATGGCGTCAATTTAGAACAGCGGCGATAAACCTGTTCGCGTAAAGGGCCATTTCCTGCAATATTTCCTCAAAGATTTCAGTAACTTACCCTAATGTGATGGCTGGAACAGCTTCTCTTTGGTGAGGTGTGTGATGTTAGCTGGTATGTATGATGCTGCTACTCGCAACTCATACCTTTACTCCAAACCGCTTGCAGGAGTCACACAGATGATTTCAGTCATGTACCATTCCTTTGTCTCCCACCTTCAAATTAGGAGACTGATGTAGGGCTATTCAATCTTAGTAGATTGAATGTCAAGACCAAAACTAAGACGGACATTGTTCGCGACCTCTTGTTCGCCGACGAGTGTGCACTAATGCTACCAGTCTGAAAGACATGCAGGACAGCATGGACCTCTTTTCTTTGGCCTGTGATGCTTTCGGTCTCACCATTAGCACTGCGAAGACATTAGTAATGTATCAACCAAGACCAGGTGTCCCCTACATAGAACCAGTGATCACTGTAAAGGGACAAAAACTTAATACTGCTAATAAATGTGTATATCTCAGCAGTACCCTATCGCATACTGCGACAATCAACGAACATGTTGTCCTGCGTATTGCTTGCGCCAGTGTGACGTTAGGGAACCTTCGTGCCAACGTCTGGATCAGGCGTGGTTTCAGTTTAACAACAAAGTTGGACATATACCGCGCAGTGGTTCTACCAATACTGCTTTATGCTGTGTCATCCTGGACTGTCTATGCGAGACACGCGAGACAGCGTAACTCTTCCCACCTTCGGTGCCTAAGAAACCTCATGGGAGTATGTTGACAGGTATCGAGTACAGACACGGAAATCCTTCAAAAGTCCCGTATGCATAGCATCCATGCCCTGCTGACTAGGTCTAAACTCCGCTGGACTGGCCACGTGTCCGTATGCCCGACAAATAGAGATTATTCTATCGGGAGTTGTGCGATGGTAAACGTTCAAGCGGAGGGCAAAACAAGTGCTTCAATGCTCTCCTAAGAAACTCCCTCAAGCTCTGCAGCATCGATCCTAGCTCCTGGGAGACTACATCCCTTGATCGCTCAGTTTGGCACATCCAGATCACTGCTGACATCACTAAATTTGAAAAAGAAAGAACACTGCGGGCAATTTACAAGCGACAGAAGATGATGGACAAATCCGAAAACAGTCCTACCCAGAACCCCCTGTACTTCTGAATGCACTGCGATAGAACTTTCCCTGAACGTATCGGACTTCTCGGGCATCTACGAACTCAGAAACCAAATTAGACAATCACTAATGTGTTTTTTTGTCTACGTGTTCATCACTTTTATTATTTTTCATGGCATGCGTATCTTCGCTTGCGAAGGAGGAACACCATCAGGAGATTGATATTTGGAAACTGTAACAATGACGTCATCCGAGTGAAATTTTGTTCAAGTCCTTAGCTGCCTTAATTGTAGTTTAAAAAAAAAATATAACGACCCGTGTCATTTGCTTGTTGTTTCTCGCAGTAATTAAACTTTTTGATATGGTATCACATTTATCACAATTTACTGCACAGGTTGTATCGCTGCCTCTCTCGCTAAGTTTAATGTCATTTATATGGTCTTCTTGTCCGTAATGACATAATGACACCAGGTGGCTAGTTTCCTAGAATCTGCTACTAATGCATGAGTTATACGCAATTTTAGCATTTATCTATCGAAATTGTTCGTTTTGTCGTGATGTCTCTAACAATTCTGCACATACTCAGATTTTGGGACAAGCGCCAAAGACCAGTCTATACTTTAATTTCAAAATCGTGTTAACCATGAACTCGGCACATTGTACCTATCAATCACAATAAGACGGTTACAATATGTGTCATTATTCTAATTCATGTAATATACATTATGATGCTATGGAACATAATCCTATATTTATTGAATTTTTAGGCCAGCATCGGGTGCCTATGGCGGGCCAAACCAAATGATCCAGAGGCAGAGGTCCACACTCCTGCTTAAGAAGCATGATTCTCGATGACTGTACACATTTGTATTGTAGATGGACTTGCATGAACAGTGACAAGTATCTATGTGACAACCAATCAACCGACAGACAGAAGTGAGTTCTGATAAGTCTACTGCCTACGTTCGTGATGTTATTACTTCTAAATATTGAAATAGAAAGCAGTGGCAAACTACGAGAGTATCGTGCCTATAAATTAATGGAAATTTCATCAATCTGTCTGCCTGTCTATTTATATATATATCTGTCTGTAAGTCTGTGTGTCTGTTTGATGTCTGTCTGCTGTCTATCTATCTATCTCTGCCTGTCTGTCTGATGCTGCTTTTCCAAATTAAGTTTAACTTTATCATAGACACTAAATCCCTCTCCAGTCTTATCTTCAATTTCGCTTCGCGCTTTCTTTGCTGCACATGCTGGATCCTAGTTGAATGTATTCATCTCGTCAAGTTTATACACATCCATCATGATGTTGATGTCAAGTTTATACACATCCATCATGATGTTGATGTCAAGTTTATACACATCCATCATGATGTTGATGTCAAGTTTATACACATCCATCATGATGTTGAACTGTGCTTCTGTGTCTCTGCTGTTAACCAGGAACTTGCTATTACTGAGGAGAAGCAAAATTACATCTGATTAAACTAAGTATATTTCCAGTATCAACTTATGGTTGTGAATCATGGATAGAAAAAATTGGTAGCATATCCTATTCAGGGCATAGCCATCAAACCATCATTTTTTGGCTGTAGTCAATCATGGATACATAATAAAAATATGATAAGTATAGCTGCATTCAAAATTAGACGCCACTGAAAGATTTGAGAATACCATGGACAGCAAAAAAGACTACTCAAGAAGTGATAAGATCATTACGCGTTTAAGAGAGTTGACTCGGCATTATAATAAGAAAGCTGGGATTTTTTGTGGGGCCATATAAAGAGACATTACATATTGGGTTAGTTATTATTGGAAGGTATGGTTTTTGGTAGGAAGGGTAAAGACAGCCAAAGATGACGACGGATAAATTTCATCTCAGATTGTTTAAACCTTTGGCTGTTGCAGGTCCCATCGGGCAGAATCGTGATGAGTTTAGACAATCCATAAAGTAGAAAGACATCGTTCTCGAAAGAATATGTCCTATATATATATATATAATACTGAAATATTATTTAACTATTTATTCCACACAGTGAAATGTAATTCAAATTACAGCCAATTAAACTATTATAATAGCTAGTTTATATTTGTATGCAACTGTATGGTGTTTATTGTTATGTGCTCAAATCACACATCACCTCAAGTGTGTCGTTATGCATGACAGATTTACCAAATAGTGAGAGGCATTCAGTGTGAAAAGGTAACATTTTGTGAACAATCTCGACCTGGGAGGACGTTGAATCATTCATATTTGAAATGTATTGGATAGTTAGTTTAAGCCGCGGTGCTTAATATTAATTTATAAATTGTAAGTAAGTGAAGTCGTTCTAGAATGTTGTAGATAAATTCCTGGATATTTTCTTGTATTTAGATTGTCGGAGATAGTAAGCTAGAAGTGGTTTTGAGAGCTGACATGTTGGATCGTTAGAGCGTCTGACATAACAAGTAGCAGAAGATAAGCATATTGAATAATTTAATAATACGCATATTTAGTTGTTCGAGGCTAGAATGTTGATAACAGTAATGACTTATTAAAATATTAGAACGCGAGCGTATTGTGTGCTTGGGGCGCAGACTTCATTCAGCTTTAAGATTTAGTCTACTCACTAACTAGTTTCTAATTGAAATAATATATTTTGTTCATGAGTTCAGAATATGGAAAATAGTCAGGATACGAGCTGTCAATTCTTCTTCTTCTGTGATAACCTTTCAGTCAAATAGGAATTCTTGATACTAAGCTATTATATAGTTTACTGACTGTTTCAATGTTATATATTCGACTGTTTCAACGTTATATAGTCTACTGACTGTTTCAACGTTATATAGTCTACTGACTGTTTCAACGTTATATAGTCTACTGACTGTTTCAACGTTATATAGTCTACTGACTGTTTCAACGTTATATAGTCTACTGACTGTTTCAACGTTATATAGTCTACTGACTGTTTCAATGTCATATAGTCTACTGACTGTTTCAATGTTATATATTCGACTGTTTCAACGTTATATAGTCTACTGACTGTTTCAACGTTATATAGTCTACTGACTGTTTCAATGTTATATAGTCTACTGACTGTTTCAATGTTATATATTCGACTGTTTCAACGTTATATAGTCTACTGACTGTTTCAACGTTATATAGTCTACTGACTGTTTCAAACCTGTTATACATTTTATGCCAGCTGTATATCTCAAGATCTGCAACTGCAAGGACTAAACAGTTTTACCACACACAAAAAAGAAAACATTACTATATTAATATCATTATTTGTACTTTGTGTAAACAATGAAATGAATTATCGTTTTGACTTAAGATTGTAAAAGATATAATGAGTTATCTTATTGACATAAGATTATTAAGGGGGAGTTATAGCAAGGAAGTGGTAGCGTTATTACAACATTAAATTGTAAAGTTATAGCTGTCAAATGTGCACAAATAATGCACGAATGGTTCATCTATATGAGAACACAACGTTTCTTGCATTCATGTCTACATATGTTGGAAGAGGAATTTCTTCTTCTTCTTCAGAGTTCATTCTCAAACTCCTGCTGGATCTCTCTAGTAGCATGTCCATTATCCATTCTAGATTTCCAGCAGGATGTAGTCCAGGGAATAGAAATGCGTTGTGTTGCCGTCTAATTTGCACCAATGGCCCGACACATCCGTCTTCAGCGGAAAAAGAGGAATTTTACAAATGAAATGTAATAATATGCATGTGTGAAATATAGATGTCACTTCTAACACAATTTTAAGAAGAAAAAGTCAAATTCAACAAGCATATACGTATATGGAACATGCATGGCAGCATCTAAGGAAAATAATGTATTTTAATACTTTTTTTGTTTACATCATTCTATTACAAATTTTTTGTAAACTTGAAACTTCTAAATGTTAAAGTAAATAAATATTAAATTAATAAATGTATTTATTTAAACTAATCAATTCCGTAGTATGTGCCATAGACAGCTATTTCAGTCAGAATGGTTAATATTTGAGAACTTTATGGTGTAATAAGTGCTATGAAGTGTTATTTTTCCGTTAAAATTACAACATATTTTTTACAAAAAATTGGATGCAATCTGGTTGTATAGGATTTCAGGATCTATAATTGATTAATTCTGTAACTTATAGATTCATTGTAACTACATTCTTCATTGCTTGTTGATTCTTTCAAATATGTAGCTGTATTGTCATCAGTAATTCTATATAAGTCTTTCATTTTCACAGATGCAAGACTGTGAGTGGACGTGACACTTTGAATTGTAGGTTATATAGTAATTTCATAATTGACGTATTTTTTTCAGTAGTCCAAATATCACCAAGCTTGTCACATGTTTGAACTATGTTTAATTCACATTGATTTTGTTAAACGATAAACATTTTTCGGTGAAATTTGCGCTTCCTAGATCTAAATAAATATGTGTTATCACACTTTCAGAAATCATACAAACTTTAGGGAAATTATTTGTAAAAACGATTCAAAATCTACCTAGGCTAATAACCTAGGAGTTCAAATGGTGTTTATATTCTATTTTTAACAACTATCGGTTTGGGAGCATCCATTTTATATATATATATATATATATAACGTTAGGGGAGGTGCTAATTGTTGTAAATGACTCCGTTTTTGTCTGAATGAATTTTTATTTTCAGGAATTAAAAATAAGGAACACCTCAGCATTTTTGAGATATCATTACTCATTAATTAATTGATTCTAGAATTTGTAATGAATTTATGTAGAGAAATGATTGATCTTAAATTATACACCATTTGCGATATACTATTTAAAAAAGAAAGATTTTTGTCAATATTCCCTGCTATATCTCTCTCCCACCCTCCTTTAAAGATGTAATAGATTATCGTATTGACATAAGATTGTAAACTATACAATGGATTATAAGATTGACATAAGATTGTAAACTATACAATGGATTATCAGATTGACATAAGATTGTAAACTATGTAATGAATTATCAGATTGACGTAAGATTGTAAACTATGTAATGAATTATCAGATTGACGTAAGATTGTAAACTATGTAATGAATTATCAGATTGACGTAAGATTGTAAACTATACAATGAATTATCAGATTGATGTAAGATTGTAAACTATACAATGGATTATCGCATTAACGTAAGATTGTAAACTATGGAATTGGTTATGGTAGTTCTAAAATAAATACATGTATGACAAACTAAAGAATAGTTTATGAACTTAGTTTTGTTTCAGGACTCGTGACTCCATTGGGAATTTGAGAACACAGGAATGAAAATTGTAGTGAACATATTGTAATTTTTACAAAGTGCATCTACGATGTTTATTGTCTGGTATCTGGGCATTCTTTTGTATACGCTTCCATTATATATTTTTTTTAAATATTGTGAACAGTATAACTTTACTGTTTATCCAGTCATTTTTTAACGGTTCTTTCTCTTTCCAAGATTTAATTCCTGCATTGTACCACCTCCCATGCAATTTCTTTTTTGTATATCTTATGTTAATGAAAAATGTGAAGTTGTTTGTATCTATGAATATTCTGACTCTAATGACGGTAAATCCAGTCTACATTGGACTGTACAGTTGCGTTTCACTATAATTTAGAAATGTTTCTTGTACGGATAAGTATTGGAAGAAACAACTGTTTTTGATATAATTTAGAAATGTTTCTTGTACGGATAAGTATTGGAAGAAACAACTGTTTTTGATATAATTTAGAAATGTTTCTTGTGAGGATAAATATTGGTTGTTTCTGATATAATTTAGAAATGTTTCTTGTGAGGATAAGTATTGGAAGAAACAACTGTTTTTGCGTTTAATGTGAGGATGCTTGTATAAAGAATACTTGTTGTCTATCTTCTATTTTCGTAACATGTCCATAGATTATTGAAATATATACTTGTGTTGCGCGTTTTACAAGTGCGACTTGTCCATACTACAATTTAAGTTCTAACTATTCACAACAATTTGTGATGGAAGTATTATTCCATATTTTCGTCTGACATCGAGGACTTTGGATACGTCAATCTCGCAGTTAACATTGTAATCATGATTGAATCAGTCCATCAGGAGGCTACAGCAGAATTTTAAATACAGTAGAAAATGTCTCTGAAGCATGGATATCACAAGGTAAGTAACATTGAAATAAAACATGTTTTCACATTTTCTTATTCAATGTTTCCGCTGGAAACCGCTAGGGAACCGCATAGCGCAGGGGTTAGCGTACTAGCTTCGCATATGAGTGGTACTGGGAGCATTCCTCAGTTGAGGCGGAAATGTTTTTCAGATCGTAACGGCTCCCGGGTCGACACTGCCTTAAATGGGTACCGGATTAATCCGGGAAATAAAGACTGCGAGGGAGAGGAGATGGCTACCGCCCTCATTTACTGTTTATCCATAGTAATCTTTTAACGGTTCTTTTTATTTTTAAGATGTAATTCCTGCATTGTACCACCTCCCATACATTTCTTTTTTGTATATGAAAATTAAAAAAAAATGTGTATATGTAAATGGCATATGTGAAGTTGTATCTATGAATCTTTTGACTGTTTTTGACGAAATGTTTGAAAATATTTTGACGAAATGTGAGATCGCTAACATCTCACACCCCTACGGCATTAATAAATGCTATGAGTTACTTTACTTTTTTTTTTACTTACTTATTCAATGTTTCATGTTGCAATAATTCACAAATAATTTTTTTTTCATTAAGTAAAACGTACCTCTTGTGGTAAGGTACGTTCCTTTCAGCCGCGGACGTTGGTCCTATTTGGTTATATCAGATCTTTCCAACCACTAACAAATAGTGGAAATCGCATATCTAGTAATCCAATCACTACGACCAATATATTCTACAATCTCGTTATATCTCTCTATTGTAGCCGTGGCCTTAAATAGAATCCAGGAATAATAACTCTCCCGCCAGCCATGTATATCACAAGATAAGAATAGTGTGGCTGGGTGTAGGGTTGGTTGCCTCACTCCACAATCTCTGATAACTCTCCCGCCAGCCATGTATATCACAAGATAAGAATAGTGTGGCTGGGTGTAGGGTTGGTTGCCTCACTCCACAATCTCTGATAACTCTCCCGCCAGCCATGTATATCACAAGATAAGAATAGTGTGGCTAGGTGTAGGGTTGGTTGCCTCACTCCACAATCTCTGATAACTCTCCCGCCAGCCATGTATATCGCAAGATAAGAATAGTGTGGCTGTGTGTAGGGTTGGTTGCCTCACTCCACAATCTCTGATAACTCTCCGCCAGCCATGTATATCGCAAGATAAGAATAGTGTGGCTGGGTGTAGGGTTGGTTGCCTCACTCCACAATCTCTGATAACTCTCCTGCCAGCCATGTATATCGCAAGATAAGAATAGTGTGGCTGGGTGTATGGTTGGTTGCCTCACTCCACAATCTCTGCTGTGATGATGTCCGCCGAAGTACCATTCTTGGACTGTTGGGAATCAACCACTTTATCTGCAGCCTGTTTCCAAAGTGCAAATATAGTCATGACAAAGTCTCTTCCTGAGTATAGCACAATCCAGATCTAGTCCCCTTCATGGTATGTTAATGTTCAATTCTAGTACTCTCCACGGTAAAGTATTCTCCAATTCGAGTACCCTTCATAGTATATCACTGTCCAGCTCCTCTCCTACAGGATATACCACTATCCAGCTCCAATCCCCTCTATGGTATATCGCTGTCCGGCTCCAGCTCCCTCCATGTTATAGCACTGTCCAACTCGAGTTCCCCCATGATATATCAAAGTCCAGCTCGTCCTCTCCATGATATAGCACTGTCCAGCTCGAATCCCATCCATGCTATAGTACTGTCCGGATCGTTGTATTTAACCCCACAGCAACATGATTGCGGTTTCGTCTGCAGGTCCCACCAATGGCTGACTAAACAAACTACCCATGCAACAGAACACCTTAGTAGATGACATGCCGTTATATTGATGCTCTCTTATGGAAGCCTTGTATCATCTAGCATCTAGCATCCATACAACTATTCTTTACAAGTGGTTTTGCATATTGTGTCAATTGTTATTAGTATAAATGCATGCACTCTCTGTGGTTGGGAGGGAGCCTAAGTACTGGGGATGGCGAAACTTTCAGCACTGTTTTCCTATGGCTGAGGCCTATCATAGAGGCGCAGTGATTCATGACGTGACAAGCTTTTTGCCTTAAACATTTGGTTGCATAACTGGAGACATAGAGAAGTCCCACAGAACCAATAGACAATTAGTGGCGGGGAATGAGCACAGTGAACCCTGTCTTGACAGCAGTGTCTCGGTGAAGTGCATAGGTAGATTCTTACTTTCCTGGTGGTGTGATAGATATTTTTTGGCTATGGACCGCGGTTGATCGAAAAATCCACAGATTTTCCAGATGGATCAAAGGGCATGCCATTATGGATCGCTGGATCAGCAACCAACTAACCATCTGAAAACCTCCTCATCAAAATTATAGAAACAGAAAAGAACAGTAGTACTAGAAATTACAACTCTCTCACCTGGCATAGAGAATAGACATGGCAACTCTATCACCTGGCATAGAGAAAGAGGAGCCGCGTTAGCGCAGTGGTTAGCGCACTGGCTTCGCATATGAGTGGTCCTGGGTTCATTCCCCAGTTGAGGCGGAAATGTTTTCAGATCGCAACGGCTCCCAGGTCGACCCTGCCTTAAATGGGTACCGGATTAATCCGGGAAGTAAAGACTGCGAGGGAGAGGAGATGGCTACCGCCCTCATTTGCAGAGCCTGTGAAATGTGAGATCGCTAACATCTCACACCCCTACGGCATTAATAAATGCCATGGGTTACTTTACTGTTTTTTTATAGAGAAAGAGAAAAGACATTACAACTCTATCACCTAGCATAGAGAGTAGACATGACAACTCTATCACCTGACATAAAGAACAGAAATGACAACTTTATCACCTGGTACCGAGAATAGAGATGTCAACTTTATCACCTGGCATAGAGAACAGAATGACAAACGCTTACTCTCTAGGGATTATATCATCATTTGATCAGTCATGATCTTTCTACGTGTACACAAGTATACGCTGTACTCCATATTTCTACGTGTACACAAATATACGACGGTACGCCATATTTTGTCCCCTGAATTATTTGATGTTGGCAATTCTTTTATTTTAGTTCTTCGTGCCAGCCTAAAGAAACTTCATGTACATGGGATGAGGGGGGTGTAGAATTATATTGTGAACAAGTCAAAATTCATTTGCATCTTTGAGTTTTATTTGTTGAGAATCTGAACAATTCAATTCAAGGTAATTAAACAATGTTCCGATAGGGTATACAATATCTAGTGTGAGATATACAAAATGATATGCAATATCAGCTTTATGTGATTGATGCCCAGCACTGATCAGCAGGCGAAACAACGTACATCTAAAACTAGTCACCCGTGTGGAAATATTTTACTGCCACTTTGACAGAAACCAAACGATTCATTACAGTAGCCATTTCTACATACAAAATAAACAGTTTAGTTAGATTTGCCAGTACTCCTGCTTCGTGTAGGGTGAGAGGTAAAATATAGATTATCCATTGCTGTATATGCCATACCCTCGCCTTCTGATCATATCCATCTCGTTATACAGCTAATGCGTAACTTAAATTTTGTGTTGTCGTTACCAGCTCGACCATCTTTAACATTTAAGTTTCTGTCCACATTGTCTTAGCTCGATAAATAGCGGAACAAAGGAGATGACATGCGGGCCGGTTCTCAAAGTGTGTGTTTGAGTGTGCTGTTCACATTGTGTTCACGTTGAACAAACAGTTCGCACAAATACGACGGCAGTTGGTAAACAGCGTTTCTCCAGAGGTCAAAATAATTAATGGGTGTACTTCTCTAACAGAGAAGTTAAAGACAAGGCAAGGGCGTTTACTAGATCCCACAAACAGACCCCTATCTACTAGGTAGTAGCCAGTCGGTCCCAACGCAATTTGTCAGATAGTAGGTGGCACTATTCTCTAGTCCCAGACACCACATACTAAATAAATTGTCACTAGATCCCAACTGGAAATTTAGTATGACCATTGTCCTGTTACACGATTCATCTTGCTGGAAATTTAGTATTACCATTGTCCTGCTACACGATTCATCTTGCTGGAAATTTAGTATGACCATTGTCCTGCTACACGATTCATCTTGCTGGAAATTTAGTATTACCATTGTCCTGCTACACGAATCATCTTGCTGGAAATTTAGTATGACCATTGTCCTGCTACACGATTCATCTTGCTGGAAATTTAGTATGACCATTGTTCTGCTACACGATTCATCTTGCTGGAAATTTAGTATGACCATTGTCCTGTTACACGATTCATCATGCTGGAAATTTAGTTTTACCATTGTTCTGCTACACGAATCATCTTGCTGGAAATTTAGTATGACCATTGTCCTGCTACACGATTCATCTTGCTGGAAATTTAGTATTACCATTGTTCTGCTACACGAATCATCTTGCTGGAAATTTAGTATGACCATTGTCCTGCTACACGATTCATCTTGCTGGAAATTTAGTATTACCATTGTCCTGCTACACGAATCATCTTGCTGGAAATTTAGTATGACCATTGTCCTGCTACACGATTCATCTTGCTGGAAATTTAGTATGACCATTGTCCTGCTACACGATTCATCTTGCTGGAAATTTAGTATGACCATTGTCCTGCTACACGATTCATCTTGCTGGAAATTTAGTATGACCATTGTCCTGCTACACAATTCATCTTGCTGGAAATCTAGTATTACCATTGTTCTGCTATAAGATAGATCTAGTGGAAATCTAGTAGGCTTTTTAAATTAGAAGCATCATGTTATTAGAGAGTTTACACTATATGAAGAAGAAGATACACAACTATAGGAACGGTTCATGATGACTGTTCATTTATCGTGAGACCATTGCGCGGAAGAGGTAATGTATGCCAAATAAATATAAGCACACAGTCTGAAGTAGAGCCGTAACGTTGCATGCTAGCTATTTTGTCACGATATTTTCATCCGCCGGGACGCGACAGAACGACAAAACACACTGTGCACTTTAAAAAAAATAGAAAATGTATAACCAGCAAGCATGGCTAACTTGTGTTTTGTAAAACAAATATAATTGTGCAAGTGAGTTTAGACACGTGTGAACATCTGAGGTGCACTGTTGTATCGAACTTTGACCTCATATGACGATATGAACAAACTACTACCTAACTTTGAGCAGGAACAAGTAGTGCGTTTTGTGTCCTGTTAACACACTATAATTTGATGGAATAGCTACAGACTATGCTGATTTAGACTTTGAGTCTGCTGAAGATATATGTATCGGGCCATTGCACAAATAAAACGGCGGCACAACTAATTTCCATTCTCTGGACTACATTCTACTGGAAATCTAGTAGGGCCATTGTACTGCTAAAGGAGCCTACAGGCTCAAGAAGAGGACCCAGATGCAGAGCTACCACTTATACTGGTGGTTATCGGTCACTTCCTTGATCGCACCTAGCGAACATCATGACGACACGATCAACGTCTAAACTCCGACTCTTCTCCAGGAATATTCGTCTTTACACATTAGAAAACACAGAAGGAATTTTCTGCACATTTTAGTTATTAATCATTCACTTAAAATAACACAAAATACGATCGTAAATAAACCTCAAGTGATGACTGAGCTAAAAAGTTCAAACTTGCGCCATGTTGACACCGGAAGCATATTTAGTATTACATATTATATTAAAGGAAACAGCCGTATGTAACTATTTTATCCCCATGCCTGCATCCTGCCTTGATTAATTCGACTTGTATGTTATAGGGTCCTGGTACTTTGTTTGATGCTTCTGTTTGTATGGAATTTTCTATTTCAGTTAGCAATATGTTCGGTTCTAATTCTTCCGTTATATTGTTTACTATATTGTCGTTCCCTCATTTCTGTGATTTAGCATATTTTTTAAATCACTGTTGGCCACCTTTCCATTATTCGTTTCGGGTCATTGATTGTCTTTCCATTTTCATCATTTATTATTTCTGTTGATTCATATTTGTCTTCCATGTTTCTCATGTTCTTAGTTCTAACACTGACTTCACTAATCATACTCCACCTGCCTCGCTACCCACACTCCACTTTGACTAATCATACTCCACCTGCCTCGCTACTCACACTCCACTGACTTCACTAATCATACTCCACCTGCCTCGCTACCCACACTCCACTTTGACTAATCATACTCCACCTGCCTCGCTACTCACACTCCACTGACTTCACTAATCATACTCCACCTGCCTCGCTACTCACACTCCACTTTGACTGATCATACTCCACCTGCCGCACTACTCACACTCCACTGACTTCACTAATCATACTCCACACGCCTCACTACTCACACTCCACTGACGTCACTAATCATACTCCACCTGCCTCACTACTCACACTCCACTAACTTCACCAAATCATACTCCACCTGCCTCGCTACCCACACTCCACTTTGACTAATCATACTCCACCTGCCTCACTACTCACACTCCACTGACTTCACTAATCATACTCCACCTGCCTCACTACTCACAATCCACTAACATCACTAATCATACTCCACCTGCCTCGCTACCCACACTCCACTTTGACTAATCATACTCCACCTGCCTCACTACCCACACTCCACTGACCTCACAAAATCTAAAATTGGACACTTCTCAAAATCATTTAGTTAAGACTTTTTAACATTAGCACCTTGCTCAATTTTCCAAACGCGTCAAGTGTCAACAATGTTCGACTCTAACCAAACGCCAGTGTCTGACTCGAAGGGAATGGATTCTCTATCGCGACTCTATACACACTTACTCAAACAACGCGAGGCTGTAGTACTGCATGTTTGTTCAAGGCAGTCTTGGAGAATTTAAATTGTTATTTACAACATTCAGTGGTTCGCAGTTTTCGGACAGGAAATTATCTGATTTATAAAGTAAGTCATCCATTTTCTTAAAACCTCGCAGTTATTATTTAAAATTTATTTACATTGTTGATAGTGATTTCTGAGTAATGCACATTATCTCTTTCATTACATTTCACTACCTCTCTCATTACACGTAGTCATATATCGTATTACAATGCCATTATAGTTCATTGCATTTGAGTATCGCTTTCATTACATTTCATTATCTTCCATAACATTTAAATATTATCTTTCATTATATTTCATTATCTTACTGATTATATTTCAATATCTCATTACATTTAATTATCTCGCAATACTATTCATTATCTTTCATTACATTTCACTATTTCTCTTATTATATTAAGTATCGCTCTCATTACATTTTATTATCTCTCATTACATTTAAGTATTGTTCTCATTACATTTCATTATCTCTCATTACATGCAAGCATCTCGCTTGTCACATTCCATTATCTTTCAATATATTTCAGTATCGCTCTCATTACATTTCATTATCTCTGATTACATTCAAGTATCTCTTACACTTGATTATCTCTTATTACATTTAAATATTCCTCTCATCACATTTCATTATCTCTCATTGCATTTAAGTATCGCTCTCATCACATTTCATTATTTTACTATTTAGATTTCAATATCTCATTACATTTTATTATCTCTTATTACATTTTACATCTCTCATTACATGTAATTATCTCTGATTATATTTAAGAATTTCTCTTATCATATTTTATTATTACACAATATATTTAAGTATCTCGCTCATTACGTTTCAGTATCTCTCTCATTACATTTCAATATTTCTCTCATTTCATTTCAGTATGTCATCATTTGCACATATCTCGATCGTAGCTTCTCATCACATTTCAGTATCTCTCATTACTTTTCATTATATCTCACTGCGTATCAATATTTCTCATTACTTTTAAGCATCACATTAATTTTCAATATCTGCCATTACTTTTGAGGCTCTATCTCATTACATGTCAATATCTCTCTCATTAAATTTCAATAACACGTTTATAAATTTCAATATCGTTTTCATTCCATTTCATTTTAACTATCAACACATTTCATTATGCCTGTTCGTAATATTTCAGTATCTCTCTCATTACGTTTCATTATCTCTCAAACAACGTGTAACCTGTTTATGCTATCATTACTAATTTCTATTATTTCAAACATTTAAAAAATCTTCTTTTAATTCAGTTTTTCCTAGTTTACAGAGTGTCTTCAGTTGTTCTTTTCGCTGATCTCTATTCCCTATTCTCCAGGTCAGGGGTCGGCAACCTTTTGCTAACTGTGTGCCAACTTAAGGTTTCAAATTATTCAGAGTGCCAACATCACATATCAAGAAGAATGTGAAGAGTTCAGATTCACCACATGTGAAGAGACTGTGTGCCATTTGAAAGTGCTTGGCGTGCCAAGTGTTGCACGCGTGCCATTGGTTGCCGACCCCTGCTCTAGGTCATTCATGTTTCTTTATTGCATTGCTTCGATTCCCAGAAATACGATCAATAGAACTTTTGCATCCTTCTGCGCAATGAGGATTTGTATCCAGAGCTTTATTCATACTCATAAGGTTCCATTTCTCAGCGATGTACAATGATGTGAAAAGAAGCCTTTAACTCAAAGGGATTAATATGATAATTATATAGATGTGTACTGTGAGATTTTCATTGAAGGAAATATCATTATATGGATTAAGCATGGCTGTCTGCAGTATAGAAGACCTCAGTACAGAATTAACTATGACTTTATTTGTTATATTTCTATTATTTTTGTCATTTTTGTTGGTCACTATTTTATACTCGGAGTCGCATGTCAAAATTAACCAAGGCCGATTAGCAAAATGCACGGAAATAGGGCCATTCATGCCATGATTACATGATCTGTTGTAAGGTCTTATAACATGATTGCTTGATCTGTTGTAGGGTTTTATAACATGATTACATGATCTGTGTAAGGTTTTATAACATGATTACATGATCTGTTGTAAGGTCTTATAAGGTCTTGTAGTGTCCAATATTACGGACTAAGTGTGTTACCTTATATGGATGTAATGTTACCTAATATGGATGTAATGTTACCTTATATGGATGTAATGTTACCTAATATGGATGTAATGTTACCTAATATGGATGTAATGTTACCTAATATGGATGTAATGTTACCTAATATGGATGTAATGTTACCTAATATGGATGTACTGTTGAATGGTGATTGGTCTGATGGTCCACTGGTGACACTTTCAGAACTTCCTGCATGTGGGTTTATTGAGAGTCATCACCGCTTGACACGTTGTCTGTAGTAACTCACAATATTCTCAGGTGTAATAGAGGCAATCACGTAGATGCAGTGGGGCAGGTGGAGTATGATTAGTGAAATGTGGAGAATGAGGCAGGTGGAGAATGATTAGTGAAGTATGGAGAGTGCGGCAGGTGGATTATGATTAGTGAAGTGTGGGAAGTGAGGCAGGTGGAGTATGATTAGAGAAGTGTAGAGAGTGAGGCAGGTGGAGTATGATTAGTGAAGTGTGGGAAGTGAGGCAGGTGGAGTATGATTAGAGAAGTGTGGGAAGTGAGGCAGGTGGAGTATGATTAGTGAAGTGTAGAGAGTGAGGCAGGTGGAGTATGATTAGTGAAGTGTGGGAAGTGAGGCAGGTGGAGTATGATTAGAGAAGTGTAGAGAGTGAGGCAGGTGGAGTATGATTAGTGAAGTGTGGGAAGTGAGGAAGGTGGAGTATGATTAGAGAAGTGTAGAGAGTGAGGCAGGTGGAGTATGATTAGTGAAGTGTGGGAAGTGAGGCAGGTGGAGTATGATTTGTGAAGTATGGAGAGTGAGGTAGGTGGAGTATGATTAGTGAAGTATGGAGAGTGAGGCAGGTGGAGTATGATTAGTGAAGTATGGAGAGTGAGGCAGGTGTAGTATGATTAATGAAGTCTGGATAGTGAGGCAGGTGAAGTATGATTAGTGAATTGTGGAGAGTGAGGCAGGTGGAGTATGATTAGTGAAGTATGGAGAGTGAGGCAGGTGGATTATCATTAGGGAAGCGAGGCAGGTGGAGTATGATTAATAAAGTGTGGGGAGTGAGGCAGGTGGAGTATGATTAGTGAAGTATGGAGAGTGAGGCAGGTGGATTATGATTAGGGATGTGAGGCAGGTGGAGTATGATTAGTGAATTGTGGAGAGTGAGGCAGGTGGATTATGATTAGGGAAGTATGGAGAGTGAGGCAGGTGGAGTATGATTAGTGAATTGTGGAGTGAGGCAGGTGGATTATGATTAGGGAAGTGAGGCAGGTGGAGTATGATTAGTGAAGTATGGGAAGTGAGGCAGGTGGAGTATGATTAGTGAATTATGGAGAGTGAGGCAGGTGGATTATGATTAGTGAAGTCTGGAGAGTGAGGCAGGTGGAGTATGATTAGTGAAGTATGGAGAGTGAGGCAGGTGGATTATGATTAGTGAAGTATGGAGAGTGAGGCAGGTGGAGTATGATTAGTGAATTGTGGAGAGTGAGGCAAGTGGATTATGATTAGGGAAGTGAGGCAGGTGGAGTATTATTAGTGAAGTGTGGGAAGTGAGGCAGGTGGAGTATGATTAGTGAAGTGTGGAGAGTGAGGTATGTGGATTATGATTAGTGAAGTCTGGAGAGTGAGGCAGGTGGAGTATGATTAGTGAAGTCTGGAGAGTGAGGCAGGTGGAGTATGATTAGTGAAGTCTGGAGAGTGAGGCAGGTGGATTATGATTAGGGAAGTGAGGCAGGTGGAGTATGATTAATAAAGTGTGGAGAGTGAGGCAGGTGGAGTATGATTATTGAAGTATGGAGAGTGAGGCAGGTGGATTATGATTAGGGAAGTGAGGCAGGTGGAGTATGATTAATAAAGTGTGGAGAGTGAGGCAGGTGGAGTATGATTAGTGAAGTCTGGAGAGTGAGGCAGGTGGATTATGATTAGTGAAGTCTGGAGAGAGAGGCAGGAGTATGATTAGGGAAGTGAGGCAGGTAGATTATGACTATAGGGAGTTGGGTAGGGGTTTCAAATACTCCATTAAGAAATCAGAATCATGACAGTTAGTACGGTTTCATAAATTAGCCCCCCCCCCCAATGGTTTTCCATAAAACGTATCACCAACACTTCACACAAATGATGTATTTGCCCACAAAAATTACAAAATGACTGTCCTGCATATAAACCCTCAAGTTTACCACAGATATACATCAAAGCTCCTGAATAATGGTATGTCCTGAGTTATCCATTCAATGCGTAATACTTTATTCCTGTCACAACCGTTGTGTCGTTGTGTCTGTCACTTTTTTCCCAAACCTGTTTTTCTATAGTTATATCATCCTATTAGATAATGTCCAGAAATTCCATGCTTAACGATGCCTTTCATGTATTTTCATACCACTCCCCACATACACACACTTTTAGACCATGTTTCAAATTAAAAACAATTATTTGATGTATAAAAACATTCTACAGAAGAATGCTGAGAATACCATGGACTGCCAGAAAATCTAATGTAGAGGTGTTGAAAGAGTCAAATGCGAAACGGACCTTAATCAACAATATATGAAAATGGCAATCTTGTTTTTTTGGCCACTTCATGAGACAGGGAGGTTTGGAGAACATAGCCACAACAGGCGATATTTAAGGCAACAGAGACAGAGGGCGAAAACGTGAGAAAATATTAGACAGTTTGACAGCCTGGCACGGCAAGGAAACAACAACGGCCTTGGTACATAATACTGAGGACAGAGAGCTGTGGAGAGCTATGACCGTCTACGCCAGCTGGCATAGCACCTGATGATGATGATGATAAAAACATTATTGTTTACGTCAACTTTTGTATATATTTTGTTTTATTACGCCGACCAACGAAATGTATGGAAATAATGAAAACAAGGGACGTAAACCGGGATGTAAACGGCCTGTTTAGATGATTTTTGTCCTGTTAGCGAGAGTCCCAGTTAAGAAATAAGTTCAAGAGGTCGCGGGTTCGATCCAGGGTAGTGCCGTCTTGTCCACAAGTACATCTTTTCAGAAATCCCTGGGGATTACACTTCAATCTGCGTAGTTACGTGCTATGAGTGGTACTTTCTGCAGGAAACATGCCACTTCATTGAGATGGGCGGAGTATATTTAAATGTCGAGTTCAATGATGTCAATCCTCTACGCCCTTTTAGTTTTCTTCCTTATATCTGATATCCTTTTAGTTTTCTTCCTTATATCTGATATCCTTTGTTCACTTCCCCATTTCACATGACATATTTCTTCCTTATATCTGATATCCTGTGTTCACTTCCCCATTTCACATGACATATTTCTTCCTTATATCTGTTATCCTGTGTTCACTTCCCCATTTCACATGACATATTTCTTCTCAAGTTTGTCATTGTTCTATTCGTGTTCCCCACATCAAACATCCACACTAAATATGCGCGCCTGATCGCATGTTGTCTATACAATGATATCCTCTCTACGTTATTATATCACAGACTCAAGAGGCTATCCGTTTATACACTTTAAATGGCCTGTGTAAACCTGGTGAGGTATCGCTAAGTACAGTTTTGTCCTACATTTTGTACAGAAATCATGTTTCACTGTTCAAATAAGCAGCCGGTTGAATTGTGACGCACGATTTCATTATGAAATATGACGCACAATTTCAATAGAAAGTAGGACGCATATATTAGATGAGAAGTTTTAAATATTTAGAATAGAAGGTATGAGACACAACTTGGATAGAAAGTTCTAGACAGAATTCTAACGGAAGGTATGAGACACAACTTGGATAGAAAGTTCTAAGACAGAATTCTAAGGGAAGGTATGAAACACAACTTGGATAGAAAGTTCTATAGAAAGTTCTAAGACAGAATTCTAATCGAAGGTATGAAACACAACTTCGATAGAAAGTTCTAGACAGAATTCTAATGAAAGGTTTGAGACACAACTTGGATAGAAAGTTCTAGACAGAATTCTAATGGAAGGTGTGAGACACAACTTGGATAGAAAGTTCTAGACAGAATTATAATAGAAGGTATGAGATACATTTTGGATAGAAAGTTTTAGACATAATTCTAATGGAAAGTTTTGAGACACAACTTGCATAGAAAGTTCTAGACATAATTTAAATATAACGTATGAAACACAATGCTACATAGAGTCCATGCTGTTATATGGTAGTGAAGCATGGACAATTGACAATATTGCAAGAAAACATCTGGAGGTCACAGAGATGTAGTTTTATAGAAGAAAGTTGAAAATATCATGGACAGGTTAAACGAGTAATGCTATAATTCTACAACTGGTCAACTCAAATAGAGAACTTAATAACTGTATTAGAAGACGACAATCACAGTTTCTGGGTTATGTCATGAAAAGAGGTGGGCTGGAGAACATCGTAACAACTGGAACGATCGTGGAAGACAACGTGAGAAAATGTTGGATGGCTTGAAAGCCTGGCATGGTGCAGAATCATCAGAAATTATATTTAAAAGTATAACAAACAGAGGGCTGTGGAGAGACATGATCGCCTACGCCGGAAGGCATGGTACCAATGAATGAATGAGACACAACTTGGATAGAAAGTTCTATACAGATTTTCAACGGAAGATATGACACAATTTCAATAAAAAATATAAGACACAATTTTATTATAGTTTTGTACACACAAAATGAATAGATGGTACACAATATGAAAATGAAATAGGAGACATTTATTGAATAGATTGTATGTGACACAATGTGAGTAAATGGTATGTGACACAATGTGACTAGATGGTATGTGACTAGATGGTATGTGACTAGATGGTATGTGACTAGATGGTATGTGACTAGATGGTATGTGACTAGATGGTATGTGACACAATGTGACTAGATGGTATGTGTTATGGTATCAATAGAAGGTATGAAACACAGTTTCAATAGAATATATAAGACACATTTCAATAGAATGAATGAGACACAATTTGAATAAAAGACTTAATCGCTCTCAGTATGAATACAAAGTCTGAATACAAAGTCTGAATATACAGAATAAATACAAAGTCTGAATACAAAGTCTGAATATACAGAATAAATACAAAGTCTGAATACAAAGTCTGAATAAACAGTCTGAATATAAGGTATGAGACAAACTATCAATAGAAGTTATGAGACAGAGTTTCAATAGAAGGAATGAGACATGATATGAAAAGGAAGTATTAGACACTGAATCTAATATATGTTTTATACTACATTTCTCTCTTGGCTGGTTATCAGTATTATAGTCCAAAGAACGTGATATTTTCTCATATTTTACATGTTATATGAAAGCAATTTGTTTACTCCGCAAGTTACATCCATAAACTTGACAAAATAGTTTCACAAGTCAAGTATTAAAATGTTATGTTAATTGACTCAACTTTCTTCTGTTATATTGAACAGTTTATTTGAGATTGTTTACGATCGTTATGACGTTTACATGTAACGATTTAAATCTTGATTCTTTATTTGAAACTTGTATCACAGCACGTGGGGCTTCCCATAAGTGCTCCGCTCTCCGTTCCAGCACCCATCCTAGTGTGTGTAGACTCAAGAGTTCTGGTCAGGTGTTGATTGCGTGATCTTCGGGACTTACTCCCCAAAAAAATTACGTTTCATTCCCTCCTCTCTAGATATTCCCATTTCAAACATTCTCTGTATGTGTACGTTCTCAGCCTCATTGACATTCTCTGTATGTGTATATTCTCAGCCTCATTGACATTCTCTGTATGTGTATGTTCTCAGCCTCATTGACATTCTCTGTATGTGTATATTCTCAGCCTCATTGACATTCTCTGTATGTGTACGTTCTCAGCCTCATTGACATTCTCTGTATGTGTACATTCTCAGCCTCACTGACATTCTCTGTATGTGTATATTCTCAGCCTCATTGACATTCTCTGTATGTGTACGTTCTCAGACTCATTGACATTCTCTGTATGTGTATATTCTCAGCCTCACTGACATTCTCTGTATGTGTATATTCTCAGCATCATTGACATTCTCTGTATGTGTACGTTCTCAGACTCATTGACATTCTCTGTATGTGTAAGTTCTCAGCCTCATTGACATTATCTTTATCCTAAAATGAATTTATTACTGCCTTCATTAAGTCTGCTCTATCTCTTCTCAGCAATGTGCCGTCGGCTTTCTCGTTTCCTCTGATCCCAGCATGACCAGGGCAGTATATCCATGTAATGTTCTGAACAATTGAGTTATTTAAGAAGTTCCACCATTCCTTTATCATCATGTACTTTTCTATCTTGCGCAGCATGCTTTGAGAGTCTGTGAGTATTAACGAGTGTTTTGATGTATCAGTTATCAACTAATTAAGTGCTACTGTAACTCCCTCTATCTCCATCCTCATGCTCGATGTGACTGGAGTATGCAGAAGATTTCTCAACCAACTTTACGCCGTTGCTGTAGACAACAAAACCCAACCGCTTTTATTTGTGTTTCTGTTAACTGAGCGATCTGTGTATACAATTATGTCTTGTGGTTTCAGTATAGATGGGCGAGTTCACGCACTGTAACCTGGGCCCTGACACCCTTCCATTTTCGACACGCTTTATCTAATTGTATTCAGTAATTTTTTTCTCGCAATGTCTACCTCCACCCACTCGCTGCACTTTAATATTTCTTCAAATTCACATACTCTTCGCAGTGTGTCTTCAGCCTCTACACTTTCATGTAACGACTATTCCTGGCTTAGTTTCTGTCTAGCAGTTATTTGTTAGCTCTGAACTACGTTTCGTTGAGTGCTAATGTTTTACAACTTTCTTCGAGTTATAAATGCAGGAGTTACAAAATACATTTCTAACTAGTTTTGTGTGTGTATTTAACAACTGACATTTTTATTATTACCTTGAAATGATATAGATGATAAAGATCGTATATGCTCCAGAAATGTGTTTATTAGGGGTTTGATTGTCGATTTAGAGCTCCGGGTATAGTCGATCAGATGAGGGCAACAATTTTCGTATGGTATGGAGGTCAGCAAGCTTTGTATTATATTTTATATTTTTAGTCCTTTAAACTAACACAGCGTAGTATCTTATGAAATGAGGGCGACTGCATATAAGTCAGACCAACGTAGCAGTAAAAATGACTTATATTCAATTTATTCAAAATGTAGTTGGTAGTTTCATATGCCAACTTTACTATTTCTTTAACATAAAGTTGGTGTTTCATAAGCCAACTTTACAATATATTCAACATAAAGTTGCTAGTTTCATGACCCAACTTTACGTTTAGATCAAAATACTTTTACGAAAGGCAGGAACAAACGTGGAATCATAACATATTCAGAATATAACAATCAATTCATGTTATTTTCAGAGTAATTTTCTAGGTAACATAAATAAGTTCAGTAGTTTGTCACTGATATCTGAACTGTCCGGATGCTTCTATAACGAGATTTGATTAAGGTATTTTGGCAGTCTTAAGCGCGCCCTCCATTTTTTCGTGTCTTTAATCCTCCAATCTTTTTTTACCATCTCCGTCTTTTTTTAAATTTAAAAAGCAGAAGCACGTGCTCATTGGAGACATGTATGTTCAGATTGTTTTATAGATAATATGAGTTATTAATGGTAAATGTGATCTTTGTCAGAGAAATAGAATAGAAAGTATCTTGATAGAACTAACACGAATATATGATATGAACATAAGAAACGGATGGCTGAAGCATTAACCATGACTCAAACATTAACCATGGCTGAAACATTAACCATGGCTGAAACATTAACCATGGCTGAAACATTAACCATAGCTGAAACATTAACCATAGCTGAAACAACCATGGCTTAAACATTAACCATGGCTGAAACATTAACCATTACTGAAACATTTACCATGGCTGAAACATTAACCATTACTGAAACATTTACCATGGCTGAAACATTAACCATGGCTGAAACATTAACCATAGCTGAAACAACCATGGCTTAAACATTAACCATGGCTGAAACATTAACCATTACTGAAACATTTACCATGGCTGAAACATTAACCATTACTGAAACATTAACCATGGCTGAAACATTAACCATAGCTGAAACAACCATGGCTTAAACATTAACCATGGCTGAAACATTAACCATTACTGAAACATTTACCATGGCTGAAACATTAACCATTACTGAAACATTTACCATGGCTGAAACATTAACCATGGCTGAAACATTAACCATAGCTGAAACAACCATGGCTTAAACATTAACCATGGCTGAAACATTAACCATTACTGAAACATTTACCATGGCTGAAACATTAACCATTACTGAAACATTAACCATGGCTGAAACATTAACTATAGCTGAAACAACCATGGCTTAAACATTAACCATGGCTGAAACATTAACCATTACTGAAACATTTACCATGGCTGAAACAACCACGGCTGAAACATTAACTATGGCTGAAACAATAACCATTAGTCAAACATCAACCATGGCTGAAACATTAACCACGGCTGAAACATTAACCATGGCTGAAACAATAACCATTAGTCAAACATCAACCATGGCTGAAACATTAACCACGGCTGAAACATTAACCATGGCTGAAACATTAACCATGACTGAAACATTAACCAGGAGTGAAACATTAACCATGGTCGTAACTATAGCAATGGCTTAAATCTCAATTTCTGAATACATAGATTAATTTCTCTATATTGGATACTTCGTCTACTCTAGTTACTTAAGTACTAAGAAGCGTAGTTGTGTTGTCATTCATCATTGTGCCAAGCGCCGTGTAGATGTTGCGGTATACCAACACTGTGACAACATTTCTGTTATATTGTGTGTTGTCTGTCTTTTGGCCTTCCCCGTCTTCTCAAATCTCCTTCTTCTTCTTCTGTCGTTTCCTCTTATAAACACATTGTTTCCTCATATAAACACACCATTTCCTCATATAAACACTTAATTTGTTCATATAAACACATTCCTCATATAAACACATAATTTCCTCATATAAACACATTGTTTGCTCATATAAACACATTGTTTGCTCATATAAACACATTGTTTCCTCTTATAAACACATTGTTTCCTCATATAAACACATTGTTTCCTCATATAAACACTTAATTTGTTGATATAAACACATTGTTTGTTCAAATAGAATAAAGCTACCTGTTTCCAGATACGTAATGTTTTTCTAATGGAGTAGAGACGGCATACCTCCGCTCCGCCCCCTCTCCAAGCCGAAGTACTTGTTATACTGTTTGCTTTTCTTCCCCACATTTGCACGTGTTTGTCTGGCCAATCAACATTCAGTTTAATGTACACGTGACAATTGCAAATCAAATTGAGTAACCACTTTCGGAAGCAAGTATTTATATTGTAAAGTTTACCGTTTCCTTGTCTTGAGGAGTTGTCTCACGTCGCTGAAACAAATTGGGGAATACGATATTAGGTTGTATTTTCATTGATCATGCAGGGAACGGAGGAATGACGATGTCATCATCACGCCCACCATCTTATTTTACCAAAAGTTATTGTTTCCATTTTATTTATTATTTTGTCACAATCCCAGAGGAATTAAGACAAATGTGACTGCTGAAAATGCAAATTTCGGCGTCATGTGCAAGCTACGGATGAGATAAACTTTAGATTTAGCCCTTTAGATAAACTACATTTTAGTTGTGCGGCCTCTGGCGTAAATTGTTTGTTTTTTTGCGCTTCCTCCCTTGGATGACGCCCCTACCTAACTTTGGCACTTTTAAAACTCTTCTTTCATATGAGATATTTAAGGTGGGGGATCAGCGGTAGGAAGTTCCTCCACAACTTTATTACATACCCAGAAGGCACCAACTCTCAGAGGTATACACTGTCCAGAAGGATACAACTTTCAAATGTATACACTGCCTTGAAGGCACCAGCTTTCACAGGTATAAACTGTCCAGAATGCACCAACTCTCATAGGTATACACTGTCCAGAAGACACCAACGCTCAGACATATACGCATGTGGTTTAGTCTGTGGGTCCCACCAATGGCCCACTAGACATACCACCCATGCAACAGAAAACCTTAGTGGATGACATGTCGTTATATTGAGGTTATCTTCTTATAGAAGCTCCATGGCATGTCATCTATACAATTATGCTTTTATTTTGTTGTTGAAATGTGTTTCATGTTTACCTGAATATATATGTGGTTCGGAGGGAGCCAGAGATGTACTGTGCAGCATTGAGGAGTAGGAAACTGACAGCACTGTTTTTTCCTATGGCTGAAACCCATCATAGAGGCACAGTGACTCAGGACGTGACAATCCTTTTGACTTGAACATTTGGTTGCATGCCTGGAGCAATAGAGAAGTTCGGCATAACAAGTAGTCAATTGGTGGAGGGGAATGAGCACAGTGAACCCTATCTTGGTTATAGTGGCTGGGAGCAGTGCATAGGTTGAAACCTAACTTCCTGGGGGTGTGATAGTTATTCTCTGGCTCTGTCCCGGGGTGGGCCGAAAATCCACTTACTTCCCAGCAATATAATGCCATTTAATGGCATTAGGTTAAAGGGCATGAGCCCATGGACCGCTGGATCAGCAACCAACCAACCTCAGACATATAGACTACCCAGAAGGCAAAAACTCTCAGATGTATACACTGCCCAGAAGGCACAAGCTTTCACATGTATACACTGCCCATAAGGCACCAACTCTCACAGGTATACACTGCCCAGAAGACACCAACTCTCACAGGTATACGTTGTGTTTAGAGGAAGCCTACTATCATTGGATCATCATACTAAGAATACAGTGCACTAACCACTTAGGTGCCACAGCTTCATGTAAACTGTACATGACCCCACCTTTGTGTTGCTGATGGATCAGAAAGGGAAACAAAGAATACCAACAATCTCATCTGACATATATCTCATAAGAGCCAACTAAGAATGGTTGAGGGTGTAGTTGACTGCCCCGTTACATAGATCGTTAAAGTGACCAAACAGCCATGCTGAAGTCTGAAGTATTAGGCTGAAATATTATAGAGATATCTTAGGCAATTCGTAAACCATAAGACGGCCCATTTCTCTCTCCCTACTGCGTCCTATTATTCTGCAGGAGTTTGAGAACGAACACAGAAATATAAGAAGAAGTATATGACTCCCAATTCTCTACGACGTTGACTGTAAATTCCGTCAACAAGTATTTGTTAATATTTTACCCCCACCCTAGTCAACAACTGTTAAGAATGCAGGGACCCCTTGTCATCAACTGTCAAGAATGCAGGGACCCCTTGTCAACAACTGTCAAGAATGCAGGGACCCCTTGTCAACAACTGTCAAGATTGGAGGGACCCTTGTCAACAACTATCAAGAATGCAGGGACCCTTGTCAACAACTGTCAAGAATGCAGGGACCCCTTGTCAACAACTGTCAAGAATGCAGGGACCCCTTGTCAACAACTGTCAAGATTGGAGGGATCTCTTGTCAACACTGTCAACATTGAAGGGATCTCTTTTAAACAATTGTCAAGATTTCAGGGATCCCGTACCAACAACTGCCAAGATTTCTGGAACATCTTGTCAACAACTGTCAAGATTGCAGGGATCTCTTGTCAATAACTGCCAAGATTGGAGGGATCCCTTGTAAACAATTGTCAAGATTGCAGGGATCCCTTATCAACAAATGTGAAGATTGGAGGGATCTCTTGTCAATAACTGCCAAGAATGGAGGGATCTCATGTAAACAATTGTCAAGATTTCAGGGATCCCTTACCACCAACTGTCAAGATTGGAGGGATCTCTTGTCAATAACTGCCAAGATTGGAGGGATCTCTCGTAAACAATTGTCAAGATTACATGGATCCCTTATCACCAACTGTCAAGATTGGAGGGATCTCTTGTCAATAACTGCCAAGATTGGAGGGATCTCTTGTAAACAATTGTCAAGATTCCAGGGATCCCTTGCTTAATTATGTCAAAATATTTTGATTCCCCCTTCACCAAAAAGAAAAAGTATGAAAAAGACAAAAAGGTTGTGATCTCTACGAAACATTTTCAAACTCAAACAATTTATGGTGTTGAAACCCATAATTGTTGACATCAACATATATCTAACCATCCCCTCTGTCATCAACTGTCCAACATTTTCATACCCATTCTCCCTGAACTGTGGATGTTATTTCTCGACAGCCCCTATTTCACATTTACATACACAATAACAAGACCAGGAAGTCCTGAAGATCACAAATAGAATAACATATAGCTACATGATATCAGGAAGAAATATCTGACAAATGGGGAAAAAACAACAATAATAGCATAAGAGACTCGTGTCTTATCGAGCGCTTATTTTTATTGGGGGGAAACCTTGTTCACATTTAATATGATTTCCTTATGAAAATTAACACGTATTTAATATGAAGTACGGTAAAAAAAAGTGCAGTAGTGCTAAATCCAAACATCCATAAACAAATGAACATCAGGGCTGTACTATAACTACATTTGACGTGTCAACACTCTACGAAGAATACTCGGAGTTTAATTATGAGATAGAATTAGAAACGATAACATCAGACAGATAACCAAAACAATATCAGTAGGAGAACACATTAATAGACAACAAATGAAGTGGTTTTCACACGCTTTCAGACTACCAGCAGATACATGTCACAGATGGTCATGACACAGACATCACGGCTATAAAGCCAGAGGCAGACCATGTAAAAGATGGATCACGGAAATCAAGGAAGCCACAGGAACAAGATTACATACAGCGCACAAGTAGGCCATCTCTAGAAAACTTTTCTACCCCTGACACTGCAAGTCAAACAAAGACCACAAAGTATAGATAGATAGATAGATAGATGGATGGATGGATGGATGGATGGATGGATGGATGGATGGATTAGATGGATTAGATAGACAAGATAGGCAGGCAGGCAGGCAGAACACGAATATTCCACCAGCATTTCTATTTTCAGTGACGGGGAGGAGTGTGGGAAAATCTTGACCTTTTCAGTTTTGGATATTGTCTGCCCGTGATTTTCTTTTGTCTCCTATGTTTCTTCGATAACCCTTTCGACAAACAGAAAAAAGAGATGCTAATAAAATATTTCGAGCAAAAAGTCTTCACCAAGAACATAGACAAGTACACAACAAACAAAAATAATCAGTGGAACAATAACAGACACAAAAGTGTACATATAAATTAAATGCCGCATAAGGCCTTATTGTGAAAAGTTGTGGAAAATCAGTGATATAAAAGAATAAAGAAAATAGAAATATACGTAATGAAATGATACTAGGAACAAATAATAAGTGTTACCACTCAATCTCCTTTTCTTACGCATTAATCCCTAATCTCTGGAGAATTGAATTATTTCCTGGTGAAATATTAACTTTCGTTTATATTACAGTGTTCTAGGCTTACCAAGAAACACATTTTTAAAATTCTTCTTGACTTTCTGTAGCAATAAGTAGAAGTCACTCTTTGTCTCATGCCGAAATCGAATGTGCTAGGCCTACTAGGCGCATAACGGTGGCACAACGTAATCACGCTCCCGGCGGAAATCGCACGGATATCCGTGATGGTTACAATGGAGCGAACGAAAAACAAAACAAACAAACTCTTTGTCGTTTTCGTTATCAAACTCATGTAGATTAACACGATGTAATCCGGAAAACGAAATGCATTGTGCTTTGGTTTACAGCTTGGCTGCAATATATGAGATTTTCCGCCGGATATATCCGACTTCAGCATGACTTATGGACAATTTTGATGGTTCGTGGGAAGGGCTGCCAAATTCACCCCAAACCTCCATAGTCTTGTACGTCATGATTGGTACAGGCATGTAATAATGTAGCTATTCTTTGTTACTTTAATCAGTAGTACCCTAAAATCTGTCAGATTTCACAACGTAATATCAGTAAGTACCCTAAATCTGTCAGATTTCACAATGTAATATCAGTAAGTACCCTAAAATCTGTCATATTTCACAACGTAATATCAGCAAGTACCCTAAAATCTGTCAGATTTCACAATGTAATATTAGCAAGTGCCCTAAAATCTGTCAGATTTCACAATGTAATATTAGCAAGTACCCTAAAATCTGTCAGATTTCAAAATGTAATATTAGCAAGTACCCTAAAATCTGTCAGATTTCACAATGTAATATTAGCAAGTACCCTAAAATCTGTCAGATTTCAAAATGTAATATTAGCAAGTACCCTAAAATCTGTCAGATTTCACAATGTAATATCAGCAAGTACTCTAAAATCTTTCAGTAGCGGAACCGCTTTTAAAACAGCCATTGGTCTCAACGAAAATATTTTTCCGTCACGTGATGGTTAATTTTCCAGCACGCTTTGATTAATCGGAGTCTGGATTGTTAAGAAAAATGCTCGTAATTTGAAGTTCCACTAAGACAGGTTCTACTGTACAGAGACACTGTTACAGATGTATCACAACATGTCCACTGCTCTTATACACCTGCTGAGAGTGGTAGGATGTAGTGGGATGCAAAAATGTTTCCATTTCTCTCGTACGATTCTCAAAAGCACCACCGCGTTCTGCATCTCGATAGGAGGCGTACCATTTTGTCAAATCTGCTAACGTTTGAGGGATTGTGTACTGCGCTATCAAATATGTATATGGAATAATAATTGGTGGCAACCAGATAATCAATACTTCCTATCGTTGTTCCCAAGTCAACACAGTCCACGAATCTGTGGCAGCACATTAACACATCTCGTTCTTGCTAGGGTAGCAGAAATGAAATGTCAAAGCAAGTTAGGTCCCATTTATGAAAAGTGTGGTTAACGATATATCAGCGTTCTGTGTGAGTACACACTAAACCACATGTGAAGCAGGCAATGCAAACTAGAGTAAGTGGTAAGTAAATGGTGGCAATCATGTCCGAAACATCTAGCGCAGTGTTTACCAACGTGGGACCCACGCCCCACGGGGGGGGGGGCAATTTGTTTATTCAAGGGCGGACAATTTGATTGCTCATTGGTGGTGTGGGCAATTCAGAATATTATATAAAAAATATGTATATGTTACATAGGGGCGCATCCGAATTTTAGAAAGACAGGTGGGGCATGGTAAAAAATAAAGGTTGGGAAACACTGATCTAGCCTTGAAACAGATAATATGTTCGTTCGTAGACCATGGAAAAATTACGATATTCTCGCTTGTAGATCATCGGAAGTGAGTGAATTGTCTCACTGCAACATGCAGTTCTCAAATTGGAAGCACGCATTCAGTGTTGAATACCAACCTCATCAACTCATAAGGTAGCAAACGGAATTTGAACCAAATCTGTTAAGATGTAGCCTATTTGAATCGTGACTTGAGCCAATAGGTATTCCTTAATTAAGTATACGAACATTAGCAGTAAAACGTGTACATCGCATAGAGTACGCATACAAACCCTACCCTGAGTTAAAGTCGTCTGTTGGATCTAATTGCGAGTTGACATGAAAAGGGTTGACGCAGTCACACTCACGGAGAGGGTGAAATAAGTTCAGATAGGCAATTTCTTTAGAAATTATCATGCTATATTTTAATAATTGCTCGATAAATAATATGATGGACAGAAGGGATGATGATGTAATATTTGAGGAAAGTGGCTACGACGATGTTAAAGTTGAATGGGTGGATGACAACATTATACAGCTAATATTTCTATGAAAGATAATGCATTTCGTAAATAGTATTGGGGTTCAGGGGCGAATTATAATTTCGAAAGATATGAATTATTTTTGTATATAATGTATAAATTTGAATACACGATGAGCCACCGAAATCTACCGTATTTTGTCATGTTTCTATGTGTGTGTGTGTGTGTGTGTGTGTGTGTGTGTGTGTGTGTGTGTGATTATATTTTCTAATATTGCATAATATAATATTTGTGTGTGTATGTGTGGTTATATTTTCTAAAGTTGAGTATTTGTATGTCTGTGTGTGGTTATATTTTCTGAAATTGCGTATTATTCTTAAATACGCCGACCTCTTTGTTATTTGTAAAAGAATTGCAACAATGTTCGATATTATACAGAATAATATATGTATGTATACATATTGCAACCCGCATCCTTATGCTGTAAACACTTGACTGGAACGTACATGATTATGGATCACGGAAGTGTTTATTGTCGCCAGTACACTTCCTTGTATACATTTCGAAGACCTTTAGAAACCCCACATCTGCAGCTTTAAAAATCAATTTTTACTTTTTAAACCAGTGTATTATTCAAGAAACATTTATTTCAGAACTTATTCCTCCTTGAAGACAACAAATAATTGAAGCAATCCTGTACATGACATTGTTATTCATATATTCTTGATTTATGAGTCATTAATACACCCAATCGTATCACCTGTACAATTTTGACCCGTCACTAATACACCCAATTGTATCACCAGTACAATATGGTCACCTCACAAATATATCCAATCGCATCAGTTGTACAATGCGGACACATCACTAATACATCCAATAACATCAGCTGTACAATGTTCATGGTCGGAATTCAAATGACTTCTCATTATAAATTCTTCACGAATTTTAGTAAATTGGTTTGTTGCTGTTTATGACAGTTAAATAACGACCGTCTGCGGTAACGACCTGTTGGCTAGAGTTATCACATGACCGAGCAAAGGCCGCCTTTGTGTAAACAATGTCTATCATCGTGATCTGACGTGAGTTATGATGTGTGTTGATTAAAATATATATCCCAATCATATTAATATATCACGCAAAAATATTATACGAGAAAGACAGCAGATATGCATCTAAAGTGTTGTGTTTCTGGCTACAAAATTGACTATCGTGCAACCAAAGTTTAAATTTCTCCCGGATATTGAGCTTAGAAAAGAGTGGATTAAATATTGCACACGATAAGGACGGACACCGACTAAATCAAGTCTGGCATGTAGCAAGCATTTTCTGTCAACTGAACTTATTCATTCAGACACATTCACAGACAGACATGGTGTTGAACATGTAATTCCACAACAAATACCTGCTTCACGAGAGAATGCATACCCAACTGTCTTTCTTGGTGTACCATCTTACCTTTCAATAAAAAAAACCCACAGTTTCGTAAAGATCCTGAACAACGTACGCACAAATTATTAATGCTCATGAACAGAAAGTTAAGGAATAGTTGTCTTTAGATGTTATTAAAGATTTTTCAAACCTACAGTCCTCGAAAGTATATAAATTGAAAGAACAGTTAGGGAAAAGGTGAAGCTATACTGTTGTTGATGAAAACTTAACATGCGTAGTGTTGTATAAAATTGAAGTAAATCCAGACTTTCGACTATCCAAAGCAGTGTACAAATAAAGTATGATATGACTTTGCATTTTTTTTCTCAGAATGAATAATTGAAGATAAACACCTTAACTGGATTATAGATAACAAACTAGAGAGATGGTCACAGCTTGAAAATCTTTTAATTCACTACAATAATTATGAGTATTTTCAAAATAAACACAAGAATACCATCAAGGAGTTCATTAAAAAAATTAATTTACAAAGTGCTGCAGCACAACAAATGTTTCATAATGAGACAGATGCGGAAGTAACTGAGACGCAAATCAGATTTTTTGAAGAACAGTTGAATTTGTTAATCGCTGCAAATCCAGAAGGCGCTATAGCAGTAGCACACTTTGTTTTGTTTTTATGCTGTTTATTAAATTTGCATCTTGCTACAAATTTATTAGAAAATCACAAATGTTATGTCTACCCCATCGAAGCACATTAAGAAATTTAAATTCTCAATTATCATCGTCTGTTAATAATGGTAGTATATTTCAGTACCTGAAATTGATGCAAAGTCAGCTGACTGGATTAAAAAAGATTGTAGCTGTTCAAATGGATGAGATTCATGTTTAATCCTCAATAACCTACTCTAGGGGAAAACTAATGGACACTTCAGATAATTCAAAAGAAGCTGCTACAAACATACAAGATTTCCTTATTTATTCTAATTTGGACGTTATCAAGAAGTATTAGAACTTGTCCCAATGAACAGAAGGACATCGATAAATCTGCGTTTAAAGTTGCAGAATTGTATCAACTTTGTGCAGAGTTCTCGTTTCACAGTAGACGTGATTGCTGACAATAATGCTGGCAACCATAAAGGTTTACACTGAAGTGCTGAAATCAAGCCAAACTCATACACGTATTGAGAATTATGATTATGTTAATTAAAATATTTTTACTTTATGATTCTGTGCATTTGTTAAAATACATCTGGACTAACTGGATCAACCAGTAAGATGAAGATCAGACATTCAAGTAGTCTTGTGTAACTGGACATGCAAGATGAAGATTAGACATTCAAGTAGTCTTGTGTAACTGAACAAGGAAGATGAAGATTAGACATTCAAGTAGTCTTGTGTAACTGAACAAGCAAGATGAAGATTAGACATTCAAGTAGTCTTGTGTAACTGAACAAGGAAGATGAAGATTAGACATTCAAGTAGTCTTGTGTAACTGGACATGCAAGATGAAGATTAGACATTCAAGTAGTCTTGTGTAACTGGACAAGCAAGATAAAGATCAGACATTCAAGTAGTCTTATGTAACTGGACAAGCAAGATGAAGATCAGACATTCAAGTACCCTTGTGTAACTAGACATTTCTGAATGCAAGTAATAATAATGAAAGTACAGAAGCTAATTTTGTAATGTGAAGTAGCTATATTACAGTAAGCGTCGAAGTATAGCGAAATTGCCACTTCCGCCTTTATACAATGCTATTTATCCTTCCTCCTTAGACAAGCATAAAGTTATACTTGCCTTGACAATATTCAATGAGTATAATATTGTTGCTCTGCGCGTGTTTGGTTGGTAATAATGGTACTGCTAATTTCATAGAAGCTATCCTTAGATGGTGGCATGCAGTCAATGTGAAAAGTAAATTTATTGGAAATAGTACGTTAAAACCATTATCAAACCCAGCTCAGCCAGTTCCCAATGTGAGTGTTAGCAATTCTGCAAGTGATATGCATTTGGTCCAGTATGTTCATAAGTATGTCCGGCGAAGTGGTACAGTGCGCGTCTGTGGCGGCATAGGTACCGATTTCGATCCCCGCCACAGGCATTTGAGCATCCGGACCGTTCAGAAAACAATGGCAAACTACTGAATGTATTTATATTGTCTATAAAATCACTACAGCCAAAAAAGGATGGGTTGATGGCTACTTCCTGAATAGGATACGCTACCAATATTTTTTATGTTGATAAGGACTGTAACTGTGTATATTGCATAAACTAGCAAAGAAACTCTGGGTGAAATACATATGCAATACATGTAGCGACCAGTATTATTTACATCCCAAAACATGCTTTTTGGAATATCACATGCGGATGTAAATATTCAGACCTGTATATAAAAATAGAATAATATATATATATATATCCAAGGATATGTACATACGTCAAGGAAGCTACAATGTAAATAATATACAATTTTATGAAATTTGCATATTATGTATGTATTTGTTGATTTCAAGGCATGGTGACATTTGTACGGAACTCTATATATATATCCATACTTGTGTGCGTTTCAAAGTGGTTCAGGATATGTATTATTTCAAAATGAATTATGAGTCAGCTTTCTGGGATAAAATCTTGGGTATGATAACATGTTTATTGTTTTTTTTACACGCATTTTCTGAATTAAATTTTCCATAACTAACACAATATTGTATGTAAGCAAACTAAATCAGGTGATTATTATTACCTGTCCATTTCTGAACAATTTGATATCAGAATTCTTCACGTGGACAGAATAGTAAGGTAGAAAATGGAAAGGTCTTCCTACACGAGGAATAGTTTGCCTGCTGCGAAGCGCCTCGTCGTCGGAAAGTAGCATATTGGATGACTCAAACAAAATATAAGCTTGTCTCATGACATATACCACCTCTGATTAGAAGTCTCCTTCAACAGGTAGTGTACTAAGTGTACTAAGTCGAAAGTTGAAGTCTCCTGTGTATGAATAAAAGCTCAGAAAAACCACCCCACTGCACATAGGAAATAAGAGCTAATCTCTCGCAATTTCTGGGTTTCTCAAACAAACAAATATTACGTTATTAACAGTATCATTAAGTCGAATCACTGTAAGAACACATAATATTCATCCCTGAACATTTTCATATGCAGATCATGTTTTTAGAAATACTGTTTGAGCAACTAATGAACAAATCAGAGACGTGAGTGTCTATAACACTTTATTTGGAAAAAAAATGATAACATGACATGCACATTGCAAATCCTAATATATTTTTTAGTAGTTGAAAACTAGTGAAACTTTCCTTGAATGTGTATATATTGATGTATTAATAATATATAGCAGTTTGCTGACCAACAATTGTTATGATGCATACAATTAATGAAAATGAAAATTTAAGAACAATTTTTTTTCAGATTTTGTCAAATATATTTTGTCACTCTCACATTTTTAAATGTACATAATATTTTATAACAAATTTATGTTCAACTATTATATAGATATACCTATAGATAATTCACTGCCAAACATGTTCATATATAATACATGCTTTAGAAATAATTATTACATGATTGATGACAAAATTCATGACATGTCTATAATATTTGGAGAAAAAACACTAAAAACATGATAATATGACATGCACATTACAAATTCTAATAGGCCCTATATTTTTTTAGTAGTTAAAAATGGTGAAACTGTCCTAGAATGTGCATATATGGACATATTTCTACACTGTTAGTTACTGTATTCGATTATTTTGCTGTAATTAATTATTATTGCAACAAGTTAGTTGCATGCATTCGCATGAACGAAAGGGACGAAAGGTACCTTACCTCGTGACGCCCCTAACCGGAAACACACGTTGCGCAAAGGTCTTCTATTGTCTACGGTCACGGTTAAACACTGTAAGATGAGTCTTGTCCATCGTCGTCCTGAACTGCTCCTTTTCTTGTTATCTGTCGTGAAGACATGTGTTAATAACTTTTCCATATAGTGACGAACCAAGATGGCGTAGTAAACAATAGTTTGCAACTCTTGTGTATTTCATGTTTTCATCTGTATTAGGCTATTATATGTGATTCATTAGGATTTTACTATGTTCAGAATAAAGAGGACTCTATGACAAACATAGTGAGTCGGTAGATGATTTATCCTGTTCATAACAAACAATTCGCTAAAATAAATTTCATGTAAAAACATTTCAACAATGGCGGGCAGCGATGTTAACAACAAAAGCCATACTTCACAATCGAGATACCAACTTCCAAAATGCAATAGTTCGGTCATCTGGAAAGAATTTCGTGTGATTCATTAGTTTATAAAGCATATATGAAGAAAGGAGAAGCATAAAGAAGAGCCAGGGGTAGACTGAAAGTACGCTGGATCGACAACATCAAAGAGACATTACACGAACACCAAATAACATTATCTAAAGCTGCCAAAAAAGCGAGAACAAGAACACTGTATCTCACTCGACATCCGAAAAGGGTAAAAGAGTAAGGAAAGAAGAAGAAGAAAATCAGCATAGAATTGTTAAGATAGATACGCTGTGTAGAAAGGTGGAGAAATCGCAGTATTATGAAACCTAATATCATCAACCATTGTCAATCAATCGATAAAGTCATTGTGCCTACTGGTGTGTTTAAACACCATCTGATGCATAGACATTGGTCAATGATTTACCATTTATTTCTATTCCTGGATATGTTCTCTACCTCATTATACGTGATTGCCATGTGTGAACACCTTCATGGTATCTCTTCTCCGTGTAATTGCCACCTGTCAAGATCTTCATGGTATCTCTTCTCCGTGTAATTGCCATGTGTCTAGATCTTCATGATATCTCTTCTCCGTGTAATTGCCATCTGTCAAGATCTTCATGATATCTCTTCTCCGTGTAATTGCCATCTGTCAATATCTTCATGGTATCTCTTCTCCGTGTAATTGCCATCTGTCAAGATCTTCATGGTATCTCTACTCCGTGTAATTGCCATCTGTCAAGATCTTCATGGTATCTCTTCTCCGTGTAATTGCCATCTGTCTAGATCTTCATGATATCTCTTCTCCGTGTAATTGCCAACTGTCAAGATCTTCATGGTATCTCTTCTCCGTGTAATTGCCATCTGTCTAGATCTTCATGATATCTCTTCTCCGTGTAATTTCCATCTGTCAAGATCTTCATGGTATCTCTTCTCCGTGTAATTGCCATCTGTCTAGATCTTCATGGTATCTCTTCTCCGTGTAATTGCCATCTGTCAAGATCTTCATGGTATCTCTTATCCGTGTAATTGCCATCTGTCTAGATCTTCATGGTATCTCTTCTCCGTGTAATTGCCATCTGTCAATATCTTCATGGTATCTCTTCTCCGTGTAATTGCCATCTGTCAAGATCTTCATGGTATCTCTACTCCGTGTAATTGCCACCTGTCAAGATCTTCATGGTATCTCTTCTCCGTGTAATTGCCATCTGTCTAGATCTTCATGATATCTCTTCTCCGTGTAATTGCCATCTGTCAAGATCTTCATGGTATCTCTTCTCCGTGTAATTGCCATCTGTCTAGATCTTCATGGTATCTCTTCTCCGTGTAATTGCCATATGTCAATATCTTCATGGTATCTCTTTTCCGTGTAATTGCCATCTGTCAAGATCTTCATGGTATCTCTACTCCGTGTAATTACCATCTGTCAAGATCTTCATTGTATCTCATCTCCATGTAATTGCCATCTGTCAACACATTTCTTGTGTCCAATCTCCATGTGTTCCTATGTCTACCCCGTAGCATTATAAAGTACTTTAGAATTATTTCAGATCATAAAAGTCTAGAACATCATCAATTCAAACCATTTGAAAACAAGAACGTTCCTATTTTAAAAATGCACGGACAATTCGATTATTGATCATGTGTATGTATTAAACGAGTCCATCGTGTATTATATAGTTTTGTTAACTCACACCAGTTTCATCTTTCAAAATTAACGTTATTTAACTATTCTCTCTCACTGGTCACTTTAGGTTTAATATGTGGCGACATACAATTAAAATCACAGGAAAACCCAAAATAGCATCACTTGTGAAGTATATGCTTACCCCTCTACTTGGGCTGTATAATTTACGAAGGACTCGGCACAAAAACAAGCGAAAGGGAATTTTGTCCAACCGTATTATGTAACTACTCGTATTTTCATTTTATGGAGGTTAAGCTGAATAAGTGACATTATTCTTTTAATCAAATGCTGCCAACTAAAACAAGAAAATGACATTAATTCTACTGATAGTATTTTGTGGGGTTCAGAACAAACATATTAACAAGCAAGACTAACAGAAACAGTCAATGGTAAACAAAGCTTAGAGATAACGTTAGGCCTTTGCAGAAAGTCAACAACGTAAATGATTAACAACACAATGGTATTGACGTGTTGGAAATTGAATATTTTCTATTTCAGTTGCATGATACGAGTACATGAAATATGAGAGGAGATAGAGATAGATAGATAGATAGATAGAGAGAGAGAGAGAGAGAGAGAGATAGAGATAGAGAGAGAGAGAGAAGGGATCGATGCATAAATATAAACGTATATTTAATAGTTTGTGAACGAGGGTGGAACGTGTTGCTTACGTTATCTATCTGTGAGGCCACATCCGGAAAGGTATGGGTTTTTCTGGGTTAAAAGATTGTGACACAAAATTCCTGCAGTGTCTCTCTATTCTCAGTTCCTTGTTTACGTTTGGGGGATCTTAATCCCGTCCAGTCTATAATATTAGCAATTCAGAATTGTTTCCCTCCTCTTCCTCTTCTTCTCCCGCACTCAACTGACCCCTGCAGAATAGTTTTGGAAAGAGAATCATACCTCCTTACAGGGACAAACCACAGAAAACCACAGCCAGAGCATGTTATTATTGACCTGTAAAAGAATTTTTTTGGTTTCTCATGTATATTTTGGTTTTATCTTCTGTACAAGGGGTGTGCAATACTCGTCTGTAACATTTGTTTTCTAAAGCATGTATTTTTCTCTCCATGTCCGTTGCAAGTGTCCAACTCTCACATCCGTACACAGAATATAAAACATTAAAGATGTATATGCATTGCAATTTACTTTATAACTCACCACAACAACACATCACCACCAACATGTCCGTAAACTGAGAAAGAGTACGCTTATGACACACTATCCAGCAATTGAATTCACCGTAAAATTGCATCACAGTGAATGATTGCTAAGTTTGATTCATGGTAATGCTCAACAACAAACACAATGTACCATTGCAAAAACTCTTCTGAATTATTATTAAATGATTAGCATTTCATAACTTAGCATTTCATAATTTAAATATATTGAACGCATCAATATGCACTTATTAATAGTGTGTTGCGCTGTCACTGGGTGATGATTTCCTGGTGAGAGAAATCCGTCTCCCAGTCAATTGGTTTATATTTGTTATAGATTTGTGTTCTTAATTGTTTTTGTTGGCTTGATAAAGGTCCATTTGGACCGACATGTTGACAATTGTATTTGTTCTTTGTTTTATTGTTATTTTCTATATTTTATATTGACAGTTTTCTACAGTAACCTTATTTGTATTTACCTCTATTTGTCTGCTTACTGTGGCATTTCCATTTTGTCGGATATCCTCCGATATATGGCTTATTTACATTACTCTTCTGTATTTGAATTTCTAACTGATTCTATACCCTCGTTTTTCACCTGAACCATTTATCATCAATATTACTCAACAACCAACAATTTTTTCATTGTTACATAGTTTACTTGCGTAAGGGTATCTATAAAGTCGCTGTGCACTGAAGTTGACATGACTTATATGTCATTAATATGAAGTCATTGAAAGTTGTGTATGCTCATGGTCCAATGTACTATATGACTCAACAGATTTCTGTTAGCTGTACAGTTAACTTGTATTCCCTGACTCAGATATAACTTCATTGTGCTATGAGCCACTTTACCCACTATCCTATTGATATTGAGCAGTATAAATTTTTTCATAAATGTTATAGCGTCAATGATATCACAGAGATCTGCACTAAATACCCACAATTCATCTGATTTGTCACTGTCATTGTTAATAATTGCACAGCGACTTTATAAACACCCTGTATTTGTTAATATTCGAATATTTTTTGTGCTTTCTGCATTTGTTGCCGTCAAATAAAGATAAGTTTAGAGCTTGACGCTGCATTTAATAGGCGTAGCTCTGAAAATATCTGACTGAATAAAAATACATCGTTCTGCATGACTGAATTTGTGCGTGCAATTTGTGTACACACGCCATTTAACAGCTATAATTTCACTTTTGTATCCTTGTTTGTGCTTACCGTCTATAGGGTTGGTCAATATAAAGCAATCGATACTTAGTGATAGACTTGGTCCAGTAGGTGATCAATACTATTATATTGATCAATATCAGTGTCAATCAATATCAGTGTATCAAAGAATAGCTTGCTTTGATATTGAATAGAGCAACTATTAACTAGAAATGGTCACATATATGGCTGATGGGAGAAGGTTGAATTAACGTTGCCGAAAGGTAATGTGTTACAGGGTATAGCATCGTACTAGAAAATATCATTTATAAGGCAGTGGTCCATTTATAGTGTGTTATAAGGCAGAGTGGTCCATTTATAGTGTGTACAGATATAGTGTGTACAGATATAGTGTGTACAGATATAGTGACGGTACACAAAATTGATATATATGCTATAGACATCATCGTCAATGTTTGTTTTCTCAGCGTTGTTTTGCTGCAACGCACCTCCAACATATTATGCCTCTTGCTTTGGTCGTGCACTCTGCTCGACTGTAACATATCCACTTGTTAATCTGTCTACCTCTTGCTCTCCTTTGCTAAACTCTATCTTCAAGTAAAGTCTTCACCAAGATCTCTTTTGATATCTCAAAAATACTATGTGTTTCATTTTTAATTTCCTTGAATCTTTCTTCATACGAAGTGTTGTCAGATCATGTTTACTTATTTTCTCTTCTCGTGAAGTTATCGCGATTCTTCTACACATCAACATCTCAAGCGTATCAATTATGTCTTCTGGTTGCCTGTTTCTGAGCAATACATTCATGGAGAATAGATGTATTATTGTTTAATTCTTATTTTTAGTTTGTGATTTGATTAAATTATCATGCTTTTTGCTTGTGTGTCTGTGTATATCTAGTCTACATTCTTAGCTTGATTTATCACCTTGGTCTAGTAGCTTTCGTAGTTCCTGTTCACTTTCTGCTAATAGGGCATCTGCATTATCGCAGGTTGTTTATTATTTACCCACTGATCTTGAGTCCTGATATTCCTTCTATATGGTCAAAAATATTATCTATGTAGATTTTAAATATGCTTGGTGATAAAATGCATCCTTGTCTTACTCCTCTTATTATTTCTATGTATGGTGAGTAGCTGTTTCCACACCTTATTGATGCAGTATGTTCAATATATATTTCTAATCAGTCTGATGTCTTTATCCAATCTAATTTCTTTAAGGCATTCAATTAATTAGGTAGGGTAGTCAGTTAAGCGTGTGTGCATGTGTAGTGGTCAAGTGATAAAATGTATAGGTCGTATGCTCAGTATATACAGGGCTGGATTTAGACTTGATAAAGCCTTCAGTTTTTTAGATATGGGGCCCTTTATGTCCAGATTATCTGTCAGTGCCAAATATGATTTTCGGATACTTAGTGCGGGCCCTAAGTTATAGCTTGTGTAGCATATGGACATCCTGCACTGAGTATATATATATATATATATGCAGTTAGAATGGTCGGTTTATAATATTTATAGGTAGGGTGGTCAGTTTACAGCTTTTGTAGATATTTTGGTCAGTTCATAATATTTACAGGCAGAGTGTCAAAGTCATACCATTTGCAGGTGGGGTGACCAGCTCATAGTATATCTAGGTATAGTGAGAAGTTAATACCATTTTCAGGTAGGGTGGCCATTTCATAGAATCTCTATGTATTGTGATCAATTCTTATAATTTGATTTCAGTTTGTCAATTCTTATAAAATGTACTTGTAGATGGCCAGCTCATCTCATTTTTAATTTCTTGTATCCGACTTGGAAATACAAAACGATTTCTACTAATGCCGTTTTGAATTGAAAGTTACAGATTTGGTTTCCGTTTGCGGCAGCCTTGAAACTTCAATGCTCTTCTTTCAAACATTCATCTGTGAGTTTAGGTAAACTGATCATCGATATCTTCAGATCTTCTGTTGGAAGATTAGACTTAGCCTCTTCCAGAAGTCGCACATTAGATGTTAAATTCTCCAGATTACGAGGATGTTTAACATCGTATAGAACTTCGTATAGACTGTTGAAGTCTGGATATAGTGAATATCTTCGGTGTCTGAATGTCAGTAGTTCGCGAACATCAACTAATGTGGGATCAATTATGATATCAGAGTTGGCTAGATTGTCTAAAATGGTTAGTTCTCACATAAAACAATGTGCTTTTTTATTTCCTATGAAGTTAGTGCATTTGATTAGTTTAGTTGCCTCTTTCAATTTGTTCGTTTTCTCCATACATTTTTATGAAAGATGATAGCTTTTGTATCTCTATATGACAGAAAATAATTAATTACTATATGATGCCTCCAGCTCTATAGTCCGTAAATTAATTCATAAACATGACTGTAAACGCTTTTCTCCACAAATTTCTCTTAGAAAGCAGAGATTTTATGCATGCAACTTTCGAACATCAATGACGCTAACATATTGATATTATTTAGTACATATATCACATGGATTTCATACATCGGCGTATTCTTTTGATTATTTAGGATCATTACAAATAAGTATAGTGAAATTTTAAATTGTACAGTATGCAGGTTATTTTCATGTTAATTCTTCTTCGTAATTACTTCTGTTAGCATACCTGAATGTTTCACCGTTTTTCATTGGTCACTGAGTTGAGAACACATCGTCCTATTTGTGAAGGCACACAGGGACCAATGAAAAATCATATATGTATTCATTTCAACAAAAGTGATGTAGTCAGTCAATGATCCTTGAAATGTTGTCAACTGTGAACTAAGTGATAATTTCTCACGTTTGAAAATGTTGTGTTCCTGTCATTATAGGGTCCATTGAGTGCACGTGGAAATTAATAATTGTGCTTTCGTATGCGCAAATCACTGCTAAAACTTTATTTTTAGAATAAGACGTTTGTTAACTGTAAAAATGTTATAGTATGTACAGTTGAATAAGCTTGGTAGATGTAGAACCTATAGAGGACATTTAAAATACTAGATACATTTTGTAAGACCAGACATATTTATATATCGCCATTGATGTTCGAAAGTTTCTTGCTCAAAATCTCTGCAATTCAATAGGTACTTTGGTAGAAAATCGCTTCCAACAATGTGTGTGATCTACTAAACGGACTACAGGAAGAGTATAGCACTCTCCCATTTCTAGTGATTCTACAGCAACATTTTACTTTTGTGCCTTTCAACTTCAATCAGAATATTTGAATTTCTGTTTTCAAAGATGTTGTTCGTCCGTCGAAATCGATGATGACCATTCAGCACAACTGGGATGATGATGAAGATGATGGTGTCTACGATGTGCCCGACTGTGACTAATAATAAATCTGTAGATAATTTCAAAGATAATCTGTAGCTGGCTACATATTCATTGAGACATTTAGGCGGAGTAATTACCTGAAGTCGAAATCCGCTATAATTGTGTAGTGATGCGTGAGCGTCGGCCTGTTGGATAATTGGAAAACAGCCTTCTAAAATGAGTCATTTAAGTTTTCACTACCCATTGATACATTGATGGTATTTTGTTACATTTACCTACCCATTGATACATTGATGGTATTTTGTTACATTTACCTACCCATTGATACATTGATGGTATTTTGTTACATTTCACTACCCATTGATACATTGGTGGTATTTTGTTACATTTCAATACCCATTGATACATTGATGGTATTTTGGTTATATTTCACTACCCATTGATGGTATTTTGCGCAGTAAAGATATTGAAATAAGCAATACTGTCGTTTTTATAAAGGAAGTAGTGCAGAGATGTGACCTTCTCTAATCAACCTTAAGAAGAAATAAAACTGGGAGATAAGCTTGAGACAGACCGTCGCCATTAAAGAAATCAACGTAATCGTATGTGGGTACAACAAAGAAGAAGAAAGAGACCATCACTCATGTATAATAGAAAACCCCAGATTCAAAAACAATCACACGCCTGTACCTGGCATAGTCTGAAAACCATCCATACTTGATACATCACAAGTCACGATGTTATCTACACCATTGATAACTTTTGTTATGTATCTACTTGAGACAGTTTCGAATGTTTCAGATGAAATCCGGAAGTGTGAGAATTGTGTGTGTGGATTGGGGTGGGGGTGGGGGGGGGGGGGGGCTATTAAAGTATTAAAGTATCGTTAACTTGAATGTCTTGATTACTACTACCAGATTTGATAGTCCGATGACTTGTGATAAAACATGACAGTATGGCCGGCTACAATATAAAACCTATTGGCTAAAGGGAAATCAAGAGATAAAGCACAAGTGATATAATACTGAAAACGTAATCCAGCCCGATACTGGCAATGCGTGGGCTTGAACAATACAGGACAAAGATCAAGATAAACGGAAATATGTATATATGTTACCAATATTTATAAACAAAACGTATTAGTATAACGAGAGACGGCGACTTGCGACGTATCGACTAAAAAAATTCATCAGGACGAACGACGTGTAGTTATTTACGTTTATCATGATAATGTGACATCAAGCCTTCTTGATGACTCATTTGATTATTTCCGTTTTTGATTATAAAATTTGATTATAAAAGAAAATTGGGCAAATAGTTAAATTACTCATTTTAGAAGTCTGAATTTCCCATTATCCTTACTGTAGACGGTCATGAATAAAGCTATTTGATTTCTTATTCACATCACATCATGTTCCCGGTGTTAGTTGAGTGTGTTATTTTTACTATTGGTCAATCCATCAAGTACCATGCCGAGCGGACCAGGAAAATTTTTTCGCCACAGTCTCCTATCTCATGTATTGCTGATAATTTCCGTTATGGCCTTCTCTCATGTCACAGTGACAATTCTTTCAATAACTTCCCTTTTTGTCTTCTCTCCCTCTCTCTTTCTCTCTCTCCTTGATTTCTCCGAAGGTTACTAAATCTTCAAGATTGGCTTTTCTCATTACTTGTCCTAAAAATCTTGACTGTCTGTTTAAAACTACTGTTGTAAACAGTACTTTGTCTATTTCTCCAGCATCTCCATGGACTTCTAGGGACTCTAGGGAGCCGCGTAGCGCAGAGGGAGCCGCATAGCGCAGTGGTTAGTGCACTGGCTTCGCATATGAGTGGTGTTGGGTTCATTCCTCAGTTGAGGCGGAAATGTTTTTCAGATCGGAACAGCTCCCAGGTCGATCCAGCCGTAAATGGGTACCAGATTAATCCGGGAAGTAAAGACTGCGAGGGAGAGGAGATGGCTACCGACCTCATTTGCAGAGCCTCTGAAATGTGAGATCGCTAACATCTCACACCCCTACGGCATTAATAAATGCTATGGGTTGCTTTACTTTACTATGGACTTCTATTAGTTTTCTTAACTATCCGTGGTGAGCTAATCCTTCTGCTAAAACCCGCATCTCAATAGCATCTATTACAGTTTGAGATTCTAGGCTACAGAGATGTAGTTTTATAGAAGAATGTTGAAAATATCATGGACATCTAAAACGAGTAATGCTATAATTCTACAACTGGTCAACTCAAATAGAAAACTTATTAACTGTATTAGAAGACGACAATCACAGTTTGGGTCATGAGAAGAGGTGGGTTGGAGAACATCGTAACAATGGGTACAGATCGAGGGTAAGAGGGACAGAGGAAGACAACGCGAGAAAATATTGGATGGCTTGAAAGCCTGGCATGATGTAGAGTCATCAGAAACTATATTTAACTGTATAACAAACAGAGGACTGTGGAGAGACATGATCGCCTACGCCGGAAGGCATGGTACCATTGAATAAATGAATGAACGAACGGATAGCAAATGTGGTTGTTAAAATGATTGTGGATTAACGAGATTCCCACTCTATATTGATCATCTTGCGATAACACACCCAAGCGAACAGGCTGTGTAGAACCAGCAGGTAAAAAATACGCCGGTTGTGTATTTCCCTTGCCTCTATATAGATGGATAATTGATACACATTTTCATGTTTTGAGATAAGGTTCCTAGGATATAACACGTGACTAAGATCTTAGTAAGATTCTGGACACATCTCCTCCTACATTGTAGCCATCTCCTAGCATGTCATCCATGCCGAGAAATTGTCCATGTGACATTTGTCTGATGACAGTCTTTACTTCTTGGTTTGTTGTTTGTATGTCAAGTTCTTCTCTTATTTTATGTTGTTGGTATGTCAAGTTCTTCTCTTATTTTATGTTGTTGGTATGTCAAGTTCTTCTCTTATTTTATGTTCTGACATGCAATCAATTGCTTCTTCACTGTCGATTGGTGGTTTATTTAAAAGTGCTTCGAATGTTGCTCCATAGGTTTAGGATGTGGGTTTTTTCTGTGAGCAGGACTGTTTTATAGGTGGTTGTAGCCACATATCTTGCATTTCCTTAGTTTCCGATGGCATAAGAAATGGGCTCTGGTGTATGTGGTATTATATTGAAAGTAGAGAAGGATTATATTGAAGATATGTTAAAGACACTTTTCTTGGTACTAGTTTAACATTACGTTCAGCATGAAACACAAACTGTGCATTATTTTTTAACTCAAAGACTTCACTACATCCTTCCTGGTACCGATACTACACAACTTTTCAGAATATTCTGTCACTGTTTACGATCAATTCCGTCATGTCACAAACCACGTGAACATGACACACATTAATAAAATACATTATTTATAACTTTCCTATGGAGATAAAACATAAATATATTTTTAAATGCCATCTTTTAATATAACAACAGGCACCAGCAATATACAAGGTCAATATGCTAGTTCAATATGTATGTTTCTCGGTTACCAAGGCATCAAACACATCAACTTTGATTACAAAACAGAGTATATGTTGTGTGTGATGTATGTATATAGATTTACTGCATGTTCAAGAACGCGTTAATTCTTGCCCAATGAATATGTCAAACAGTTTATTATCTTCTTAAACTTGGCAGCGCGTTTTAATCTTGAGTAAATGTGAAGTAAAGTTAACCCATAACATTTATTAACATTTATTAATTTATTAACGATGATTCTTGTTCCATGACTACAATAAGGGAGCTCGGTTTGAAATGTGGTGTCGCTATAAAGGATCGGTTTCGTGGACGAGAAAGAATGATGGTCTATAAATGGCGTGCTGGGACCGTCAGTCAATGTGTAATGGCGAATACACTCAAGGAGAGATCTGATCACTTATAGACTTGTGCAGAGTGCAGTGACGATGATCCAACGACTAACTAACTATGTATTAACTCCGTAGGGGTGGGAGATGTTAGCGATCCCACATTTTAGTGGCTCAGCTATATCTCCTCTCCCTCGCAGTCTTTGCTTCTCGGGTTAATTCGGTACCCAATTAAGACTTGGTCGAATTGGTTGTCATTGCGGTCTGAAAAATGGGGAATGAACCCAGGACTACTCGTATGCGAAGCCATTGCTCTAATCACTGTGCTACACAACCCCTTAATCTTGAGTTCACGGGTATTGATTACTGAACTGCGATAATATTACTTTGGGTAGAACTATAGATGCGCATCCTTCCCCAGCAGATGTTTATGCGTCTAGATACTAACATATAATATTTATCTTCGGTTAAATAAATACATTTTCCTCTGCCCGTCCGGTGCCGTGTCACGCGTGTCATATGTTTACACAATTCCTTCAATTTAGTTATAATCGACCGGTGACATTTGTAGGTGGTAGTTGCATATCTTTTTGAATAATAACAGCACTCATTAGCATCATGAATTAGACAATGCTGTTAGGGACCAAACCCGAAATAAAGGAATGACGAAAACGGATGTGCTGGACCTCGGACATCCAGTTCACAAAGTGGCCAACCGGTGTGCAAATAATCACAGTTCTACTGTGGAACTTGCAGCACAACGTACTTCATGCTCCCCGGCTGAAATCACACGATAATTTCGTTGTGGTTACTTGAGAGCGAACGCTGAAGAAGAAGAAGAAGACAATGCTGTGATCTATCACTATTAATGCTCAACATGAATTATACAGTTCTGTGACCTATCGATATTATTGTTCATTATTTATATAGATATTATTACGAAAACATTCGAAACTCCACAAGACTATGACTAGCGAAACTCCACAAGACTATGACTAGCGAAACTCCACAAGACTATGACTAGCGAAACTCCACAAGACTATGGCTAGCGAAACAACAACAGAAATACTCTTTGGTGACGATCAGTTCCTACTTCACAGTTCAAGGGAAGAGGTGCAAGGCCACATAAATTTACTTATTCCAAAGATAACTCAATCTCAACTTGAAGATCAATGTAGAAATAAAGGGATGTCTGTAGGTATGCTCTATAGACTCCCCTGTCAAGCTTTGATGTGGTCACCAAAAGGCAGGAGAAAACGAGGAGGACCAAAAGAAACTTTACGTAGAACTATTACAAGGGAACGTTTCACCATCGGTATCAGAAACAATGAAGATCTAAAGCAAATTGCAATGAAACGAGAGACATGGAAATCTATGACACCCGCCCTATGTCTTTGGCCCTAGAGGAATAGCTAATAGGCATGAGGATCCGATACATTCAAAATGAAGTTAAATGATCAACTACTGAAACAAGTGCAGGAATTTATATACAGTAGGAGCATTTGTACAGATGATGGAAGACTGGAGACAAGAATTCAAAACGCCAAATGCGTAAATTATAAACTCACACTAATCTTGAAGCATAAATCTAACTTAATGGAAACCAAACGAATTTCAATATAGTGCCGTTCACAATGCAATGGTCATATAGTGCCGTTCACAATGCAATGGTCATATAGTGCCGTTCACAATGCAATAGTCATATAGTGCCGTTCACAATGCAATAGTCATGATGTTCGTCCGTCGTGATCGACGATGACCAAAAACTCAACCATAATAATAATAACAATAAATAATAAAATAATAAAGTTAATAGTGCGTTTTTAAATGACTAGCAAGTCCAATGCGCGCACAAAATGTTCTTTTACAGAATTGACAACAATAGAAGGTATCTATGTGACGTTGAGATGTTTTTTCTTTTTGAGAAATGACTAGCGCTGAAGTTGGTTTATAGTGTGGAAGAGTTGCGCTAATCGTCAACCACACTCTCTCTCCTGAGTTTTCTGCAATAGTCATATAGTGCGGTTCACAATGCAATGGTCATATAGTGCGGTTCACAATGCAATGGTCATATAGTGCCGTTCACAATGCAATGGTCATATAGTGCCGTTCACAATGCAATGGTCATATAGTGCGGTTCACAATGCAATAGTCATATAGTGCCGTTCACAATGCAATAGTCATATAGTGCCGTTCACAATGCAATAGTCATATAGTGCCGTTCACAAGGCAATGGTCTAGCTATTGAACGTATAAGTATAGTTGTTAAATTCAGCAGAATTTTAAAAGTAATATTTTGCTTAGGTTATGCTGTATTTATCGCTCGCGTGTTACTGGCCATCTGTCTTGGATGTCGTAATATACGACTAGGGAGACTCCCCCCCCCCCCCCCACCACTTTCTGTCTCTGATATGATGTGGTCTGCTGAAGATCCGTGAATGGAATGTTTATGTTGAGGGAGTGATGATACTTTTTATCTACAGTGTGCCTCGACATTTACTGCAACAATCCTCACCCACCCTCCATTCCAACCTGGAGTGCATGGCTGTCCATCTCGTGACATTGTACGCTAGAACCATAACTGGGCTCCAGTCAAGATCAGTATATGGAAAGTAAACAGTAAACGGGTCAGTTTTATTTTTTCCGTGATTTTCGTTGGTCGGCCTTGCCTTTTTGGCATGCGACTCCAATTATATAAAAAAATGACCAACGAAAATCGAGACAATAATCATCAACGTAACGAAATGAAGGTTTGTTTACTTTCTGTACATAGGTCGTAACTTCCGATGGTCTCGCTAGAACCATAGTGAATTCAACAGTCTCAACCGGTGTCCCATGGTCTCTTTTGGTGACGAACAATCTTCCATGAATGTCCTGGGCTACAAAAAAATGGCAAACTAGTCAACTTTCTTCAAAGCTTCCACACACAGCCTCCCTGCAACACCCCACTTGTAAACATGCAATATTTACATGTTAATACTATCGTTCAAATACTTTCAAATATATTCCTGCCTATAGGAAACCCGCCCCTTATTTCTATCTTCATGCCCCTCTCTCACGCGCTAGTCCGTGTCCGCCAGAAGATCATCTGACCCACTGTAAGAATCCCTGGTATAAAACCCGGTTTACACGACTTTTGTTCAGACTATTTGAGAACCTTGGAGAGTATAAAATGTTGCCGACTAGTTCATGCCGGTATATAGCCTCCACGTCATCGCTCCTCTATGATTACAAACAATACCGATTTTAATTACTACGAAAGCCCTGCGTAAATATTTTGTGAATCATTTATTATGCCGCTTTAAGCAATATTCAGTCATATCTTGTCCTATTTCTGATGAAGCAGTGGTTCCATAATGGATAAATCATGTGTAAAATTAACTGTTTTAGATTGTTGAATTAGGTTACACGTCAAAAGCGTTGTCTGCTTTATATATCGAAAATATTGTGTTATTTGAATGGAATAGTCGCTGTGATATATGTGTGATTTTCGTGTGAGTGACTCGGACTTAATGATGTTAAAATGTTTATAATTAGTTAGTTTAGTCGGTTTTATAACACTATAAGTTTTCCAATAATGCGCGTTTGTTGACGGTATATTTCAACTGTAGTAAGTTCAGTTATTTAAATAAATGTAAAACAATTTTATTAAATACACAATTAAAGTAGTGTTTTATAAAAAAATATTGCAAAATTTGTGTTTTAAAAATACACAATTAAAGTAGTGTTTTATAAAACAATATTGCAAAATGTGTGTTTTAAAAATACACAATTAAAGTAGTGTTTTATAAAAAATAATACGAAAGTATTGCTTTATATAGATACTACAAAAGGATGGATTTTAAAAATATCGGTGAAAATTGAGTTACGTATATTTGTGTCTATTACAAAGATTTATATGAATCAAGTACTATCTATCTATACGCTGTGTCCCTTCATTTGTGTCAGGGGTTCAGAGTTAAAAGAGTTCTCTGGAGATGGCCTTCGTGTGCTGTGTGTAAGCTTGTTCCTGTGGCTTTTTTTATGTCTGTGATCCATCTTTTACATGGTCTGCCTCCGGCTTTAATAGCCTTTATGTCTATGTGTCATAGCCAATTGATTTATATGACAGATTTAAAGTAATCAAATAGAAAACTTAAAAATAGCAATATCGGTAAATACAAAACTTCCATATGAAAAACGGTTTGATACAGATCGTTGTCCTCACTGTAACTCTGCAAGCCTCGTGATTATGCGTTACCTTCCTGCTTCTTCTAGTGTCACATTGGAAAGGTTTTCGACATCCTGTCTCCAATACAGCAGAATAATATTTATATTTTTAAGTCTGTTGTCTGACAGTTTGACGTGTCTTGCAAATGCGTTCATATAAACCTATTCACTAACGAAACGACCCCACAAAATGTGTCAATAGACAATATTAGTGCCGTTATTTTATTGATGGCAAACACACAGGGTGCTCGGTACATCTACCACGACTCTTAGAATGCATTTATTATCGTTAATAAAAAAAAATATTACTTGTGATAAGGAACGATGTTTTCAAAAGTGGGTGTGAGTCCAAGTTATTTGCATATTAGAGAGTCCGACCATAAATAACAGGTAAGTTTCATATATTTCTGCATTCACAACATTCGATATTAATTCCTATGTCAGCCTTGAGGACAAACTTATGTTATCACTTTCGTCAATGAAAACAGGAGTTATGTACGACAATGAGCCATGAAAACAGGAGTTATGTACGACAATGAGCCATGAAAACAGGAGTTATGTACGACAATGAGCCATGAAAACAGGAGTAAGTACGACCTTGAGTAATGAAAACAGGAGTATGTACGACTTTGAACAATGAAAACATGATCTTCTCCGAGACTACATGTTAAAATTATGGGCATGCAAATTTCGAATCTCAATGACCTTAAAATATTACTATTATTTAATCCATAGATGTTATGAATTTCGCACATCGGCAAATACCTTTGATGTTTTAGAACAATTGCAAATAAGTGTAGTCAAAATTTAGATTTTACAATACACAGGTTATTTTCTTTTTTCATTTGATTCATAGATTTTCCTGTTGGTATTCCCGAATATTTAAGCACATTTCATTGGACACTGCTATGACAACAAATCGCAATGACCAATGAAAATCGCAGAAATATTCATGACACCAGGGATGACTTAGTCAGTTTTCTTTGAATTTTGATGATAATTGTGAACTTAACGACATATTTTCGGGTTGGAAGACTGTTGTGTACCGTTCTCTACTGCGTCGATTTGGTGAAAGTAATAATCGAGATTTGTAATTTTGTTGGCGAATTTAATTTCACTCCTAAAAAAACTATTTTTAAAATAAAACGGCTGTTTGCTGTAGAACGTGTTAGATTATGTACGAGTACATTTAAGTGAGATTTCTAGGATTAGGGTTTCATCATCATTAAGTGCCGTCTCCACAACGAAGGTTAGCTGCAACAGACCTCCAATATCCCCTGTTTCTTGTCTTGGTGGTGCACTCTGCTAAACTGTAACATGTACATCTTGTGATTATACTCTCCCACGTATATCTCTTGCTTGCCTCGCCTCAAGGTGTCCTATGTTTTAATATGTTCACAATGTTTTATTTAGTTGATTAAGTTTTATTTCCTTTAATAATTCATTCTTCATACTAAGTGTTAGAACCTATAGATGATTAAAAAAAACTAGATACAATTTTTAAGGACAATAAATATTTATATAACATCATTGAGAATCCACAATTCTATGCCAAAATTCACTGCGTTCTAGCAGGTAGTTTCAGAGAAAATCACTTCCAAACTTCATTATAAATTAGTAAACTAACTATAGAGAGGAAAACTTTAAAATCAGCTTTCACTTCTCTAGCTGATTAATATCTTTCTCTTCTCTAGCTGATTGAAATTTCACTTCTCTAGCTGATTAAGAGCTTTCACTTCTCTAGCTGATTAAGACCTTTCACTTCTCTAGCTGATTAAGACATTTCAATTCTCTAGCTGATTAAGACCTTTCTCTTCTCTAGCTGATTGAAATTTCACTTCTCTAGCTGATTAAGAGCTTTCACTTCTCTAGCTGATTAAGACCTTTCACTTCTCTAGCTGATTAAGACATTTCAATTCTCTAGCTGATTAAGACCTTTAACTTCTCTAGCTGATTAAGACCTTTCGGCTTAATGCAATACCTTTTGAAGGGACCTGCTAGTCGGATAGGGTACATGTCACGAGATGTGCTAATAGTTTGCCTGGGTCATCCATTGTGTGCCTTTACTCCGACGAAGTGCTTCGCAGCCAGCGAGCTATTCCTCGTGTAGGAAGACGATTCTACTAACATCCTTCGTGTCTTTAGGTACCAGACATAATTTCTTCTGTATGAGCCGTTTTGGGCAACATTGACAGTCGAATTAGACCCAGGATTGATGCACCATCATGGACGAAGTGTTGCTTTGTCAAACACATTGGGGGTCTGGGATTTGACCTGTACAGTTATCATGTACTCGCTTCGTCCGTCTGTGATGGCTTTCCAATACATCGTCAGATGCTGCTTGTGTTTTGAATTTCCGCCATTATGTTTATCACCCAAAGAAGTAGGTAGATTGCCCCTATCCTGGACGAGGAGCTTCTCAGTAGGTAAACAAATCTCGTTTAAGAAAGGCATCATTCTCCTCTATGTCCGTGGGTACTAAATCCAATTATCTTTGTATGAGCCCTGTTGGACAACAACGGCAGTCGAGTTAGACCAGGTCTGCGATGTTCTCGAAGACAAGAACTTTCTTCCCGTATACGTTGCCAACTGTGTCCAGAATCAGTCTGAATACTGCTCTAATAGAGGATTGGAACAATATTCTCCCCGACATTTGTTCAATGCTTTTCCTGCAATGGGCAGCTGTATTCAAAGCTTTTTTTCCATACCCAGGAGTGCATTTTCAAGTTGATGTATCCAATACTTGGGTCATGACCCCCCCTAATTTGAATGGGGTTAATTGTGGTGGGACATATGGGCGTCTGTGTGTTCTCGAGCATGAACAGAACATAGCCAGACGGTTTAGTGCTGGACAATTGTATCTTAATTGCCATTATATCATTTCACGCCCTCTAGAGCGTGTTGCCTTTTTTATATTCAATATGTATTCTTAGGATCACCATATCTTAGCGAGATCGGGACATTGGCCTCCTCTCCAATGTTTCCGAAATTTTGGCTGACCAAGACACAGATACCTTACGTCACTGTGTACCGACAGTGCTGCTGGGTGTGTTGGCGCAGAGGTCTCGGAGATATTGCATGTCTCTTTGCAGGCAATTCTCATTCCATCCACAGCCTCCACATCCACGGAGACGGGCCTAAACGTGTTGGCCAGGAATACAGCAAAAGCAGCTGTATTTCAATTTCCAGGGTGTACCACGAAGAGGTAGGTACTTTTAGGGTCTTGGCTATCTGCTAGCCCTGGGTTCACACGAGAGCAATGTGAGTTTCCTTGAATCCCAGCACGGGCTAAACCATTTTCTAAATTGTAGGACAATTGTAGCCATAGCCTCTATGGCTAATAGGAAATCAAACCTCTTTAGTGACTCATTGTCGTGATATTCATTGGCCACTGTAGTGAAATTTTGTGTGACAACCAATGAAAATCAAGGGAATAGTCAAATTTCATTTTAAAAGACTTGATTTCCTAATAGCCAATATTTCTTATATTATTAACTGTAATCTGTAAAATCTCTAATACAACAGAATTATTAGCTTATTAATGTTGTGATAACACAATACGGTTGTGAGTATCTTCTACTTTTTCGGCTATCATTCTCAAATTTAGCCATTTTAGCCAGATGCATTCCGGTAATTTGTGCCTTTTTAGCCAGATTTATTCTGGTAATTTGTGTCCTTTTAGCCAGATTTATTCCGGTAATGTGTGCCCGTTTAGTCAGATTTATTCCGGTAATTTGTGCCCTTTTAGACAGATTTATTCCGGTAATTTGTGCCATTTTAGCCAGATTTATTCCGGTAATTTGTGCCATTTTAGCCAGATTTATTCCGGTAATTTGTGCCATTTTAGACAGATTTATTCCGGTAATTTGTGCCATTTTAGACAGATTTATTCCGGTAATTTGTGCCATTTTAGACAGATTTATTCCGGTAATTTGTGCCATTTTAGACATATTTTTTCCGGTAATTTGTGCCATTTTAGACAGATTTATTCCGGTAATTTGTGCCATTTTAGCCAGATTTATTCCGGTAATTTGTGCCATTTTAGACAGATTTATTCCGGTAATTTGTGCCATTTTAGCCAGATTTATTCCGGTAATTTGTGCCATTTTAGACATATTTATTCCGGTAATTTGTGCCATTTTAGACATATTTATTCCGGTAATTTGTGCCCTTTTAGCCAGATATATTTCGGTAAATGTATTGCACCGTCTCATTGTTTACAACTTTCAAATGATATCTAAACGACCTGTCATATCTGATTTTATCACGAGCAACATTGCTTATAGGTTACGTCGACCCTGTATGGGTTGATACAGTCAGCTCCACCTCCAAACTCTCCTTAGCCGCCTCTTATGACATACACGGCAGGTAACAGTACCACAATTCTTTTCATCCCTTTTCGGACTCCTGCAACACACAACTAACATTTTAGAATACTGCATAAACAAATATTTACGATACACAACAACTTAAGAGTGAATCGTGGTGCATGGAAAGATCAGGAAGGGTATAAGAACATGGAGAAAGTGATAACACATAATTCAAGTGATGCGTGTCTAAAGAGGCCGATAAGAAAACGATATGGTAACAATGAGCCTGTGATTCATTGTACATACTTTGGGAGACTCTTTATGTTTGAGATCGGTCGCGTGAGCCACACCGATCATCGCCGTGGATCGTAGATTATATCTGTTGTAGCACACCAATAACACTGTCGACTGGGAAAGTCGGAAAGTTGTTTACTAATAGTGAATAATTATATAAGATCCATCCAAGATATGAAATAATGAGTCATGGAGGGATGTGGGATATCGTTTCTTTTAAGCAATGAAAAGCTGGCCAGAACAATAGACAAGATTCCATGTATTCTAGCTCTTTGACACAATATACGTAACCTAAGCTGTGATGTTGACACCGTTCTCTTTGTGAAGACAATTTTACAATGCCATATAATACAAGAATAGGAATGTATGAATAATAGGCTCTGTAGAAGTAACAAAGAAAACATAAAATAAAACGTTGGGGATTACTCAGATCCAATTTCATTACCATCTTAAGCATGCAAGTACAAAGTATATGGTCTAAGGAAATATCGGTGGGGGGGGGGGGTGGTATCTGAGATCCTGTCATCTGTGAAAAGTCATCACAGTCACTGCATTTCTAGTCAATATTTCTTGTCACTGCATATCTAGTCTATATTTCTTGTCACTGCATATCTAGTCTATATTTCTTGTCACTGCATATCTAGTCTATATTTCTTGTCACTGCATATCTAGTCTATATTTCTTGTCACTGCATATCTAGTCTATATTTCTTATCACTGCATATCTAGTCTATATTTCTTACGTTTGTCTCCTTTCCTATGGTCCCCATGGATATGTAGTGATGTAGAACAGTGGACATTGTGCCTTTGTTCTTTTGTGGCAGACTTCTAGGTGGAGAATAGACCAGTGGATATTGTAGCTTTGTCATTTTGTAGCAGGCGTCTAGGTGGAGAGTAGACCAGTGGATATTGTACCTTTGCCATTTTGTGGCAGACGTCTAGGTGGAGAGTAGACCAGTGGATATTGTACCTTTGTCATTTTGTGGCAGACGTCTAGGTGGAGAGTAGACCAGTGGATATTGTACCTTTGTCATTTTGTGGCAGACGTCTAGGTGGAGAGTAGACCAGTGGATATTGTACCTTTGTCATTTTGTGGCAGACGTCTAGGTGGAGAGAAGACCAGTGGATATTGTACTTTTGTCATTTTGTGGCAGACGTCTAGGTGGAGAGTAGACCAGTGGATATTGTACCTTTGCCATTTTGTGGCAGACGTCTAGGTGGAGAGTAGACCAGTGGATATTGTACCTTTGTCATTTTGTGGCAGACTTCTAGGTGAAGAGGAATGCTGTGTTTACCATTACTGCTGACAGGTCACCAGATCTGACAGTAGAATGATGAAATAGTTGGCCCTGAAGTGTCTGCTGCACTCTGGCAGGATGCGAGTGTCATGTGATACTGCTGCAGTAAAATGCCTCCTTCGGGGACTAATCATGCATCCATAGATCTCCCTAACACAACCATGTATGGGGAAAAAATAAGCCTTATACGATACTGTGTCGTATCAGTTGCTCTAGTCCTTGCTTTCGACAAACCAAAAAATAAGAAAAAACTATGGGCTGTCAAGAGCTACCTGCTCACAGGTAAATGGATTATTTCATCATCATCATCATCATACCTCCTTTAAGTTAAGAAACATCATCTAAAAACATTTCAAATTGTTGACAGTTGATGTCTTCGGGCTTATGAAATATATCTCTGGAGAAAACTCCAAGTTCACTAACAGATGAAATAACTAACAGATGAAATAACTAACAGATGAAATAACTAACAGATGAAATAACTAACAGATGAAATAACAAACAGATGAAATACCTAAATGATCAATTAGCTCCGCGGACTTTCCCCCTTTTTTACTAAAAGATAAAATAGCTTCACGGACTTTCCCCCTTTTTTACTAAAAGATCAAATACCTCAGCGGACTTTCCCCCCTTTTTACTAAAAGATAAAATACCTCCGCGGACTTTCCCCCCTTTTTTACTAAAAGATACAATACCTCCGCGGACTTTCCCCCTTTTTTACTAAAAGATCAAACAGCTCTGCGGACATTCCCTCTTTTTTACTAAAAGATAAAATACCTCCGCGGACTTTCCCCCCTTTTTTACTAAAAGATAAAATTCCTCCGCGGACTTTCCCCCTTTCTTACTAAAAGATCAAATAGCTCTGCAGAAACTCTCACATTTCACTAAAAGATCAAATAGCTCTGCAGAAACTCTCACATTTCACTAAACGATCAAATAGCTCTTCAGAAACTCTCACATTTCACTAAACGATCAAATAGCTCTTCAGAAACTCTCACATTTCACTAAAAGATCAAATAGCTCTTCAGAAACTCTCACATTTCACTAAAAGATCAAATAGCTCTGCAGAATTTCTCCCCTATCATTAAAAAATCAGAATGCTATGTTATTCATACTTTCTGGCGATAGTAATGCAGCTAGTTACTATCTCTGCTGTTGTAAAGTTGAGAACCCCCATTGTCCTTATGTTATATTGAAGTATTATTCATACTTTGATATGTCCACATGACTAAGGTAGTCTCATCTATGGCTATATATCCGATCTGTTATCTTAAGTATGATCTTATTATCTGGATTACATTGTTGTGTCAATTACAGAAGACCAAGTGTTTGGTGTGTTACAGGATGTTATGATTCTAATAAGATTTTATTACATTGTTCAGTTGAAAAAGAATACGTGTCGAACAATTAAGATACGAATTTATGCTGGCAGGTTAGTAACGTTCATTAATAATTCTTTTGTATGTGTACACGTATGTTTCGTACAGTGGAATCACTATACAGCGCATCCTCGTTTAACAAATGCCCCTACTTAACTCAATTCATACGTAAGCCCGTTATAACGGGACAGAGTCAGCACCATTTAAGGACGTAATCCGTTATAATGGAACTCCATATATACCCTCCAAATTGGTATTGTTTGGTTCGTAAATGACAAGTATTATTGTTCTTGCAATTCTTATATTTTTATATTGTATATGAATTGCACATTCAATTATCTTTATTTTGATTTTATTCTTTATTTATTCTAAATTTATTCTTTATTTTTGAACTGTGTATAAACTGTATACAATTTATTTTTTAACTGTGTATAGGTATTAAAGGAGATTGGTATAAACCTGTATGATCATAGTTCTTAGTCAAAGACTAAGGCAATCAACTTCACAATGAACATATATATAATCAGGTACAGCTATGAACAATACAGATAACAGTATACAAGACAATTTCAACGTTTCCACCATTAGGTCTTTATCAAGAAAGTACAAGACAGTGAACAAACATTAAAACAGTCAAAATAATGGAATTATCACAAATGAATTAGACGGCAGATAGTTAATAGCAGAAATATCGTAAGAACAATGACGTACGTGTACAAAAGTATTGTCATAGTGACGCGCATTAAAAAAATTGGGGGAATAGGAACGAAATAAATCAACTATGCCTGAAACAACACGAATGACAACACAACAATTGTCCCACCAGACAAATCTAAATAAATGAATGATCTGTCTGGGAAACAAATGGTTTAAAGGTACCAAGATATAATATCTCGTGATTTTTAAGGGCGTACCAAGCTCTTACGTCAGTGGGGCAAGATGTTATTGCAGTGACTTAATGTGTCAGTGGTGTTGACATGAGTACTAACATGGGGCCTATTTATGATTGCCTTTTATGGGACATTTGAAGCATCAAGTTTTGGAGACCTATGAAGACTGTCCATTTCGTTTTCATGGATACATAGATGATAGATACATTTCATGGATACATAGATGAGATACATTTCATGGATACATAGATGATAGATACATTTCGTGGATACATAGATGATAGATACATTTCATGGATACATAGATGAGATACATTTCATGGATACATAGATGATAGATACATTTCATGGATACATAGATGATAGATACATTTCATGGATACATAGATGATAGATACATTTCATGGATACATAGATGATAGATACATTTCATGGATACATAGATGATAGATACATTTCGTGGATACATAGATGATAGATACATTTCATGGATACATAGATGATAGATACATTTCATGGATACATAGATGAGATACATTTCATGGATACATAGATGATAGATACATTTCGTGGATACATAGATGATAGATACATTTCATGGATACATAGATGAGATACATTTCATGGATACATAGATGATATATACATTTCATGGATACATAGATGATAGATACATTTCATGGATACATAGATGATAGATACATTTCATGGATACATAGATGATAGATACATTTCATGGATACATAGATGATAGATACATTTCGTGGATACATAGATGATAGATACATTTCATGGATACATAGATGATAGATACATTTCATGGATACATAGATGAGATACATTTCATGGATACATAGATGATAGATACATTTCGTGGATACATAGATGATAGATACATTTCATGGATACATAGATGAGATACATTTCATGGATACATAGATGATAGATACATTTCATGGATACATAGATGATAGATACATTTCATGGATATATAGATGAGATACATTTCATGGATACATAGATGATAGATACATTTCATGGATACATAGATGATGGATACATTTCATGGATACATAGATGATGGATACATTTCATGGATACATAGATGATGAATACATTTCATGGATACATAGATGATAGATACATTTCATGAATACATAGATGATAGATACATTTCATGGATACATTGATGATGGATACATTTCATGGATACATTGAGGATGGATACATTTATATATATATATATATATATATATATATATATATTACTGACATACCTGATGTAGAATTGTCTCATTTCATCAAATTTATCAACAATATTAACCCTCTTATTTAAATTCACATTTAGGAACTCTACTTCTATCAGAGTGGTTTGAGGTACAGAGGGGAGTTAGGCAGGTATGCACATTCTCCCCATACCTGTTCAACACCTACAGAAAATATAATGAGGAATGTGAGAGAAGACATACACAACACTGACTGCCACGCTTTAAAAATCGATGGTTTTGAAATCCCTGAACTACGCTACGTAAACGACACTGTTCTTCTTTCAAATGATATAAAGGGATTGGAACAACTAATCAAGAACACAAAGAAATACGAAATACAGCGAATAACAAAACTTATATTTGAGCGCGCAAAAAACAAAAATCACGTGAACATCTATAATAACCTAACAAACAAAATTCAGAATAGACAATACCGAGATAGAATATGTGGATACATTTGAATACAAGGGAGATTACATGGCAGAGATATAGAAGAGATTGGCAATGGCATATTTTAAAATTTACGGTTGAAAAACATATGGAAAAACAACAAAATGGAAACGAAACTGCTAGTGCTACGAACTTTTATTTTTCCGGTCGCAACATACGGCTGTGAAACATGGAGTAAAACAGCGGCAAAGAAGATCAACGCCTTTTAGATGAAATGCTACAGAAAGATACTTAGAATATCATGGAAGGAAAAAAAAGAGAAACTCAGATATTATAAACACATTTAATATTTCAGAGTTTTGGTTAATAAACACAATAGCACAAAGAAAACTACACCTGTTTGGTCATATAAAGACACACAACTGTTTAAAAAGGCAAATAATGGAGGGTATAGCACCTGTTAGGAGGAGGAAAGCCAGACCAAGAAGACGATGGACTGACGACACTAAAGATAACATGAATGCGTTGTTGGAAAATGCAAGCCGCATCGCGCAAGACAGAGAGAGGTTCAGGGAGTTCATAGGGAATGCTACGTTATGGAGAGAATACGTCACAATACGCACTTATTTTAACTTTCTTGACATAATTATCACAATTCCAAACTGTTTCCTCAGAACATATTTACACTACAAACCTACTAATGCACATTGTTTTCTATTTTACATTTTTTGTTCTCATCGACCTACTTGTCCTGACTCTTTTGTCGTTCTCCCAATGTCTGTCGCCTTCGTCGTGTTGATAATAACGACGTGATGATAACGACTTTCTTGATAAATAATGTAAAATGATTACATTTTTTCGAATGCGCTCATATCCTGGTGGTTTCCTTTCACTGGCTTGCCTTTGTGCTCGTAAATTTTCTAGCTATGATACTTTGACTAATGCTCAGGGAGCTTCATCTTGTGATAGAGTTAAACGTGTCCTCAAATTTCACATACATTACTCCTCATACTGTCCGTCGAATCTGTTCAAACGTTATTTCCTTCTCCAGCCTGATCCTCAACTTCGTGACATTTTTCAAGACTTTCCTCTGATTGCGTATATCCGCGACAAAAATCTTATCGACATCTTGGTCCACGATCAGCTCAGGACTAATGTTTCGGACCACTTTGGCATAGCTCGTTGCAGACGCCCACGTTGCTATTCATGTTCCTATGTAGTGCTGATCCTCTCCGTTTCATTCCTTAAGGCCACTTTTACTATCTTAATTTCAGTTTTACTTTAAGAACACATTTACTATCTTAAGGCCACTTTTACTATCTTAAGGCCACTTTTACTACCGCCTATGTGAATCCTACAACGATATTTACATTATCATTTGTAAACGCTGTGATATTAAATATATAACGAAACTGACAAAATACTAAGTGACCGTTTCAATCAACATCTTCATGCTATTAACCACATAAAGTTTACTCATATTGCTACGCATGTTCTTGGTGCTGATTATGGTGATTTTCATGTCACTGCAATAAAATCTTACACCATTGGCGATAGAGTTAGGTACGCCTTTGAAAATCGTTATATATTACAGTTTGGTACCCTTAAGCCATTTAGTCTTCATACAGATCATTACTTATTTAGATTTAGTGGTGGGGTCTATATTTGCGTTATCGTTCATGTTGTTTACAGTTACATTTGTTTTATTTCCCTCATTTTCCCGATATTTTTTAATAAGTATCTCTGTGACAATACCTGTGTACACATACTTCATTGTTATCTTGGATATTTCTGTTGTTAAATGTCTGGCGAATTATGCACTTCTGTAGTGCCCTTATTTAACTGTTTTTAATGTTTGTTCACTGTTTGTCTTGTATTTTCTTGAAAAAGACATACTGGTTAAAACTTTGAAACCGTCTTGTATTCTGTTTATCTGTATTTTCTCATACCCGTACCCAACAGTCTGATAATCTGTGCGTTCATTGTCAAGATGATCGACGCTGTGTTTACAAGTGCTACTGTGTCTAGCCAGTTTTTGTTATTCAAAACATATTTCATCGACCCATACCAACTTGTTATAATTGAAAAAATACTGTATGTATCTGCGTGCATATGTATTTATATGTGGATGAGGTAGTGACTTGTGTTTGTCAGAGGTCGACAAAATACTATCAGTGGTTCACATCCATCCACTCAGCAACTTTTTATGGCACACGAGGATAATCTAAAAGTATACTATTCATCGACGGCCTATCACGAAAACCACAATGCTCCAAAAGAGGTATTTAAGAAATATGTTTGGCCCCATACTACAGGAGAAATAAAACTATCTTTAGTGTATTCATTTTTAGTGTGTGTTATTCTTAACTGTGCAGAAGATTAAGTTTTTATGAACATTTTGCCTCTAGTCTGATTGATTCTCTACCTGTCTTATTTAATGTCTGTATGTTGTTTGTTTTCGTTCATTCTCATAGTCCCACTGGATCTCTCTTTTTACAGGATAACGGTCCTGCTAGATTTCTGCAGATATCTATAGAATTCGATAGATAGAATTCGACAGAAGAGTTGGGCACGGGCCTTTCGTCTTGTAAGTGTCATTCACGACGTCGTAACCCTCGTCCATGTCTGAATCTCAACACACGTTTAGGAGCGCCGGGGAACAGAAGCTTGTTCTCAAGCTGAATATAACTGGTCCCATTTGAAGTATTCCATCTGAGCGCATCGGGTACTCAACATTTTCTCTCCACGAGCATGATTCCGGTATATGAAAATCTCTACAGTAAAGTTTGGCCCAGGGTCGTTTATATTCTTAGCCGATCGTCCACGACTGAGTCACTACCCATATTTTGGAGCACCAACGACCACAAGCTTGTTCTCGAGCTGAACAATAGTCTTGTTCTGATGTCCATTCATAGTTTTCTCCGTTATAATTGCACGTGGCGCTGCCCTCTGACACCGTTCATCTTTCATTGAACTCATGTCATCATTACTCTCGTTTATTCGTGACATCAGCCAATGTCGGAACAGAGGTATTGGCCGCCCCTCTAATGCATCTGTATTTCGACTGTCGGAACCAGAGTGTTGTGTGTCACTGTCTATCACAGTGACTCCATATGTGTTGGTACAGAGTTGTCTGAGATATTTTTTTTCCAGTAAATTCTCATTCCTTCTGCAGCCTCCACATTCCCGGACAGGATCCCCAGAAGTGTTGACCAGAAGCAGCACGAGCTGCTGTAGTTCTGTTTCCAGTGTGTACCACGAGGAGGTACTTTTAGGATCTTGGTTATCTGCTGACCCTCGGACTGCACGAGATCAATGCATTACCCTTAGCACCCTTTCCTGTATTATAAAGTAAAGTTAACCCATAGCATTCAACTACCGTAGCGGTGTGAGATGTTAACAATCTCACAATTCAGTAGCCCTGCTATATGAGTGTGGTAGCCATCTCCTCTCCCTCATAGTCTTTACTTCCTGGACTGATTCGGTACCCAAAACAGGCTAAATCGATCCGGGAGCCGTTGATGTCTGAAAATATTTCTGCCTCAACCCAGACTCAGCCCTCAATTTCCAAATGAACCCAGGATCACTCACATGCGAAGCCAGTACACTAACCACTGCGCTACGTGGCCAGTTATTGTATGATACCTGGGTCAGAAAAGGGCCGATAGACATATAGTAACCATGCAGCCCGTCACGAATATTGCAAGATGTGTACATATTCAATTTCTACTTTACTAGAAGTAATACCCGGCTTTGCCCGGGTGAAAATAAACAGCAAAAAGTACTGTTGTACATGCATTCAACTATGATTAACGACTTTTATCTGGATTCTACAAATTTAAAAAAAAACCCGCAGTCACTGGGACGAACTCCGACATTCAAAAACAGTACATATCTCTGACGGGTGGTTTTATCAACTACGCTAAGCGAGACGAATGAAATTTGATGAAAAATTAAACATTTATATATTAACATTGCAGCATTCACATTACACGGAGTGATAATTAGAGCATTGAACGGCCGATGGATTTTTCAATTTAAGAACACAACAGAAAAGCCGATGTAAACAATATTCTGTGATTCGCTCTTAGATTTATACGCAAGATCAGCAAAAGGTGAGAAGAAAAACAAGAGTGAACCTGTTAAAACGTGGATTCAAATGCAAGAATTATTTATAGGTTTAATCCCATCATTTATTTATTTGACCATAGTGCAGCAGTCAGCTATGCCGGACCACAGGTGAACTTTTACGATTTCCCATACCGACTACGCGGGAGATTTGTACCTATTTAACTATTTAATCAAGTTGTCAAATTTAATTTAAATCGGCGAAACCCCGTAGGTTTCCATTCCGTTAGACACAAACATAGAGTTACGCAGTTATTAATTTATACATATATACGTTCATATACATATATACATTCATATAAATATATACGTTCATATACACATATACATTCATATACATATATACGTTCATATACATATATACATTCATATACATATATACGTTCATATACATATATACGTTCATATACATATATACGTTCATATACATATATACATTCATATACATATATATAGGAGCGCGGTAGCCTAGTGGATAGTGAGCTTGCTTGCTATCATCTGGTTACAGCGTGCCAGGTTCGAAACCACGTCCGGACATTAAAAAAAAATGTCCGGGTTGTGATTTCTCACTTGACACGACCACTCCTCCAGTCGACTCAGCTGTAAATGAGTACCTGACGCATGAGTTAGGAAAGGTAAAAAAAAAAAACAGCAAGGAAGGGAACTGGCCACCCCACCTAATAGTTGCTGCGGCTTAGTACATGAAGAGTTATCTTCATCCCCGACGGCAGATGCTATGGGACCTACCTTTATTTATTTTTGTACATATACAATATGTTCATATACTATATGTTCATGGCTATATATGTACGTATAATGTGTAGACTATCTGTGAGTATTTCGTTTAGGCTATCTGTGTATCTGTAGATATTCTTTTCAGATGATTATGTTCTATCACATTCATAGGATTATCACGTTCATTCAATTATTACTATCGCATACAGGGATATCGATTTCAATCATATCCCATGAGTCAACTAGACGTTATGTCGACATGATTTCTTTGCGAGCCCCCACCTCGTATACTTGACCCAATTTCTGTCTTTCATCTTTCATACGTTTTTGTCTCATTCATAATGCTTCCATTATTGACAAGTCACATGATTTCAATTATCTAGTTAGTTCACCACTATATGTCCTTCTCTCTATCTTTCTCTTTCTCCTTCATTACTTCTATGCAAACTAGTATCGTATTGCATTCTGTAATGTTTCTCATTATTATATTCACGGCTGAGTTTTTTGTTTTTCGCTCCATTTGTTTATCTCCGTTTTGTTTTATCATGTCTAAATGTTTCTCTCCTCTCATTCGCGGACACGCATGGACGAGCGTTTCTTATCTCTACACCGTTACTACATATTGAGGTCGTGGTGACTGAATTACTAGAACCTCGACCTCCACTTTTTTTACCTATAAAATCTCTGATATAATAAAATGTGACTAATGTCACCAGTTGAAAGAGACGTGACTCAACATAAAAGGTAGTTTTTACTTAACCACGCTATACCTTGTCTTCTGAATCTCACATCTCGCGCATATTTTTACAACTCTACCTTATAATATATCCTTATCCGGGACTCTGTGACGACGTGGTACATGGGATTTTGTGACAGCCAAGGAGATGGGTTCGAATCCCGCCGCAGGCAATTGTGCGTCCAGACCGTTAAGAAAGCAATGACAAACTGCTGAACGTATTCATATTGACATAAAAACACTACGGACAAAAAATACTGGGTTGATGGCTACGACGTGAATAGGATGTGCTACAGTTTTTTTCCCTATATTTCCAAATATTTCCCTATCATCATATTTGTGTTCTCTCCTGGTGACCTCCTTTTACACTTCCATCTTTCAATCTCTCATTATCACTGGTCGGTTACCGCATGAATAATTTGTCATAACTTATAAAGACATTATCTGCCGACCATCAACGACATACCATCACCGACATTCCGATCTTGTACATTGATGTGTGGAAACCTGTAATTATGTGCCTGTAGATTTTGTAAATGACATTACTGTTCTACTCCGCTGTCAGTCAAGTTGGATTTGACTTACGGGGGTAAGACAGGACTCAGTGAAAGTGGTAATTGCTCACACACACATTAGTGTGGCATGCGAGGAACATAGAATGATTTAAAGTGGTATACGTTATGTGAGTGATTGATTGAAAGTGAATGGGTATAAGTTATGTGAGTGATTGATTGAAAGTGAATGGCTATAAGTTATGTGAGGGATTGATTGAAAGTGAATGGGTATAAGTTATGTGAGTGATTGATTGAAAGTGAATGGGTATAAGTTATGTGAGTGATTGATTGAAAGTGAATGGGTATAAGTTATGTGAGTGATTGATTGAAAGTGAATGGGTATAAGTTATGTGAGGGATTGATTGAAAGTGAATATGTATAAGTTATGTGAGGGATTGATTGAAAGTGAATGGGTATATGTGAGGGATTGATTGAAAGTGAATATGTATAAGTTATGTGAGAGTTTGATTGAAAGTGAATGGCTATAAGTTAAGTGAGGGATTGATTGAAAGTGAATGGCTATAAGTTATGCGAGCGAATCTATCGATGGACACGTCTGATAGAATGACGATAGATTAGGGATGGCCAACCTTTTGCATTAAATGCGCCATTATCCACGCTTTAGTTCAAATGTGCCAATCCCTGCCGAAGACGAATGTGTCGGGTCATTAGTGCAAATAAAATGACACAGCGCGTTTACATTTTCTGGACTACATCCTGCTTAAAAAATCAACAAATGATACAGTATACTCAGAAACAAATACGTGGATACCGGAAGATTGAGAGATTCAAACCCATTCCCTTAAAAAAACACAATTAATCTAGCACTTCCAAACACTTGATTGTAAAACAAATATTATACCTTAACCCTAACGATAAAGCTACTTGACATAGAAGTGGTTTTCCTAACCAAAAAACCCACCGAAAGAAAATGAGTAATATAAGTAAGAAGTACTTAGAAGTTTGCGAACGATCAGAAGACAGTAGACGAGATTTGAACCAGGTCTCTTTAGAAAAGTTGGTCTCTCTTAGCTGGTCTCTATAAGCTGAGGTTGTGATGTTTTATCATCTATAAGCTGGAGCTGTGATGTTCTATTATCTATAAGGTGGAGCTGTGATGTTCTATCATCTATAAGCTGGAGCTGTGATGTTATATCATCTATAAGCTGGAGCTGTGATGTTGTATCGTCTCTAAGCTTGTGCTGTGATGTTGTATCCTCTCTAAGCTGGAGCTGTGATGTTATATCCTCTCTAAGCTGGAGCTGTAATGTTGTATCCTCTCTAAGCTGGAGCTGTGATGTTATATCATCTATAAGCTGGAGCTGTGATGTTATATCATCTATAAGCTGGAGCTGTGATGTTGTATCCTCTCTAAGCTGGAGCTGTGATGTTATATCATCTATAAGCTGGAGCTGTGATGTTATATCATCTATAAGCTGGAGGTGTGATGTTGTATCCTCTCTAAGCTGGAGCTGTAATGTTGTATCCTCTCTAAGCTGGAGCTGTGATGTTGTATCCTCTCTAAGCTGGAGCTGTAATGTTGTATCCTCTCTAAGCTGGAGCTGTGATGTTATATCATCTATAAGCTGGAGCTGTGATGTATTATCTATAAGCTGGAGGTGTAATGTTGTATCCTCTCTAAGCTGGAGCTGTGATGTTATATCATCTCTAAGCTGGAGCTGTGATGTTGTATCCTCTCTACGCTGGAGGTGTGATGTTGTATCCTGTCTAAGCTGTAACTGTGATGGAGCAAGGAAGAACAAACAATAGAACAAGTATGCGATTAGTAAGTACACTGTGTTCTCCAATACAATTCATAGACTTAAATGGCTTGCCCATGAATTACCTCCATAATTATGGGAGGAGAGGGCTCTGATAAATATTAACAGTTGTTGACAGGGGGAGGAGGAGGGTGTGATAAACGTTAACATCAACAATGCTGTTATTATACACCAGAAACATTGAATTTAAAATACTTTTCAGACAAAAAATCAATAAAAAGGTATGTTTCTGCTTTTTCTACTAATTTTGTTTAATGTTTTTGGTGTGGGAGGGGGTGAGGTTTAATTTGTATTGACATTATAAAGCAGTGGAGTGTCGTCTCTGTATTCTTAAGTTATTGACAGTGGGCAGGGCAAAAAATACGGTGAAGCTGTGTGACGTAATTTATGGATAGCCCCACAATAAGACTATGCTGTCTTTCCCTCATTAAGGTTCTTTTCTATTCTTGTCTCACTTGATAATCATCTCGTGAATATGATGCTAATCTTCTGGAATGTTACCGTTACCTGGATGATTCAGTGTCTTATCTCTGTGAACTACACCTTCCGTCTGAATTTATCCCGTCTTAAAAATAATAATTACCGAAGTCTATTTGCCTTAGTGATGTTCCATTGACAGTGTTATTCAAGATTATGTTTCTTAGATGTAAACAAGCGTCTGGAATATCCTATTCAGGAATTGTACTTCAATCAAACAAGTATTTTTATAGCTGTAGCTTTTCCAAAAATTATATTTATTTTGTAAGCGTTCGTTTTCAAACTGCATTGTTGCAGGGTAACGGTCCTACTATATTTCCTACAGGATTTAGTTCAAAATAACGTAGATGCGTTGTATCACCGTTTTAATGCGACAATGGTTTGACATGTGCGACTGTTGCGGAATAATTATGTTGAGTAGGTTACTATTACTTTCTGAATAATCCGACGACTCAGCGAAATTTGAATCCTTTACCGCGTCGTTTTCTTATTCTTCATCATCTGAGTTCATTCTCAAGTTCCTCCATGATGTAGTCCAGACATCGGAATGTAGTTTATCTGTGTTTACAAAATATGCGCCGTTCGACTTGACACGTCCGACTTAAATATGGCTACTAAATCACGTTGATACTCTATGGGTTTCAATCCACAATCAACAGATGACCGGAATGTGTTCTAAACTACATACTCTTCAAATTTTCCAACATTGAAAACGATCTCACATAGATCCACATTATTACTTAGGGACCTCTCCTCTCATGAGTAAGTAACTCTTCTTCAGTGGCAGGTATCAAACTCTTGAATTGAGCAGCCTCAAATATGGCTGCTACTTCCTTGATGACACTTGTTCTGACCTGGAATTCAGAATGAAAACTATCAATATACTCATGCATCGCCATCTTGTTTTCTTCTTGCAAAGTTAGTCCAGCATGACTTGTCCTCTCACCTGTCTTCCTCTTCTTGAACATAGGTCTGCTCTCTACTGAAATCCCATATTCGGATATCCCATTATTTCACATCAGCATTAAAAAAACCTGCAAGACCACCTAAACATAATAGACACAACAGGCAAACAATTTGGAATGAAAATCAACATAGACAAAACAAAAGTAATGAATATTGCAAGAGAAAAGGAGAACATCAACATACAGATAAACAATAAACAACTAAAACAAGTAGATGAATTCAAATATCTGGGCAGCACATTGAGATATGACGGCAAACAAGAGGCGGAGATAAACACAAGATGTAATAAGGCCTGTCAGGTCATTGGTCAATTAACACCTTTACTAAGACAAAGATATTACACTAGAAACAAAGAAAGCGCGTTTCAACACCTTTTTTTTTTACCAACGTAGTGTTATCAGTGTCAAACTTGGACATTAGATTCTAGAACAATACATAAGATTAACACCACTGAAATGAAATGTGTGAGACGTATGATTGGAGTTAGCTTGAGAGACAAAATCAGGAATGAAACATTAAGGAAACAATTAGGGATCAAGTCAGCAATAGAATGCACCCAGAAACAACAAGTTAAATGGTACGGCCACATAACCAGACAGAAAGAGCAAAGTATTATCAAAAAAACACTTAACAAACTATACGAAAACAGTCGACCTATTGGACGCCCTCGTAAAAGGTGGATAGATAGTGTATTAGAGACACTAGGAAATATAACAGCGGAAGAGGCAAATAGAAGGTCAAAAGACCGTACACTCACTCTCCCTTCAACACTGAAAGTTACATGAGGACAGAAAGAAGAAGAATAAGGGATATCCCATTATAAATGCGCCTGTTCAATTGCCTGTTCCACAAGATTGCGCTGCTCGTATAGAAAAATGTCTTATGGTCTCTAGCTTTATCACCAACTTTTCAAGATTTAAGTCCTAAGCCTGAAGGTTAAACTGTGCAAGATTAACTTCTTCAAGTACATCACACCAAAAGTACAGGCAGCACAGAAACGTGAAACTGCAGACAGCGGACAAAAGACCACAGGCTGTACCTCTTGTGTCTAAATTATCCTCTGGATCAAATAGAACAATTTCCGCCAAACATTCATCGAATTGTTTTTTCAATGCCTTTACTGCAGCATGTCGGACACTCCAGCGTATTGTTGATAGTCATTTCACTGAGACTCCAGTGTCGTCCATTAAAACATCACATCTGTGAGTGGGAGTAACAAAGAAGGAAAACATCGTCTCAATAGTTCCAAGAAAAGTCACAATAGTTCCAAGAAAAGTCACAATAGTTCCAAGAAAAGTCACAATAGTTCCAAGAAAAGTCTCTATAGTTCCAAGAAAAGTCACAATAGTTCCAAGAAATGTCACAATAGTTCCAAGAAAAGATACAATAGTTCCAAGAAAAGTCACAATAGTTCCAAGAAAAGTCTCAATAGTTCCAAGAAATGTCACAATAGTTCCAAGAAAAGACACAATAGTTCCAAGAAATGTCACAATAGTTCCAAGAAAAGACACAATAGTTCCAAGAAAAGACACAATAGTTCCAAGAAAAGTCACAATAGTTCCAAGAAAAGTCACAATAGTTCCAAGAAAAGACACAAGTTCCAAGAAATGTCACAATAGTTCCAAGAAAAGACACAATAGTTCCAAGAAAAGTCACAATAGTTCCAAGAAAAGTCACAATAGTTCCAAGAAAAGTCACAATAGTTCCAAGAAAAGTCACAATAGTTCCAAGAAATGTCACACACGAAGTATTTTCAGCAAAAGAGTGTTGGCGGTTCAAGTTAAGCGAATAGTCCACACATCCAATAAAAATAGCTTTCCTATTCTTTCTTTTCATAATGGCTTGTACTTGTTAGCTTGTAATAATTACCTTGGATTCCAGCCATAGTGGCATCATTATCGTAACCTTGAGTGCGGCACATCATAGTGTCGAGTCCATCACTTTCCAGATTTTTAAGAATATCAGAACTGAGGTCAATAGCTTTTTTTCCACATTAAAGAGAAAAATCCCGGAAACATTTCTCTTACTTCAACTTTCCTATTGTGGATCTACACATATCTGATCATTTCGGACATTTGGTCAGTGTATGATGTGTCAGGTGTGCTATCAGATTTTCATATATCAGATCACTTAGGACATTTGGTCAGTGTATGATGTGTCAGGTGTGCTATCAGATTTTCACATATGTGATGACTTCGGACATTTGGTCAGTGTATGATGTGTCAGGTGTGCTATCGAACATGATCCCACAATATTATTTGTGGACAATGACAGAGACCAGAGACAATTATATTTTGATAATCAGGGGTGCAGTCCTAAAAAAAGTAACAGGGCTCTTCTTAAAAAAGGTTTCAACAAAAAAATATCGGGCCAGTCAAATCCAATTTGTCTTACAAAAAGGTTTCTAAAAAAATACCAGAGTGCTGCACTGACACAACTACACCCCTGTAGATAGTAATCCAAATTTGCTTTACACAAGCAAAGCAAAACAAACAATATTATAGGTTAGACATCTACTGGGTAAATGTGTGAAATTGAACTCAATCCGTTCAATTGTAACGTTTGTTTTTCGCGAACTAATCTGTGAATTCTTAGGAATATTTGGTCAACTTATCATAAGTTAGTACCAAAAAAAAAAAAAAAAAAAAAAAAAAAAAAAACATACCTAACCATTAGTTTTGTTTTCAAAAACAAGTTTTCGTTTCTTTTATTAGGTTTCATCTATATAATATCTTCTGGAGAAGTTATTATACACGCAAAACTATAACACTGTTTCTGTGTTTATAACTAACAGAACTGAGATAATTGTATATTTCCATTAATAAATTCCTGTCGCTGGACAGAAATAATCCATAGGAATAATTTCAAAGAGTGACATAGAACCATAGACAGTAATATTTTGTATTTTGATGTCACCACATTTGATGATGTCACCCGGTGCGATTCGCACCACAACCTCCCCCCGCCTTTCCCTTCTAGTGACGCCATTGGAATTTAGGTCTCAAAACATACAAGAATTACACACAGTAGAATTAAATTACTCGAACTTGAAAGCTCTGGTTTCTGCCCAATGCACTGTTTTCGGCGCTGAAGGAACATAGATGGATAGAATACATATTTTAAGCAATTTAATTGGTGTATAAAACAATATATTTTACGTAAACTTTCGTCAACCCCCCCCCCCACCTCCTTGTCAAGAGGTGTGAAACTGTATCAGACCCCCTACCAGGTAATTGTTTTCGCAGTTTGTTGACGGCCCCAAAGATATTATATTTAGGCACATATATATACCTATATATACATTTTCCTCCCTTTCTTGTAATCGAATACACATTTTCCTCCCTTTCTTGCAATCGATAACACATTTTCTTCCCTTTCTTGTAATCAATTACATATATTCGTTATTGCTTCACATCACGTGGGACATTCCCATAAGTACTCCGTCCTCCGTTCCAGCAGCTTCTTCTTCTTCTTCAGCGTTCATTCTCAAACTCCCGCTGGATTTCTCTTGTAACAGGAAAGTGGTCCTACAAGATTTCCAGTTCAATATAGTCCAGAGAATGGAAATGCGTTGTGTTGCATTTTATTTGCGCCAATGGCCCAACATATCCATCTTCGGCGCGTCCAGCAGCAATCCCAGTGAATGTAGACTCAGAGTCCTGGTCATGTGTTGATTGCGTGATCTTCAGGACCTTCTAAAAAGATTACTTTTCCTTCCCTCCCCTCTAGATACCCCCACTTCTAACATTCTCTGTATGTGTACGTTCTCAGCCTCATTGACAACATCTTCATATAAATATACATATAACTTTTTTTTAAATGTACGACAATTATAATTCATCTTGAAAAATTATTTATCTTTCAGTATGAAACTATAATCGAGGTGGATACAACACCTGAAGGATTTCTAGAGGTCATGGCTGACAAACCTTCCTCAATGAATATACAAGAACGTGTTGTTTTTCCTGGAAACTTCAATCGAGCAAGGCGATGGTCCTTTGATATTACTTCCCCTAGGAAATTTTTTTCCAGACGAGAAACACCTGTTGAAAATGATATTTACAATGCCATGGCGTACTCGCCGTCTAAATCACCAAAAACTGACCGGAGGCATTCTTCGCCTAATGTCAAGAGCAAGGTTTTTAAATTCAAACAAGCACACCGTTTGTTCCAGCCACAGTACCAGCAACGTGAGAAAAAGGAATCTTATTTGATTCTAGACGTGGACGGCGAAGAAAAGCTCGTGGTGAGTAATATAAAAATTAAATTATAACTGATATGAAATATGAAATATCGAAAATATTTGTTATTGGTTGCATATATATATATATATATATATATATATATATATATATATATATATATATATATATATATATATATATATATATATATATATATATATATATATATATATATATATATATATATATATATATATATATATATATATATATATATATATTAGTCAGGATATAGCCATCAATAGAATATCTATCAATTATACGATCACGTGGAATCATCGGAAATAATCCTTCAAAAGCGACGATATTTGACATTTCCCTTGATTTTTATTTGCAAAAACTAATGAAAATCACAGGATAAGTCAAATAGCGTTAATTTTTAGAATGAACACGATGAGTAACATAACTATACAATTGACGAAGGAATGGCATTAACTCAGTATTTTTATAGCTGTAGAGATTTTCTTTCTAGTATTCAGGTTCAATAGTGTGTTTGTTATTACCTTCTGAACGATCCGGATGTAAACTACCTTTGATGGGATTTTAACCCAATACCTTGGCCGTGACCATGAAATTCAATCAAGAGTTCGAAAGGAGTGTGTTCTATCCCCTCTACTTTTTATAACATATATAGAGCACATTTGTAAAATAACAAGTAACAATGAAGAATATAACATAAAATACAAATTGAACGAATTACTTTTAGCAGACGACCAAGTACTAATAGCGACACCATAAGAACATTTGCAAGAACATATGAACAGACTCCACACAATATGTCAAACATTCAACATGAAGATTAATATTGAAAATACCGAAATAATGGCAATAGCAAATAAAGACAGAAATATCACTATCCCCATCGATAATAAACACTTTAAACAGGTAACTGAGTTCACTCACTTAGGAAGCATACTATCGAGTGAAGGGAAAAACAGTAGAGTTACAAAATAAATGCAACAAAACATACCAGGTCCTAGGACAGATGACATGTATTTTCAAGAACAAAAATGTAAACATAGACACTAAAGTTGCATAATACAAAACTATTATTATTTCATCACTGTGCTACAAGGGCCAAGCCTGGACAATGACAGCACAAGGCACACAAAAATTATTCCAGCAGAAATGACATGTCTACGAAGAATGCTCGGAGTGTCATTAAGAGATAGAATTAGAAACGATAACATCCGACAGATAACTAAAACAATACCAGTATTGGAACACATCAAAAGACAACAGATCAAGTGGTTTCACGCACGTCTATACTACCAACAAATAGCATGTCACAAATTGCCGTAATGTCTATGTAATATATAATATGTAAACTCCACTCACAGGGAGTATATTATCTGAAACCCTCATACTCACGAAGGGTCTAGTTTATAATCTCAATAAGAACGATTATAACAATTTGGTAACCATTTTGAGCCTCTGATACGACATTATGACGGTTCTACATGGACTGTGTATAGACGTCATGTGAAAAAACTCAATCATTTTCATACAAATTGTCTCAGAAAAGTTATGAACATCAGATGGCAAGACAAGATTCCAGATACCACTGTCCATGATAGAGCTGGTATCCCAAGCATTGACACGATCCTGATGCAGACACAGATTCGTTGGGCAGGTCATTTGGTGCGTATGCCAGACCATCGTCTGCCAAAGATACTTCTCTATGGTGAGCTAGAGAAGGGTATACGATCTCAAGGTGGCCAAAGGAAGCGCTACAAGGACTCGTTAAAGGACTCACTGAAAGCCTTTGAAATAGACCACGATACATGGGAAGAACTTGCACAAAATAGATCTACATGGCGTTCTAAAATAAAAAAGAGCGCATCATCTTGTGAAAAGAAGAGAAATGCAGCAGCTCAACAGCGGAGAGCAGCTAGAAAGTCACGGATAGACCAAAATCCGTCTACAGTCGTCATTCCATGTCCAAACTGTACAAGGACATTTACAGCTCAAATAGGGCTCATTAGCCATCTACGAAATCATAATCAAGGACATAACTAAAATTGAATTTTCAAAAGTGGATGTAACAAATGGTCATCATCACTTGTGATGGACGAACAACATGACGTTCTAGAAAATTGACAGTGGAGAACACAACCGAGAGAAAAGAACGGCCATAACAACATATAATGAACTTGACTAGTATAAGGAATGACAGCGGAGAAAACAACCGACAGAAAAATGAAGACCACAACAACAGATAATGAACTTGACCAGTATAAGGGATTAAAAAACAGTAACATCTTATTCAGGACGTAGTCATCAACCCAGCATCTATTCAGGCCGTAGCATAATTCCAGCATCTATTCAGGGCGTAGTCATCAACCCAGCATCTATTCAGGGTGTAGTATCATCCCAGCATCTATTCAGGGTGTAGTATCATCCCAGCATCTATTCAGGACGTAGTATCATCCCAGCATCTATTCAGGACGTAGTCATCAACCCAGCATCTATTCAGGACGTAGTCATCAACCCAGCATCTATTCAGGGTGTAGTATCAACCCAGCATCTATTCAGGGTGTAGTATCATCCCAGCATCTATTCAGGACGTAGTCATCATCCCAGCATCTATTCAGGGTGTAGTATCATCCCAGCATCTATTCAGGACGTAGTATCATCCCAGCATCTATTCAGGACGTAGTCATCAACCCAGCATCTATTCAGGACGTAGTCATCAACCCAGCATCTATTCAGGGTGTAGTATCATCCCAGCATCTATTCAGGACGTAGTATCATCCCAGCATCTATTCAGGACGTAGTCATCAACCCAGCATCTATTCAGGACGTAGTATCATCCCAGCATCTATTCAGGACGTAGTCATCAACCCAGCATCTATTCAGGACGTAGTCATCATCCCAGCATCTATTCAGGGTGTAGTATCATCCCAGCATCTATTCAGGACGTAGTCATCATCCCAGCATCTATTCAGGGTGTAGTATCATCCCAGCATCTATTCAGGACGTAGTATCATCCCAGCATCTATTCAGGACGTAGTCATCAACCCAGCATCTATTCAGGACGTAGTCATCAACCCAGCATCTATTCAGGGTGTAGTATCAACCCAGCATCTATTCAGGGTGTAGTATCATCCCAGCATCTATTCAGGACGTAGTCATCATCCCAGCATCTATTCAGGGCGTAGCATCATCCCAGCATCTATTCAGGACGTAGCATCAGAGGACGTAGCATCATCCCATCATCTATTCAGGACGTAGTTATCAACCCAGCATCTATTCAAGACGTAGTCATCAACTCAGCATCTATTCAAGACGTAGTCATCAACCCAGCATCTATTCAGGACGTAATCAACCCAGCATCTATTCAGGACGTAGCATCAGGGCATAGCATCATCCCGCATCTATTCAGGACGTAGCATCATCCCAGCATCTATTCAGGGCGTAGTCATCAACCCAGCATCTATTCAGGACGTAGTCATCATCCAAGCATCTTTTCAGGACGTAGCATCATCCCAGCATCTATTCAGGGTGTAGTCATCAACCCAGCATCTATTCTGTGCGTAGCAGCAACCCATCATCTATTCAAGACGTAGCATCAACCCAGCATCTATTCAGGACGTAGCATCAGGACGTAGTCATCATCCCAGCATCTATTCAGGACGTAGTAATCAACCCAGCATCTATTCAGGGCGTAGCATCAGGACGTAGTCATCATCCCAGCATCTATTCAGAACGTAGTCATCAACACAGCATCTATTCAGGACGTAGTCATCATCCCAGCATATATTCAGGACGTAGTCATCAACCCAACATCTATTCAGGACGTAGTAATCAACCCAGCATCTATTCAGGACATAGTCATCAACCCAGCATCTATTCAGGGCGTAGTCATCAACCCAGCATCTATTCAGGGCGTAGTCATCAACCCAGCATCTATTCAGGACGTAGTCATCAACCCAGCATGTATTCAGGACGTAGTCATCAACCCAGCATCTATTCAGGGCGTAGCATCAGGACGTATTGTTGTATGTATCTATTTAAATACATTCAGCAGTTCTCGGCTGAGGACAGATGTTAGGACGGGGGGTGTGTACATTTTTATGCTGGAGTCTCCCATGTGACACGCATACAACTTTGACAGGTTTTGTGTTTTATTCTTCTTCTTTCGTTCACTTGAAACATGTCTATATATGTAATTCTGTCCCCTTTATAAAACTTACTGTCTTTTGTAGTTCATACAGTGTCCCATAGAGCTTTGATTCCAGTGTTGTTTCCTCTGGCCAATATGTCTGCCTCAGCGTTTCATGTCTAGAACACTCTTGAAGTATATGTTTGGCACTCTGTGCTGACTGTACACATGGCCGTGTTGCCAATCTTGAACTTTGTGCACATGTGATTGCGTAGTCGGTTGTGTCCCGTTCTGAAGCTTGTAATTACAACCAACTTTTTTGATCTGTTCATAGTGTGATAGTCATCTTGTGTTTGTGTTTGCTTTTCATTTCCTGGTATTCCACAGTGAGAGAGCATCCACTGCATGGTTACCCTATACTGGTAAGACATTTGATTAAGTAGGTTTTGTAAGTCTGTTAGTTTTCCAGACTCGAGAGCTTGAAGCACTGACCTTGCATCTGTCAGGAATACCACGGGCCAGGGATGTTCAGCAGGTTTCAGTTGCCACCATATCGTATTATTGTTATGTTTTTTTATTTGTGCTGACGACACACGATATACACAAAATGACCAATGACTGATCGATCATTCAAAATAAGTGCAGATGTACTATAATCAGAACACAGGACCTATATTCTGGAGAAGGGCTAGAGTTAACCCTTTGACCTTTCACTTCTCTTGCCGGATATATTTACTCTACAGTACTAACCTATCACCAGATGTGTCCTGTCTACGATCTCCTTGTCTGTCTCGTTGCACATTGTTTGTCCAACATTCATTAAGTCTGTTCGTTTGCCAAGAGCAACAACGTCCAACAGTGCGGAATATTAGACCAGTATGATGAGTCATCTTCTATTTAAAAATTGTCAAATCTTAGAAGCAGACCTAGGTCCTTCTCCAGAACAGACCTGCTCGTAGATCTTAGCAACGTCAATTATTTTGGCTTAACGACTTCTTCCGTGATTTTCATTTTCTGGCGACACAAATTATATACGAGGTGACTAATGATATATGAGACAGTCAACACAAAGTATATACGAGGTGAATAATGATATATGAAACAGTCAACGCAAAGTACATACGAGGTGACTAATGATATAAGAAACAGTCAACACAAATTATATACGAGGTGAATAATGATATACAAGAGTCAACCTTATCCCTAAAACCTCCTTAATCGCCCTTTAGGACATCTGTTATAGTGTTCATATTTTATGCTTCCCTTTCGAGTTCGACATAATACGGGCGAAACTCCTTGGTTTTACACGAGTGATTTCAGTATTATTTTCGTTATGTGCCGTTCCGGGTGATGTAAACGACCTTTGATCCTCACAATATTCTCTCTGTAGCACCGTTAATCAGCTCTACTGGTGATTTTCTACCACACCTTGATTTATCAAATATCTCTCCTCTGTGTCGTCCTCAGTTTCTTTTGCTCTTATTTTTACCTGTTGCTACATTGTATATCAAACCTTCTCTTCTCATAATGAGGCCAATAAATGATGACTGCCTTTTCTGATTTTGATAAGCAATTTGAGATTGGTTTCATTCTTTCTTGGTCAATCTTCTTTGGGTTGTCTAACTATTCAATGTATTCTTCTGAAGAACCACACCTGTGACCTCTAGTTTCCTACTTGTCTGTTGTTTTTTTATTGTCCATGATGGTTTCCATTACACCCATGTGTTTTCATAGTCCGAAAGTGAAGAAAAAAATATCACACTGTTTACATTCCATGCATGTCGTAAGAGGTGGCTACGGAGGTTTTGGGGTGGAGTTCACCTCCCATCCCGTATAGGCTCAATGTGATCTAGAGGTCATGCTGACATCGGATGTATCCTAACACAAGACGAAGATATCGCAGAATAGTTGTACGCCATGACACAGTGCATTCTGTTCTCCGTATCACCTCCTGATAATCTGCAGGAGTTTGAAAACATATGCAGAAGAAGAAGACGAAGAAGTAGCAGCTTCCATTATTTTAGTATGATATGTGTAATTAATTACTTAATGAGAGACATCAATAATTAATCATTAAAATCAAGAAAAGAATTGCGTTGGCGACATTGAAACTTGCGCAAATGAAAAATCTCTGGCCTGGTACCAGCAACATAGCCAAACTATGTATTATCAGAACATGCGTTATTCCAGCGGCAATATACGGTTGTGAGGCATGGGCATTAAATAAAACAGTAGCAAAGATAATCGCTGCTTTCGAAATGAAATACTACAAAATAATTCTACGTATTACACAGACAGTTAAAAAGACAAATCAAGAAGTGTTAAGAAAAGGAAACGTCGAAGAGAGCTAGCTCTTTAACATCCTAGCAAGAAATCTGTGGTTTTTTTGGTCACGTAAAGAGACATAGCAGCATGGAAAGATTAATAGCTGAAGGCAGAGTTAACGGCAACAGGGAAAGAGGGCGCCCAAGAAGGACAATGGTGCAGTGATATTCAATTGCGTAAACATGCCTCTATCTGCGACAGGTCAACTCGCCCAGAATCCGACGTGTTCAGCGAATCCATAAGGAAGACCACGTTCTGTAAAGTATATGTCACAGAATAGTGAATTTGAACTATAATTTGATAATTACGAACTTAGAGAATCAATAATGAATCATGATTTGAACTGTACAAAAACTAATGTTATATATTTGTTTGTTTTTTTCACATAGATCACGTGTGAGAATGATGAACGCGTGAAATCACTACTTCTCACCGCCATGATGGATCTTAGCGTCCGTAGTTACCGAATGATAGTATCCTCAACTAGGACAGCCATGAAAACTTCGTCTGGTCTCTACCGACTATCCAAATCTTGTGAGAACCTACTAGAGTTGCCGCAAGATAATGATCATGTCACATTACCACAGGAATCAGGTCAGTTGAAAACATTTTCAGAATTGACTTTTATATCTGACGTTCTTTTATATTTAACAGTATTGTCTTATATATCTGGAAGACTTGAATGCACACGCGATATTTTGAAAATATGCAGGATATGGGAAATGAAACGGAATCATGGGAACAGGATGCCATGGATCGTGTTGCATGGAGGCGAAGATCAAGAATGGTATAAAGACAATAGAGAAAGTGATAGCAGTTAGTTCCAGGGCTGTACGCCTACGAAAACACACATCATATGTGATGGTATAAGTGAGCTTGTGATTCCTTGTACATACTTTAGAAGACTCTTTGTGGATAAGATTGGTCTTTTGAGTAAAAAACATAATCCTCATGGAACGTATATTATATTTCTTATAGCACACCAATTATACTATCTTCTGGAAAGACAGAAATGTACCTATTAATTATTATATCGTGGTTTAGGGTAGAACCTAAGGAAATTTTAGGATGGAGTTAGATGTTTCATCTCATATACTGTCCCAGAAAACATGATGAAGTTGGATGTGTGAGATCGAGATAATGTTCCAGATAAGATGTGCACCATGACGCAAACATTCATTTCTATTGACTAGATTATGTTTATCTGCAAGTTTGAGAACGAACACACTCAGTTCCATGAACTAGAACCTATTTATCTGCACGAGTTTGAGAACGAACACACTTAGTTCCATGGACTAGATTATGTTCATCTGCACGTTTGAGAACGAACACACTTAGTTCCATGGACTAGAACCTGTTTATCTGCAGGAATTTTTAGAACGAACACACTCAGTTCTATGGATTAGAACCTGTTTATCTGCAGGAGTTTTAGAACGAACACAATCAGTTCTATGGGCTACTAACTGCTTATATGCAGGAGTGTGAGAACGAACGCAGAAGATACATGAATATTTTAAGTACCTTTTTCTGTGTTTTCACTGCTTGATGTCGACGTATCGTCCAACAATTCGTCTTAGTGAACTCTCCCACTGTTTGAAGCTCTTGTTTGATTCCATAAATTTTTTGTTCCAAGGTTGAAACGTTAAATCACTATACCTCTCTTAGTTGTTTGTAGTGGGACAATTTTTGGGAAGAATTATGTTCCTCGTTGTGTTAATTATAAAGTTATATTATAATCTAGGAATTGAAAATTCTCAACATTAACTGACTAAAAATAAATGAGATGGTCTTTTCAGTTGATCATATCACAATTCTCTTGTTCCTGGATACATGAAGTTTATTTAGGCTGGCACAGAATTAAAATAACATTTAAAAACACAAAATTTCAGGATGAAATGATAGAGGTATACTCGAGAGGCTTCAGTATCAATGCCATATTTTATACAACAAGCGGTATTTTAGTCTGTAATCCTCCTTTTCTCTCCCCTACCCCTGCCTGTGTACAAATCTCCCATCAACGCAGTCAGGTAAATCGAACAGTGCCAATATGTCACACACACAAAATTATCAGTTATGTTCTATGATGAAAACAATGTTCAGTTGGAAAGTGGCAATTTTTTAATGGATTTAACACAGTTTTAAACGAGAAGAAAATGTACGGCTCAATACTATTTTTTTTTTCAAGAAGGAAATTCTTGAAATTAGCAGAAATTTCTATTCATTCCAGAAATTGCTCAGTTAATTCTCAGATACAAAATTGAAAATATTTTAGCAACTAAAACTAAAGAAACTACACTAAATTCATACAATAAAAATATCAAATTTTTCACAGAACTCATTGTGAATGAATTGGTTCTTGATTGTGACCCAACATCATTGTACCCTGGCAGGTCCATAGATGATGTCTCACCCAGCAACTGTCGAAACTATGCACACTTATAGTTCATGTAGCTAGCGGATTCTATACATTCCTAATTCTCCACATGTAGTGGAGATGTCTACTAGTACCACATTTAGTATAGATTTCCCCTAATTACTATTAGAAATGTAATAAATCGCATAGTCAGTCTCAAACGTGTATTATGAAGTGGTTTCAGCACGTCTTGTTTGTCTTCTGTTAACTCTCTTGTCTATAGGCGCAGATGCAAGTCTGTCTGTTTCTTGTTATTTCGTAGACATGTAAGTCAATAACTATATTTGTTACCAACGAAACTGACATTAATTATAAATTTCATTATTCATATCGATACCGTCCATTTTGGATACTTGGAAGTCAATTTGTATTCTCAAATGTTTTCTGTACATACAAAAATGAAAGTGTATATCTTGGTGACACAATAACTGTCATTTTAAGGAGTATGTACCGATCTCAAACTACATGATGCATTTGAAAGCTACGCTAGGCTTTTTCAATATTTATTAACATTTAATGAAATATTGACAGACTGATTTTTGAATTATAAAAAAAAAATAACTAGAAGAAAGTCCAGACTAAAAAACAACCCAAGATCCCCAGGTCTGATCAGAAAAGCCCAGATCTTAAGGTGGAGGGGGGGGGGAGCCCAGGAGTAGTTACACACTCACGCACGATATAAAAACATAACTAATCACATGCATGCTTCTTTACAAATGAAACACAAAAGGCAGAACTATTCCGTCGGTTGCATCTCAATAAGAATCACGTGGTGTAAGGTTTCTCATATCGCATCAATTATTGGCATGTTGTGCTTTAAGTACGTTACCATTGGAAACAAAGAAAAAGGATTTATATTTTTGGAAAAAAGGAAGACCAAAAAGTTTGGGAATCCCGGTTTTCATAAATTTAATCCCGGTATTTTGAATCATCAGTTTTATTCCGGTATCCCGGTATTTTCAAGAGTCGGGATGCTGAATTGCGATCCTTAATTGATATGCACCCACATTGTTGCTGCCGTTTTTACCTATTATTTGTTTATAATCTTTTTTCTATCTTCATCTTGCTCACACACCATGTTACTTATCTTGGCTAATCCGTTTTTTCTTGGATGGAGACACATAGTATACGCAAAAGTAACCAATGAATAAGCACTGATCATTTCATCAGCCAAGATGAGTTACGCTATATGTGACCAGCGCACAGGTACTAACCTTAGAAGAGCATGCTCTTTTTGTATTTCTAACTATGTGTTGTGTGTTAATGTGTTCATGGAACATTGCAGATGTCCGTCAGAGAACTGTGATTGACATGCTTCAGACAGAGGAAGAGTTTTGTGACAACATGCGTTCACTGTTTCATTCATATGCTGACCCACTCAGGTAATGTCGGAACGTGTATATCTATGTTCGTGTGTGTGTGTGTGTGTGTGTGTGTGTTTGTGAGAAGGTGTGTATGAGAGGCGGCGTCCATAATTTACGTAAACAAAATTGTGCCTATTTTTGACCTCCTCCTACGTCAACAAACTGTCAAGAATTCAGGGATTCCTCACTTAATTATGTCAAAAATTTCTTCCCCCCCCCCCCCCCAGACCACTGCCTTAATTATTTTTTTTTTACCTGAAAGAATGCGAAAAACGGCGTGACATTTTCAGATTTTGGAAAAATATAATCCAATGTCTAACAATTATCTTGGTATATAAAAATATAATGCGAGTTCTAACAATTTTCTGTGTATATAAAAATAGAAGCCAAAGTCCGCCGAAGACAGCTGTGTCGGGCCATTGGCACAAATAAAACGGCGACGCACCGCATTTCCATTCTCTGGACTATATCCTGCTGGAAATCTAGTAGGAGCATTGTCTGACTACAAGGGAGATGCAGCAGGAGTTTGAGAATGAACGCTAAAGAAGATGAAGAAGAATCCAGTCTACCAATTTTCTTGGTATATAACAATATAATCCAAGTTGTAACAATTTTCTTCTTCTTTCTGTTCTCATGTACCTTTCGGTGTTGAGGGTAGAGTGAATGTGCGGTCTTTTGCCCTTCTATTTGCATGTTCCGCTATTATATTTCCGAGTGTCTCTAGTACACTATCTATTCACCTTTTACGAGGGCGTCCAATATGTCAACTGTTCTAGTATCCTTTGTTAATGGTTTCTTGGAAAATACTTTGCTATCTCTGTCTGGTTATGTGGCCGAATTATTTAATTTGTTAATGCAAGTTCGAACAATTTTCATGGTATACAAAAATATGTCCAATTTCGGTGTAAAAAAAATAAAAAAATTCACCGTATAATATAGGATTGTACGTGATGTGCCAAAACTTCATAAGCATAATATGGTCAAAAGTGGCCAACATTAATACAACCACATCGAGTTTCTCGTCAAGTATACAGTTATGTGGACGCATCTGTAATCATTCTTCAAAATTGACGCTATTTAACTTTTTCCGTGATATTAATTAGTCACTGTGTATATCACTGAATAGTCCACAGGACTGTATACATGGCGAGGAACTCGTCCAAGTTGCGTGTGATAGTATGTTCGTATACAAAGTGGTAGAACCTATCATTACATACATAAATAAACCGTCCTTCAGAAACATTTGTTTGAGCGTTGATTTCAGAGTCACTCATCTTGGCTGCAATTGAACATTGGTTACTTTGCGTATTCTTTGTGTTGCCAGCCAATGAAAAAATTCCGATCAGCCGAAGTAATTGTTGTTAAGTGAAATCAGCACGCAAGAAATACATTCTAAACGATGGCTTGTATAGACTCTATGATTAATATCATTCCAGACCGCTCAGCGTTTTCATAATTCTGTGTATGAAAGAAAGTATTAATCTACCCCCAAACGCACATAAGGAAAGAATAGCTTCATCGTTTGTAATTTCTAAAGATCCAAACAAATATATAATGTATACCCGGACATTTTGAATTGACTTGCACATCGAAATCATTATCTGAGATTATGTTCAATTGTTTTCTTTTTGGCTATTAGACATTTAGTTAATTAGAACTTGTAGCCAGCTTAGAGGGATTAAGCACTTACGGGGGCGCCCTGTTTGCGCGATCGTCAATTATATTTCAAGTTCTCTATATAGACGTGCGTGTCCTGTGTGTAATTAACATGCTGTTTATAGGGATGTCACGATGTTATATGTAATAATTTAGTCAATGGTCTCTCCGACGACATCGGTGACACGAAATAACGTAAATGCTAACTTAAACGGTGCCTGAAATTCTTAATTATTGCTTAGAAAAGTCCTCTTATTCAGTGGTTCTCAGCGTGTGCAATATTGTCCCCCGGGGACCATGAAGGAAAAAACTTGTTTTGGGGGGCCACAGATCCGTCTAGGAGGGCCACATGCTATATACATTTTTATCCTCGCGATCTTCCGGCCCTCACAGACTATACCATTGCTAGGTGTGATGGGTATCTAAACTCTAAAATAGAGTTAGTCCTTCCGAGACCTTTTACAATATAGAAGACATTTTCGCAGAATTAATTAGGTCTTCATTCGTTTCTTTTCTTGATTATTCTAATTGTTTCAGTTGGTCAGCATTTGTATACTTGGAATCGCATGCCAAAAATAACAGCAGCGACTAAATAGTGACCAACCGGACAGACGATAATAACCAAAAACGTTACGTATGAAGACCTACTTAATTCTGTTGAAAGGTCTTTATTAGAGAAGGTCGTGGCCCTACTTCTCTATCCTTTTAAAGGACACAATTGCTTTTAGTGTATAAATATGTATCGCCCATATTAAATGGGTGTGTACATTTTAAAAGGGAGATCATGACGATTGAAACTGCATAACATATCAACACAATATTTCGGAATAGTCCTGCTAATCTAATAGAATTTGGAGAACGAACGACGCGGAAGAAGTATAGCAATAGACACTAAACAGCCTTGCTGTATTATTCTCTAAAGTACGTCAATGAACGGGGTTTCCTACTGCTTTAGAGGATATACTAAAATACAATTCTTTAAAAAAACATATTCATGTAAACAGAATACACAGCATTAAGTTAAATAAACAAAATATTTTGTATCATAACTACACAAACAGGATCGGGCAACCGGTTAAAAAGTTTCAATCTGTAATACGTTACCACTTCTGGTAATGATATCACGTTACGACTCGAGAATGCGATGGCTGCCATGTCAAGATTAAATCATCTTCATCTTTACAGAACGTTGTCGTCATTGACATTCTGTAAGCTTCTCGATTCTGTACAAGCTGCCCAGCATCCTCCAATCTCATGTTCAAAAAGTCATCAATAACCTGTGTCGACCGTAATCTTGGTCTGCCTCTGGTTCTTTTTCCTGAAACTTCTCCCTCCATGATTGCTCTTTCTAAACCAGTGTATCATTGTATTATCTGAGTCATGGCGAAACTTAATGTAATCTATGGATATTACAGTAGGAGTTTCACTCTGACTTTCTACCGGTTTATTTATGGTGTTCTCAACTAGCCTTTGGCTAAAACTAGCCTGACCTACAAGGCAGCAGTGGTTTGATTTTAGAGTGGCCTTCTCTTAGATGGATTGTCCTCCCGAAACTAACAAACTCCATCTATCTGGAGTACACAATGAAAACCATTGCCGGTCACCATATTTAGAACCATTGTGTCACACTAACAATCTAGGTTATATCACAGTCCACACGCATGAATCGCACATAAACAAAAGTTAACACTCTACTGATAACCTGTTGACACGCTCTTAACATCAAAAGGTACATGCTCAAGTGAGATAAAGATTCGAACAGCATATGCCAAATCAACACTCCAAAAAATAGAACCATTTTGTGCAATGGAAGACTATCAATGCAACTCTTTCATCTGTAGCGTGACTTGAAATTGCAAGAAAATCATGGAAAAGTTCCTCTTCTGAAAAAGACTGCCCTCTCATATTAATGCGACCAAGAGCCACATCGAGGGCTTTAGACCTGGGGCAACATTGAGGGCTCTATGATTGGTCAGGCGCAGTGAATCACCAACTTTATTGTCCCGTAGACCACTTTCCAATTATTTTGTTTTCCATAGACCTACTTAATATTTAATATTCCTAAACATTTTAACTTCAAATGTTTTTCTGACACAGTGCTGCTCACTTTGATCGGGGATTTTTGGTAGAGTGGACAACTGTAAAAATAAAAAAATAACATGTACAATTTGCATTCATACCTTTATATTGAAAAGAGTGCATCTCTTGCACTCCCAATTATTTTTCTTGAAATTATTAAATCTATTAAATTTTGTGAGTGTTATTACATTCAGTGCTATTAAATTCTACTGTGTATTTAAGCTATAACCCTAATACCCAGATATCATAACTTCATTGTTGTGGGTCTAGAGAACTCTGAAAAAGAAGCACTCGGGCGTAGTGGTTAAGCCTTTCGCTTTGTGCTCAAAAGATCGTTGGTAGTAATGCCGATCTTTTCTCTCTGACATGGACGGGGGGGGGGGGTCCATGGAAGTCGAAATAACTCTTGGGGATCCATATAGACCACTTTGGAAACCTATGGTCTAGAATTTACAAAAGCTCTTGAAAACAATTCCCATCAAAAGGAAATGTCACAAATGTTTTATATGTACTGTAAATAAAACTTCACTGTCTAACATAAGGAGCATAACGTATGACGAAACACTTGCTCCCTCTAGATCATTGGTTAGTAAAGTGACATACATGGGCCCCCAGAGTAAATCTCGACTTGTGCACGAATTGGGCGTGCGCGAAATATACTCTTTTTAATAAAGATATAAATAAATATTGTTTATATTCTTTTTTTTACAATTGTGCACTCTACAAGAAACCATATCAAAGTGAGCACCACTGCGTCAGCTGTCAAAAACACATTGTTAATATGTTCAAGTAAATGCAATATTAGACAGTGATGAGTCTATGGAAAACACAAAAAATTGGCCTTGGGTCTACGGGACAAAGAATGTTTGAGATTCACTGCTCTATATCATCATCATCATCATACTATAATTAATGTCATCGTCATCGTTGCCATGATTGTGATCTTTACAGTTGTTAGATTGGTAAAGGGTGATTAAATCTCCTTCTTTTGGGGCAAGCCTACTTTTGAATCATAAATGTGAATCCATCATAGTCATATTAGAACGTATGACCATTACAAATATGAGATATGAGAGTAGTTTTCCCACAGCTATCTCCGTCTGTTCCGTGGTGCATCAACCGTCTGTATGATATATTTGATCTGTCGAACAGGTTGCCATTCATTAGTTACAGTGAATAAACAATTAAAATACTTTGTCACAAGTCAAAGACATGTCTTACATGGAGATCTGGTTGTACAAGTTGTAGGACTGTCCTACATGGAAGTAATGATTGTACAAGTTGTAGGACTGTCCTACATGGAAGTGATGATTGTACAAGTTGTAGGACTGTCCTACATGGAAGTGATGATTGTACACGTTTTAGGACTGTCCTACATGGAAGTGATCTTCCTATGTATTGTTGCTTGTACAGTCTATTTTATAATTCTACAATGTTTTTTTTTGTCTTTTATTTACAGAAAATTGTCATCTATGAACAAGGAAGATCACCAGGAATTATTTAAGAGAATTGAACCGATTATTTCCCTTAGTGTGGCTCTATCACAAAAGGTATTGTATCTTTGTTATAATATGTAATGTATCTCGGGTTTCACTAAACATACATGAGTGTGTAGAAAACTGAATCGTAAAAGTATTCATCATCATCATCATCAGGTGCCATGCCGGGTGGCGTAGGCGGTCATAGCTCTCCACAGCTCTCTGTCCAAAGTATTATGTATCAAAGTCGTTGTTGTTTCCTTGCCGTGCCAGGTTGTCAAACTGTCTAATATTTTCTCACTTTGTCGTCCTCTGTCTATGTTGCCTTCAATTTTGCCTGTTGTGACTATGTTCTCTAAACCTGCCTGTCTCATGAAGTGGCCAAAAAAAGAAGATTGCCTTTTTCTTATATTGTTGATTAAGGTCCGTTCCGCAATTAACTCTTTCGACACCTCTACATTAGTTTTTCTGGCAGGAAAAGTATTACCAAACAATATAATTCACGTTTCTTTGGGGGGGGGGATGTTATTAGACAAATGATAACGATTTTAAAAGAATTGTATTGTATATCTCACTAATGCAGTGTGCCAGTGAGAAATAATATTGAGCATCTCCGAGTGATAGACAAGAATAGTTTATGAGTAGAGATAAAACACATTAAGTTAGCTGTTTCTGAAAATTCATAGAACTATATAGAACGCCATGAAACTTTATAACTTCATAGACCTTAATAAAATTTGATAGAACTGAAAGTTTCAGTTTGCCACCACATGTTCCTCACCTTCAAACTCAACCATTCAATTTTTTTCAGATCTATATGCCCTTTTATTTATGTGTTTATGTTCGTCCATCACAAATGATGATCATTTTTACACCCACTTTTGAAAATTCAGTTAGAATTATGACCATGCATAATAGTTCGTATATAGCTAATGAGCCCTATTCGATCTGTAAATGTTCTTGGACAGTTAAGACATGGAATCACGACTGTGGATTATATATGTATCTCCTATCTTTAGTTTTGTTATGAATTTCTTTGTCAATGCATGTCCATATCGCTATACATTTGTCTGTACCTTACTGCCTATTCCAAAGTTCTTCTTCGCTGACCTTAATTTTTTCAATTATTCCTTATCACAGCTTTAGTCTCTTCCACATCGGTATTTGTATATCACCTTCATTGACCATCAATGAGCTGGTTAGTCGGTCAGTCAGTTCACAAACCATTATCACTGCACGCCGAACATATAAATAAGTAATCAGATTTCCTATTTAATCCCTTCTGCGCATGGTAGAAATTGCAACGACTCAAACCATTCCCATTTACCATCCGGCTGTTTTATTACTCGTATATCTTTCATGTTTTGTCTCCTTGTTATGTTCTCACTTGGAGGTTTACACACAACTTTCTCACACAAAGGGTGCAATCTTCACACCAATTGTTCTGTCTGCCCTCCCGAGATCTCTTATCCTCTTCCAGACTTGTTTATCTATATAATCAATCCCACCAACGACCGACACATAAATCTTTTACTTGTGATATGCTTTCTAGGATTAACTTGACTCTATCACTGGGTGTTCCCAAGCAGTATGATTAAATTCTACTGTGTATTTTAGCTTTAACCTTAATACCCAGATACCATAACTTCATTGTTGTAGGTCTAGATAGTTCCGGGAAGCCATCTGGCGTAGTCGTTAAGCCGTTCGCTTTGAGCTCAAAAGGTCGTGGGTAGTAAAACCGATCGTGACGTATTGTTTATAAAGTGAAGTATTTTTCTGAAACCCCTGGTGTTTATAAAGTGAAGTTCTTTCTGAGACCCTGGTGTTTATAAAATGGAGTTGTCTCTGAGACCCTGGTGTTTATAAAATGGAGTTGTCTCTGAGACCCTGGTGTTTATAAAATGGAGTTGTCTCTGAGACCCTGGTGTTTATAAAATGGAGTTGTCTCTGAGACCCTGGTGTTTATAAAATGGAGTTGTCTCTGAGACCCTGGTGTTTATAGAGTAACGTTTTTCTGAGACCATGGTGTTTATAAAGTGAAGTATTTTTCTACAATCACTGATGTTTATAAAGTTATGTATTTTTCTGAAATCCCTGATGTTATAAAGTGGAGTATTTTACTGAAATCCCTGATGTTATAAAGTGGAGTATTTTTCTGAAACCCCTGGTGTTTATTTTGTGAAGTTTCTTTGAGATCTTGGTGTTTATAAAGTGAAGTTTTTTCTTAGATCCTTGGAGATTATCGCTTGAAGCTACGGAGTTACGGGCTATGAGTTGTACTAGCAGGCGGCGTGTCGATTCGTTGAGAGGGACGAAGTACATAAGGTGTAACCCGAATACAATGCAGTCAGTGTTCTTTTTACCCCATATGTACGTCGTCCCTCTGAACGAAGTGGCACGCCTGCTGAGAGTACCACTCATAGCGCGTAGCTCTGTAGCATCAAGCGATAATCATCATGGATCTCCGAAAACTCCACTTTATAAACAAGACATCGAAAGCGTGATTCGAACCCACAACGTTTTGCAGTACAAAATGAACTTCTTTACCACTACGCTAGGAAGATTGTCCTGTCAAGATGAATAGACAAAAACCCAACACAGTCCAAAAAACCCAACACAGTAAAAAAAAACCCCAACATCGAACTCCAGGAATTACGAGCTACTAGCTCTTTGATTCTAAGTGCAATGGGGAGGTTTCTTCTTATGTGCTGGGTTTCTTTCATACCCAGGAGACTTAAGCTTTCGGCTTGGTGCAATGCCTACTAGAGGATCCTTCTACTCAGAGGGGGTACGTGTTACGATACTAGCTTATAGTGTGCTTGGGTCACCCATTGTTTATGTCTTCTGATAAGGCGCTTCGCCGCCAGCGAGCTGTTACTCGTGAAGTAAGACCATTCCATTACAAGCATTTGTGTCCATAGGTCCTAGACATAATTTCTTCTGTATGAGTCGTGTTGGATAATGGCGTCGGTAGTATTAGATTCAGGTTGATACACCTTCCTAGATGAGATACTGCTTTGCCAAACACGCCGGGTGTCTGGGATTTGACCTTTGCATTTCTCACGCACTTGCCTCGTTCGTTGGTGAAGGCCTTCCATGGGTAGATTATGCCTATCTTAGACGAGGAGCTTCGCAGTGGGCCCAGGCGCGATGAACTTAATTATCTCGATACGAGCCGTGTTGAGCAACGGCGACAGTTGAGTTAGGATAGGTTTGCAGTGTCAACAATGGTAAGGATTTGCTCTACCTTCTACGATCCCTAGAGTCCGAGTCTCAACACTGCTTCGTTCAGAATTTTGAACAATGTGTTCCCCGATATCTGTTCAATGGTTGTCTTGTCTGCAATGGGGAGCTGCATTCAAAGTTTTCTTTCACACTCAGGGATACATGTTCGAGTTGGCGTATCCATTACCCGAGTCATGACTTCTACTTCGAATGTGGTCTACTGTGGTGGAACGTGTGGCTTCTGTGTGTTATGGAGCATGAATAGCACGACCGTCAATCGATCTTGTGCTGAACAATTGTATCATCGTTGCCACTATATAGTTTCACATACACACCGTTGTCCTCTAGAGCGTGTTGCCTTTTCCAGATTCAATGTAGTACTCATAAGATCACTACGTCCTAGCAGGATCTACCCATATTGGACATTGCCATTGACCGCCCTTTCAATGTTTCTGCTTTTTCTGCTGTACGAAACGCAATGCACAGATGCCTTTCATCACTGTGTACCAAACAGTACTGCTTGGCGTGTTGGTGTACAGGTCTCGGAGATATTGCTTGTCTCTTAGCAGGCAATTATCATTCCATATACAAACTCCACATCCACGACGCGAGCCTAAAAGTGTTGTCCAGAACAACATCGAGAGAGGCTCTCTTTCTGTTTCAAGGATACACCACAGGGAGGTATTTTTGTGGTCTTGTTTGTCTGCTAGCCCTGGATCCGCCGAGAGCAATGGGAGTACATCAAGATAATAATTAACTACATGTATGAATCTCTTGTAACCTATCGAGTGCAACAGTCCATTCGAAATATGTTCAAATGCGTCATTGCGAAAATTAATAAGAGTTATATATTCGTAATTTTTCATGTAACGGTTGCCTAAGCAATGAAAAACTCGAAATAGCCTCTCACAGTGACGCGTAGAGGCGTAGTATGATGATTAGTACTGTCGAAAGGTTATGATTTCCCTAATGAGACGACTTCTAACCTGTGTCTACAATAGGGAAAAAGCATAATGTGTATATGTAGGTTGGTGACAAAAAGGTTGTTTTGAAATATGAAAAGTCTTACAATGAAGCTAATGTTTGGTGTGTCTTCGAGCTTCATCCGTGCACAATAGAGTCATACAGCTTTTGGCGTGTGTGTGTTTGTTGTATGTTTTTGTTGTAAATCGAACGTGCTGTAAGGTTGCTATGTATCTAGACAAGTTTAATAATTTCCTTGTACGTAACTTGCTGATTGTCAACATTGACTGAGATATAAACAGTATGGCAAGTTAACTTGTTCGATATTAACAACTACTGATTCAAAGCGTTTGCAGTTGTTTTAAAAACTTGTAAATTCACATCTTAACAAAATTGTGAGTTCTTTTCTGCTACCAAATAATCATAATGACGTCTCAAAGTTTGTGTTTTGTTTTTAATCATGAGAAAAATTGTGCCTGTATTTATTATGTTGTTCAATATATACAAATGATCGCATATATTTTGTGCTGTAATTTATGATTATCTGTTAGAACTATTACACTGTCAACAAATTATAGTAATTCATAGGTAGTTACTATTGCCATGTATATATATAACTGGTGTTACTAGTACCACGTGTAGATACAGCTGATGTTACTAGTACCATGTATAGATACAACTGATGTTACTAGTACCATGTATAGATACAGCTGATGTTACTAGTACCATGTATAGATACAGCTGATGTTACTAGTACCATGTATAGATACAACTGATGTTACTAGTACCATGTATAGATACAGCTGATGTTACTAGTACCATGTATAGATACAGCTGGTGTTACTAGTACCATGTATAGATACAGCTGGTGTTACTAGTACCATGTGTAGATTCAGCTGGTGTTACTAGTACCACGTGTAGATTCAGCTGGTGTTACTAGAACCACATATATATCCATACAACTGGTGTTACTAGTACCATGTATAGATAGGTACAACTGGGTGGATTTTTCTTTCAAGTCTAGATCAATTAAAAACTATATATGTACTCTCTAATTCTTAAAAGAGTAGCAAATCTGCAAATTGGAAACTTTCGCTTTGAACACGAAATTAGCTAAGCCGTAATCCGCATGATCTTCGAAAAAATCACGACCATCTGCTTTAGAAGACATCTGCACAGAATTAATTAGGCCTTCATTCGTTACTGTTTGTATTATTGTCATGTTTTCCATTGGTCACTATTTATATACTTGGAGTTGCATATCAAATAGCCAAGGCAACTCCGAGTAGATAAATACTAACCACTGGAAATCATCACAATAAAAAACGTAGTGAGTGAAATCGGAATTATTTCCGTGATTATGGCTTCAATATGGCAGATGGTCATAGTAAAAATGTACAAACGAGCAGACGTCCCTGATTACAAACCTGCAAACTCAATTGACGAAAGCAATTCTGTCGACACTGTCGACAGTCTACATCCTGTTAATCGACAGGAGTCACACACATGTAGACACAACATAATATCATTAGGTCAAAGTGCAGGAGTCCATGGACTCCTGGTTCAGTTTTCAGTCAACCAACCGTATATGTCTAGAGAAATCATTGTCACATTCTTTATATACAACAAATTGTGCTGTTACAATATTCATTTTCAACGATTCTGATATATGTGGCGGTAGATTTGGATTTCAGTACCCGGTTTGGTATGTTAGTATCCAGTTTGGTATGTATAAATTGTACAGATTTGGATTTTAGTACACAGTTTAGTATGTATGCATTGTCACAGATTTGGATTTCATTATCCAGTTTGGTGTGTTAGTACCCAGATTGGTATGTATACATTGTCGCAGATTTGAATTTCAGTACCCAGTTTGGTATGTTAGTATCCAGTTTGGTATGTTAGTATCCAGTTTGGTATGTTAGTATCCAATTTGGTATGTTAGTATCCAGTTTGGTATGTTAGTATCCAGTTTGGTATGTTAGTATTCAGTTTGGTATGTTAGTATCCAGTTTGGTATGTTAGTATTCAGTTTGGTATGTTAGTATCCAGTTTGGTATGTTAGTATCCAGTTTGGTATGTTAGTATTCAGTTTGGTATGTATACATTGTTGTAGATTTGGATTTCAATACACAGTTTGGTATGTATGCATTGTCACAGATTTGGATTTCATTATCCAGTTTGGTGTGTTAGTACCCAGATCGGTATGTTAGTATCCAGTTTGGTATGTATACATTTTCGCAGATTTGAATTTTAGTATCCAGTATATAAACGACACATTGAATAATTCACTGGCGAGCTATGCAACTGTAGCTAAATTAATTGTGAGTTCTTTTTTTCTGAATGTGTGCCCGCAAAAGAATATGTACTTTAATTACTGATTTACTAATCTACTTAATTACACAATTACTTAATTGTGTGATTATGTGTGGTACTTGTGATTAAGAATACTTTAATATCCTGTTCTAAGCTTTGCCTATATATATATATATATATATATATAAATAGTGAGAAGTAACAATTGTTATTGCAATATATAACTGTGATGCGTGGCCGTGAGGCTAGATCACCTGTCTCCGGATTGAAAGGTCCAGCATTCTACTCCGACTAAGGATGAGGTTTTGGACAATCTATAGAATATACGTTACACATATATATTGTAAGTAAAATATACTACGGTGTGATAAAGCAAAGGCTTCTAGATATTGAAGAAAACCTTGCAGCATATCCTATACAAAATCTAACCATCAACCCAGATTTTTTGGCTGCACAGACGCGCCCTATATCTTGTCACTACAAAGCCGGACATATATCCAGATGTCCGTGGATGAAGAATGTCACAACTAACCACTGATATATATATATATATTCATATTTATGGTAGACCACTTTCTATTATCATCAGGAAAAGATGTAGTGCCGGTGATGTGAATTCTGTGAACCCAAATAGCCAACTCTAAGAATAATCTTTAGCGGGTATATACATCACTACAATTCGGTGCTATATTACTATTTTCATGTTAAAGAACAATACAATTCGTCAGAACCAATGATAACTAATGAACTCCGTCATAATTTGCCTGTTCCTTAACTCTGTATTTCTGATAAGTCAATTCAACTGATGTGACGGTAAGCCGATAATTCATCCAGTTCTATAGTAATTTCTAAATAAATTACGATAGGAGAGTAAAGCCCTATGGAGATGAAGAGTTAAACCAGAGAAAAGTGTCGGTGATGTAAAATTTGCGCATTATCTCAGAATCAACTGAGAAAAATCCAGACACCAGTTTTCAGCTGGGTGAGACACCAGTTTTCGACTGGGTGATTGGAGAATCTGTTCAGATATTCAAACAATTAAAAACTCGCGATGATCTCCTGCTGATAACCGAATTCATGTGGGAGGGGGGTGGCAATCCATCTGCCTTTATATACTGTTGACCATAGGAAACTGTCGCAGAATAAGTTCAACATCATCATCAAGAGTCGTTTCAGCAACGGTGGTTGGCTTCAACAGACCTCCAGCATCATTTGAATTTCTTCAGTAGTGCATTCTGTAACCTATCAACCTCGTGAAGTTTGCCTCTCACGTTTATCTTAGCCATACGTCATGCTTGTATCCTTGCTCTCAACTTTACCCTCAAGTAAGGTATTCAACAAGGTGCCATGTCTTTTAATATTACCAAAATATTTCATATTTTTATTTTCATTTTCGCACGCGGAGTTGTGAGAACCTCTTTGTCCGTTTTATTCTCTTTCCAAGAAAGTTGTCCATATTCTTCTATATATCCGCACCTCGACATCACCAGTTCTATCTTCTAGGTGTTGTTCATTATCCATGTTTCTGAGCCATACATTAGTTAGTTATTCCCCAGATCATCACCATGTGGCATTTCGGGCAAGTTCATAGGTGTTCCGATCTCAAATTCAGTATATCCTTCAGCATGTGATAACTGACTGTTGCTGTTCTGTGTTGGTTGATAACTCTTACATTGATTTCTATATGGTGCTGTTTTTTGCAACATCACGCTTCGCTTCCAGATCCTTCATTCTAGCCATAGACCCGGAAAAAGAAACACACCCCATATCTTCTAGCTTGTTCTACTCCAGAATCGCATTCAAAATATCGACAGGGTCCATTGAAGTGTCACGAGTCAGTGTGGCCACACTGGCAATTCTGTCTGATTTTCATCAGCACCTACGTGTTTATAATTAGAATCATTATATACAAAAATGAGCAATACCTTAATGTAGAGTAGATGTATCATTTTATAATGTAGAATAGATGTATCATTTTATAATGTAGAGTAGATGTATCATTTTATAATGTAGAATAGATGTATCATTTTATAATGTAGAATAGATGTATCATTTTGTAATGTAGAGTAGATGTATCATTTTATAATGTAGAATAGATGTATCATTTTATAATGTAGAGTAGATGTATCATATTATAATGTAGAATAGATGTATCATTTTATAATGTAGAATAGATGTATCATTTTATAATTCTGATATTTTGTTTTTGAATTCTTTAGATGCTGACAGTCATTTACCATACTTTTAGCCATTACTATTCTTCTGCGTATTACATCTACCATAATTTGTGATTATATGTCCAAGTTATTGATAAGATCTACGTCTTTCTATATCTATCAATATATTTTTTAATGTTTAGAACCTGTTCCTCTGCGATTTTGTAGACTAGCATGGATTTTGTTTATTTTGGATGTTTATATCTAGTCCAGTTCTATATTTTTGTTTACTTGATATAGTAACTTAATCTATTAGTTTTTGTAGCTTATGTTTACTCTCTGCTAAGAGAACTGTGGTATCTGCATATCGAAGATTCATCAAGTGACATATTCTTTCCAGAACGTAGTCTTCTCTATGGATCTTTTGAATTCTCCTCGGTCTTTTGCAAGTTGTCCCGCCTCTTTTAGTGACATATGCATACATTCTTGAGCATCTTATGTCCAACGGCGTCTTGGGCGGCCTTTGCCCCTGTTTCCTTCTTTCATCCCCTCCAGTAACACTCTCTCCATTCCGTCGTGTCTCTTAATGTGACCGAAAACAATATCGAAGATTATTTATTATTTTTTCACTGATCTTGAGCGCCGATACAAATTATATAGAAGAAGTTAACGGTGAACACATCCAGCACTCTGTACTTGAGTTAAGGCGTGACAAATCCAGCACACTGTACTTGAGTTAAGGCGTGACAAATCCAGCACTCTTTACTTGAGTTAAGGCGTGTCAAATCCAGCACTCTGTACTTGAGTTAAGCTGTGACAAATCCAACGCTGTACTTGAGTTAAGCTGTGACAAATCCAACGCTGTACTTGAGTTAAGCTGTGACAAATCCAACGCTGTACTTGAGTTAAGCTGTGACAAATTCAGCACGCTGTACTTGAGTTAAGCTGTGACAAATCCACCACTCTGTACTTGAGTTAAGCTGTGACAAATCCAGCACTCTGTACTTGAGTTAATCCATGACAAATCCAGCACTCTGTACTTGAGTTAAGGCGTGACAAATCCAGCACTCTGTACTTGAGTTAATCCATGACAAATCCAGCACTCTGTACTTGAGTTAAGGCGTGACAAATCCAGCACACTGTACTTGAGTTAAGGCGTGACAAATCCAGCACTCTTTACTTGAGTTAAGGCGTGTCAAATCCAGCACTCTGTACTTGAGTTAAGCTGTGACAAATCCAACGCTGTACTTGAGTTAAGCTGTGACAAATCCAACGCTGTACTTGAGTTAAGCTGTGACAAATCCAGCACGCTGTACTTGAGTTAAGCTGTGACAAATTCAGCACGCTGTACTTGAGTTAAGCTGTGACAAATCCACCACTCTGTACTTGAGTTAAGCTGTGACAAATCCAGCACGCTGTACCTGAGTTAAGCTGTGACAAATCCAGCGCGCTGTACTTGTGTTAATCCGTGACAAATTCAGTAAGCTGTATTTGAGTTAAGCTGTGACAAATCCAGCATGCGGTACTTTAGTTAAGCCAATTACGACCTTCATTTCAACTCGGCACCTAATACGTATCTAGACAACAAACTTTGAACACTTCGAAAAGTTCCTACCAAACAACATTCTAACATTCTATTGTTGTTGTCATGAGCTATTGGTTCCTGTACTTTTACAATTATAATTTACCAAATTTGCTATGGCTAAAAACTTGGAACCAATTCCGAAATATCACAGCTATATAAACCTGCTTTTGGACATAGATAAAATGCTATTATTTCCACCAATTCGTTGCTGAGGCCCGAAAAGGGAAACAACAAATAGTAGCACTGTTTACCTTTATGAATATCGTAACAAGCGATTAAGTAGGTTATGTGATTAAGTTAACTGTCACATGACCGGTCACCAGTGTATAAAGCATGGGCACAGAAAATGTAAACATGATATTAAAAGCCCATTTTGATTATTTCCGTGAATTTCGTTGATCGGCCATGGACATTTTTGGAAATCGTCTCCATGAACATAAACAGCGACCAACGAAAATCACGACAATAATCAAACACGTAACGAATGGAATCCTGCTTAATTAATTCTGGATAGAGGTTTTCTTATTGTCTATGGTCTCGCCCATCAACATGACCAAAACGCCATTCTAAAGTGAGGTATGTCAAGCCGAAAGGCGCAGATATAACAGCAACGCTGTAAATCGCTTCATAACACATTCCGTTATCAGTACAACATCATGTTAATGTGCATGAGTTTGAAAACGAACGCAATGAAAGTTATTTGTATCACCATCATGTCAAGTACCTAAGTATCTAGACAGAAAACATAGAATATGTCTTGTCCTGGGAAACTTAAACGGGGATTTGGCTGCTGAATTGTTCTCAATGATTCCAGTTTGTGTTTCTTTGTGCTCAACCCGAGATAATTTCAGTGAAGCTGCCTCCTTCTTATAATATCTCTCCAAAAAAACTTTTTACGGTGTGTGTTCCATGGAGATTTATTTATCTATGAAATTTTACAAAGGGGCGTTTTAAAGATTTTAGCAAATTCAACGAAATGTTCACTACAGGTGTTTAAAATAAATTTATTGAGAGGAGTACAATTTCAAGCAAATAATGAAAACTGTATCAATGTATTTTCCCGCCGAAGACGAATATATCGTGCCATTGGCGCAAATAAAACGGCGACACAACGCATTTCCATTCTCTGGACTACATCCTTCTGGAAATCTATTAGGACCATGGTCCTGATACAAGATGTCAAGTGGGAGTTTGAGAATGAACGCAGAAGAAGAAGAAGAAGTATCAATGTATTTTAAATATAGGTGCACAGTAACACAGTTATGTATTCTCAAGTTGGGAAAAACTCTGAGCCTTCATTGAAACTATAGTACTTTGTCACTTTCATAATATAAAAAACTCTGAGCCTTCATCGAAACTATAGTACTCTGTCACTTTCATAATATAAAAAACTCTGAGCCTTCATCGAAACTATAGTACTCTGTCACTTTCATGATATTTTGGGGGGAAATTATGATCTCTTGTCTGTATGTAACTTGCATGATCGTGGAGGTTTTTTGTTGTTTTTTTCCCAGTGTGGGTGTTACGTATATCTCATCATAATTGTTGGTGAATAAACTCACCGATAACTAATTGTTATTGGCGCCTATGTTAACCGGACTGCTAAAAATGTAATCTAAAATATTAGTTGTCAGCTGAACGGACCTGATTTAAATCCCGTCTGCTGCCTTCTTTTCTTTTTTTTTCCAGTGTGCTAAGTCAATTTAAGTTCGATTAAAACAGTGCACAATAGCCGTTTAAAAAAAAAAATTATTTTTATTTTCTGAAAATCTTTCGGTAGTAAACAGGGATCTTCTTCTTGCATGCTGACTCAGCACATTCACGTAGCCATCCATTTGTTGATGGTAGCGATGTTAGTGTGAAGCAACGTTTCGTTATTTAACCTTTCATAATGAGCACGACCAATCTCTGATTTTTTTTTTACTTATGTACTGGACAGATTAGCAGAACACATGATAGCACACGACAAGTTGAGGACATCACTATGACAACGCTGTCTTTTACTCGTCCTATTCTAATGTTATTGATAAAGGCCTTTTAGTCGAATCGTTGATTTGTGTGTGGTTTTCTTCGTGTTTCCGGTGATTGATAAAACTTTATTCTCTACTTCGAAATTTCGCATCATTTTGAAATGCAATCTCAATTGATCAAAATAAACAATATACAAATAACTGCACATGTATTTAAATCACCACATAACAGAAACCATAGAGTCAGAACATAAATCTGTTTGGCTTTTTTTCTTTTGTTGATAAACATGTCAGTATGTCATGTGACGTATTCTCTTCAGAACGTTGCTTCCCAATGAACTCCCTGAAACCCACTCTGACTTGGGTCATTCAGCTTGCATGTTCCAATGACGTATTCATGTTATCTTTAATGGCGTCACTCGATCGTCTTCTTGGTCTTCCACATACATCTGAATACATCTTTCAACACACTGATAATAAACCTACGTGTAAGAAATAACGGACACAACTCTAACCAAAAACATGAATTCACATAAAAGGTGCTATTTTTGACAAATACGAGAAATCCAAAATACATTTTTCGAAAACGCATTTCTCTATAATGCATCATAATAAATCACCCCCAAACTTCACCGATCGCGCAGACTCACGAAGATCAACAATTATGTCAGTCCTAACCATCTGTTATTATAGAAGAGTCAGTTAATTTTGCGATTCGTTCGTTTCGTTCATAGCACTCTTTCTGGGGACAAGAATGAAAATGGCTGTGCGTATTCAGCCCGATTTCTTAACACTCTCCAATGACTCAATTTTGATCAATTAGTTTAATCAATATTCAATTCCCGAGAAGGAAAACACACCAATAAATACAGCTACAGTAATGGGTACCCGGTTCACAACATAACGAGGAGCTAGGGGGGAAAACATTGACCACCTCACTTCGGAATAAATGAAATAAGTAACGTAGTTCCCTTTTGTTCTAGAAAGGTCCTAATTATATTATGGCCACTAGACAGACGAACCAACGCATATTTTCGCAAAGGTCTGAACATAGAAGCAGGCTGACTCCTCAAAACTATCCAAAAAATGTAAACTTAACATATTTCGGACATACAAACAGACACACAAGTTTAGAAGGATTATTTATGGAGGAGAAAGTTCATGGAAAGAAAACAAGAGGCAGACAAAGACTACGATGGAACATGACACTGGAAGAAACTGGGCAGCTTGCACAGAACTGAGAGGCTTATGTAGTGGCAGTAAAGACAGCGTTCTGTGAAGGACACGTCAAGCGAGAGAGAGAGAGAGAGAGAGAGAGTTCCATTTTCCGTGCCATCTCTCCGTGTCATTGAGGCATATTGTGTACTACAATATTACACTGGTTTTTATAATCGACAACATACCTAGGGATGATATGGTCAGCAACATGTCCGGCTCATTTACTTTCCTTTTTAAGACATGGTACCCATTTCCTTTGGTTTCGTCCACCTAAGAGCCATTCATGATACTAACGAGCACTCGTTTTAAACCGAGCACAGAAGTCCTAAGTGGTTGAGCTAGTTTGCACAAACCGTTCTTGTACCAAGGTTCTCTGCTGCTCAATCAGATATTACTTTGATTCATGTATCCTAACTGAAAATTTTAATTAAGTGTCAACATAATTACTTTTAATCTGTGTAGACTAGTGAATGGATTGTATGAGAAATTGAACACCGTATACCGGTACACAGGCCCATCTAATTGCGCTGTGCAACGTCTTTTAAGTATCCACAAATGGGAACGCCCCTGCCTATTGACAAAACACTTTTTGGTTCTTGGCTTTGTGTTGGCCCGGACCTGAATTTGCGGCTTCCAAAGGTGAACAAAAAATAATAATAGAAAACGTTCCTTCATTGATACAAAACCCGTCCATGTTTTGTTCTCGTGTTGTTCCGTCTCCACGTCCCGGGTGGTTGACTGTATTCCTGACAACATTCTGTCGTATTTTGGGATTTCATAGTAGCGTATAATGAGTCATAAATAAAAAGCTACTCTCAAATCAAAATTGCCCACCAAATACGAATGTGTTGGGCCATTCTGCAAATAACACGGCGACACAACGCATTTCCATTCTCTGGATTACATCTTGCTGGAAATCTATTGGTACTATTGTCCTGCTACAAGAGAGATCCATCGAGTGTTTGAGTATGAAGCTAAAGAATAAGAAGAACTTAATAAGACGTGAAATACCCAGATCATTTCAACAACAACAACAAAACTATTCCTACCATAAGCTCTCCAGAAACAGAACATAAAAACTGACTCACGACCTATATCACAAATACAAGATTGGCACAGCGGTCTTGTGTGCCTGTGGCACCCAGTACTATGACAGACAAACACTTGTTGCAGGCCTGACTAAATTACGATGAAGAACAAAGAAGAGCTTGACTATGCCTTGTCTCATGATCAACGTCTCCGCTCTTCTAGCCTAGTGTTGTATAACAGATTATCCTCACGATAATACACAATAGAATCTGACGATGTTCTCTTATCAAAGCGTTTTCATATCTTATTCTTATCGTCTAAAAGTGACAAAATAAATCACCTCTTAACGTTTATTTCATATTTCACCACGTATTCAGTTGCAAAATTTAAAAAATGGCGCAAATCACTGTTCAGCTTCGTTGAATTACAGCGTGACTGCATCATAACATCTTTTGATGCATATAAATTTGTAAATAATCCTGCTGTCATGTGTTGATGAGAAAGATAGTAAAGAATAATACCAATGTGTCATGCCTTGCATGTCGTAAGAGTTCATTAAGGAGGTTGTAGGGTGGGGACTGAATGTCCTATCGCATGGTCACAGTGTCTCATAAGCCATCCTGAAGTCGAATGTGTGAGATCAAAATGCGCATATATTGTTACCAAATTGTATACTATGACACTACGCATTCATGTCTCTGCACTAAATTATGTGATATGCAGGAATTTGAAACCTAACGCAAAAATAAGCGAAGTTTTAATCAGTTTGTTGGACCACTAAAAATGGCTTGAGGTGCCGAATTAAGCCCGTAACAATATGTAGCACAATCACATATCATGTGCTTTCTAAAATGTGAACGAAGTTTAATATTATGCACAGTTTCATACCTAGTTTCCTATAATGCGCTCAGTTTTCGTGTCATCAATTAAATTTCGACACTAGAAGACCGTGCTGTCAGAATAACACAATGGCTACTTTTAGCAGAGATTAAATCATACCAAGATTGAATGCCGCGAATTCGCATCGAAGAAGGGACGACATTGGACGTTAATGGTAGGTTTAGATCTAATCATAAACCCTATCATCCACCCTCTTATACTCTATACATCTCTGTCTCTGTCTACAGGAGACAGAAGCTGTGTTCTTCCAAGTTCAGCATTTCGTTAAAAGATATGAGCCAGCTGCGGACGTAACAAACTACTAACAAATTACAATCGGTGATTACTTACAAGCTGTGAGTGGGGTAAACACATGATATGTGATTGAATCTAATATTTTACACACATCCCACTCTTAATATTCATACGCAATTCGGACTCGTTTATAAATCAAGCTATGCATAACACGCCTTCAACAATCTGCGCCCTCACCCAGCTACGTCCTAACACTGCAGCGCCCTCCTCCTGCGCTTAGAATTGTGAAAGTTGTCATGTTTTACCGGAAGTCTCATCGGTTGCTATTAGAATTCCACAACAGACAAGTTTCTCTTTCCGGGTGGAAATCAATATTGAAAGGAAGGTTCTCTCAACTTTTTTGTAACATTTTACTATGCGGCACTCTCCATTTTGTCAGACATTCTCTAACAGTTTGGTTATATATATATATATATATATATATATATATCAACTTTACCGGTGTCAGAATCTGGTTTTGTGTTTCAGTGACTACCGGTATCAGAACTTAGTTATGTGTTTCAGACATGTGTCAGAACTGTGTTGTGTGTTTCAGTGACTACTGGTGTCAAGAACTTAGATCAGTAGTGCAGTGACTTGAAGCTTTCAGAACTTAGTTGTGTGTTGCTTTGACTTGCGTGAATTCCCAGGTTTCTGTAGAATTCGTATTGTGAATGTAATTTGCGACAGATGTAGCGCTTTTTCCAGTGAAATATTTCAATATGGAAACTATGGACGGGTGAGTACAAGTATGGAATCTGAGTCAGTGGTTCCCAACCTTAGTAAGACCACAGCTAGGTAAGAAATTGTTTATTAGACCAGGGCACGGTCTAAATACATTCTATATACACATAAATAAGTTCACAATTCAACGAGAAGCGATCTCGGCCGGGTAAACATGTTACCGCGTTCCGACTGTTGAGAAGCATTGGTTATATGTGTTCCTTGTATTACATTTAGACATATTAACGTGTGTAAATGTGTAATATGGTTTAAGTGTGTGTTCCTTGTGTTAACGTTAGACATACGAACTTGTGTAAATGTGTAATATGGTTTAAGTATGTGTCCCTTATTAGTCACTGTATTGGGTGCCACCCGGAGTAAGAAGAAGAGGGAGACCTAGAGAAACTACGAAAAACCATTAATAGAGAAGGCATGTCAATGAACCTAAACAACACGCAAGAATTGAAAGACCTGGCAACACAAAAACAGAAATGGAAAACTATTGTTTCTGCCCTATGCGCCGCCTATCGCCCTGCAGGAACATAACATAACATGTGTTCCTTGTATTAACATTAGACATACGAACTTGTGTAAGTATGTAATATGGATGTATCCTTGGGAACTCAGTGGTAATAATCTGACTCAGCTTTACACCACGATGATTTTTGCTAGATACAACGCCCCAAATCTGTGTAAGTGTTCTGATGCTGCCACTTTAGCGAGTTAGCAAGAAGTCTAGCAGTAATATGCAACGAGGTTTACTGAGGGGATGTACATAAATAACAATTGTTAATTTGTATCCCCCTCCCGCACCCTTCTTAACAATTATCAGGATATCAGAGACTCCTACCTTTGCGTAATTATGACGAAAACGTAAAGTACGAGTTCCCTTAGTTCCCCATGAGTTCTTGTAGTTATCTTTTCCATGCCATCTAGGCATGTCGTGGAAGCAAGCCCGTAGATAAGGGGTCGTTTTTGGTCGTTCAACCCCTTCCCTTGGCAAATCAAAACAAGGCGTTTAGAACATGGAATTCAGCTAAATCCCGAAACATCGCTCCCTTAACAATTTTTCACAAAAAAGTCATCAAATATCCTAGCAAAATATGGGAATTATATACGAAAATAGTCGATTGAAATTTTTTTCTTCCAGATAAAACCTCTGTCTTAGTGAGAATACGTATCTTAGGCACTGCATTGACTACGGTATTACAACGGTTTGTATAACTAACAAATGATATACTTAGTGATTACGTGGTCAGCATCATGCCGGCTCATTTACTTCCGCAGGGGGGTGCAAAGGGAACGCATTGCTCTAGGCGGACCCAGGGTTAGCAGATAACCAAGATCCCAAATGTACCTCCACGCGGTGCACCCTGGAAACAGAAATACAGCAGCTCGAGCTGATTCTGGCCAAATCATTTGGGGATCGTGTCCGAGAATGTGGAGGTAGCAGATGGAAAGAGATTTGCCTGCACAAGAGACAGACATATCTCCGACACCACCAGCATCACCACATATAGCGACACTGTCGACATACAGTGAAACTAGTCAGTCCAGTCCGAACATTGGAGGGGCGGCCAATGTAAAATGCACGTAAAGGTAGATGCATGGCGAGAGACATAGATTTCATACCGAGTACAATGAAACAATGAAAGGGCAGAACAGCGCTAGAGGGCAGCGCGAACTGCAAGTAGAAAGTGAAAAGTCCCTAGGAAAGGGGAACTACAAGCTCCGTCAGCTCGAGACGAGTTTCTAGTTACCTGTGTTCCTTACATGCAGAGACCCAGACCCATTCATTGGCGTTTGGTAAAGCAAGAAAACCTAATCCAACTCTAATGTCGAGCCTTCCTAAACCGGAAATATGCTCACGAAGAGAAAGGGTTCCGTAATCGATGCGCTCAGGCACAAAAGGGACAACGATTTAGCCCTGGCCCAACTCTACTGTCAGGTTTTCCTACACCGGAAATACACTTGAAGAGAGAAAGGGTTCAGTACCTGATGGGCTCAGGCGCTATTGGGACAAGGACGCTCAGCTCGAGAACGCCTTGCTCTCAAACGAGTGGTGTGAGACTCGAACTTGGACAAGGGGTACACGATGTCGGTGAATGACACCTCGGCTAAGAGGGCGAAAGAGCCAGGGTCCAACTCCTCTGTTGAGTTCTTCCCCTTAAGGAACCAGGCTCATGGATGAGAAACGGTTCAGTACCCAATGGGCACAGGCACAGCACGTCCAATTACACGAGGCAAGTTCATAGACAGTGGAACACCTCGTTCGAGTGAGACGAGAGCAAGAAAATCGTCTGGGCGAAGAGTCTTCACTACGCGTGCCTGGAGACAGATATAGAGGCTGTCACAGGCTAAGGGTAGCCAGCCCGAATTGTCAAGGCATGCCGAAATCGGATGTGCTAGGCCTACAAGGCGCATAACGGTGGCATAACGTAATCACGCTCCCGGCGGAAATCGCACGGATATCCGTGATGGTTACAATGGAGCGAACGAAAAACAACAAACAAACAAACTTCCGCAGGAACCCTGACCACATATACCTCCTGGGAATTTTTCGAAAATGTAGAAACAATGTGTTAATTTTTTTATAAAATTGTTTTAGAAATGCATATTTATTTCCATGCACACACTAGCATACATTAGGTCGGCTCTTGATTGTGTTTTATGAGCAAGTACTTTGGTGCTGAGCTAGAACTGTGGTACTTACGTCTTAAAACATTTAATCTCATCACTAAGTGATTGTGTGCATCAGCTGAGGTAGTGCAGTCTGTATTTGCTAAATCTGAGATTTAAGCCCACATTTGCCGAGGAACAACACTCTGAACCTACGATCTGAGACTATATTGATTGCATCAGACCGTGGTGGCTGTATCTTTTGGTGACTTTATGACCTAAAGCAACATGAGATTATAGCGCGTGCAATTATTGTCAAATAGTGTAGTGTATATATAACTTTCCTGCCGACCAGATCACGCGGGCATCGTAGGAGCAGTGATAGCAACACTGTTACCTGCCAGGTATAGCGTAAGAGGACACCAGGGAAGTTTAGGGTATGAAATTGACTGTCTATAGACCATGATGAAGTCGATGCGACACCTCTATACTTCGGGGAGGAACAACCGCTAATCGAACACAGTAAAGAGCACACATTCGTTCTCGATGACCATATTGGCGGAAATCCACTAATGTGCTCGTTGCTCTATGTACCTGTACATATCTTTCATAAACCATTTTAATTTCACCTGTATAACCCATTTATATCATTCTCTGTGCTATCAGGCGTCGTTGGACTCAATGGTATCTCTCTCCATGCATCTCTGTTTTGGAGAAAATTATCAATTATAACACAAAATATCAGAATAGCTGATATTCTCCTTCTACTTCTGTATTCATTCTCCCGTTTATATTCATGACTATCGTTTATATTCATGACCCCCCGTTTATATTCATGATCTCCCGTTTATATTCATGACCTCCCGTTTATATTCATGACATATGTTCTATATATTCCTACACAGTTATCTCATAATATTCTCATAGCCCTCCTTAGCTATTTTATTATCGAGAATACGAAACATCAAAACACGAAACAAGATAATTATACAGAGATAAACAAAATATATCAACGTTTCGAACAAAAGTCTTATCAAGCAAAGAATGATAGATAAAATATACACTACAATATAATGATAGAGTTGGAAACATTTTTCTCTTGTCGTTTTGAGCTATTCATCTTGTTACCCACACGAGTATATATATATATATACACGAGTAGAATTCTAATTGCACATGCACTCTGGCGTGAGACAAGAGTGTGTTCTATTCCTCTTGATATTCATTACATGTAACGCCCGTGTATTGCCAGGGCCCGAAAGGGGAGCAAAGAATAGCAACACTGTTTACCTTCCATGCATATCGTAATAGGTGACCAAGGAGGTTATGGGATGGAGTTGGCTGTCCCATCTAATACAGGGTCAGTGACCCAATGCCATGCTGAAGTCGGATGTGTCAGCCCGAAAGGCGCAGATATCACAGCAATGCTGTAAACCATCACACAACGCATTCCGTTCTCCGGACTACATCCTGCCAATCTGCAGGAGTTTGTGAACGAACGCAGAAGAAGAAGAAATTACATGTAACAATTGTTTATGCAAAATTGACAACACCAGTGCAGAAGACAACTTAAACAACCTCCTGAGCGAACTTCTTTTTGAAGACGATCAAACACTAACAACAAAATCATAACAACAACTATAACAACATATAAGTAGACTCCAGACAACATATAGAAACTTTAACATGAAGATAAACACACAAAAACAGAGGTAGTTTAAATAGCAAAAACAGAAAAAAATACTACTACTTTCATCGATGACAAACAACTTACACATGTGAAATGATTCATTTATCTTGGAAGCATTATATCATCAAATGGGGAAAACACCAAAGAAATCAAAGAGATGCAAAATGTATACCAGTTCTTAGGGAATATGTCCCCTATTTTCCAAAACAAACATGTGTACGTGAACACCAAAACTGCACTATATAAAACTATCACAATGCCATCACTTTGCTACTAATGCCAAAAGTAACATTAACAACAGCCAAACGAAAACTTGTTACGACAGAAATGGCCTGTATACTTAGAATCCTCGGAGTAAGAATAAGTGAGAATCATAAATGAAAACATCAGAAGCCTTATAAAACTCAATGTCAATCATGGATTACATCAGAAGACAACATATTAAGTGGTTTTCATACGCTTCCAGATTACCATCATATAGTGTCCCTCCAAAAAGCATTTATATACAGACACAGCGAATACAAAGCCAGGGGCAGTCCATGCAAAATATGAACTACATAAATAATTTATCAACCAAAATATACATATATGAAGCACACAAAGAGGCCGTCTCCAGCGAACTCTTCTACCCCCTGACGCTGCAAGGCATAAAGAGGTATATCGCGAAAAGAAAGAAAGAAAGAAGATTCGATTACATATTCGACAATTCTTATAGATTAGCATATTCGATCAATCGTTGCTTTGCGGATTCAGTGTCGAACTGAAGCTTTCTGTGGTCTAAATATATTTTGTTCACATTCTCCTCATTGACACGAGCTTGTCTACTTCAATCAATGTATTACAAATTGATTGAACATTACAGACTGAACTTTCTGTCGAGTCTTCGTTTCTATGTGTTACTTTAGGTATTTTATGCGCATGAATCTCATTGACTCAAGTCCAGTAACCAGTTTAGTTCTTATAACGGCTCTTGGAAAATATAAAACTCCTAGTCCCTCTGAAGTATAACATGTGCAATGTTAAATAACATAATAATAAATAGTAATAATTGATCCATTGCTGTGGGCCTCCTAAAGATTGTGGGGTGTATAGACCATGATCAACACTATAGTTGGGCAACTTATTATGGTTAGTTGGACGAGTTTAGTTTTTTGTGTGTATTGGATGTAGTGGATGTATATATTAATAGATGTATTTTTTTAGTCCCATGTAGTTTCAAGTAATGTTTTCTCAGGTCGTGGTCAGTGAATTTATCACTTTTAGATCAGCATTGACAGACAGTCCCTGTGAGGGCTGTATTGTTGTGCTCATCCCTTATCTTCTATGACTATATGAGAATTTAACACTAACTCAAAGCATCAATATCATTTTCTATATATTTAACATTTCATTTTGTTATAGAAGAAACCAGTCAAAAACAGAAGTATCTAGGTCTTTCATGTTTGCTTGTTTGTTTGTTTGTTTGGATATCCGGGAAGTTCGAGCAATAGACCTCTGTATCCCTTTATGCAGTGCACTTATATAACAAATTGTACACAGTAGTACTGTAATCTCCCGCCCATGTAATGGGGTAGTTTTTCCATATATTTATTTCATACCCAAAATGCTTGAATTCTCAGATGAGCAGCGATTTAAGAAGGTATCTCCTACTCAACGTAAGATAGGGGAGAGGATAAAACATAAATGTAATAATTAAATTCTATGGAACTTTTACGCGAGGAAAATCTCACTGTATCTGTTGCACGTTGTTTACTGCAGTGGCGTTTGTGTGCTCCGGGCCCGAAAGGGGAATACACAATAGATACACTCTTACCTGTCACCATGTAGTAAGAGTCGACAAAGGAGGTTTTAGGGTGGAATGTTCTGTCCCATCCCATTTAGTATTGAAGTGACTCAGAATCCATGCTAAAGTCGAATGTTTAAGGTTGAAAAGCGCAGACATCGCAGTCAAACTGTAAACCATGAGAGAACACACTCTGCTGATCTGCAAGAGTTTGGTAACGAATACATAAGAATTTACATCAGAGTTATTGTTGCATGATTGTTGGTCTGCTAGGCCACTGACAATACCTTCATACCTTGCAGAGGTATCTCTTTTCTCATCACGATACCTTCATACCTTGCAGATGTATATCTTTTCTCATGACGATACCTTCATATCTTGCGGAGATATATCTTTTCTCATGACGATACCTTCATATATTGCTGATGTATCTCTTTTCTCATGACGATACCTTCATACCTTGCTGATGTATCTCTTTTCTCATAACAGTACCTTCATATCTTGCGGATGTATCTCTTTTCTCATCACGATACCTTCATATCTTGCTGAGGTCTGCCATTTCTCATTTTGGTACACAAGAGAAACCTCATAATTTTCAGATTTGTGAGGCAGATTAATTATGCTTTATTCGACAAATAATACTTTGTTGTACATTAATTATGTTTAATTCCAAGAAGTAATTATATTTCATTCATCAAGTTCTGACACATTACATAATAATTTACAAGGTATACTAACATGTTTGATTGCACTTCTAACATAGCCAGAAATTTCAATCTCTCAAAACTACTTTTCAAGACTAGACATGTGAATAATTGTTTGGTATCGCTAGTTAAGATTTATTTATATCACATCTTTGTATGTAAATTTCAGTTGAAATCTGCATTGGATACATGGAACATTGAGGCGACTGGGATAGGTAAGTTCAAAATGTGCAGTGTAAATCAATATTTCTAAAAGCTTGTCATATGGGGACTGTTCATAAACTACTTCAACTATTTTTGTCCATTTTTACCAACCCTCCTTTCTACGAATTGTTATGAAACTACCCCATCCTTTTTTTTCCTTTTTGTCAAAACAGTAACTCCTTACTCCCTCAAATTACATTTAGTAGAAAAAGTGCGAACGAAACAACATGTTTTGTTTCAGATTTTTAGACAAAATTTTCCAATTCAAACCATTTACTTTATTTACAAAGAATAGTATTATTGCCGTCAACCCCACTCACCACCTTATCATCAACTCTCAAACTATTTAATTGATGTGCATAGAACAGTATTGTTGACGTCAACTTTTGGTAAAGCTGTTCTTTGGAATCATCACCAATCTAGCATAAACAAGATTAAATTGCTGCAGGAATGTAGAATGCATGATTATACCCATGGATGTTAGGGCTGACTATTCTGAAAATAATACAAGTTTCACCTGTAGTACCATTTTCGACAGCTTTTCAACTGAAACTGTGTACATATTGTGGCGGGTATATTGGGAATAACAAGCAGGTTGGGGCAAAGCCAGGCCTGTCGATAGGGGGTGGGGTTTGTAATGTTCAAATCCGCCCTTAGATTATCAGAACATGACTTTTAGCACTAAGAACTTGTCCATAAGTCAGGTAAAAAAATTCAAACCTCCCAGAGTGATTTTTCACATAAAAAGTCAAACCTCCCAGAGTGATTTTTCACAGAAAAGTTTCAAATTTTTCATCACATTCGAGATCTGATACACGAATGACCTTTTATGTAAGGTTAAATCACCCCCACCCCCTTCTCCGAAGGCAACATATCTACGGCCCTGGACAAAACGTATAGTACATGTGTTTAAAATGCTAGTTATATCAGAAAACGACCGTCAACAAGGTATTGGAATGATGGAAATTGGTACGGAAGTTTTGCTAACCACTAGAAAGGGGCTATAATAACACGCACGAATCGACGTTTCGACTAAATGGCCTTTATCAATACTTCATTTAAAACCCCAAAAAAACGACGAGCAAGAATGACACTATTGACGTTCACATGGCAGAGCTAAATGTGGAGATAACCGGAAGGGTTTAAGCTAGGTCAGATGTGAAACAACACGAACAGGAAATATAGAAACCACCAAAATACTTGTGAAACAATACACAAAGAAATGAGAAAATAATATGATATCATGCATACGACTGGCGAGCATAGATTCTAAAGGGTTTAACTGCCAAATTTATATATACATGATAAAGAGAGAGAGAGAGAGAGAGAGCGGTCGGTGGAGGCTTGAATGGGATTGCGTGCTATTGTCTAAAGGATGAATTGCCACGACAGAACTTTCGTACGTCTCTTTCAACTTTACCGAACCAATGGCAGTGTACCGGATACACTTCATATTGACCAATCACAAGTAACTACCTCTGCACAAGATCCTCATAATGCGCTTAGTTCGTTAAAAAATTGTTCCCTCCCGTCAAACTCAAAATCACTAGTGCAGACGCGTCTGTGACGACCAAGGTACCGGGTTTGAATCCCGTCAGAGACAATTATGCATCCAGACTGTTCAGAAAGCAATGTCAAACTATTGAATGTATTTTTATTGCTTAGAAAATCATTACAGATAAAGAAATGTTGAGTGCATGCCTACACCATGAATCTGATGTACTACCAATAGATGGTAGTCGTGGAAAATCTGATGTACTACCAATAGATGGTAGTCGTGGAAAATCTGATGTACTACCAATAGATGGTAGTCGTGGAAAAATCTGATGTACTACCAATAGATGGTAGTCGTGGAAAAATCGGATGTACTACCAATAGATGGTAGTCGTGGAAAAATCGGATGTACTACCAATAGATGGTAGTCGTGGAAAAATCGGATGTACTACCAATAGATGGTAGTCGTGGAAAAATCGGATGTACTACAAATAGATGGTAGTCGTGGAAAAATGACGCTCATGAGACTTACGATGAATAATAGAGTAATCCTTACTGCAAGAGGACCTTATGTTGAGCAAAACTTGATTCATAGATATCGGGCGCCTGCAATGTGCAGATAAACATGTAAGATGGACTAGACTGCATTGAAATGCTGTTGTATTCGCATAGACAGCAAATTCATATATTCTATGCTAGTGAACGTATGAGAAATTGGCGACTGCAGTGATAGAGTTTTACAAATTGTTGTGTTCGTCAGCACAGCAGATGGTAATCTTTAACTTTCATTTTTAAATGATTTTTCACCATCGCTTGCTTTTTGAAGTTTTTCGTTGAGGTTTTAGTGCTGTGACATATCGAGATAATGTTCAGGATGTATTGATTAGTTCTGCACTCTCAAATAATCCAGACACGCAGCTTCCACGGCAGGATAACGTTCGAACCATCTACCAATTACGCAGCAATATTTACATAAATAGAACATTGTGACGATTGAGTGGCCTGCCTTATCATGGAACACGGCCCTATAGAATATCTGTGAGACGAGCTTGGGTGCAGAGTCTTCACGCAAGATTCTCCAGCTAATATACAACAGCTTGAAGCAGCTCTTACACGAGAATGGGACTTGATTCTTCGGAATATCCTGCAGAGTCTTGTTTGTGCCATATATGAAGCCGCTGTCACACTTTTTGAACAACTGAAGATAAAATTGTTGATCAACTGAAGATAAAATTGTTGAACAACTGAAGATAAAATTGTTGATCAACTGAAGATAAAATTGTTGATCAACTGAAGATAAAATTGTTGATCAACTGAAGATAAAATTGTTGATCAACTGAAGATAAAATTGTTGATCAACTGAAGATAAAATTGTTGATCAACTGAAGATAAAATTGTTGATCAACTGAAGATAAAATCGCACGTATCGTTTCATTAGTAGATATCACATGTGGGTTCACATGAAGAGCCACCAATCTCCAAAGAAAACGACTTAACAGCAGGATCAGAACAAAGCAGAATAAAACTCTTCGTATCTTCGTACATGATGTTTATGATTATTTCTGTGCCTTCATACGTGATGTTGTTTATTATTGATGTGCCTTCATACGTGATGTTTTTATTATTGCTGTGCGTTCGTATGACAATATATACTTTGTGTCGCCCGGGTGTCGCCGACCAACAAAATTCACGGGAATAATAAAAAACATGACCCACAGCGCTTGATTGAATTCGTTGGTAGGTCTTTCTATTAGCGAAAAGTCACGGTTTGAAGAGAGCTTGTGACAGTGCATGAAAAGACGATCTACTTACATTACAACAAAGCAAAGTCAACGAGAACCAAGACTCTAGTCATTGCAAAGTGAAGGAATATATCTCCTATTGTATACATGAATGCCATCGATCCAATTATCCACTGAGAAGTTCAACAATACATTGTATGAAGTTGATTAACAATATCATGTGGCACGTAGAACATGGGAACAACAACATTCAGATTAAGTAATAGGCAACCGTACAATACCAGAAGATGAATAGATCATGTCTATCTGCTAAGAAGTAACAAAAACTACTTAATACTATCTATGTAACTACAGAAAATCGCAGCATTCACTAAACCCTTAACCCTATCCTGTCTATGTAAGTACAGAAAATCGCAGCATTCACTAAACCTTAACCCTATCCTGTTTATGTAATTACAGAAAATCGCAGCATTCACTAAACCTTAACCCTATCCTGTCTATGTAATTACAGAAAATCGCAGCATTCACCAAGGTACACTTTGCTTAACGATGACTCACCCGAACATTCATAGTCATATTGAAGCAAAGACTTAGTTCAAACAGATCGTGAATAATTGTTCTTTTTTTTTGTGTCGTACATACAACTGTTCGTCAACAATTAGGAGGAAAGGATCTGAAAATGTTAGACAGTTGTTGACAAGGGAACTGGAAGATGGGTGAGGGGGTGATATAAGTTGATGTCAACAATATGAAACATGTTATAATGTGAAAAAACATGTATTTTTTAGTATCCTAACTGAAAAAAAAATGTTTTTATGGTAGGAACAAATGGAGATTAGTTGTTGTTTTTTTTGTACAGTGATAGCAGGCCAGCCCCCCGATGCGCACAAACAAATATTTTTTCTTTTTCTGGAGGGGGGTTTTGTAATGTATGCAATTTTGAAACATTATAAGTCGAATTCCACACACTAAATGATGACGTCATCGTGAGATAAATTGTCAGCCGCACTTACGTTAGGGTTAAATCTTAGGAGTAGGGTTATAATTTGAAGTTTAAGTATTAAGATTAAGATTTTTGTTGTTTCTTACTAAACATTTTCTAAAGGCCAATATTTTGCAATGTCGTGCATAATAACTTCAAAAACACTAGTGTGGGCCGGAAATCTAGAGGCAAATCTTAATCGTAACACCTAACCCAAACCTTAATACTAACTCCAAGTCCTAACCCTAATCTCTGATCCTAACCCTAAGATCTAAACCTAACGCAAGACGGAACACATGCGGCTGACAATTTTATCCCACGATGACGTCATCAGGGTGTGGAATTTGGTTTGAATAATGTTCTCCGACGTTGTTTTTTTTTTTCATTTGCTTACGTTTTGTCATATCGTTCATAACGTCAGGGATATCTTGAACAATCACGATCATAGCACAGCCGAGGAGACACATCTGGCCTTGGACTGCAAACATAAACTCCAATCACCCATACGCTTAACTGCAAGTGTGGATAACAAACCATATAGGGAAAGACAATAGACCATCGCATGAATAGTGTGTTACAGCTAACAAATGTACGACAACAGGTGTTGACAAGGATTGGGTGAGGGTAAACAGTTATTGACAAGAATTTAAGGAGAGGGTAAACAGTTGTTGACAAGGATTGGGTGAGGGTGAACAGTTGATGACAAGGATTGGATGAGGGTAAACAGTTGTTGACAAGGATTGGGTGATGGTAAACAGTTATTGACAATAATTTAACGAGAGGGTAAACAGTTAATGACAAGAATTTAAGGAGAGGGTAAACAGTTGCTGACAAGAGAATTTAGGGAGAGGTAAACAGTTGTTTTCTGGGGTTGGAAAGAGGGTTAACAGTTGTTGACAAGGATTGAGGGTGAGGGCAAACAGTTGTTGTCAGGATTTGGGGATAGGGTAAACAGTTTTTGACAGAGGTTGGTGGTGAAGGTAAACAGTTGTTGTCAAGGATTGGGGGAGAGGGTAAACAGTAGGCAGGAATTGGGGCAGAGGGTAAACAGTTGGTGGCAAAGAATGTGGAGGGGGAAACAGTTGTTGACATGAGTTGGGGAGACGGTAAACAGTTGTTGACAACGGTTGGTGGAGAGACAACAAAATTGTTGTCAGGGGTTAGGGGAGGGTAAACAGTTGTTGATAGAGGTTGTGAACAGTTGTTGATATGGGTTAGGGAGGGTAAACAGTTGTTGACATGTGTTGGGGAGGACTAAACAGTTGTTGACAAAGATTGGCCGTGAGGGTAAACAGTTGTTGATAACGGTTGGGGGAGAGGATAAAATGTTGTTGACAAGTGTTGGGTAGAAGATGCACAGTTTTTGTATAAGGATTGGAGAAAGTATAAACATGTGTTATGCGGGTTGGGGGAGAAGGTAGACAGTTGTTGTTGACAAGGGTTAGGGGAGAGGTAAGCAGGGATTGGAAAATTCTTGGGATTAAACAGTTGTTGATAAAGTTGGGATAATGGGTAAACAGCCAATGGCAAGGTTTGGGTTAAGGGTAAACAGCTGTTGACAAGGGTAGAGACACAGGTTTAACAGTTGTTGAGAAGCGTTGGGAGAGGGTAAACAGTTGTTTACAAGGCTTGGGGGAGATTGTAAAACATTTGTTGACAGGGGTTGAGGGAGAGGTAAGCAGGGATTGACAAGTGTTGGGATTAAACAGTTGTTCATAAAGGTTGGGTGAGGGGGTAAAACGTCATTGCCAAGGGTTGGCCGGGGGTGGTAAACAGTTGTTGGCAGAGGTTGAGGGAGAGGGTAAGATGTTGTTGACAAGGGTTGTAGAAAGTGTAACCAGTTGTTATAAGGGTTGGGGGAGAGTGTACACGGTAGTTGACAATGGTTGTGGAGAGGGTACACAGTTGTTGATATTGTTGGAGAAAGTGTAAATAGTTGTTATAAGGGTTAGGGGAGAGGGTAACGGTTGTTATAAGCGTTGAGGGAAGAGGGTACACGGTTGTTGACAAGGGTTTGGATAGTTATTGACATAGATTGTAAATAGTTGTTGACAGGGGTTGCGGGAGAGAGTACACAGTTATTGACAAGGATGGGAGGAGGGTAAAAAATTGTTGACAAGATTGGGGTAGGGGGTAAACAGTTCGTAAAAACTGTTGACGTAGTTTATTTAATTTCCATATCGAAAATATTGGGAAATACAATAGCTCACCACTTATTTCTGACACCAGTAACATTTATTATATAAAGACAATAGCTCATCACTTATTTCTCACTCACAATTTTTGTATAAATGCAAATCTTTTGAAAATCTTCCTCCGTATCCAAAATAGAGTCTATTCTTAGTTTGAAAGTGGATGTCCTAGCAAGAAGAGGCTTTCATCCCGTAATTAACAACGACCAACAACACAAAAAAACCTTTCCCATGATAAAGAATGTCGAAAAGAAAACACTATTCTTTAGCAGGAAGCAAAACCTCCTGGCATAGGGATCAACCAATCTCTACAATAGGTAGATAAATATCTATGTTTAATTGATTATTTATTACGCATGCGGTTGCGTCTGTGGGTCTCACCAATGTCCCAATAAACAAACCACCCATACAACAGAAAACTTTCGTAGATGACATGCCGTTATATTGATATTATCTTCTTATAGAAGCTTCATGGCATGCCATCTATACAATTATGCTTTACATGCTTTTATTTTGTTGTAGCAATGTGTTTTTGTTATTTGTATATATGTATACACCTTCTGTGGTTGGGAGGGAGCCAGAGACGTACTACACAGCACTGAGAAGGAGGAAACTAACAGCACTGGTTTTTTTTTCTCTTGTTGAGACCTATCATAGGGGCACAGTGAATCAGGACGTGAAAATCCTTTTGACTTAAACATTTCGTTGCATGCCTGGAGCAATAGAGTTCAGCATAACCAGCAGTCAATTGCTGGCGGAGAATGGGCGCAGTGAACCCTATCTTGGCTGCAGTGGCTCGGAACAGTGCATAGGTTGAAATCTATCTTCCTGGTGGTGAAATCCACAGACTCCCAGCAATATAATGTCATTTCAATGGCATCGGGTCAAAGGGCATGAGCCCATGGACCGCTGGATCAGCAATCAACCAACCAACCAAATGATTATTTCAGAAAACATGACCTTATTTCATGTTTACAAATATTTTACCAGGAAATCTGTTTACAAGTCAAGTTTGGAATGTCTACAAGGATTATATTACAAACTTCAGCAAACTGACAAGGTGAGTATCATTCATCAACGGTTTTTTCCCCTTTTGTTGTTTCGTATGTTCTCATACTCCTCCAACTGTATCTCTTTTATATCAAGACATGTGATGTTTGATTTAGTCAAGAGAACGGAATGCTGTTATTGTTTTATTTGATCGAATGACCAAACACATCCGATATCAGTGGTATTTTTTCCTTTATTTGGTCTCGAACAGTTGGTTTTTTTTTTACAATATCGTATGGTTCACAGCGATGCTGCGATAGATGCGACGATTTTAGACTGAATAAGACGTGCACAGTTCCCTGACCGAGCTACTGGTCTTTGCTGATCCGACAAACACATATATATATATATGTTTTTTTTTCATTGGCTGGCTGTAAAAAGTGATCAGTTTTTGTTTTTTTTAAACGATTACTAGAAGCAGCCAAGAGTAGTGACACGCCATGCCCCCCCCCCCACACCACACGACTTATCCAGTTCCGTAGATATGTCTTCAGTTTAAAAAAGAGGTGAGAGTGGTAGTGACATAAGGAGAAACACACATTTTTTCCGTTTTCATGATGTTTTTAATATCTGTTTTTGGGAAAGCAATTGAAAGAAGTGTTTTCTGTTTTCTTGCTGCCTTATACTGAGTGTCATATTCTCACTTCCTAATGGAAAATGAGAAGGGGTGGGGGGGGGTGGAGTGTGTTGTTGATGCTGATTGGGTCTCATTTTTCTCCTACTTTGAAATGTTTATGTTATAAATTATGGTTTTAACTTCAATGAAGGGCAGTAAATGACTAAGTTGTCTTATTTTACCACCAATCTGGACAGAGATCTTCTTTTATACAATATGTCATTTGTAGAACGTTGTCCTTACTGTCAATCTGTAAACATTTCGGTTATTTAAAATCTGCCCTGCTTCTTCCAGTGTAATACTCTTAAAAGTATTCGATATCATGTGCACATCAACGTATTCGATACCATGTGTTCATCAAAGTATTCGATACCATATGTTCATCAACATACGTGACGACCGTTTGTTCTACTTCCTGGAACTGAGTTCCTTATCATGTAAATGCGTCTCAGTAGTTTGTCTTTGTTTTCTTGAGTCGGTTTTACCAGTTACTGTCCTTGATTCGTTCTTAGTGGTGGCTATCGATAATAAAGGCCTACAAGCAGAATCAAAACAAACCTTTATACGTCATGTGTTCGATTATTTATGTATATATATCGTGAGTGAAGCGTGGAAATATTCAAAAGTATGACGTATGGAGGCTTGTTTTGACGCTTCTCGTAGGCCATTACTGTCGATACTCACGCCACATTCCAATACGGGACATTTTCCAACTTCCGCCTCCGAATTCGTTGTAGTAATATGAATAGGAGTGTCCACGTTTCTCCACCAAAAGATTTGTATACAGTGGGGTGGGGGTGGAGGAGGGGGATGGAAACAAGAAGGAAAACGACCCTTTTTTAATGGGGATGGAAGGTTCTTGATTCTTGATTAGAAACTGACCTCACAGGACGTGGGGCATTCCCATAAGTGCTCCGCCCTCTGTTCCAGCAGCCATCCGACTTGATGGTGTTTCGAGTCTAATGCCGCTGAAACATGCGTCGACATCAGGGCACAACTCTGGTCCTTGCGACAGGTTTCTTTGCTGTTCCGCCCACCCACGCCGTGCCTGTAACTAGTTCAAGCACAACGTCGGCCCGCCGGAACAACATGGTAACTGTTATCGAAGGTTACGACTACGGGACACTACGTGATGGAAGGTATTAAATAACATATGTAAAATAACATGAACTGAGACTGACCAGATCACCCTAGCGTGGTCGCTCGTCAAAGAAACATAGGATTTAAGATTGTCATGCGTAACGATGTTAATAAAGACTTTAGTTACTAATATACTTGTATTTGTCTGTACAGACTTCGAGACGTAAGACTGACAGATCCAGAGTTTAGAGAATTGTGCGAGGTTAATAAAGATGAACAAGGGACGCTATCAATAAATGAGCTACTGACTTTACCCGTAAGTATTTTTGACAATTATTTCCCTTATCTTAATCATTGTAAAACATTTCTGCTTATATATTTTGGTATTCAAGCACATTTTATGATATTTATCCATCATAACTGTGTTGTTCCTTCGTTCTATGAACCATTCATATGTTCAATACATCTGTACATATATAAAGTGTTTTTCCCGGTTTTCAGCATTTTAATCAGCATTTCAAGCGTCACAAGTTCGTGCAATACAGGTATGTAACACACGCACGATTTCAACATTTGAAGAAAAAGCGTTCAAATCTAACCTTTATAATTTAGAGGTCGTGGTAGCAGGATTACCGGAACCGCCACCTGCACTATTTTTATGGTTATAATCTTTGAACGCAGAACTTATGTCCGCTGTAGAATGAAACATACTTGACCACATCTTCTTATGTCCCATGCCTTGTGGTGTTGGTTATCATGTCTTTCCACATCCTTCCATTTCATATGCTGCAGTCGTTTCTAATATCGGTGCTCTCCGATGCCACGATGCTAGGTTGTCAAGCGTCTTCTCTCTTGGTCTTCCCCGACCCCTCTTGCCTTCAACTTGCCTGTTGTTACAATGTATATCAATCTTTCCTCTTCGCGTGATGTTTACAAATATGTGGACTGTCTCTTTCAAATACGATTATCTATTTCTCTTTTCGAATTAACTTCTTTCAAAATATCTTCATTACACTTTGTATATGCGCATGGCTTTCTTAATATTCTTCTATAAAACCATATTTCTGCTGCCTCTATATAATTTTTCAATATTCTACTGAGTGTCCAAGATTCACTTCCATACATCAGAATTGGTTCTATATAACTTCTAAGAACTCCCTCACCTCAATTGAAAAATATATACAGCATAGGATGGTCTTCATCTTGAGAAAAGTCATTTCCTAGGCCTTTGTCTGGGAAATTCCACATTTCAATAATAAAATACATTTTCCATTTCATGCCATTAATGTACCTACAAATATGAAAATGTTAATTTGTAGACTGATCTCAACTACTTTATTGTTGTAATCTGGGGGACATTTATTCTTGACATTACAATTACTTCAGTTTTTCTGCTCTTTAGACTAAGCCCTTTGCTGTGACTTTCTTCTGCAATGATATTCACTATTTTATATTTATTCTTGCTAAAATATTAGTTGATAATTTAACTAATTCGGTCAAACTAATCTCCAGTGGAGAAAACATTCCAAAGATATATTACCTAGACTTCTTGCAGAAATAGTCTCAGCATAGGAAAGACATATTACCTAGACTATATGCAGACATAGTCTCAACATTACAAAGACATATTACCTAGACTATATGCAGACATAGTCTCAACATTACAAAGACATATTACCTAGACTGTATACAGAAATAGCATCATACATCACAAAGACATTGCCTGGACTATGCAGAAAGAACAACAAACATCACAAAGACATGTTACTTAGATTGTGTGCAGAAAATTCTGCAGGAAATAGCTGCAGAATATTTGGAATGATGTTTTGACTGAGATTTCACAAATTTGGAATAATTCTTCTTTCGTTCACTTGAAACATGTCTATATCTGTAATTCTGTCTCCTTAATAAAACTCACTCACTGTCTTGTGTAGTTCATACAGTGGCCCATAGAGCTTTGATTCCAGTGTTGTTTCCTCTGGCCAATATGTCTGCCTCAGCGTTTCATACTCAGAACACTCTTGAAGTATATGCTTGGTACTCTGTGCTGCCTGCCCACATGTGCACATGGCCGTGTTGCCGATCTTGAACTTTGTATACATGTGACTGCGGAGTCGGTTGTGTCCTGTTCTGAGACGTAGAATTATAACTTGTTCTGATCTGTTCATAATGTGATAGCCATCTTGTGTTGGTGTTTGTGGCTTTCTTATTGACTTGATCATCTGTTTTTTTCTGACGGTAGTTGATTGACACAACTGGTTGGTCTTCAGCAGCGCCTTCCTTAGCCAGTTTGTCTGCTTTTTCATTTCCTGGCATTCCACAATGAGAGGGTATCCACTGCATGGTTACCCTATACTGGTAAGACAGTTCATTAAGTAGTTTTTGCAAGTCTGTTACTTTTCCAGACTGGATAGCTTGAAACACTGACCTTGCTTCTGTCAGGAATACCACGGGTTGTGGGCCAGGATGGGAGTTCAGCAGTTTTTAAGTTGCTACCCTGATTGCCTGAATTTCTGCATTATAATTATTGCAGAATTTTCCAGTCGGTGTTCTGATTGTATCTCTCGACTTGTGTGGATATTCTATATATATATACACCTCCACCCCTCACTGCATTCTGTGCTGACCAATCTGTGTATACTCTGACCCATATGTTTTGTGGATATTCCTCGTCCGGGAAACTTAGGGTGACTGCCCTTCGCTGTACACTGTTCTGTTCGTCCTCGCTTAGTATTCCTTTCACGTGGGTCTGAATGTATATTGGCATTCTATGCCTTTCAATCCAAGGGGTTTGTTCTGGTACAGACCTTAAAGTGCTGTCAACTTCAGGTAGGTCTGTAAGTTGTCTATGGAGTCATTTAGCGGTGTCGATAAAGCTGCTTCTTTTCAGTCGCCCCATTGCTAGATTTTGGAATCTTTCCTTCATTGGATGACTTGGCATACACTAAAACTGTTCTGCTTTAATTAGTACTTTGGTGTCTCTGCGTTCGCCAAGTGTTTGCATTATTCCCATTTTCTGCATCTCTACTATGGGTGTTGATTTAATTGTTCCCAGCATTATCCTGAGTGCCTGGTTTTGCACTTTATCTAGATCTTATAATGTGGTGTTTGATGCAGGACACCACGCAGCTGAACCATATTCCAGGTGTCGTCTTATGCCTTTCTGGTACACTTTACGGAGTATATTCCCACTGACTCCCCATGTGGTTCCATTTAGTTTTCTCAGGATAGCTAACGTCCTTCTGGCTTTTGTTGTTGCTTTGTTTATGTGCTACTTCTATCATCAAAAGTAACTCCGAGGTATGTGAGTTGTTTGTATTCTTTCGATGGCCCCCATCGAAGCCAGTATCGTGTAGTGGTGATGGGGCTTAGTTCAGCAAACAGGGGCTGGAAACTAAGACTGGTCGGGCAGTCCCACTCGAGTAGGACCACAGTCCTGCCCAAGTAAGAAATGTACTGAAGACGGAGGCAACCAGCCAAAAGCTGCAAAATTAATCAGGATGCCACGCACAAAACACAATAGGAATTTTATAATAAAGTTCATTATTTTTTATTCTTCTGCAGTCATTCTCAAACTCCTGTAGATAATTAGGATATAGTCCAAAGAACGAATGCGTTGTGTCCTGGTTAACAGCTTTGTATCTGCGCCTTGGTATCTGAACAAAAAGAAAACTAAAACTGTTTTGTCATATATAGAGACACAGCTGTTTATAAAGACAAATAATGAAGGGCAGAGCACATAGGAAGAGGAGAAAGGACAGACCAAGAAGACGATGGACTGACAACATTAAAGATAACATAAATACGCCGTTGGAAAATTCAGGTCGCATGGCCCAAGACAGAGAAGATTTCAATGAGTTCAAAGGGAAGTCAACGTTCTTAAGAGAATACGTCACATGACATCTGCGCCTTTCGGCCGAACATATCCGATATCATAATGATTTTGGGTCACTTTGACCCTCTATGAAATGGTACAGTCAATTCCAAACCGAAAAATCTCCTTCGTCGCTTCTTACAACGTGCATGGCAGGTAAAATTGTCGCCATTCTTTGATCCCCTTTCATGCCATGACAAAACATGAGTGAAACAGCATCGTAACATTAACTGTCGGTAAGATTTCAATGAAGAAGGTTAGTGCTTCTCTTCAATGAATTTCCAAAAATATTTAGTGCTTTTTCGGCTCCAGACTAGTGCTTTCTTGACAAAACGAGTTGGCAACTATCGTAAATGTTTACGTCCTACGTTTAAGTTATGAACTTCGATCACGGCGTAGATGCACTCGGGCTCTGTTTGCTGTTATAAAATATCAATGTATTATATGTCTTATCTTGACTGTTAAGCAAACTAGCCGAGACTTTTATCAAATATAATGTCCTGGCGTAAAATAGAACTTACGTAGCCATATAGAAGCTAGTATTACAATTACTATCAAACGTGTTTTTTATTAGCCAACCCTCGAAGCGATTTCTCTATCTTCTTCCATGTGTTTGGTAGACGAGTTTGACTTTCAGATTCAAATGGATATGTCCATTGTGCTTTTTTTTTCTTTTTCTGGTACAGAGGTTTTCTAAAGCTTTTTTTTATTTGAATATCAAAGGATTTACTTGTGTAGCATAATGTAGTTGGTTATATGATACAATGCCAAGAGCTGGACGGTTGACTTTTGTAGCTTACTATGGTTATATGATACAATGCCAAGAGCTGGACGGTTGACTTTTGTAGCTTACTATGGTTATATGATACAATGCCAAGGGCTGGACGGTTGACTTTTGTAGCTTACTATGGTTATATCATACAATGCCAAGGGCTGGACGGTTGACTTTTGTAGCTTACTATGGTTATATGATACAATGCCAAGAGCTGGACGGTTGACATTTGTAGCTTACTATGGTTATATGATACAATGCCACGAGCTGGACGGTTGACCTTTGTAGCTTACTATGGTTATATGATACAATGCCAAGAGCTGGACGGTTGACTTTTGTAGCTTACTATGGTTATATGATACAATGCCACGAGCTGGACGGTTTTCTATTTCAGGTAAAGGGAGAAGGAGCGGCCTGTCATGACCACATTGTTGTTTTAAAAAAAGAACTTGCTGTAGATAAAATGAATCATTATATTATTACAATAATTTTTATCTATTTTAGCTGATAGAATGTTATCGTGGACAGTGCCATGTTTTGTACTTGATAAAGGCTTTTTAGTGGTAATGTAGAATTTCATGTGCTTTCCTGTGTATTTCCAGTAATTAGCAAAGCTTAACAACTTTCTCTCCAAGTTTCATTTTTGCAGCCCATTTATTATAAATATGTTCACATCGGGTGTTTAGTTAAAAAGTTTACCAACATTAGTACCACCAAATAGTGGCAGAAATACGTGTGATTTAATATATACATACACAATAATAGAAGGCAGTAGAGGCAGAGGCCGAACAATACGTCGTTGGACAAGCGATATTCAGTAATGCACGAAGATGTCGCTAGAGGAAGCGGATAAATTGTCAGAGGCCGCGGGGGTTTCAGGAGAATCATAAGAAAGATTATGTCACATGACCATGCACAATTGTGCAAGATATCTTCTGTGTACTCAGTCGATCCATCTGCTTAAGAAGTTTCTTCTGAAAGAATTGCACATCGTTGTGAGTTGGTGTCCTCGATATATGCAAGAAGCCTATATAGAACTCCTGCTCCCCACTGCTTCACCTCTCATCATACCTTCTTGGTATCAAAACAAACAAATAAATAATTCATGATAGGGTAATGACTAAGTGGTAGCCGATTTCGGTTAAAGCGAGTTCCTTGGTAATTATGCAGTGCTGTGTATTCATTGGCCCATTCATCAAAAGTGACACTGACGTTTTTAGTGATTTTCATTGGTCATTGTATATATGTTAAGTCAATGAATATCGCAGGAAAAAGTCAAATAGAGTCACATTTGAAGGGTGAAACGCCGGTGTGTTGTCGAGACCTGGAAGGGTTACAGAGACTATCGACACTGTTACCTTCCACGCATGCAAGAGGCGAATAAAGAGTTTTGGAGTGGAGTTGGCTGTCGCATCCCATATAGGGGTTAAAGTGACACAAAACCCATGCTGAAGTCAAATGCGGTAAGCAGATAGGTGCATATATCGCGGCTAAGCTGTAAACCATGTGCAGAACTCGGATCACCAAAGATATTTGGCTGTTTCCCTGTTTCTCATTGGCTCTCGATACAAAATATATTCAAAGTAATCAATGAAAAGTAGATTAAGCCAAGATGAATGACTATCACGCAGTATTATATTGGAGAGATACTTGGTCAACCATAGACCGGGTAGCCGAGCCACCCTCTTCAGAACATAGAATATTCCTGTGTGTCGATCTTACGTCTTGGCTGATACGGCTGATCATTGGCTACTTTTGCGTATACTTTGCGTATAGATGACTCTATACTTTGTGTCGTCATCCAATGAATACACATGACAAATATTTCTTCTTCTTCTTCATCGTTCATTCTAAAACTCCCGCTGGATCTCCCTTGTAGCAAGACCATTTTCCTACTAGATTTCTAGCAGAATGTAGTCCAGAGAATGGAAATGCGTTGTGTCGCCGTTTTATTTACGTCAATGGCCCGACACATCCGTATTCGGTGTGACAAACATTTGAATCAGTCAAGATAAGTGTCGCTACGTGAGATGACACAGGACATGTAGGCCTCTACTAGACGCAAATCTGACGGAGGATTTCTAATTATCACCGTGTACTATGACGCAATAACTCAATTATCTAAAAAAAAAATTTAATTCGAAAGTAATCTCAACACTAAACATTCATTTCCCACATCAAGATAAGTCAAAACATCCCCCCCCTATTTTCTCCTTTATTTTCCCTTTTTTGTCAATATCTTCAAGTAGTTACGTGAATCAGAAAGTATATTTTCCCATCAGCATGCAACCTAAACATCGTATACTCTTGGAAGAGTTTATACACTTGTTCCGCAATAGATCTGACTCCATTGTAAATCTAGTGAATACTCTCTTGAAAACCTGACAGACCGAGACGAGTCAAGTGAATATATCTCATATGAAACAATCAATGATGCTGGAGGGTTGGTTTCTCAAGCTCTGGGGGAGGGTGTTTTCATTCAGTGCGTGCTTGCTATCAGAGCTACAGGACATAGGAAACTAATTCAGAAGCCAGTGGAAAATTTACGAGTAGATTAAAAAAATTGGCGTATGTGTATCGATTCAAATCACCTGCACATTTGTTCTCCTTATCTTCTCATATGGTTATCGTATTTATCTTCTCAAATGCTTCTATTTATCTTCTCAAATGCTTCTATTTATCTTCTCAAATGCTTCTATTTATCTTCTCCAATGCTTCTATTTATCTTCTCAAATGCTTCTATTTATCTTCTCCAATGCTTCTATTTATCTTCTCAAACGTTTTTATTTATCTTCTCAGATGCTTCTATTTATCTTCTCAAACGTTTCTATTTATCTTCTCAAACGTTTCTATTTATCTTCTCATATGCTTCTATTTATCTTCTCAAACGTTTCTATTTATCTTCTCAAACGTTTCTATTTATCTTCTCATATGCTTCTATTTATCTTCTCAAATGCTTCTATTTATCTTCTCAAACGTTTCTATTTATCTTCTCAAACGTTTCTATTTATCTTCTCATATGCTTCTATTTATCTTCTCAAATGCTTCTATTTATCTTCTCAAATGCTTCTATTTATCTTCTCCAATGCTTCTATTTATCTTCTCAAACGTTTTTATTTATCTTCTCAGATGCTTCTATTTATCTTCTCAAACGTTTCTATTTATCTTCTCAAACGTTTCTATTTATCTTCTCATATGCTTCTATTTATCTTCTCAAACGTTTCTATTTATCTTCTCAAACGTTTCTATTTATCTTCTCATATGCTTCTATTTATCTTCTCATATGCTTCTATTTATCTTCTCAAACGTTTCTATTTATCTTCTCAAACGTTTCTATTTATCTTCTCATATGCTTCTATTTATCTTCTCAAATGCTTCTATTTATCTTCTCCAATGCTTCTATTTATCTTCTCAAACGTTTCTATTTATCTTCTCATATGCTTCTATTTATCTTCTCAGATGCTTCTATTTATCTTCTCATATGTTTCTATTTATCTTCTCAGATGCTTCTATTTATCTTCTCTTGATTCTTGATTAAAAACTGGCTTCACAGCACGTGGGACATTCCCATAAGCGCTCCGCCCTCCGCTCCAGCAGCCATCCCAGTGTATGTAGACTCATAGTTCCGGTCAGGTGTTGATTGTGTGATCTTCGGTACTTTCCAAAAAATTTACTTTTCCTCCCCTCACCTCTGAATACTCCCATTTTTAACATTCTCTGTATGTGTACGTTCTCAACCTCATTGACATCATCTGCATCTTGAAATGAATTTATTGCTGCCTTTATTAAATTTGCTTTATCTCTTCTCAGCAATGTGCCATCTATTACTGCATTGCCTGACAATAAGTCGGCTCTCTCGTTTCCTCTGACCGCAGCATGATCAGGGCAGTATATCCATGTAATGCTCTGGACAACTGAGTTGTTCAATAAGTCCCACCATTCTTTTCTTAGCATGAACTTTTCTATCTTGCGCAACATGCTTTGAGAGTCTGTATTACCGAGTGTGTTGACGTATCAGTTATCAACCAATTAAGTGCTGCTGTAACTCCCTCTATCTCCATCCTCATGCTCGATGTGCCAGTAGAATATACTGAAGATTTCTCAACCAACTTCACGCCGTTTCTGTAGGCAACAAAACCCCAACCGCTTTTATTTGTGTTTCTTTTAACGGAGCCATCTGTGTATATAATTATGTCTTGTGGTTTCGAGTGTAGTTGGGCGAGTTCTTGCACTGTATCATGAGCCCTCACTTCCGTCCATTTGCGACACGCTTTATCTAGTTGTATTATTACTTTAGTCAGTGATTTCTTCTCAGTGTCTACCTCCACCCATTCACTGCCCTTTCCTATTTATTCCAATTCACATACTCTTCGCAGTGTGTCTTCAGCCTCTGCCATCCATGATCTGCCACGCTTGATTCATTTTCCCTTTGACTCATCTAGACGATTGTGTAATGGGTGGTGGTTGTATTCTGTCACTTTAAGGTACGACTTAACTTGTGCTACCTGATGTCGCACTCTAATGCTGGGGAGATCAAGCAGAAATCTCATAGCAGAGATGGGTGTATCTCTAGTACACCCCAGTACCGCCTCATTTTGAACTTTTTCCAATCTATCGACTTGTGTCTGTGACAAAGTTAGTAGGCCGAGGCCATAATCTATTACGGATAGCACCACCACTTGCAGAAGCAGAAAAAGTACCCATTGCTGCATGTCGAAGGTCGCCATAACCTTGATAACACTGATCCCTCTTCTAGCCTTCTGAATCATATTTGTGACGTGCTTGTTGAATGAGAGACTTCTATCAAAGATTATCCCAAGATATTTAAGGTCCTGTTCTCTTTCAATGAATGAGCCCATGCAACTAACAGCTGGCAGTGTGTTATTAACCAGATTATTATTTAAGGAGTACCAGACGACCTTTGCCTTCGAGGGATTAATATTTATCTTCTGAGATGGTTGTACTTATCTTCACAGATGGTTGTACTTATCTTCACAGATGGTTGTACTTATTTTATCAGATGGTTATACTTATCTTCTCAGATGGTTGTACTTATCTTCACAGATGGTTGTACTTATCTTCACAGATGGTTGTACTTATCTTCACAGATGGTTGTACTTATCTTCACAGATGGTTGTACTTATTTTATCAGATGGTTATACTTATCTTCTCAGATGGTTGTACTTATCTTCACAGATGGTTGTACTTATCTTCACAGATGGTTGTACTTATCTTCACAGATGGTTGTACTTATCTTCACAGATGGTTGTACTTATCTTCTGAGATGGTTGTACTTATCTTCACAGATGGTTGTACTTATCTTCACAGATGGTTGTACTTATCTTCACAGATGGTTGTACTTATCTTCACAGATGGTTGTACTTATCTTCACAAATGGTTGTACTTATCTTCTGAGATGGTTGTACTTATCTTCTGAGATGGTTGTACTTATCTTCACAGATGGTTGTACTTATCTTCACAGATGGTTGTACTTATCTTCTGAGATGGTTGTACTTATCTTCACAGATGGTTGTACTTATCTTCTCAGATGGTTGTACTTATCTTCTCAGATGGTTGTACTTATCTTCTCAGATGGTTGTACTTATCTTCTCAGATGGTTGTACTTATCTTCACAGATGGTTCTAATTAACTTCTTAGATGATTATATTTGTCTTTTCATGTGATTCTCTTTTCAGGTATTATATTTATTTTCTCAAAATAGGGATACGTGATAGATCAGCACATAGGGCACTGACTTCTGAATCGTGTGGCTCAAGGTTCAGTTTGCAGTTAATCTGACCGAGAAGTAACGAAGTGTTTACTTTTCCCCCCAATGTTATTGAGTAAGCTGTATCTGATTCCATCCGGGCCTGGAGCGCCATCAGATGCATTCTTAATAGCTATTGCATGTGTTCAACATCTGCAAGCTGGTCTTCTTTCAGGTTACTCACCATTTCTTTGAATTGATCTAAGTCTCCCTGATCTTCTTCTGCGTTCGCTCTCATGTAACCACAGCGAAGATATCGTGTGATTTCCGCAGGGGAGTGTGAAGTACGTTGCGCTGCAGATTCCACAGTAGAACTGTGTTATTTGCACCTCGGTTGGCTACTATGTTGTCTGGACGTCCGAGGTCCAGTACATCCGTTTTCGTCAGTCACCCTGATTAGTTTGTTGAAGATATCTACCAAAGAAGGCTCTGCCTTTCATCTCATCTGATGTCAGTGTCTGCCCTGAGTCGTTCCTCACGCTTGTACTGGGCTTCATTTCTGTTCTCTGCTACATTGGCCTTCCAGAACTTGTGTGATACAGAAAAGATTGATACTGTTGTAGATCTGATAAAGTTTTAGAAATAGACACATTATGTTCAATTATAGACCTATACACTGGCTCCTATCAACAACAGGAAGGCTACAGTTTTCTATTTGTGCTGTAGTCATCTTTGATATTTCTCTTCTATATACTGGCTATGGTATTTTTTGATAATCTAGAGCTTATGGTATTCCTAAAGTAATCCGGCACTAATCGTATGCCTTAGGTAATTTGGCGCTGATGGTATTATGCCTTATGTAATCTAGCACTGATGGTATGCCTTATGTAATTTGGCGCTGATGGTATTATGCCTTATGTAATCTGGCACTAATAGTATGCCTTATGTAATTTGGCGCTGATGGTATTATGCCTTATGTAATCTGGCACTGATGTATGCCTTAGCTTATGTGGCACTAATGGTATGCCTTAGGTAATCCGGCACTAATGGTATGCCTTAGGTAATCCGGCACTGATGGTATGTCTAAGGTAATCCGACGCTGGCGGTACATGTATTTTAAGTAATGCGAGTGGTTTTTTTTAATGATACGACACATTTTTAGCATTAGAAATAAGGTTATTTCTTGATATTTCTCTGTGTATCGGAGGGAAGATGCACTATTTCTCTGGGTAGCGGAGGGAAGGATGCACTATTTCTCTGGGTAGCGGAGGGAATAATGTACTATTTCTCTGGGTAGCGGAGGGAAGGATGCACTATTTCTCTGGGTAGCGGAGGGAAGGATGCACTATTTCTCTGGGTAGCGGAGGGAAGGATGCACTATTTCTCTGGGTAGCGGAGGGAAGGATGTACTATTTCTCTGGGTAGCGGAGGGAAGGATGCACTATTTCTCTGGTTAGCGGAGGGAAGGATGCACTATTTCTCTGGGTAGCGGAGGGAAGGATGCACTATTTCTCTGGGTAATGAAGGGAAGGATGCACTATTTCTCTGGGTAGCGGAGGGAATGATGCACCATTTCATGACTGTATTATTGTTTAATATATCTATGTGACTTGTACTTTGCAGAATTGTATCCTCAATGCCACTCTGTAAGCCTCTCGGTTCTGAACTAGCTTCCCAACCTCTTAGTGTGGTATGAAGAAGACCTTCGATGTTCTGTGCCCATCGTAGTCTTGGTCAGCCACTTGCTCTTTTTCCTGGAACTTTTCCCTCCATGAATAATATTTCTAAATCACTGTCTTTTTTATATTTCCACAATATGTTAGTTTGCACTTTTTTCATACTTTTATAGAGATATTCTTCTATATTTAGGTCCTTACAGTCGCCTCGGTTGGAACGTCTTTTAGTCCGTGTTATTTTTGGAATTTTAAAATAACATTTTATTTCATATGTTGATATTTCTTGTCCATTGCGAATGTTATTTCCCATGTCTCACAACCACATGTTGCCACTGGTAAAAATATCTTAATAGTTGTAACTGGTTTTTAATTTTCTGTTTTTTCTTTGCCATATTTTTCTATGATGTTTTATGAAGAGCCATTACTTGTCTCTTTCTTATCTCTACAGTGCAATCTCATGTAGTCATTTGATGGCTTTCCCAGTTATTCAGTCTTTCAAATTTTCTAGCACTTTGACAATGACTATTGTAGTTGTAAGTTCATTTATGTTGGTATGCATCAATGGTGTCTTCTTTGCACTAAGGAAAATATATTGAGCCTCGTTATAATGTCTACCTGACACTCTCATTTGTTCTAGGCTTGTTGTGTAAAATGACTGTAAGCTGCCGACCGGATTTTATAATTGTTTTAATGTAGGTCATATGACTTGAATTAATTAATTCACGTCAACTGTGTGTGTTACAAAATACATCCTGGTTGTTCGCGGTGATACAGAGATTTAAGGATAAAATGTGACATTGATGTTTACCCCCCCCCCCCCCCCCCATGTATCATAAGGACATATAAATGTGGCAGAGATAAACATAAAATAGATGTACCTAATCTTAGCATCATCAGCAGATGCCATGCCGGCTGGCGTATGCGATCATGATTCTCCACAGCTCTCTATCTCCAGTATTATGTATTTGGGTCGTTGTTGTTTCCCTGCTGTGCCAGGTTGTTAATATTAAACTGTAATGAACTGTCTAATATTTTCTCACGTTCTCGTCCTGTGTCTCTGTTTCCCTCAATCTTGCCTGTTGTGACTATGTTCTCCAAACCTCTTGTCTCCTAACGTGGCCAAAAAATGAAGAATTTGACTCTTTCAACACCCCCAAATTAGTTTTGCTGGCAGTGCATGGTATTCTCAACACTCTTCTGTAGAACCACATCTCTACTACCTTTAATTTCCCACTTTCCAGTTTGTTTATTGTCCAAGACTCGCATTCATATGTTAGTATAGGAGTTATATAGCACTGCAGAACTCTCTTTCTCGCCTCTAATGACAGTCATATTATACAGTAAAACTTAGCTTAAAACGTAGCATAGACACACGTAAACTTTTCATAGACACACGTAAACTTTTCATAGACACACGTAAACTCAACAGAGATGAAAACATAAGTAAACTTACAGATTGTGTTCCTCCTTCGCAAGCAAAGATGAGCATAGTATGAACAACAATAAAATATGACAAACAAGTAGAAGAAACACACACAAAAAAAACAAAAAACATTTCTGATTGTCTAATTTGGTTTGGGTTTGTGAGTTCGTAGATTCCCGATGAGTCCGATTCGTGCCAGGAAAGTATTGCGGTGCATGCAGGAGTGCAGAGGGTCCCGAGTAGGAGAGTTTTCGGATTTGTCCTTCAGCTTCCGTCGCTTGTAAATTGCCCACAATGTTCTTTTATTTTCTAATTTAGTTCTGGGTGTGCCAAGTTGAGCGATCAAGGGCTGTAGTCTCACAGGAGCTAGGATCGAATCATAATACATAAACTAGATATACATAAACGTAGCATAGACATACATAAATTTAACATAAACATACAAAAGCACGATTACATACATAACCTTAACATAGACACATATATTTAGCATAGACATACAACATAGACACATATATTTAGCAGAGACATACAACATAGACACATATATTTAGCATAGACATACAACATAGACACATATATTTAGCAGAGACATACAACATAGACACATATCTTTAGCATAGACATACAACATAGACACATATATTTAGCATAGACATACAACATAGACACATATATTTAGCATAGGCATACAACATAGACACATATATTTAGCATAGACATACAACATAGACACATATATTTAGCATAGACATACATAACGTTCATAAATTTAACGTATATATACATAAACTTAGCGTAGACATACAGAAACATAGCAGAGAGATAAACACAATCTTAGCAGAAATAAACGTAAGCTTAGCATGTACAAACATAAACTTAGCAGAGAGATAAACATAAAATTAACACACTCGTATCTTAACAGAAATTAACATAAAATTAACACACTCGTATCTTAACAGAAATTAACATAAAATTAACACACTCGTATCTTAACAGAAATTAACATAAAATTAACACACTCGTATCTTAACAGAAATTAACATAAAATTAACACACTCGTATCTTAACAGAAATTAACATAAAATTAACACACTCGTATCTTAACAGAAATTAACATAAAATTAACACACTCGTATCTTAACAGAAATTAACATGAAATTAGCATAGACATTAGTGATTATCTGAACCAACGCGAGTACACTCTGGGCATCCGCATAGGAGTTTGGTCTCTTTCAACAGATGGCGAATGGTATGTATGCTAATAGTTCCCGTTCCACATTGATTGTATATTTTCCTAGTCATACTCAGCAATAATTCTCCTCTTAAGCATACATAAATACACTTTGTATAGACATACCTAAATTTATCATAGACGTACATACACTTTGTATAGACATACCTAAATTTATCATAGACGTACATACACTTTGTATAGACATACCTAAATTTATCATAGACGTACATACACTTTGTAAAGACATACCTAAATTTATCATAGACGTACATACACTTTGTATAGACATACCTAAATTTATCATAGACGTACATACACTTTGTATAGACATACCTAAATTTATCATAGACGTACATACACTTTGTATAGACATACATACATGTATCATAGACGTACATACACTTTGTATAGACATGCCTAAATTTATCATAGACGTACATACACTTTGTATAGACATACATACATTTATCATAGACGTACATACATTTATCATAGACGTACATACATTTATCATAGACGTACATACATTTATCATAGACGTACATACACTTTGTATAGACATACCTAAATTTATCATAGACGTACATACACTTTGTATAGACATACATACATTTATCATAGACATACATACATTTATCATAGACGTACATAATCTTAGTAATGATTTTCATAAATCTGTCAGACAAGCACAAAGTGCAGACTATAAATGAACATACTGTCTATCAGAGACACGATTGAATAATCCTAACTTAAGCCGTCCCTGGCAGACCTACTGTGTTGTATTCGGTCATCGTGTCCAAGATACATTCTCATGTTTTCGAATTACACATAACACGACACGCTTGATGCATCACATCTATACCCTTCATCACTCATACATGCACACAATATTCGATGGTCCCCCTTCAACCATCGTTTCACTAATTTTTCTCTGTCCCTATTATGGCCACGTAGTTTACCGTGTTAAAGTAATCGGAGCATTGCATTTTTTCTAGGGTTGTCAATTTGTAGTCTTTTATGAAGGTTATATTGTCCAAACGTATACTTTCTTCTGTTGGAATGTAAAAGTATCACACAGAGATTATAGTCTGTGCTACTTTTGCAGAGTCTCGGCAACACACGGGTTAGACAGCACTCTTTGTCGTTGGTTTGAAACTCCCGCTCCCTCCGAAGACGGATGTGTTGGGCCATTGGCGCAAATAAAACGGCAACACAACGCATTTCCATTCTCTGGACTACATCCAACTAGAAATCTTGTAGGACCATTGTCCTGTTACAAGAGAAATCCATGGGAATTTGAGAATGAACATTAAAGAAGAAGAAGAAGAAACTCCCGCTGGATTCCTCATGACAATGGACACACTAAAGTTCCATAAAAATATCGTACACATAACAGAAATGCTTGTGTCCAGAGCCGTGCCGGGCCATAATGCAGAGAGGCGGCCGCATCAGGCGGCACCAATCAAAATACATCGTCTGGGGTGGCATTTCGGCTAAATGCTATTTTAGGGGACGGACGGCGTTTCGAAGATTTGCATCATACTGAGAAAATCTCTACCCTTCGGTCCTACTTGTGTCACCGCTTTCTTTGAATCAATGGCCTGGCACACCCGACGTTGGTGACATACAGTACTCTATTCACATTACTTCTGCTGCTCCAATCATATTAAATCACACAGTAATTGTGCAATAGCCTGGTGCAACTTAATTCCGTACAACTGAATGACTAAGTCTACAAGTACAGATCCTAGTGAAGCAATGTTATATTTTAACACTCACGTTTTGTGGATTAAGTTCGGTTAGTTTAGTGCAAATGTCTCAGTGGCCCTACCAACATTGCTCATTAAATCAACAAAAGACATACATCACATTCAACAGTCGTAGGATCTTCATTGGATCGAGTCCCTGTGAAATTATACAGTTCTGTGAACAAATCGGTTAATCGGTTTCTTCCTTTAAAAGTCACACTATTTGACAATTCTGTGATTTTCATTACTCACTTTATGCATAATTTTGTCGACAACCAATGAAAATCACTGAAAAAACAGCAAATTATCCTCCTTTTTTGAATGATGATACCGATGAGTTCACAGGACTGTATATATAACGAGGGAGTCGATTGGATAGTAGTAACCTGCTATTTACAACACTGTCTGCTTCCAGCTTTCCTTCCGCAATTAATGATTTTTCATATTAAATTTCCTATTTACATTTATCTGTACATTTTCTCTGCATCATCTTTCCTGGATATCCTTTTTTTAATTAAAAAAAACATTTCTTTCTTGGTTCAATATATATTTAATTAATAAGAGGACGTCTCCGTCTGTTTGTTTATATTCCTAGTAATTAGGAACTATAGCTCTCTTGATTCATTGTGTGCGATTGTATAGGGGTTGCCTTCAAAAACTTTATTTAACACACAGACTGCCACCACCCGTGTGTTGCCAGGACCCTACAGGGAGTAAAGAGTAGCCACACTGTTACCTGCCAAGAATGTCGTGAGATGCGACTAAGAATGTTTAGAGATGGAGTTGACTATTACACCCATATAGAGTAAATATGACAAAGAAGCCATGCTGAAGTCGGATATGACAGACTGAATGGCGCAGATATCGCAGTTAAAATGTAAACTATGATGTTCTTCCGTCGTGATCGACGATGACCAAAAACTCAACCATAATAATAATAACAATAAATAATTAAATAATAAAGTTAATAGTGCGTTTTTAAATGACTAGCAAGTCCAATGAGCGCACAAAATGTTCTTTTACAGAATTGACAACAATAGAAGGTATCTGTGTGAGGTTGAGATGTATTTTCTATTCTACGTGTCCGCTTCTGTCTTGCAGTTTCTTGTCTGAATTCTTCCGCCGCTAGTGCTCCCGTTCTAATGCTGTAACGCCATGCTGTTCTATCCTGAGCGAGGCTCTCCCAAGCGCCTACGTCAATGTTAAGATGTTTCAAGGATGACTTGAGCGTGTCTTTGAAACGCTTTTTCTGTCCACCAGCTTTTCGAAATCCTGCCTTGAGTTCTCCATAATATATTTGTTTTGGCAAACGCGAGTTCTCCATACGCACAAGATGGCCTGCCCAGCGTGCCTGCGCCTTCATAAGTATTGTGTGGATGCTTATTGAGGTTGATTTTTCCAAGACCTCGTAGTCTGGTACTTTGTCCCACCAATGGATGTTTAGTAATTTACGTAGGCAGGTAAGAGGGAAATGATTTAATTTTCTTGCATGTCTAGCATACACTGTCCACGTTTCGCAGGCGTATAGTAAGGTTGGTATAACAGCAGCATGATATACTTGTAGTTTGGTGGTTGTTCTTATACCTCTTCTGTCCCATACATTGTTGCGTAATCTGCCAAATACAGCACTAGCTTTTGCCAGTCTATTGCTAATTTCCACATCAATGTTGACATCGCGAGAGAGAGTGCTTCCAAGGTAAGTAAAATTGTCGACTACCTGCAGTTTTTCCTGATTGACGATGATGGAAGTAGCAGTATGTTGGCTATTTGATGTTGCTTGGTGCATGACTTCTGTTTTTTTGGTGTTAATAGTGAGACCAAAGTTGTTGCAGGCCTGTGAGAAGCGGTCTATGGTGCTCTGCATGTTTACGACAGAGTCAGCATACAATGCACAGTCGTCAGCATAAAGTAATTCTCTAACAGTACTAGATTTAGTTTTCGTTTTTGCTTTTAGACGACGTAAATTGAAAAGACCACCATCCGTTCTGTAATTGATCATTATGCCAGCTGTTTCATTACTATGGTGTGTTTCCGTTAACATGGCCGTAAATAACAGGCTGAAAAGAGTAGGGGCCAGCACACATCCCTGCTTTACACCATTTGTGACAGGGAATGTAGGAGATACTCCTATGTCGCAGATAACACTAGCCATCATACCGTCATGAAATTGTCGTATCACAGTGACAAGTTTTGGGGGGCATCCGAACTTTGTAAGCACCTTCCACAGTCCTTCTCTGTTAACGGTATCGAATGCTTTAGTTAAGTCCACAAATGTTGCTAAGAGTTCACTATGTTGCTCTTGTGACTTTTCCTGAATTTGTCGTGCAGAGAATATCATATCAACTGTACCACGACCTGCACGAAAACCGCACTGACTCTCTGGGAGTAGCTCGTTTAATAGTGAATTATTTAATCTGTTGAGTATGACACGAGCGAGAATTTTACCAGCTATAGACAAAAGTGATATGCCCCTGTGATTATCGCAAGACTGTTTGGTTCCTTTGCCTGTATATAGGTGCACTATAGAAGCATCTTATAGATCTGGAGGCAATGTACCTGAGTTCCAGAAAATACCAAAAATGTCAGTTAGTTTTTTAATCAGCAGTGGTCCGCCATTTTTATCAATTTCAGCAGGTAAGGCATCCAAACCTGGAGCTTTATCATTTGACATTTGTTTAATCGCTATAATAACCTCTTGACTGCTTGGAGGTATATCGAGTTCTTCTCTTATCCTAAGTTGTGGTATTCTGTTTATGACTTCTTCATTTATTACTGATGGTTTGTTTAGGATTTCTTCAAAATGTTCAGCCCAACGATTTAAGATGTCATTTTTATCAGTGAGAAGCTTTGACGAATCGGCATTTAATAGAGGTGGTGATCCCGATGAGTGTGGGCCATAGATAGTTCTTAAAGCCTCATAGAATCGCTTATAGTCCTTTCTGTCTGCAAACATTTGAATTTCTTCAGCTTTTCGACTTAGCCATTTATCCTTTATCTCTCTGAGCTTCTTTTGACAAGTGTTACGGATCTTGTTATAGGCTACTTTCTTGGACGGTGAAGATGCTGCCCCTTGTAGTTTCTTGAAAGCTTTGTGTTTTTCTTCTAACAAGGATGTTATCTCAAAGTTATTATCATCAAATCAGTCTTGGTGTCTATGTACCTTCACACCTAAAATGTAAACTATAACACAACGAATTCCGTTCTCCGGACTATATCCATGTAATCTTCATTAGCGTGATGACGCCCACACATGAATAAAACTCATACTGCTACCACGACCTCTGAAGTTAGTTTTTTCATTTTCTACAACAAGTAAGCCAATTTGGCTTAGTGTTAGTACACTGACTCCCTAGTCGGTTGGTCTAGGTTCGATGTTTTAGTGTAACTTGAAAGATTTAAAACCTCTAACGGCTTCTTGGTTCTCACAGTTTACGGAATGGGTACCAGATCATCTGTAAAAGTAGAACCAGTCATATCATCACTTGGTATATATTTGGTCTGCTAATCTGCTGGTTCTCATAGTCACATGCATATGAGATCGCGGCGTTTTATTGGGTAAGCCATAAAAATAACATTGGAGGACCACGAATACATCTTGAGGGTCACAGAAACGTAACTATTTGGACTATATAGTAACTACTCAGATTTATAATTAAACGTCTCAAAGAAATTTGAGAATCCCCCCACCCCTAAGGAACCACCAACGATTAAAGGTTGAGAAACACTGGTATAAAACAATACTGGCTTATCAGTGTATCCTGTATGTCCCATCGGTTGTCAGTTCTCCGTGATCTCACAGTCCATGAACTTTTTCCTGAGTGTAACTGTGGTAGTCAGGTAAATTAGTGATTTTTTCACATTATTTAATCGATGTCATCGGTGCGTATGGTGGGTGGTAACTAATTAACATGGGACCAGCCAAGTATATTATATCTAACGTGATTACCTAAGCCCACTCCTGCACTGTTGATACTTATATGTCCAGTGAAAGTACTTAACACAACTTAGATTAGTCATGACAAGAGAAATAGTGCTGATGAGATCAGGAATCCGCTTACATAAATCATGACAAGAGAAACAGTGCTGATGAAATAAGGAATCCGCTTACATAAGTCACGACAGAGAAAATAGTGCTGATGAGATAATGAATCCGCTTACATAAATCATGACAAGAGAAACAGTGCTGATGAGATAAGGAATCCGCTTACATAAGTCACGACAGAGAAACAGTGCTGATGAAATCAGGAATCCGCTTACATAAGTCATGACAAGAGAAACAGTGCTGATGAGATAAGGAATCCGCTTACATAAGTCACGACAGAGAAACAGTGCTGATGAAATCAGGAATCCGCTTACATAAGTCATGACAAGAGAAACAGTGCTGATCAGATAAGGAATCCGCTTAACATAAACTCTAAGTAAGTGATAGAAATAGTATGTATGTGTTTTGTCTGACCTATTCGCACCCTCCAGCGCTGAACCTAAGCATTACGGCACCCCAGCTACGCTCTGGTTCTTGCCCTAAAAAATTGGTAGCATATGCTGTTCAGGACGTATCAACCCAGCATTTTTTGGCTGTAGTGATTATCTAGGCAATAAAAATACGTTCTGTAGTTTGCCAGTGCTTTCTGAACAGTCCGAATGCACAATTGCCTGTGGAGAGGGGATCGAACTCGGTACTACTCCACCACAGAGCCGGTTTAGGCCCTACATAAAATAAATTCATTGTTTGTGCCACTCATTAAATTGTTTTTGGCGCCCGCAGTCGCAGCGACCGAATCTATTACCACTGCGTAGTTTCACTAATGAAAGTCGTTAGTTTATTTTAGCTCCGATGATGACAGTTTATTTATCCATGATTAAGTATATGACCTTTTGCGTCTTGTAGTCATTAAAAAATATAGGGTTCTTTTCAAGCGATCATGTCACAGCAATAGAAGAATATGGTTCTTTCCAAGCGATCATGTCACAGCAATAGAAGAATAGAGTTCTTTCCAAGCGATCATGTCACAGCAATAGAAAAATAGGGTTCTTTCCAAGCGATCATGTCACGGCAATAGAAGAATAGGGTTCTTTTCAAGCGATCATGTCACAGCAATAGAAGAATAGGGTTCTTGTCAAGCGATCATGTCACAGCAATAGAAGAATAGGGTTCTTTTCAAGCGATCATGTCACAGCAATAGAATAATTTTGTTTGCGACTTTCTCTTTTCTTCTATATCTCTAAACATATCGTTCCTGATCAACGTTGCCCTCGCACGTAGGTTATGTCTCCAGACATCTCGAGTTTCGATCGTTTTTTTTCATATTTTGGAGTCTATGGAGAAATCTGTCATTGAAGATTTACAGATGTCTTTATACCTCAGCATTAGTCTAACGCGAGTTCTCCGAATAGTACACTGTACTTGTTTTGGGATGCGGAAGTTTCGCATTCTGCGGACTTGATCCAGCCAACGCAATTTAATTTTATTAAGTGTTTCCATGGCATATGGTCGCTGAGTGCGGGGTAATACTTCCATGTTGTTGATTTTGTCGTGCCATTTAATGTTTAGATGTTTCCGGAGACATCTTAGATGAAAGGTGTTTAGTCTCCTCTCTTGATTTGTGTAGGTAGTGCATGTTTCAGGTACATAGTATCGTGTGCTCAACGCGCATGTTTGGTAAGTCTGTATCTTTGTTTTCAGTTTTTAGCTTTCGGTTTTTCCAATCTTGTTTTGACAGTCCCCAAAAGATAATAGCCACTTTCCTATGCGTGCGTTTATTTCAATGTCCAGGAGAGGGTGGGTGTAATTGTGTATCATAGGTAACAAAAATTGTCAACTTGCGTTATATGAGTATTGTTGAAGGTGATTTTTGTTGGTATTGTAGATCCTTGACGCATTACCACGGTTTTTGTGATACTTATTGTCATAGAGAACAGTTCACGGGTCTTTGTTATGTTGTCATTTTTTTTACTGCAAGGTGGACTCACTGTGTACCACTAGTGCAGGATCATCTGTGAAGAGAAGTTCTCTGATGAGTATTTCTGATGTTTGTGTCTTCGCTCTGAGACAGGCTAAGTTACACAGTGATCCTTCGTAACGGGTGGGAATGTAAACGTCACCAGCTGGATCTGCAGAAATATGTTTCAGACGCGCTGCGAAGAGGATTCCGAAGAGGGTGGGGGCTAGAACTCAGCCCTGCTTTACTTTAAGTTTTTACTGTAAAGCTGTCAGATGTATTGCACTCGAACGTTACGGTTAAGTTTGAATAGACACATTTAAACATGACAAACAGGAACACACACAAAATGAGTTATATGTTGTATTACTCAAAATAATTAGTTGGCTTTGGCCCATGGTAGTGGTTTTCAAATTGGACAATATAGCCCCCTGGTAGTCATGGATACTTTCAGGGGTTTAACATTTTGAAATTAACGGCCCTCAGACCAGTCTAAGGAGGACACGGAAAGATAATTAATTAAACGATAAGCATCAAAAATTATAGTTATAAAAAGGCAGTGGTCGCTTGTAACTGAACTGAATTGCATTTTTAGATACCAGAGAGGGCACGGAGACAATTTGTACCAAAAGGGGAAATGGAACACACACACAAAAAGGTTGGGAAACACTGTTCTATGTGCCTTCACATTACATATCATTATATTATGTTTGCTTAATAGTCGCACATATTATTATTTATTCGGGATCTCGACATTTGGATGGACTTTGGGCATTATCATGGCTTAATGACATATCGTCGTGTGTAGTCATGCTGTCCGTAGTTCTATACTTTGACTGGGACCATGCTGAGGAACTTTACACTTGATAAAGTGTATTGAAAGAACACCTGGTCCTATTAATTTTGTTGTCAACAATCTGCTATGTTCTTCCCTCTTTGCCAATGCTGCTTATTAAATTGGTAAAATGATGTACATCTTCAGTTGTCTGACTATTTATTTATATTGGATCTTTTTGTGCATTATTCATTCTCATTTTCTTTCTGGAGACAGATAACCATAGAAAGTTGTATGGAAGCACTGAGAATCTTCCAAATACAGCAGTATGTATCGAGAAAACCGGACTTGATGTGTAGACATGTTAAACTGCGAACGAGAAGAAGAAGATTTCCATTGATTTATGTACAATGATTTTGCTGCTATCAATCTATCCATCTTTTCCTTTATCTCTTGTTGTTTGTGTGACAGTAGTCATAAAACATCTGTTAAGTCAAAATCCACAATTGCGTGTAAAATGGCCTATTTATCTTCCATTAAATGTTTTCGCATTACCCAATCTGTAACCATGAGATAAATTGTTGAAGATTGTAAACATCCTTGTTTAACTCCTATTTTTACTTCAAAGATTTGTGACACTTACCGTTGTGTACTATCCTGCATGTGGGTTACGTATATAATTTCTATATACTTTTTATAACTTGTTCTAGTATTCCATAATGTATCAGTATTTTTCCCATAACTATATTCGATCTACACTATCACAAACGTTTTAAATCTACTAAATTAACATACAGGTAGAACTACCTGCTAAGCTTTCTTTTAATCCTCTATTTGTATTATGTCCCGATCTGTGGCGGCGTGGTATATAGCCCATCTGTGACGGCCAAGATACTGGGTTCAAATCCCGTCTCAGGTAATTTTGCATTCGAATCGTTCAGAAACAATGGCATACTACTGACCGTATTTATATTGCCTAGATAATCACTACAGCCAAAAAAGATATTGGTTGCTCGCTACGTCCTGAATAGGATATGCTACAAATGTGTATCATTGTCATTATATGAAATAATTCTTTGTGCCATTTTACGTTTTCATTTTAAAAATATATTTGTATCGGTGTCATATTACAAACCAGTTCTGTGTCCAATTTGTTACCTCTTGTAGGAAGTTTTTACCTGATTAAAGTTTCTGGGAATTTCTTTACGTTAAATCTCAAATCTTAAATGCGTACAGAAACACTACCAATATTTCAATTGTGATATATTGTGATACAGTTGATACAAGCATATTTGAAAGGTGCTAGAAGAACTAATTATTATGTCTTTCAAACTTCAAGATTGTGTTTCCGTTTTTATTCATGTACGTGGGTGTAAAAATGTCATGTATATTATTATGTCTATTCAAGTCTATATAACATTTATTATGTTTACCTTCCACACGTGACATATCTTACTACATATAGATAATCCTATTTATTGCAGTGTACCATATATCTGCCGTTTTAGTCATTTGAAATTACCGGTAACCAATCATTGCTTATGTATACACTGGTGAACTTTCATTCATGGGATTGGACATATTAATAAATGTATTGGAAGAAAATGAAATTACACTGCTTTATTCTATTGAGTGACCAGCTTTGTGGTGAAGTGGTTTGGTGCGTACTTCTGCTGGCCAGGATGCTAGGTTTTAACCCTGCCGCAATACTACCGATCAGAAAGAAAGTTATTAATGTTACCTAGAAAATTACTACAGCCAAAAATTTTGGGTTGACAGTTACGTGGCCTCAATAGAGCATGCTACCAATATTTTGTTTATTCTGTTGAAAGCAGACCTATAAAATGACACCATTGTAGATATTGGAGAATAACATGTTAGCAAGAGTATATGTTAGTAAGAGTATATGTTAGCAAGAGTATATGTTAGCAAGAGTATATATTAGCAAGAGTATATGTTAGCAAGAGTATATGTTATCATATTGGAGAATAATATGTTAGCAAGAGTATATGTTAGGAAGAGTATATGTTGGCAAGAGTATATGTTAGCAAGAGTATATGTTATCATATTGGAGAATAATATGTTAGCAAGAGTATATGTTAGCAAGAGTATATGGTATCATATTGGAGAATAATATGTTAGCAAGAGTATATGTTAGCAAGAGTATATGTTATCATATTGGAGAATAATATGTTAGCAAGAGTATATGTTAGCAAGAGTATATGTTAGCAAGAGTATATGTTATCATATTGGAGAATAACATGTTAACAAGAGTATATGTTAGCAAGAGTATATGTTAGCAAGAGTATATGTTAGCAAGAGTATATGTTATCATATTGGAGAATAACATGTTAACAAGAGTATATGTTAGCAAAAGCATATGTTATCCGTAATTTTCATAGATCACTATGATTATATTGTGCCTACATCCAATGAAAATTGCGGTAAATTCAAATTAGTCATTTTACCAGGTTTTTCTTCCCATTAGCCAGTAGGTTTTACATATTCTTGAGTCTAATGGGAATTGAACTAAGTCCGTTCTAACGGCCCCAAATCACCTTGCAACTTTAGTAAACGGATTTTTAACGTACCTGAATAACCGCATCTCCGGTTTTAATAGTCGACATTCACGTCAAATACTCTAAAGCTAATCATAGATGGACAACCTGTAAATATGTCTATCAGCCTGCCTGCTCGTGGCCACTTAACTTCTGTTGAAACTACCAAGAACATTAACAGACTTAATGACATCCACATATAAGTATTTTTGTATTAACTATGAGATCACAAGTTCACCGGTACTAAATATCAATCTGGACCACTAAATTGATGAAAGGAGTTTTACCAGGAGCAGAAGAAGTGGGTGAACCCGCGTTATTCTGTCACACCTTGCTTGCGACACATTCAAACAGAAGTCGAGACTTACCTCCCTGTTACTATATTTATTGACTCCACTATGTACAAATAGTAAATTCTTTACGTTTTGGAATTCCAGTGGAGCGGCGTGTAAAGAGCCCGTTATTCAACACGTCAAGTGTTTGCACCACGTATGACTACGTCTAACTATGATTTGGTTGTGTCATATTTTTTTATTCAATTTACAAGACATCAACTTCATGCAGTGACTGTTGAATTTTCAGATTTGGAGTGTTAGTGTGTGCACTGCAGTTTGACAGTAGTTAGGTCTATGTTTTTTTTCACTCATTGTGTTACAATATTTCTTAATTGTGCGTGTTACACTATTTCGGTAATTATTTGTTATTTCGGTAATTACGTGTACTGCATTATTTCGAAAATTATGTGTGTTACATTACATTATTTCGATAATTATGTGTGTTAAAGTATATTTAGGTAATGATGTGGGTAACAATACTTTGATCATTATATGTTTCATTATTCCATTAATTATGTGTGTTACATTATTTCGGTATTTGTGTGTGTTGGATTATTTCGGTTATTATTTCTTATATTATTTCGGTAATTATGTGTGTGTTGCAGTATGCCTAATCCATTAATGATGTGTTACATAGGCCTATTGTTTCGATATTTGTGTGTTTAAGGGGCAATCCGTAAATTACTTCAATAATTTGGGGATGGGGGCCTAGTTCGACAGTTGTTGACAAGAGGGGGGGGGGTGGTGATTGACAAAAGCTAACTCTAACAATCGTGTTTTATGTATCAATGAAATTGTCTGAATTTGAAGACAAAAATATTCTTGTGGTCTTTTCGTGCAAAATAATTCTGTTAGGGTGGATTTTGACATAAATAAGCATGGGGGATCTATAGAGGAATAATTTAGAGTTTTGTCAAGGGGGGGAGGGTAAAATTGCCCATAAATTAGTAAGCGGGCTGAATTTGATAAAGTTGACGTCAACATAACCTTTTTTACACAACAATATAATTGTTAGAATTTGAAAATAATAATATATAAATTTGGAAAGTAATTGTATGTTTATTTTCGTATATTGTCTGCTAAATTTTTGGGGGTTGTGTAATTTTTGACATAATTAAGCAAAAGGATGAGGGGGGAGGGGGAATAAAATTTTCGAATAAATTCTGGCAGTAAATTCTGTACATCTCCTAGTCGAAAAATCCAGTACAGTTCTAGATAATGAACGATAATTCAAGTATGTTTATAGTATATAATGTTCTTATTACAGAAAACAACCGTACATGTGAGCTTCACCGAGTTCATATTTCTAACACAAACTCTATCCCTTGTGGTACGTTGTTATACTGTGGTCCTCACTGATTTAAATTGATCTTATACTGTGGTCCTGACTTATTAAATTAATGTTATACTGTGGTCCTCACTTAATTAAATTGATCTTATACTGTGGTCCTGACTCATTTAAATTGATCTCGTTATCCATAAGAAATTTCTGAAATCATTGTGGTTATCCGGAGCTAAAATATCGATTCCGTTGGTTCACTGACCTAGCGAAGTATCTTTGCTGTTAGTTTGGTGACTTCCTAACCAACTATCGTTGCTGTTACTTTGGTGGCTTTCTAACCAAAGTATCTTTGCTGTTACTTTGGTGGCTTTCTAACCAAGTATCGCTGCTGTTACTTTGGTGGCTTTCTAACCAAGTATCGATGCGGTTTCTTCGTTGGCTTTCTACTGCATGTATCACTCGTTTGCCCAACTTCAAAATGATGTATTTATAACGCATATAATTGACATTTTATGAGCGAATTTGACATGGTATGGACACTATGAATTAAATTGTTCATTAAAATACAGTCATCGGTTTCCATTTTCATTTTTTTTGCGATATATATCGAAAGTTTCTTGTCAACACCATCTCACACACATTTTTAAACTGTTCACATTCAGTTATTAGACCTCATTTTACTCGATTGGTTTCACATATAGTTGGCATGATTTAAGCGTGAAATTGTACTATTTTGTACTTTTCAACACAAGACACACGATGTTTAAGGTTGTATCAGGTGTAATGTCTTAACAGGTAAAATTTCTTTTGTCAACAATAATTAGAATGCCAACAACGACCAAATACTTTCATTTGTTTATAAAAACTGGACATGATGCACAAATATAAAGTATATATATATATATATATATATATATATATATATATATATATATATATATATATATATATATATATATATATATATATATATATATATATATATTGAATCTGACCAAATATAACATATACAAACAATGATATTAATAGGTTAGATGTTTAATCCAATAATTACATTTGTTGCAAAGTTTAGCAAAGTATTGATGCTGTTAATTCGCTGACTTCGTAACCCAGTATCGATGAGGTTAGTTCGCTAACCAAGTATTTATGCTGTTGGTTCGCTGGCTTCATAAACAAGTATCGATGCTCTTAGTTTGCTGACTTCGTAGCCCAGTATCGATGCGGTTAGTTCGCTGACTTCATAACCAAGTATTGATGCTGTTGTTTCGCCGACTTCAAAACCTAGTATCGATACGGTTAGTTCGCGGATTTTAACACCTAGTATCGATGCTGTTGGTTCGCTGACTTTATAACCAAGTATTGATGCTGTTGGTTTCAGTCAGTTCCTCTTTTGCCAAGTTTGACACAAAGGGCGGATGTCAAAGTTTTCCATGCCTGTCGGTCAGTTGCTAGGGATTGCAGGTCTTGCGCATTTATGCCTGTTGATTTTAATTCATTCATAAATGTTCTTCTGAGCGTTGTTTTTTAAACAGCTGCTGCTGTTGGTTTGCTAATTCATAACCAAGTATCGATGTGGTTAGTTTACTAACCAAGTATTGATGCTGTTCGTTCGCTGACTTCATAACCAAGTATCGATGCTGTTGGTTCGCTGACTTCATAAACAAATATTGTGCTATTAGTTTTCTGACTTCATAAACAAGTATTGGTGCTGTTAGTTTGCTGACTTCATAAACAAGTATTGGTACTGTTAGTTTGCTGACTTCATAATACAGTATCGATGCTGTTGGTTCGCTGACTTCATAATACAGTATCGATGCTGTTGGTTCGCGTACTTGCATATATCAAACAGTGGCACTAATCTTTGCTGAACCGACGATTTCCGTGTTTTTCATTGGATAGCGACATACAGCATGGCAATACAAATCCATCACACACAAAGTGACCAATGAACTGTCGCATCAGCCAAAAAAGTGACGCTTTTTAGATCCGTCTACATAACTTTTTTACTCTTCTATAAAGAGGCTTGTTCTTGTTCGGTTGGTTTTGTTGGTCTGCGTTCGCTTTTCAAATGTTGACATTAAGATCTTTATTTCTGATAATAAGCGGCCACTTAAACTAACCCAATGTACCGGTAAACCGATAAAGCAGTCACTCAAACTAACCCGGTGTGATGATAAACGGATGAAACAGACGCTTAAACTAACCCGCAGTGTCGGTAAACCGATAAAACAGTCACGTAAACTAACCCGCTGTGCGGTAAACCGATAAAACAGTCACATAAACTAACACGCAGTGTCGGTAAACCGATAAAACAGTCACGTAAACTAACACGCAGTGTCGGTAAACCGATAAAACAGTCACATAAACTAACACGCAGTGTCGGTAAACCGATAAAACAGTCACGTAAACTAACACGCAGTGTCGGTAAACCGATAAAACAGTCACGTAAACTAACCCGCTGTCATGGTAAACCGACAAATCCTGCAACTGTATAGTGACATCTAAATCCTTACTGGTATGTAGAGTGAATTATTTTTATAAAGGAAACAAACTGTTCACGAAATTCTGCATCCACTCCCCTCTACCATTGTTCGTGGTACCACACTTATTTAGCACATAGCACGCTAAGTTGCCACACTTAGTTACCACCATTAGTTACTATACCTAGTTACTACACTCAACTACTATACTCAGTTATTCCACTCAGTTACTACACTTAATAATTACACACAATTACTAGTTACTACACTCAGTTACCACACTTAGTTACTACACGAAGTTACTACACTCACTTAGCACACTCACTTATCACACGTTAATTACCACACTAAGTTACTACACTTCACTACTACACTTAGTTATCACACCTAATTACTACACTCAGTTACTACGTTTAGTTATCACACCTATTTAGAACTCCTAGTTATCACACTTAGTTTCCACACTTAGTTACCACATTTAGTCATCACATTTAGTTATCACACTTAGTTACCACATTTAGTTATCACATTTAGTTATCACACTTAGTTACCACACCTGTTCGGAACACTTAGTTACCACACCTGTTCGGAACACTTAGTTACCACAATTAGTTACCACAATTAGTTACCATACTTAGCTACCACACTTAGTTACCATACTTAGTTACCATACTTAGTTACCACAATTAGTTACCATACTTAGTTACCATACTTAGCTACCATACTTAGTTACCATACTTAGCTACCATACTTAGTTACCATACTTAGTTACCACACTTAGTTACCACAATTAGTTACCACACTTAGTTACCACAATTAGTTACCACACTTAGTTACCACACTTAGTTACCATACTTAGCTACCACACTTAGTTACCATACTTAGTTACCATACTTAGTTACCATACTTAGTTACCATACTTAGTTACCATACTTAGTTACCATACTTAGTTACCATACTTAGCTACCATACTTAGTTACCATACTTAGTTACCACACTTAGTTACCACACTTAGTTACCATACTTAGTTACTACACGCAATTATTACGTTTAGTTACAACACCTATTTGGAACTCCTAGTTATCGCACTTAGTTACTAGACCTATTCGGAACACTTAGTTACCACATGTAATTTTCACATTTAGTCATCACATTTAGTTATCACATTTAGTTATCACATTTGTTTGCCACACTTAGTTATCAAATTTGTTGCTACACTTAGCTACCAGACATATTTGGAACACTTAGTTACCACATTTAGTTATCACATTTAGTCATCATATTTAGTTATCACATTTAGTTATCACATTTAGTTATCACATTTAGTCATCATATTTAGTTATCACATTTAGTTATCACACTTAGTTACAACATTTAGTTATCAGATTTAGTTATCATATTTAGTTAACACCTAATTACCACATTTAGTTAACACCTAATTACCACATTTAGTTATCACATTTAGGTATCACACTTTATTACCACACTAGGCAATCACACTTAGCTATCACACTTAATCACCACACAAGATTAATACGTTCTATTATATTCGTACTAAATTGTGTTTTCTGTTAAAGAGAACATTAGTGGAGTTATTAAATTATCTGATTGCTACCGCCGAAGTCGGATGTGTCGAGAAATTGTGAAAAATAAAACGACGATACGTATCTGGACTGTATACTACTGAAAATCGAGTAGGACCATTGTCCTGCCTAAACACTGGTCGGAGTTTAAAACGAAAAGTAAAACAATTATGTTAATGTGCACATACTCCTCAAACATCGGTAATTAATTACTCATAACATTCTTTTTTCTCATTCTGTTTGCCTTTCTTCTTTGTTATTGTCATTTCTATCTGGCCTCTCTCTCTCAGTATCTTCTTGTTCTGTGTTTGTTATTGCCATCTCTATTTAGACTCTCTCTGTTTATTCTTGTTCTTTACGTATTCTTTCTATATCTCTGCTCTTTATCTGGCTCGCTTCTGTTTCTCTAGCATTCTCTCAATCTATCTTCGCTGTATTTCTTTCTTCTCACCACTCGCGTATTGCCGGCGCGCAAAGAATAGCGACACTGAGACTTGCCATGCATGCCGTAAGCGGTGACTGAAGAGGTTTTGAAGATGGGTTGCCGTAACGTCCCATTGATTGTCAAAATGACCCAAATAGGTCACTGAAGTCGGATGTGTCAGGCCGAATTGTGTAGATATTGTAGCCGAGTTGTAAACCATGACACGGCTAATTTATCTCTCATGACTGCATTATGCTAAGTTGCAGGAGTTTCAGAAAGAACTCAGATGGAGAAAATCTCTCCATCTTCAATCTGTCCATGTTATCTAACTCTCTTTTGTCATTTCTTCATATGTTATCACCTCTTCTATATTCTTTCTATAATAAGTAAAACTGCAGTACAATTTTGTTCATTTCGTTTTGTTTCATTGCCTTGAATTTATTTTTTAATACTAATTAATCTTCTCATTTCCGGCGATTTGTACTTTCATTTATTATTGTGATGTGTGGATATTTGCTATGTAATTTACTTGTTAAAGATTTGTTGGTCGAAACGTCGATTTGTGCTTGTTTTATGTGAGCTTTCGATGATTTGCTAAAATTAATTATCCTGTAATTTAAATTTTCTATCATCTTACCCATTTTTTTTATATTTTACTTTTTACCTATCTTAATCTGTATTCAATTTTCGTCTATCTTTTCTTTATCGTGTCGCTGTTCTATTTTTTTTCTCTAGAAATATGCAGGCAGCTTTCTCTTCTACATTTCCACTTTTCTCACTACTTCTTATAGATTTTGCAACTAGAAATTACATGATACGTAAACAACGTCAAACACCTCCATGGATTTTTCCAATTATATATTACAACAGGTGTCCGGCAAGCCCTGTAAAATATTTGGTTTCGTTTCTCAAAGAGCACTACTACCTAACCTTAATCCCAAAGTGTGACACACCTTCAGAGAAAAACTAGGCCTAGTGAGTCACACAGTACACATTGTCACACAGACACTGTTTATTCTGCATTTGTATGTAAGGTTAGCAGTAAGGATCAATTTATTAAATGAGCGCCCATGTTTGTTAAGTGCAAAATAAACAAGTGTCTTATGTTCTGTCTTGCTGTGATCTTGAATCGCTACAGTTCAAAATACAAACTTATAATGAACGTTTAGAAAAAAAAGCTAGAAACACTTCTGTTAATGCTATTCCCATGGGGCTGTTTATAAAACACATCAACACTTTTTCTTCCCAATGGATTTTCCAGTCCCCCTGTGTCATAAATTCAAGAACCACCACTGCTAATTTCTGTCAAAGATTTTATTCTCCGTCCCCCTACAATGTGTAACAGGAAAAACAAATTAAAAACTCTTATCAATTTCTTCAAATTATTAGAAAAATGTTTACACTTAACAACAATTTCATTTGTGTATAAATAATTTTATTGTTGATGTCAACTTTTGTCAATTTCCCCCACCTCCCCACCTCTCATGTAAATGACGCGATCTGAAGTGGACAGTAAATTACTGGCAGTTGATGACGCTAATGGAAAAACATGAGAACTTACGAGGGACATTTTCTTGTAATTTAGGCTATTCTAATGTGTACTATACTATTGTATTCCGTAAGATTTCCTTACCAGGGTTGCCATAATGATCACTTCATGATCAAATTTGACCATTTGTGAAAAGTCACTGGCCATACGAGTTTATGTTTAAATTATTTTTTTGTTTAGCAAGTTTTATATATATATATATATATATATATATTCAGAACATTGCATGCCGGGTAGAATTGAAGTCTTCTGGTTGCAAAACATTGCATACCAAGGAGAATCGGAGTCTTCTGGTTGTCAAAACATTGCACACTAAGGAGAATTGGAGTCATCTGGTTGTCAAAACATTGCATACCGGGTAGAAGAGAAGTCTGCTGGTTGTCAAAACATTGCATATCGGTTAGAATTGCAGTTTCTCGTTATGACAGAAAGCTCTGTATTGTGGGATATACAATTATAAATAGGAGGAACTACATAAATTAGGTCAATACCTTTTTGTAAATTTTGCTCCCCCTTTGTCAATAATTGTCAAGAAATCATGGATTCCCTCCCCTGCTTAATTATGCCTTCTTTCAAGCCCCTCCCCCCCCATTCCCAGTTCAAACCCCTCCCCCCATTCCCAGTAATTATTGACGTAATTTATAGACAGCCCCAAGGAAGTACTTCCATGTTAGTAATCCCTGGGGATAGGAAAATACTAATTTGTGCATTTGAAACGAATAGAAGAACTATTGCATGTCTATTTTTATGACCGACTTGCTCTTTGTATAATTGTACACAAGTTACCTGAGGTGGCTAGGAAATCCCATAACTGCTGATGTAGCAGTCAAAAGCTTCTACGGTGCAGTCAATGAAATAAGTATATAGGTCAACATTGAATTATTGACTTTTCTACGATGTTCTATTACATTATATAGTCTCAGGTTCTATTACATTATATAGTCTCAGGTTCTATTACATTATATAGTCTCAGGTTCTATTACATTATATAGTCTCAGGTTCTATTACATTATATAGTCTCAGGTTCTATTACATTATATAGTCTCAGGTTCTATTACATTATATAGTCTCAGGTTCGTCTATCTGTTTAAAAACCGTCTATATTTCGTGAATTTCTGGTTTAAGATTTAGTTGTGTTCTGTTCACGTATGCCTTTTAGAACTTCCCATAAATCTGTGCGCTCGTGGGATTCCATTTATGTAAGGCATCAAATATTGTTGTCTGTTTTTGGTTGGTTGCAATTCTTACTTAAAAACTTGATTTGTTGTCCTCTTTTTAGCATTGATTCTAGTTCAACACTGAATTTTTTTAATAGTTCAAATTCATTAATCAACACGTTTCGTATGGTTATTGTGCTTTTGTGATTTTTGAGTTGTGATATTGTAGAGTCTGAATCTTATGTGTATGAATTGAAGCTCAAGAGAAATCTCTAATTACACAAAAGGATACAAGAGCTCTACTACTCATAGTTTTTGAGGATCAAAACAGACAAACAATACTAACTTCCTGTAGCTACGTGGTGCATCGCTACGGTATGGACAAGCTTGTTCTCCGGAGATGATTTTGCCGTGGACATGT